>CM030362.1:48927782-50127782 GCA_017893485.1 Hemerocallis citrina | reverse complement strand
CGAGACTAATCTCTACAACAACTTCTTTAAGCGAACCACCAACAATTTAGAAATTATCTTATGACAATCATTACAAAAACTAATAGGTCAAAAATTCTTCAACTCACAAGGATTATCAACTTTCGGGATCAAAGCCAAAAAGGTTGACTTCCAACTCCGAGGCAATTGTTTTTTCCTTCCAAAAATACGAAATCGCTTATAGGCCCAACGAACGTGTAGTACGCCCCACTAAACCCACTCGGCCCAGGAGCTTTGTCTGAAGCCAAGGACATAACTACCTTCTTCACCTCTTCTTCATCAAAAGGATGCATAAGCCATGCATTCTCAACATCATCAACCATGAGGGCAGGATATCAACATCAATCACACCAAACTCCCATCTAGAATTCCATCTTTCCGAAAAGTAACTAAAGAACTCCTGAGAAATGCTCATCAAACCTTTAACTAACTCACCACTCATACCCTTAATTTCATGAATTACATTTCTAGCCATCCTCCAAATAACTAACCGATGAAAAGCCACATAACTTGAGACTTTTGTCGCAATAAAAACCTCCATTTCATGCTCAACATTATACAACTCCGCAACTAAACCCTTCAATCTCCGACTATCATCCACCCCAATCTCCCCCGCTCTCCCCTAACAGTTGCAAACTGGCCACTTTCTCGTAACCTAGTCCCAACAATAAAAATATCTCCAACCAACCTCCTATTCCACCTTCTTAATGCCCCCATCACCAAGGAATTCTTCGCCATAAACTTTAAAGGCGAAGAACCACCAACAACAACCACTGCCGCCCTCCCCTCAGCACCATGCACCACAACCCCAAGATCAGGTCTTTGGAACCAAAAAATTTCAAACCAAAAAGATTTAGGTCCACAAGACAACCCCTCACTAATAGACAACCGCAATAGTCTGTGATCCGAAGCAACTCTCTCCAAATGCTTAACATACACAGATGGAAGCAGATTCAACCAAGTTGGAGAAACCATCACCTGATCCAACCTCTCAAGAATTTTCTGAGGCCTATGATGGCAATTCCACCATGTAAACCTCGAGCCCAAGAAGCCCAAGTCCATAAGCCCGATTTCTAATAAAAAAAGATCAAAAGCAACAATTGTTATATCCTCCCTAAAGTTCCCACCAATCTTCTCACACCTATGTAATACCATTTTAAAATCCCCAGCAACGGTAACAGGGTGACCAAGAGCAAAAATCTCACCTAGCAACACCCTCCTCCCTCTCACCATCATCAACACTAGCATACACAAAACACAAGACCCACACTCCCACTCTATTCCTCATCTTCAACGCCACCAATTGTCTACCCACCTGAATAACAGAATAACCTCAACACAACTCCTCAGAGTGCCATCAAACAACAATGCCCCCATCCTTCCCCTTGAAGGAATAACAACTTGTTCCCAATCCCTGGCACCTTCGGTCAAAATCCTACGAGCACCCACCGCAAGCACCTGGATCTCAAGCTAAGCAAACAAAGAAGGTTTCTCAATCGCTACAAGTCGTTTACAGTGAGAGTGAATTTCAACTTTACTTGCCCTTCGACAATTCCGAATGCAATTCATTGTAACGGAAAGGGGGAGAGACCCGACCCAAGTATAGAACCCTTCTTTCTCCTCTTAATAATATCTTTACTCGTTTGGCCACTACCCGCCCCTTTCTTCATAACTAACTTTCCAACCTTAAGTGAGCCGTGCAATGCTGAGCCCCCTTTCTCCCCTCGCACCAAACTCCCCCTTTGCTCAGTGCGAAGAGAATCAACGCCAGCATTCTTCAAATTAACATTGGAGCCTCCCACTGGGCCTTCTTCATCACCAAGCACACCTGCTCCCAAAATAATACCAAAACCCATAGACACAATCGCCTTATTACTTCTAGCAGGCCCACCATCAACATGCAGCCCACCAGACTCAATTTTCACAGCCCACTCATCTAACTCCATACCCATATTACCAGGCCCATTAGCAGACCCCGTAATAACCATACGGGATTTGTTATGCATACACCCACGTCCTCCATGTCCCCGAAAAGACAATGGCCCCCCTTCTAAGCCACTTGTCTCCCTAAGGATCAGATGCGCCATCTTCATTCAAAACTCCAAATCTGGACCCACTAGTACCACCATCCCTAAAACTGTTATTGACAGCTCCCGTAAAATTTATATACTCCTTCCCACTAGCCATAGGCGACTTAGGAGGAGACACGTGCCCTTGATCACTGTGGCTTGAAAATGCATAGACTGTACCCTGTTACCTGTCCCCCTAAACCCCATGTGGTCGTCTTCAACCTTGGAAAAAATGGCATCACCGCCTCTCACAAGATTCGCCCATCGCCAGCGCGCAATTTTTTTTTGGCCTAGTCGTATTAACCAAGGACCATACAACTCTTGTGTAACTACTGCCTCCTCAAATTTCTGACCCTGAACAACCTTTTCTCCCATCGGTCTAATATCTAGGGACGAAAACACCAGAGCCTCTTGAAGCTTCTCCCAATATGCCTTCAACATTGCTACCTTCCCTCTTAGTACCCCCCCCCCCCCCCGGTCTCCGGCACATCACAAGTCACCCAATGATGCCCCACCTTGTCGCATCAGTAACAATAAACCCCAATCCCCTCATACACGAACTCTTGATAAAAGCACTCCTCCAGTGGCCCAATTTTTTTCCTAGCTACCAGAGGTCGCAACAAATTCAACCTCCACACCCTCTCTTGCAAAATCCCCCTCTCATCTCCTCAGTATCAAGATCAATAGTAATTAGAGTGCCAGCCCTGTTCGCAATGAGAAGAACAAAATGACGCTGCTACAGTACTCATTAGGCAAACCAGGCAAACGAAGCCACACCGATGTGCGAGTAATCTAATCTCGATTCGGCTTGAAATTCTTACGCCATGTCTCCACTGCCAAAACGGCCCCCACCATCATCCACGGGCCCCTGGTGCGAACCTTCTGGAAGTCGGCGTCATTGGCAAACCGAAATGTATACAAGACATTCACCGACGGAATGATCTTAAGATCAACGGATGGATCCCACAATCGCCTCAGGACCCAGCCAAGAAAGTCAGTGCCCAGTTCCACTTCTCTCTTGCTTCCTCCAATTCCTCATCGGAAATAATCAGCTCATCGGACACACTTCCTGAAGACGATCCACTTCCTCCGCTGAAACTCAACTCAAGTCACTATTCTCCCTGGCCCTAATTGTCATCGATGACCACGACAACGGCGAAACCCCCCGGCATCACCACACCGTCATCATCTCTAGAACCACCAGATCTAGAAACCCTAGATCCAACAGTAGCACATCCATCCACCACCATAGGATCCTTCACCCCACCCGCAGGTGATCCAAGTCATGAGATTGGATTTGCAGCCATTAACGTCGCCATTTGATCTGAAGCCTGGGTAGGAGCAGTGGAGAAGAAGAGAGTATAAAAGTGTTGCGTATCAGTCCTAATATGTTGCATATCGGTCCTTGGGGGAATAAAGTTCTTTGTTGAAGTAAATGTAAAAGTGTATGTCCTTTTATAAAACACCCTGTGGGATTAGTGCGTATAACCCGTAGGGACAGCTGTAAGTTCAGGATTAGCGGTAGTTGAGGGGTGGGGCCTAGGCCAACTGAATACCGTTGGGCCATTTCATGTCCAAAACCGTGCAATGCACGTATTAGCTCTGTATAAATAGAGCTCAGTGTAACTTGGTGATCATGAATAGAAATTGCAACCCATTGGTTCCCTATTCATCTTCTTCCTCTCTCTCTTGCGTCTCTACCTTAGTTGCAGGTAGATTCTGATGCCGAGGAGATGAGGCGGAGCTTCCAACCACCACGGCGGTGGTGGTCCTGGAACAACAGGCGAGCGAACACTAGAACCGTTCACCCCCATCTCTGACAACCCATCAACCTTCCCCTTCCCCTGATCCACAGGAAGGAGGCCATCGGAGCCCTCACTCTTACACCCACTCACGTTGCCACTCACATTTTGATATATGCAAGTGCCAAAAGTGTGGATGTGAACTAGATAGTTAAAAGTGAATGCAGCTATGCAGCATATAAGAGGTAATGAATTATGAAAAGAAGAGAAATCTCTAAGAGTAGAGTTTATTTGCAGTGTAGTTCAATAAAGCATGTGAAATAGTAGGAGCATAAAAGAGGGAATTTGATATCCAAATCCGTAATCATAACAACTATGATCTTAAGATGTGGCAATACTGAATAGTGTGAGAAAATAGTAGACATTGTACGTGGTGTTGTATATGAGTGAGGAATATCATCGAACATGTAGCATAGATGTGTAGTAAGTGGAGCCATGTACACTAAAGAGTAGAGTTAGATGAACTAACTGAACGATGAGAGCTCAATCATCTCAATTGGGTATTTCGTCGAGCACAATCTGTGTTGGGCATTTCTTCGAACAGAATGTGTGTTTGAGGGACTTGGGTCATTCTCTACCGCTGAAGTATGGAATCATTGGGGCTCTGCAATAGAAGAAATGGTGGTGGTGGTGGTGGTGGTGGTCTTGTGGCAGCAAGAATGGAAGGAGAAGAACGAATAAGTTCACTAAATTTTCTTATTTTGCTACTCAAATCCACACAAGTGGAGGGAAAAGGGGAAGTCTATAAACTTGGAACTTGGAAGCATGTCTAGGTAAGTTAGGGGTGGCGAACGGGTCGAACGGGCCGGTCCGGGCCCAACCCGTGCGGGTTGGCACGCTCGAGTGGGCGGGCCGCGCCGGGTTGGCGTCTTATGCGGGCCGCGCCGGGCTGGGTCAATTTCGTATTTGGGTAGCCCGCCCAACCCATGAACCCTTTAGGGCTCAACCCGGGTTGGGCCGGGTCGACCCGCGGGTTGGCCCGTTTAATAATATATATATATAATATTTTTTTTTTGTTTGGTAGCTTAAATTGAACTAATAATAATAATAATTTTACAAATGATGTATACAATTATACAAATAACCATATTTTTGTTTGATGAATATTACATTTCTTAAAAAATTATAATACAAATAAGTAATACTACTAATAAGTAATAATACTACAATCCTTCAAATATCCCCAAATGATGTTTAATTATAATACTAAGTATGTAATTCAGTAATAATACTAATAAGTAATAATACTACAATTCTTAAAATTGAATCAAATATCCCCAAATGATGTTTAATTATAGTACTAAGTAAGTAATAATACTAATAAACAAAAAAAATCGTAATAATAATAATAAGATTGAAAGAGTGAAATTGACAACAAATTTTGAAATTTTATTCATATGAATTTAAGTTGTACAATTTGAATAATTTATAACGAAATGAAGAATTCAATTCACAAATAAGTTTTATACAATAACATATTTCTTATGTACAATTTTAATTGACTACAATTTTTCTAATTTAACATAACAAGAAAAGCTATTGTTGTTGTTGTTGTTGTTCTTCAGGCGAGTTGCTCCCACTTGTGGAACTCGATAACGCTTTCTCTTGCGTCCTATCTTCAGCCTTCAGCCAGTCTTCTATGCATACGAGCATCTCTAACGTCTCGGGCTTCAACCGATTCCTGTAATCAGATAGAACCCTGCCACTTGTAGAAAATACACTCTCAGAAGCAATTGTAGAGACAGGAGGAGTTAGTAAATCTTTAGCCATAATTGATAGAATACTAAAAGTGTGTTCATGTTCTTTCCACCACTGTAAAATATCTAGTGCAGAAGTAAAAGGCTCAACATCTTGTTGGTTATACCAATTTAATTCATTTGGTTGATTAGTCCTAGGTTTTTTAGATTGAATTTTTTCAAGTAAACTAAATGTTCTATCACCAATTCTACTTTTACCTTTAAAACTACCAGAAGAAGAACTAACTACAGAAGTTGTACTACTAGAAGCAAAACGTCTATCATAATAATCATACAAGTTATTTAACGTAGATTCAAATTGAACTAAAAAACTAGCGCAATCAATTGTTAATTCTACAATGTTCTCTAAATATCCAAAAAACATTTCTATTAAATTCTTCGTACCTTCTAATTTGATACGAGGATCCATAACAGTACCAACACAAATCAACATAGGAGGAGGAAAATAATACTTCAAAAATTTTGTAAATGCAGGTTTTACAATGTCACTAATATGGGTATCATTTAATATTTCGTTAAATGTTTGCATCATGCTAACTAATTCAATAAAAATGCTACTAGAAGTAGATTCATATATTTTTGAAAATTTTAAAGTTGTGGTTTTAAAAGGTTCTAAAAATTTCAACAAAGATTCAGTAAAAAACCAATCGGCGGGAGTCATTTCAAAATTAGGCATATTTTGTGCGATACAAAAATCATTTACAACTGCTTTATATTCGGTGACAACATTTAGTAAATCAAAAGTAGAATTCCATCGGTGTCTAACATCCTTTGGAAATTTTCTAAAAGGAACATTTCTAGCTCTACACCAAGCTTTCCATTCTTGTAGAATGCTTGGTTTTAATGCAATGAAATGTACACAATTTCTAATTTTAATTATATATGGATCAGCTATACCTAATGCATCTTGAACACATAAATTTATAATATGACATGCACACCTAACATGAAAAATATTGTCAGATGGAGGATTTAATATTCTTTTTAAAGTATTAATTGCTACATTGTTGTTAGATGCATTATCAAAACTAATAGCCATAATTTTATCGCGAATATGAAAAACATCACAAATTACTAAAATACGGTTTGCTATTTCACCGCCACTATGGGGATACGGCAACGACGCAAGTGATATGATTCTTTTATTAAGAATCCAATTATTGTCGATCCAATGACAGGTTATTCCCATCGTTGGAATATTGTTGACACCCGTCCAACAATCCGAAGTTAAACTAGCCCTACAAGTTAAACTCCATAAAATTGCAATCAACGCGTCCTTCATTTCCATGTACACTTTAAAACAATCCGATTTGCAAGTATTTCTCGGAATTCTTTTAAAATGAGGATTTAAGGCCGTTTGATTAAAATTTTCCAAGTTCCTACTCTCGGGATAAGTAAATGGTAATTCTTTCTTAATTACTAATCGGGCCATTTCCCGACGAACAAGTTCGGGATCATAAGGGTGGCTATCTACTTGACCGGTCCTAGGGTTTATTCTTTGTTGGCCTTGTATTTGATCAAGAAGATCTCTATGATTATTTAGGATGTGCCTACTAAGTGTACCGGTTCCGTCACCCCTCTTGAATTTGTATTGTTTACCACATGATTTACACATTTTCACACCTATACCCAGAGTATTTTCGTCCGGGATATACTCATAAAACTTATGCCAATCGCTAGTTTCTCCTCTACTTTTCCTACTACTACGGGGTTGTGTGGTTTCGGTTTGTTGTTGTTGTTCTTCTTCTAATTGTTCATGTCCAACATCATCGTGTGTAACCCATTGTTCCATAGTAGGATCAATGTAATCTTGGGTGGGCTCAATAATTGGGACAATTGGTGGCCTACGTGAAGATGAGGAAGAATCTTGTCCGCTACGACCGCTACCGCGTGATCTAGACATAGTGTAGTAATGTGGTATGTAAAAAAAAATCTACAATGTAGGAGCGGTGAATTATACAAAAAAAAAACTAAAAAACAAGAGGGTTGAGATAGAGAAGTTCAAAAAACGAACAATAATTTTAACTACAATGCAAAAAAAATAATAACAAGAGAGATAGAGATATTTTGATACCGTTCACCGTGGAATACGCGTATAAAAAAAACCGTGAAAATTAGAATATAATAGAAAAGATGGAGGAGCGCTTTGCCGATTTCGCAATTGAAGAGTTGAGAAGAGGTTGAAGTAAATTTGAGTCGATGGTTGAAGAGAGTTGAAGACGTTGAATTTTATTCTCCGATACGACCGAAATTTGATTGTGTATACGCCTCCTTGTACACTTGTTTGATGATTACTAAAATTGTTCAAATTTTTTTTTTTTTGATGTATAATAGTCGAGAGAGTAAGAGAGGGAGGTGTGATTTTTTTGGAGATTTTTGGGGGCTATTTATAGGCTTAGAAGTGGGAAAAAACAAAAAAAAAAAAAAAGAACCGTTTGCACAGCAACGACTCTAAGAGCCGTTTGCTGCGTTGAGTCAGCGACAGACCCGGGTTCGAACCACGGGTTTCGACCCGTTCGACCCGCGGGTCGAACGGTCGGCCCGTAACGGGTCGAACGGGTTGAAACCCGCGGGTCGAACCGCGGGTTGACGGGTTCAATTCGCGAATTAAACGGGTTCGCGGGCCGGGTTTCGCGAATTCGATTCGCGTAAATTGCGACCCGGGTCGACCCGGTACTGTTCACCGGGTTCGACCCGAACCCGTGAAGCTCTAGAGCGGGCCGGGTCGCGGGTGGGTCGCCGGTTGACCCAGCCCAGTTGCCACCCCTAAGGTAAGTTAGAGTTGAGTATGGAAATGGGCTTCTCAGCGTCGTCAGGTTTTTGGGCTTGCTAATTTATCCAAAAATTTTGCCGTTGACCCACTTTTTGAAATTATTTGGCGCTCTGACCCACTTCCGAAAACAATTAGCGATCCGATCCTGTTTTGGACACGTCAGCATAAACCGTTATTGGAAATAACGGCATAGGTTATTTACGTGTCGTTATTTCCAATAACGGCATCTATATTTAAAAAAATGTCATGCCGTTATTTGGAGTAACGGCATAGGTTATTTTGTTTTTCGACAGCTTGTAGTCTCCATTTAGAGAAAAAATTGTAAGTGTGAAAACATTATAACAGATGTCGTTATATCAAATAACGGCATTCTCAATACTGATGACGTTATTTGGAATAACGGCATCAGTTATAAGTATTTTTATATAAAAAAGTAACTTATTATTCATCCTCCCTGACGAATAAGTTAATTTTTTAAATAAAATAAATTATAACTTCAGTTAAAAAAATTTTTAAAAAATTAACTTATTATTCATCCTCTCGGTTTCCAAACAACGACAAGAGTTCATTTATATATAACTGATGTCATTATCTCCAATAACGGCATCAGTTATTCGAATGCCGTTATTAGGGATAACGACATTATTTATAAGTTTTTTTCACACTTAGAATTTTTTAAAGTTAGAAGATTCACACTTATAAGAGAAATATACTGATGTCGTTATTCCAAATAACGGCATGGTAAAAAAATGTAAAATAGATGCCGTTATTGGAAATAACGGCAAGTAAATAACCTATGCCGTTATTTTTAATAACGGTTTATGCTGACGTGTCCAAAATTGAGTCAGATTGCTAATTGTTTTCGGAAGTGGGTCAGAGCATCAAATATTTTCAAAAAGTGGGTCAGTACGGCAAAATTTTCATTTTATCCCATACCATTTTCCTTTTCTTTATTTTTACATAATGTTAAGATTTTGACTATCAAAAAAGATAACATTAAGATTTTTGATAGTACTTACATCAAGAAAAGATTTTTGATAGTGTTACCGCTGATTTCGGTGTGGGGGTAAACAGATGAGATTTGTGAGCTCGAAAAAACCTGAACAGCAGATCCAAGCCTTCTGATTCCTGCCGCAACCTGCAAGGAAGTGTGAGACACCGGGGTTGATTCCGGCGACGCACCCTCCGACGCTCTTGTCAGTAACCAGTGGTGATTAAAGAGAGAGCTTAAGGTGGAAAAAGAGTGATTACCTGGTCACAGTGGTAGATGGGTGGCATTTATAGTCGCCAAGGGAGTGATTAGAGGCTTGATTCCCTGTGTAACTGCTAGGAGAAAAATCCTCACAGTCTGTTTAGGAAACTAACCCCTGATTCCTGGTGAGAGTAAATCAGGCCCGTTGACTTGGTCAAATCAGTGACCCTGATTTGTCTCTTTGTTGGTCTGGGTTTGCCTCGGGTCGGGACCCATACCCAGTCAGAGTGGATCCATTTGTGGGCTGTTGGATCTGTGAGAAGGAGACCCAATACCCGCTTTGGATCCATTTTTATGTGAAATTACCGTTTTACCCCCGAGCTTCAAGATTCGCGCCCAATCTGGACGGTTTTGATTTAACTCCATTTTTAGCCATATCACTTCCCATATTTACAACTTTTTTCCTGTATAATTATAATCTAACATATTAACATCAACAATTATGTAGTAAAGCTTTGCACAGAAAACACAATATTCAAATGCAAATATTTGATAACAATAAGGCACATCCAAACTCTTTCATTCTCTGGAATAAGTCTATTTCATATGTTTTAGCTATTAATTTGCATCCATTTATAAATAAAATGATAGAAAGAAAACATAAAAAGGTGCAAAACATACTTCAACAGCAACAACGGTGATAATATGAGGTGTGAAATTGGCACCAGCAGTGCACAATGTCGTTCCTATAGAAGAAAAACACACACAAAATAATTAGGAAAATATGTCATCGAACTTGTTGTCCCACGGTAACGGTGATTGCTATGGATCATTTTCTCTTTAATAGACAAAACTCCAATGTCACATTGGTTTTTAGATTTAGCAAGCAGTTAATATAACATCATGATTCAACTCCTGGAAATTAAAATTAAATAATGATCTTGAAATAACCTCCTTTATGCTGTGTAAGTAATGATCTCCTATAAGGGTAGTTGAGCACAAAATTTCATATGTTTCTTTCATTCTCTGGAATAAGTCTATTTCATATGTTTTAGCTAATAATTTGCAACCATTATAAATAAAATGATAGAAAGAAAATATAAAAAGGTGCAAAACATACTTCAACAACAGCAACAGTGATAATATGAGGTGTGAAATTGGCACCAGCAGCGCACGATACCGTTCCTACAGAAGAAAAAAAACACACAAAATAATTAGGAAAACTATGTCATCGAACTTGTTGTCCCGCGGTAACGGTGATTGCTATGGATCATTTTCTCTTTAATAGACAAAACTCCAAAAGAAGAAAGTTAATTACACATTAGAACCAACTGAATTAGTAGGAAAAGTTCACCATGATTGGACTTTTTGGATAACCCGTCACACTTTAATGAAAATTATTAAAGGATGTTTACCATGATCCTGTGTTAAATAGATCTAGGTTCAAATCTATTGAAAAGTAGATATGGGTAAAAAAAAGTCAACTGAATTAGTAGGAAAAGTTCACCAAGATTGGATTTAATTTGAAAACCCGTCAAACTTTAATGAGAATTATTAAAGGATGTTTACCATGATCCTGTGTTAAATAGATCTAGGTCCAAATCAAATGAAAAGTAGATATGGTTTTTAAAAAATCAAAAATAGATCTAGGTTCAAATCATAGATTCTGTAGTATACTCTAGTGCTTGCTCAAAGTGCCAAATAGGATGTTGATGATTCTGTAGTACTTGCTCAAAGTAGTACTTGCTCAAAGTGTCAAATAGGATGTTGACGATTCTGTAGCCAACTCATCTTTCCAACATCTAATGAAAAGTATTTAAGGACCCAGGTGTTATTTCAAATCACATGGATTATTGTTCCTTTGTTTTGCATAAAAACTGTTACTGCCACGAGCCCACGATGGGGATCGGGGCGGGGCGGGGTGGTCGACGGCGGTGTAAGCGACGACTGGGATCGGGGCGGGGTGGTTGACGGCGGGGTGAGCGACGGCTGGGATAGGGGCGGGGTGGTCGACGGACGGCGGTAGGTGATGCAGTCCAAAGCTCAAGAGTCAGCAGCAGGGGTGATGAGTAGCTGTAGTTGGGTTGGATGTGAAGGTAATTGTGACAGTGTAAAAATGGCCTGAGGCCCCACCAGGGCCCAATACTATTCCTACTCAGAAAAGTAAAAATAACAACCTGGTTCGGCTCCGGACCACTTCTGGGTCGGTGCCGAACCTCGTGTTTGCCCTCACGGTACTGGCCTCCTCGTACCGACGAGCCTCAGTAGCCCTCGGAGTCCGATCCGGGGCAGTCCCACAGGCCGTCCCCCCTCTCTAGCGGGGCAGAAGGATGACCTGGCGCAGCCTAGACCCTCCGATTCCCCCCAGAGGCACAGGAGGCTCACGATGGGCCACGTCAGCTCCAAATACCGCCAAGGGTTTCGCCACGTCAGCCCTATACCACTCCTGGTATCGCCACGTCCGCCCTAAACCCCCTGGGCCTTCTGCCACGTCAGGCCCATGGGCTTTCGGATCCAAACCCGGCCCCCAAGTGGAACCAAACCCGGTTGGGATTCTCTATAAATACTAGACCCACACCCACCTTTTGAGGTAATGAATCTTTTGCCACTTAAATATACCTAGTTATTGCTACTCTCTCACAGAGACTGACTAGAGCGTCGGAGGGTCCGCCACCGGGACAAACCCCGGTGTTTCAGGACCGTCTGCAGGTACACAAGACCTCGGATCCGACCCTTCCGATCCGAGCCCAACCTTCAACATCTTTCCGAGCTCATCGTAGGTCCCAGAAGGTCAACTGAAGGTCGGCAGACGAGCGGCAATCTCCTTCAATACAAATTGAGTCCGAACTCACACCTGGTGCTTCCACACGTTTCTCAGAAATAAACAGCATCAGGTTGGCGCCGTCTGTGGGAAACAGCTGCTCCAGAAGCCGATCCGACCCAGACCCTCAAAGGCCATCGACAGCCGAATCCTCATGGCCTCTAAAGGCAAGGGGGCTGCTTCCTCCGTCAACCAACGGGACTCGCCCCCACCCACCGATAAAGCCAGGCCACGCACGTCGAAACACAAGGCTCCCTCTCGGGAGTCCCAAAGGAGCATCGGCCGGCCAGCCCAGCCCGACCTCCGGGGAATAATCCTCAACCACAAGATTACCCGCAGCAGGGGAAGGGCTGCTTCCAACCCGGTCCCGAACCGCCCGAGGCCACCGCCCGAGGCGCACAGACCCGCGCTCAGCCGAGTCGGAAGACAACCCTCGGACCGACCAAACCGGGCCGAAGGAGCCCCCGTCACTCATAAGGAATTCCAAGACTTCCGAAGAGAAATGCTGGGAGCCCTCCGACGGGCCCCCAGGGAAGAAACCCTCCATTCCCAAACGGGGTCGGACGCCGAAGCCAGCGCGTCCCGCCCTTCAACGATCCAGCCGGAAGACGATGATGTACTCCTAAGACGCCTACAAGAAATGGAGGACCGCCTCGATCACATAGGGGACGGCGGCCAAAGAATGGCTCAGGGGTACAGACCTGTCCGTCCACCCTTCTCCGCCCCCATCCTCCAAGCGGAAATACCCCGGAATTTCCGACCCCCTCAATTCGAGACCTACGATGGCGAGGGAGATCCTGCTGATCACATGGAGGGTTTCAAAACCCTCATGATGATTCACAGCGCCTCGGATCCCCTGCTCTGCCGAGCCTTCCCCGCCACCCTTCGGGGTCCAGCTCGCGAGTGGTTCTCGAAACTCGCCCCCGGCTCCATTTACTCCTTCGACCAACTCGAGGGCAATTTTCTTGCCCATTTTGTCACTAGCCGGAAGGCCGAAAGGACCAGCGCCTCATTACTTGGGCTCAAGCAAATAGAGGGGGAATCACTCAGAGTGTTCGTCCGGAGATTTACCGCTGAGGCAAGGTCGGTCTCCTCTCTCGACCCAGGCATCGCTTCAGCGGCATTCCGACACAACGTCCGCCCCGGACAGCTGAAGGCTTCTCTGGCCAAGAGACCCCCCGTCGACTTTCCCGACCTCCTTAATAGGGTCGAGAAATACATTAGGGCAGAAGAGGCCCTTAAATCCCGAAGATCCCAGGGATGCCACCGGGAAAGGAAAGCGGAAGACCGAGGAAGTCGAACCACCAAAGAAAGCTCCAAGGGACCCGGGGGCCATGAAGAAGGTCCCGCCAGTCCCCCGCTTCGAGAGGTACACTCCCCTGACGCATAACATCTCCGCCATCCTCTTGGAAATCGAAGACAAGGGCATTGTCCGACTACCCCCCCGATCTAATAACAACAAGAATCGAGACCAGCGCTTTTACTGTCGCTTCCACAGAGATCACGGGCACGAAACCGACCAATGCCGAGCCCTGAAAGACGAAATTGAAGAACTCATTTCCAGAGGATACCTCCGAGAGTTTACCCGAGAAGGCCCACGAGATCGGCGAGACGCTAGGAACCGGAGGCAATCGCCTCCGAACCCTCCCCCAAACCAGACCCAGGGTCGGGACCCCGATTCCGAGGGAGCCGCGGATATCCCTTTCATCTTGCACTGTGTCCACGGAGGGCCGATGGGAGGTGAATCAAACACTTCCAAAAAAGCCTTCCTCCGAGAGGTGAACGCTGTCAGAGACAACCCCTCGCCCAAACTACAATCAAGGCCGGTCTCCTTCTCAGGGGAAGACCTTGAAGGTGTTCGCTTGCCCCACTGCGATGCCCTCGTCATCAACCTCCACATGGCTAATTGTGAGGTCCGCAGGATCCTCGTCGACAACGGTAGCTCGGTGAATATTCTTTTCCTCGAAGCCTTCGAAAATCTCAGGTTACCCCGAGGTAAACTCAAGCCAGCTGGGTACACCCTGCACGGGTTCTCAGGCGTCCCTGTCGTAATAGAAGGGATTGTTACCCTCGACGTTACCGCCGGGTCGACTCCTGTCAAGAGGACCGAATCCATGGACTTCATGGTGGTCAACATCAAGGCGGCTTACAACGCCATACTTGGCCGGCCTGGACTATGCTCCCTACAAGCGGTGCCTTCGGCTTACCATCTGAAGCTCAAGTTCCCCACCCCTCAAGGAGTCGGCATCGTCCGAGGCAGCCAAGAAGCAGCGCGATCATGCTACATGACCACCGTCGGTGGAGGTGTGTTCCCCCTCGACGCCGAACGAGCATAGATTATGGCCCGGCTAAATGTAAATCTGTTTTTGTGTAAACCCTCGTTTGTAAAGGGCTGCCTTAGCGGCCCTCCCTACCTTATACTAAAAATATCCCTTTTTTGTCCGAACCCCAAATGCCTCGATAATCTCAATACGAGTCCGGACCGAAGGTCCTTCCTAAGGCCCCACTTCGATCCCTCGCGGAACGATAGAGCCAGGCCTTGCCTCCGACATTTCGCACCACATTACTGGCCGGAGCGAGGGAGGAAAAGGAGTCTTCTTTCATACCCCTTTATTTTTCGTTCCAAAGAGAAAAAATAAAACGAAAGAAAAACAAAGACCGTTACAAGACCTCTCCACTCATCTCAAATTAGGAAGATCGGGACCCCTCGGGCCCAACGAGGGACAAAGAGTACTTCGACCAAGCAACTAGGGGCCCCTCCCCTCGTTGTGATATTCCTTAGCCTCGGCCATAATCGACAGACCAGCCACAGAACTCTGGGCGTCATCTGGTCGCGCCCACTGTAACAGCAGCAACGTAGAGGGAACCCCCTCCGCCTGTCGACCCAAGGAGGAAGAGAACGAGGCACCCAACATCGCCTTGTAACGAGGCATCTCCATGTCCTTCTCCACAAAGACGTCGCGAGGTAACCCCCCAGGAGAGGACCTCGGCACCAAGGTACTAAGCCCGGCCTGTCTAAGGTCCACACCGCCGAGCTCCCGATCCCACATCGCTCTTCTCAACCGGCGCGCCTCCACACTTAAGACGGCAGACTTATTCCGATAAAAGTTACAAGCCTCATCAGTGTCCCGAGCCCCCCTTCGATGACGAGCCAGCGCGGCCTCCAGGACCTTAACCTTACTCCGGAGTCGCGCCACATAGAAACTACGGGAGTCCCCCTCGGGGAGGAGAGCCGCGACCTACAAGATAACCAACCAACTCAACACACATTCTCAAGAAGATTCAGAAATGTCTGAGGTCAAAACAACCGGCCGGTCAAAAAACTTTTCTTGCCACTATAAATCCAGGTGTTTCTTACAAAAAATGCGGTGGCCAGTCCGCGGGAGGCAAACACAATCGAGGGAGAGAAAAAGAAAGACAAAAACTACACAACTCATTGACCCACCTCTGCGCCGACGGACGGATCCACGGGAGCGTCGGCCGATGGGTCGACGGCGGGCCCTTCTTCGCCAGGAATCTTCGACGTCCCCTCGATCTCCATATCATACTCAAACTTGGACAAATCGAGGGCCGGGAAGAAGTGCCTCACGTGGCTGAGGGCCCTCTCATAGCTTTTGTCCTGGGCCGCGATCACCATCTGCTGGCCCGTTCGAAGCACCTCCTTCGCCTCCTTGGTGAACTTCGTCTTCAGGGAGGCCATCTTCTTCTCCCACTCTACATCCTTGGCCTTGAGCTGGAGCTCCAGCTGCTGCTCTCTCTTATGCGAACCCTCGAGTTTGATTCGCATCTCCTTCATCTCCAGCTCGCTCTTCTCCGCTCGAGCTCGCTCTTGAGCCAGGGACGCCTCGTACAGGTTCTTAATGTTGGCCCCCTGTATACAAGCCTACAACCAACGGCAGACAAAGATCAGGCCTCGGCACAAAAATCGACAAGGAGGGACAGAGTCGACAGACTTACCTGCACAGTGGCCTGCGCCAGGCGGGCGAACGCCACCTCTACGGGCTCACCCTCCATCGCCTTGCGATCGCGAGGGGTCGCCAGCTTTTCCACCACTTCAACGGCTTGGGCCTCCTCTGTCAGGCGGTCCCCCATCAGAACCGACCAGTCAGGAGCCCACCACTGCCGCAACAGCTCCACCACCGGATCCTCTTCCTCGGCCTCGACCCAGGGACCTTTCCCCTTGTCGAGAACAGGGGCCCCCGCTAGGCCCTGACCCTTCGAAGAAGCTGCGCCCTTGCTCGTCTCGGAGTGACCCCTCTTGGTCCTCGGCTCGAGTTGGACCTCCGAGATAACAAGGGGCAGCTCCCTCGGCCTCTTCGCCGCCTCCGCCTTCTTCTTCTCAGCATTTTCCTTCTTCATGGCGAGCCGCCTTGCTTGGATCGATGCCTCATCCATATCTGCAGAATAAACCATTAAGAGCAATGAGCAAGAAAGCAAGAAAGGACCCAGAGGAAAGGAACAACTACATACACATAACGGCTGGGCTCAGTCCAGCGCTCGCCAGAGTGGTCTCCGTCACCTCCGTCCAATCAATACTAGGTGACTGGCGGAGGCGCTCGACAAACCCCCATTCATCTGCCGACAGATCCCCCTGCCTCGGCGGTGGGTGGTTCGGCTTGGAGTGGTTCCATCGAGTGGGAATGTCCCATGGCTCTTCACTCCGGATCACCAAATACTTCTCCTTCCATCCCTTGATGGAATCCGGGTGGTGGCGAACGACCTTCCCCCCACTCCGGGGAGAGATATAGTATACACCCTCGGCCGACGGATTGACCATCAACATCGCACGGAACACATTTAGCCGCAGGGGTACTTGCTGTTCCTCACACATCAGCATAAAGCAGAGAATCTGCTTCCAAGAGTTCGGCCCGTACTGCATGGGCGCCAAGGAGGCCCAGTTCAACACGTCCCTAATGAACGGGTGGATTGGCAACCTTAGGCCAGAGATAAAAGCGTCCACTGGGAAGACACAGTACCAAGCTGATAAGGGATCGGTGGGACGCAGAGTAGGGCTCGGCATCAGCAGTTCGTAACCAGGCCCTATATGATACGCCAGCTGCAGAACCTCCAAATCCCCGTCCTCTAAAAACGGTCGAGATCGCGTCCATCATCACCCTCCTCCGGCTCGGCGAAGAGGGTTGCACTCCGAAGAGCTCCTGGTCAGAAAGGTCGTCGGGATACTGACGGAAATGCTTCGGCTGAACGGGCGAACCCGTCATCAGATTACGGAAAACAGGCGCCTTGCTCGAACCACCGGTCCTCGACCCCGGTTTTCCTGGGGCCCTCTTCTCCTTCTTGACTCGCTCCGACGGTCCTCGACCCTGAGCGGTGGATCTCCTCGCTATATTACCCTCGCCCCACTCCTCATCGGAAGACAGCTCCAACACGCGAATGCCGTCCGAACCCTCGCCGGCTCCCTCCGAACCACTACTCTCCACTACAAAGGGACGTCGGGAACGCGACGGCCTCGTCTTGTGTACCGCTTCCCCCTCACCCACTGAGTCCTCCAGAGAAACCGAGCCAGTAGGGCCCACAACGGGCGCCGACCCCTCCTCGAACACGGGCTCTTCCCATGACGTCGACGGAGAGTCAGGCTTTACCCCCCCCCCCTGGACGACGACGCCGACGAACCGGACTGAGCCCTATCCATCTGTGCCTAAAGATAAAACAAACTTACCAAACTAACCTGGGACCGCTTCGGGAAGGCGAGCCAAGTACGGCAAACTGCAGGAACAATCGCTGAAGGGTTGGGAGATTTTTTGAAGAAGAAAGCAGCAAGATTGAAGTGGGCGAAAGGGAAAAAGAGGGGAATACTTATATAAGGGAAGAACGGCTCCTCGACTTCCGCGATTACTGTTCACTGATTGACGCACAACTGCCACCTGGAAAATCGCGCCGCGTCCTCGAAACCTGTGCGGAGGACGTCATCAGACGCCAGACTGACGGCCTAACTCTGGGGTCGGTTCGGGAGGGACACGCGATGGAGAAAACATTTTTTACTTAAGGTTTAAGGCGCCATCATATGACAAGCGCCCCAGGCTCCAGCGTTCGACCAGTTCCCCTCTCACCCTCGAACAGCCCGGGACTTACAGCTTCGGCAGCCGAAACCCCAAACAGTTCGAGGGTGGGATAGAAACCGCCATCGCCTGCAGCCCTATCAAGACGGACTGACCGACCCCCGATAGGAGGTGGTCCCCCCATCCGAGGCCCTTCAGCCCCCAAGACCGGTATACGGTTGGTGCATCTTTTCGTCTGGATCTCTCCCGGGCCAAACATCCATGACAGGGTAGTCTGACCCGAGAAGGGATCCAGACGGCAAAACCACCACCAATCCGAAGCTCCTCTTCCAACAGCACGGATCTCGGCCGCCACCCCTCTCGCCCTGATCTCCCATAGATCTGGCTGCCATATCAAGGTCCATCAGATCCAAGAGAAGATCCGGGCGGCAGAGTAACCACCTCTCCGACGCTGCTAGGGTCGAAAATATTAGCAAAAGACAGGCGTCCGCCGAAGCAGACACCTCTGAGGGCCAATGGGCCATCCCTGTTTTGATCATACCTACATTGGAGGGGGGAGGTATTTATAACCTCCCCCAGGGACTAACCGTTGAGGCACAGGGAAGGTCAATCAACAGAAAACCATGCACCATCTACATTTATTAGGCGGCGCCATTAAATGCCCCTAGGAAATTGGACCATCACACCGTTCTCGGAGAGCCTTCAATGCTCCACAGGAATGGTGGGATATCCCCGCTCAATCACTCTGGGGCGCCAACCGATCGCCATCCCCCTTGTTAGCCCGAAATCCCTCGACCAGCTCGAGGTCTGGCCTAGCACCAGGGTAGTCTTCTCAGGAAGGCTTCACGGCTCGCCATCGCCCTTGCCTTCCAGTAATCCCTCGCCAAGCTCGAGGTCAGGTCTGGCACCAGGGTGGTCTTCTCAGGAAGGCCAACGGCTCGCCACCCCCCTTGTTGGCCCGTAATCCCTCGACTAGCTCGAGGTGAGGTCTAGCACCAGGGTAGTCTTCTCAGGAAGGCTTCACGGCTCGCCATCGCCCTTGCCTTCCAGTAATCCCTCGCCAAGCTCGAGGTCAGGTCTGGCACCAGGGAGGTCTTCTCAGGAAGGCCAACGGCTCGCCACCCCCCTTGTTGGCCCATAACCCCTCGATCAGCTTGAGGTCGGGTCCGGCACCAGGGGAGTCTTCTCAGGAAGGCTTCACGGCTCGCCATCGCCCTTGCCTTCCAGTAATCCCTCGCCAAGCTCGAGGTCAGGTCTGGCACCAGGGTGGTCTTCTCAGGAAGGCCAACGGCTCGCCACCCCCCTTGTTGGCCCATAATCCCTCGACCAGCTCGAGGTCGGGTCCGGCACCAGGGGAGTCTTCTCAGGAAGGCTTCACGGCCCGCCATCGCCCTTGCCTTCCCGTAATCCCTCGCCAAGCTCGAGGTCAGGTCTGGCACCAGGGTGGTCTTCTCAGGAAGGCCAACGGCTCGCCACCCCCCTTGTTGGCCCATAATCCCTCGACCAGCTCGAGGTCGGGTCCGGCACCAGGGGAGTCTTCTCAGGAAGGCTTCACGGCCTGCCATCGCCCTTGCCTTCCCGTAAACCCTCGCCAAGCTCGAGGTCAGGTCTGGCACCAGGGCGGTCTTCTCAGGAAGGCCAACGGCTCGCCACCCCCCTTGTTGGCCCATAATCCCTCGACCGGCTCGAGGTCGGGTCTAGCACCAGGGTAGTCTTCTCACGAAGACCCAGTGACTCACCATCCCATTTCTACAACCACGAGCACTCCTCCACGGCTAGCTCCCGCACCCCCTGCAAGAGTGGGGGGCTTGTGTGACAGTGTAAAAATGGCCTGAGGCCCCACCAGGGCCCAATACTATTCCTACTCAGAAAAGTAAAAATAACAACCTGGTTCGGCTCCGGACCACTTCTGGGTCGGTGCCGAACCTCGTGTTTGCCCTCACGGTACTGGCCTCCTCGTACCGACGAGCCTCAGTAGCCCTCGGAGTCCGATCCGGGGCAGTCCCACAGGCCGTCCCCCCTCTCTAGCGGGGCAGAAGGATGACCTGGCGCAGCCTAGACCCTCCGATTCCCCCCAGAGGCACAGGAGGCTCACGATGGGCCACGTCAGCTCCAAATACCGCCAAGGGTTTCGCCACGTCAGCCCTATACCACTCCTGGTATCGCCACGTCCGCCCTAAACCCCCTGGGCCTTCTGCCACGTCAGGCCCATGGGCTTTCGGATCCAAACCCGGCCCCCAAGTGGAACCAAACCCGGTTGGGATTCTCTATAAATACTAGACCCACACCCACCTTTTGAGGTAATGAATCTTTTACCACTTAAATATACCTAGTTATTGCTACTCTCTCACAGAGACTGACTAGAGCGTCGGAGGGTCCGCCACCGGGACAAACCCCGGTGTTTCAGGACCGTCTGCAGGTACACAAGACCTCGGATCCGACCCTTCCGATCCGAGCCCAACCTTCAACATCTTTCCGAGCTCATCGTAGGTCCCAGAAGGTCAACTGAAGGTCAGCAGACGAGCGGCAATCTCCTTCAATACAAATTGAGTCCGAACTCACACCTGGTGCTTCCACACGTTTCTCAGAAATAAACAGCATCAGTAATGGAGAAGAAGAGATGGAGTATATCTGATTGGTATCAAATCACATGTAATAGATGAATAGGTAGGGGCTTAGTTGCAAGGTGTAAATATGAATCGTTATGAGTGTAAAGCAGCCGTTGGTTGCTAGGAGATTAGATTTGGGCCGTTGGATGGAGTGGGACCCACAGTGTAACTGTCTGAACGGCCATTTTCGAATACGCGCATAGAGCGTAGTAGCTGTATAAATAACTCCAGACTCTGCTGAGTCTGGATATGAACTTTGTGGATCAATTCTTTGTCTTCTCTTCTTGATTTCTTCTTCTCTAACCTTCCAAATCTTCATTACTCTGTTCTAGTATCTGTATACACATCACCATGGCCAAGAACAAGCCCCGAGGTGTATCAATGGTATCAGAGCCGTCCGATCTTGTAGCTAATCCCGAAGATGAAGAGGGAAATCCTCAGGATCCAATCAACGAAGGAGTCCTAGGTATGGCTCCAGTGCTTGAATGGTGGAGAAGTCATCAGTTCTTGAATGAAAGAATAGTGACGGTGGAGAATCAAATGAAGGAAATTACATCGCAGGTCTCCCAAATCCCTCTGATTTTGGCTCAGCTCCAGTTATTAACGCAGCAAGAATCGTCAAAAGTGGTTCCTCCGTCAAGATTCAATGGTAAGCACAATCATAATCTTGAGTTAGATGGAAGTGGTGGTTTGCTAAATAGAACTATGGAGTTAGGAGTCAGTGATGCTGGTAACTCAAGAGGAATAAATTTTTTTTCAAAACCTCCGAAATTGGATGTACATCCTTTTTCTGGTAGTGGTGATGTCCTTAATTGGATCTTTCAAATTGAAAACTATTTTGAGATGTACAATATCCAAGGTGAAGAGAAAGTAAGAGTAGCTTTTTTTTTCCTGAGGGATGATGCCATTCAATGGTGTCGATGGTTCTTGAAGACCAATGAAGGTGTAGTGACATGGAAGGAATTCAAAGAAGGTATTTGTAATAGGTTTGCCCTTGGTATCTATGAGGATGCTGCCAAATCTTTGTGTCGATTAGAACAAACTTCCACAGTACTTGAGTACCAAGTGAAGTTTGAAAAACTCCACTGCTTGGTTGAGGGAGTTAGTGAGAAATTCTTGGTTCAGCAGTTTGTAAGTGGGCTTAAGGAGGAGCTTCAACATGATGTGTTTATGGCTGAACCCCAAACTCTCAGTGAAGCTTTCAAGATAGCTTTAAGATTTGAGAAGAAGTTTAATTCCCTTAGACAGTTTTACCGACCACAATACAGAACACAATTTAGGAACCCTGTGTCTACCTATAATCCTTCTCCTTTTTCCTCGCAACCTGCCACTTCAAGCCACTCAAATAACCCGCCAGTAAGGAGTTCTAGCAACACAAATTCTGGAAGTTCAGAGAAACCTATTCTCAAGAAACTTACTCCTAATGAAGTTTGGGAAAGAAAGAGGAAGGGACTGTGTTTTCATTGTGATGAAAAATACTTACCAGGGCACTTGTGTAAGACTAAGTCCTATATGTGTATCGAAGGGGAATGGGATATTTTCAGCCTTCAAGAAGATGAGGAACTCAAGCAGTTGCTGGTTGAGGATGAGAGTGCAGCTATGAGTAACGAGATTGTTGATCTCAACACTGCAGCGTTTGGAACTGGTGTTAACACTGAGTGTCTCATTCTTCAAGCTCAGCTAAGAGGAATTGATATACACATTCTGGTAGATAGTGGTGCTACCCATAACTATATTGATCCTTTTATATTAGAGAGGACTGGATGACAACTCACCATTAAACAATATTTTAATGTAAGGGTTGCTGGTGGGAAGGAAGTCGAAGGCAGTGGGTTATGTTCGAATGTCGAAATTCAGTGTCAAGGTTATAAATTTGTAGATGATTTCTTGGTGTTTCCTATAGGAGGACATGATGTGGTTTTAGGAGCAAAATGGATCAAGAAAGTTAATGAGATCACTGTTAATCTCATTGAGAAGCAGCTTAAGTTCAATCACAATGGGATTAATTGGGTGTTGCAAGGGTTACACCCAGGTCCTAATCAATGTTTAACAGATAAGGAAGCAAACAAAATTGCATTACAAACACACAGAGGTTTTTTGTTGTATTCAATGTCAATGGAAGATGAAAATACTTTTGCTATTCCTGAAGATGCAAACCTACTTGATCTGCTGAAGAAGTACCAAAACTTATTCGAAGAACCAAACAGCTTACCCCCTGCAAGATCATATGATCATCAGATCCCTTTAGAGAAGAGCTCTAAACCAGTTTGCATTAGGCCTTATAGGCACTCTTTCGAGCAAAAGAATGCAATTGAAAACATCATTGAAGATATGTTGAAGCAAGGTATCATTCATCCAAGTAATAGCAGCTACAGTTCCCCAGTAGTGTTAGTAAAGAAGCAGGATGGATCTTGGAGGTTTTGTGTGGACTATCGATCACTTAATCAACAGACTATCAAAGATAAGTATCCAATTCCTATTATCGATGATTTGTTAGATGAGTTGTATGGGTCTAAATTCTTTACTAAGCTAGACTTGAGGTCTGGTTACCATCAAGTAAGAATGAATGCAAATGATGTTTCCAAAACTGCATTTCGCACCCACAGTGGCCACTATGAATTTCTCGTCATGCCCTTTGGATTAAGCAATGCACCTTCTACTTTTCAATCTCTTATGAATGATATTTTTAGACCCTATTTGAGAAAGTTTATACTGGTCTTCTTCGATGATATTCTTATTTTCAGTGCATCTTGGCAGGAGCATTTGGCTCATTTGGAGGAAACATTTTCAGTGCTTCAGCAGCACAAATTGTTTGTAAAAAAGTCTAAATGCACATTTGGAAAAAGTGAAGTGGAGTACTTGGGTCACATAGTTTCATCTTCCGGCATCTCAGTTGATCATAAGAAGGTATCTGCGGTTAAAGAATGGCCCATTCCGCAGTCAGTCAAGGCACTTAGAGGCTTCCTTGGGCTCACAGGATATTATAGGAAGTTTATAAGGAATTATGGTTCGATTGCTGATCCCTTGACTAAATTAACAAAGAAGGAAAACTTCCATTAGAGTGAGGAAGCTGCTAAAGCTTTCGATCAGCTGAAAGAAGCACTCATCACAGCCCCAGTTCTCCAACTGCCAAATTTTGATGAAGTTTTTGTGGTTGAATGTGATGCTTGCAAGGTTGGTATAGGAGCTGTTCTCTTGCAAAACCAACACCCAATTGCCTACATTAGTCAAGCAATTAAAGGGAAATGTCTACATTGGTCAGCTTATGAAAAAAAGATGCTTGCGATACTGTTAGCAGTAAAGAAGTGGAAGCAATATCTCTTTGGCAGGTTATTCATCATTTGAACTGATCACCAACCTCTCAAATATTTGCTGGACCAAAGATTGTCCACAGAAGCTCAACACAAGTGGCTAGTAAAGCTCTATGGGTTCAATTTTGAGGTAGAATATAAGAGAGGAAGAGATAATGTGCCGGCAGATTGTTTGTCGAGAAGAGAATGGGATTGTTCTCTTGTGCAGTTGAGCTCTCTTCACCCCAATTGGTGGAATGATGTGATTAAGATGAATGCAGATGATCCCTACTTTAAGGAGCTGGCAGATCAAGCTGAGAGATCAACTAATACTAAGTTTTTAAAATCTCATGGAGTTTGGTATAAGGGATCCAAGGTAGTGATTAGTCCTACGTCTAGTCTGAGAAGATTGATCATTTTTGAACACCATGACACACCCATAGGGGGTCATTCTGGATATGATAAAACTTTGCAAAGAATCCGCAGATCATTTTGGTGGAAGGGTATGAAAACTGATGTCAGGATCTATGTACAAGAGTGTGCAACATGTCAGACTAGCAAGTATGTTTGTCAATTACCTTCGGGGTTACTTCAACCACTACCCATACCTGAGAAAATTTGGGATCAAGCTAGTATGGACTTTATAGAAGGGCTTCCAGTTAGCTACAAGTACTCAGTAATATTGGTTGTAGTGGACAGACTGAGTAAATATGGTCACTTCTTCCCCATTAAACATCCATTCACAGCTTCTACTATTGCACAAGTACTAACTGATGGCATCTTCAAGTTATATGGAATGCCTATTTCCATAATATGTGATAGGGGGGTTGTATTGACAAGTGCAATTATGAGAGAATTCCTTCGTCTATAGGGTACTAAGTTGACCTTCTCTACTGCATATCATCCTCAAACTGACGGCCAAACAGAAGTAGTTAATCGGAGTTTAGAAACTTATTTGCGGTGTTTTTGTCACTATAAACCCAATGATTGGAGCAAGTGGTTATCATGGGCTGAGTATTGGTATAATACTTCCTATCATAGTGCGATCAAATCCACTCCATATGAAGTTGTCTATGGCAGAGCACCTCCAACTCTTATTTCTTACATTCCCCATGCAGCGAAGAACCCACAGGTGGAGGAGAACTTTCTAGCAAGGGATGTCAGCTTGAAATTGCTCAAGGATAATTTGAAGAAAGCACAGGATAGGATGCGGAAACAAGCTGATCATCATCGGCAGGATAAAACTTTTCAGGTGGGGGATTTAGTCTATGTAAAGCTGCAGCATTATCGACAAGTTTTGGTGGCAACAAGGGCTATACGGAAGCTATCTCCTTTGTACTATGGACCTTATGCTGTGCTAGAGCGTATTGGTTCTGTTGCTTATAAACTTGACTTGCCAGTGGGGTCTAAAATCCATCCAGTGTTTCATATTTCACAGCTCAAGAAGCACATTGGTCCTTCAATTAGTGTGCAGCGAGGCATTCCAGATCAGCTTTCTACAGCTCTGAGTGAACCAGATGAGATATTGGATCGAAGATCAGTCATTAAGGGAAAGAAATTGGTATCGGAAGCGTTAATCAAATGGAAACATCAGGATGTTACTGATGCTACATGGGAACCGTCTTGGGAATTGGTGCGAAAATTTCCTCTCTTCGACCTTGAGGCAAGGTCTCTTAATAGGGGGGGAGGAGTTGATGCAGTCCAAAGCTCAAGAGTCAGCAGCGGGGGTGATGAGTAGCTGCAGTTGGGTTGGATGCGAAGGTAATGGAGAAGAAGAGATGGAGTATATCTGATTGGTATCAGATCACATGTAATAGATGAATAGGTAGGGGCTTAGTTGCAAGATGTAAATATGAATCGTTATGAGTGTAAAGCAGCCGTTGGTTGCTAAGAGATTAGATTTGGGCCGTTGGATGGAGTGGGACCCACAGTGTAACCGTCTGAACGGCCATTTCCGAATACGCGCATAGAGCGTAGTAGCTGTATAAATAACTCCAGACTCTGCTGAGTCTGGATATGAACTTTGTGGATCAATTCTTTGTCTTCTCTTCTTGATTTCTTCTTCTCTAACCTTCCAAATCTTCATTACTCTGTTCTAGTATCTGTATACACATCACCATGGCCAAGAACAAGCCCCGAGGTGTATCAGTAGGGACAGACAGTGATGAAATGTGGGTGGGTTTTAGGGTAGGGAGAGTTAGGGTTTGTAGGTTTTGGGAAGATGTGGAAGATGAGAGGGGTTTTTTTGTGTTTGTTTACTTAATTCTGTTTGGCAATTAGTGTGTGCTGCACGTGTAAGGTCCTACTTTTGTTCTCCTTTCTCTATTTCAAGGAGAGATGGGGCAGGCCTATTAGCTTAAGATATATATAAATGTCTAAATTGTTCATCTCTTATTATCTATATATAACAAATAAATAGAACACTCATCTTCCATTATTTTCTATTATTCCGTCTTCCTTCCTTAATGTTCCTTCCATTATGCTTCTTTTGTTTCTTAATCACCTCCTCTTCCATTATGCTTCTTTTGTTTCTTAATCACCTCCTCTGTTTCATTTTTCATTCTCTTGAATCCTTTAATATGTTAGCAAATTTAATTATGGCTTTTAGTTATTACCCCAAAGCTAAGTATTTTTACACAATAGCCATGTGTATTACATGTACAATTCTAAATCTATTTTTTAACACATGCATCGCACGTACACATCAAAGATTTTCCTTCTTAATTTTTAAAAAAATATGTGTATCGCTCATTCAGCTCTATTTTTTAAAATTAAGGCATTCATCGCAAATACTAATTACTGTTGATTTACGTGTATCGTACGTTTAACTCTAACTAGAGGTGGTATACCGTACGTACCGTACCATCATCGCTCTACCGTCTACCGTACCGGAGTACTTGGTACACAAATTTTTCTGCCATTACCGTGCCAAGATTTTGGTACTACCGAGTTCGGTAATACCGAAATGTCGGTATGGTAATGGTAGTACTATGGTAGTACCGGACATCAATTAGGTCCAAAAATTAACATTCACATAAAAGAAAAATAAATGAAAAAATAAGGACAAATAAGCTCAACATAAATATATATGAAGAAGTTTTAGTATACACAGAGTTTATACTGTCAACATAGAGAACTCATTGCTATTAGAAATTTAGAATCACTACAAGCATATCAAAATTAATAGATATAGAAATAACGAAAGGAGTGGGTGTTAGAGATGATATGAAATAGGGAATTACCTGATTATCAAACCATCTACAGTTTAAAATTGACTTCATCCTTGGAAAATCTATACTGATCACTTAAGAAGCTAGGAAATAGAGGATGAACTTTTGCAGACAACCTTGCTATTAAATCTTCTTCCCCATAACTAGTACTGGTATGCCCTTCACCATTAGGGCTTTCACCAATCGCAGCCTCTTCAGTTCATACAGAATCACTGTCTCATTACTGTTCTCTATTACGTTCACTAGTTTGTTATTTGATCTCTCCTCCCAGCTCAGTTGTGGGTCATTATAAAAGACACCTTCACTTTCCATGAAGATAGGGATGGCAACTGGGCCGGATCAACCGACGACCCACTCGCGACCCGGCCCGCGAACCCGGCCCGTTTAAGGAGTTGACGTGTTCGGGTCGAACCCGGTGAACAGTACCGGGTCGACCCGGGTCGCAAATAACGCGAATTCAACCCACGAAATTCGGCCCGCGAACCCGTTAAGAAAGCGAATTGAACCCGTCAACCCGCGGGTCGACCCGCGGGTTACGACCCGTTGAACCCGTACAGGTCGAACGTTCGACCTGTTACTTGCGTAACCCGTTACTTGCGTAACTTGCATAACCAGATGTCGTAACCAGAGCGGCTCTGGACAGAGCCATTGCTAACGGCTCTTTAGCCGTTTTTTTGGCCTTTTTTTGTTTTTTTTCCCCCCATTTTGAGCCTATAAATACCCCCCAAAAATCTCATAAAAAATCACACCTTACTCTCTTACTCTCTCTACTATTATACATCATTTCTAAAGAATTTTTCAACAATTGTAGTATTCATCAAACAAGTCTACAACGAGGCATATACACGACCAAATTTCGGTCGTATCGGAATCAAAATTCAACATCTTCAACGTCTTCAACTCTCTTCAACCCTCGTCAAATCTACTTCAAGCTCACCTCAACTCTTCAATTACAGAATTAGCAAAGCGCTTCTTTCTAGTTCTATTCTATTCTTATTTTTACGGTTTTTTTTACATACGCGTATTCCACGGTGAACGGTATCAAAATTTCATACCTCTCTCGTTATATATTTTTTGTTGTAGTTAAAATTATTGTTTGTTTTTTGAACTTCTCTATCTCAACCCTCTTATTTTTTAGATTTTTTTGTATAATTCACCGTTCCTACATTGTATATTTTTTTTATATACTTTAGCACATTACTACATTATGTCTAGATCACGCGGTAGCGGTCGTAGCGGGCAAGATTCCTCCTCCTCTTCTCGTAGGCCACCAATTGTCCCAACTAGTGAGCCCGCCCAAGAATACCATGATCCTCCTATAGAACAATGGGGTACACATGACGTTGTTGTAGGTGACATACAATTGGAAGAAGAAGAAGAACAACAACAACCAACCGAAACCACACAACCCCGTAGTAGTAGGAAAAGTAGAGGAGAAACTAGCGATTGGCATAAGTTTTATGATTATATCCCGGACAAACATACTCCGGGTATAGGTCTGAAAGTATGTAAAATATGTGGTAAAATTTACAAATTCAAGAGGGGTGACGGCACCGGTACAATTAGTAGGCACATCCAACATAACCATAAAGAACTTCTTGAACAACTACAAGGCCAACAAAAAATCAACCCTAGACCGGTCTAGTTGATAGCCACCCTTATGATTCCGATCTTGTTCGTCAGGAAATTGTCCGATTAGTCATTAAGGAAGAGTTACCATTTTCCTATCCCGAGAGTAGGGACTTGGAAAATTTTTATCAAACGACCTTAAACCCTCATTTTAGAAAAATTCTGAGAAATACTTGCAAATCGAATTGTTTTAAAATATACATTGAAATAAATGACGCTTTGATTGCAATTTTATGGAGTTTAACTTGTAGGATTAGTTTTACTTCGGATTGTTGGACGGATGTCAACAACATTCCAACGATGGGAATAACATGTCATTGGATCGACAATAATTGGATTCTTCAAAAAAGAATCATATCACTTGCGGCGTTGCCGTATCCCCATAGTGGCGCTGAAATAGCAAATCGTATTATAGAAATTTGTGATGTTTTTCATATTCGCAATAAAATTATGTGTATTAGTTTTGATAATGCATCTAACAAAAATGTAGCAATTACTACTTTAAAATCCGTATTAAATCCTGCATCTGACAATATTTTTCATGTTAGATGTGCATATCATATTATAAATTTATGTGTTCAAGATGCATTAAAAATAACCGATCCATATATAGTTAAAATTAGAAATTGTGTACATTTCATTGCATTAAGTCCAAGCATTTTACAAGAATGGAAAGCTTGGTGTAGGGTTAGAAATGTTCCTTTTAGAAGATTTCCAAAGAATGTTAGACACCGATGGAATTCTACTTTTGATTTACTAAATATTGTTACCGAATATAAAGCAGTTGTAAATGATTTTTGTATCGCAAAAAATATGCACAATTTTGAAATGACTCCCCCCGATTAGTTTTTTGCCGAATCTTTGTTAAAATTTTTAGAACCTTTTAAAACCACAACTTAAAAATTTTCAAAAACATATGAATCTACTTCTAGTAGCATTTTTATTGAATTAGTTAGCATGATGCAAATATTTAACGAAATGCTAAATGATATCAATGTTGGTGAGATTGTAAAACCTACATTTCAAAAAATTTTGAAGTATTATTTTCCTCCTCCTATGTTGATTTGTGTTGCTACGGTTATGGATCCTCGTATCAAATTAGAAGGTACGAAGAATTTGATAGAAATATTTTTTACATTACTTGAGGAACATGTAGAATTAGTAATTGATTGCGCTACTTTTTTAGTTCAGTTTGAATCTACGTTAAATAACTTGTATGATTATTATGATAGACATTTTGCTTCTAGTAGTACAACTTCTGTAGTTAGTTCTTCTTCTGGTAGTTCTAAAGGTAAGGATAAAAGTAGAATTGGTGATAGAACATTTAATTTACTTGAACAAATTCAATCGAAAAAACCTAGGACTAATCAACCAAATGAATTAAATTGGTATAACCAACAAGATTCTGGGCCTTCTACTTCTCCACTAGATATTTTACAATGGTGGAAAGACTATGAACACACTTTTAGTATTCTGTCAATTATGGCTAAAGATTTACTAACTCCTCCTGTCTCTACAGTTGCTTCTGAGAGTGCATTTTCTTCAAGTTGCAGGGTTCTAACTGATTACAGGAATCGCATGAAGCCCAACACATTAGAGATGCTCGTTTGCACAGAAGACTGGCTGAAGGATGAAGATAGGACACAAGGAAAAGTACTATCAACGTCCACAAGTGGGAGCAACTCGCCGGAAGAACAACAACAACAATAGCTTTGCTTGTTATGTTAAATTAAAAAAGTTGTAGTTAATCAAAATTTTATATAAGAAATATGTTATTGTATAAAACTTATTTGTGAATTGAATTCTTCATTTTATTAGAAATTGTGAAAATTGTATAACTTAAATTCATATGAATAATATTTCAAAATTTGTTGCCAATTTCTGAATTTCACTCTTTCAATCTTATTATTATTATTACGATTTTTAATGTTTATTAGTATTATTACTTACTTAGTATTATTATTATTATTATTATTTTAAGCTACAAAAAAAAATAAAAAATTCTAACCCTATATAAACGGGCCAACCCGCGGGTCAACCCGGCCCAACCCGGATTGAACCCTATAGGGTTCACGGGTTGGGCGGGGCCACCCAAACCAAGTTTGAGCCCGGCCCGGATAAGTGGGCAAACCGGCCCGAGCCCGCTCACTATACGTGCCAACCCGTACGGGTTGGGCCCGGCCCGGCCCACTCGACCCATTCGCCATCCCTACATGAAGATGACCTGAATTCCTATTTTGTTGGCACTGCCACTTCTGCTGATATCCATACCTGTTAATCAAGTGAAGGAAAGGTTGAACAATATTATACGATATGCAAGAACTTGTACGATGTCATTTAGGATTTCATGTACAGTTAGTTACATTTAATATGATCTAAAGTTAAGGGTGAGACTAATGCTCGACTACACCCGAGGTGTTGATAAGTTGTAAGAAAATGAGTTGGTGGGGCAACAGCTCAGGTAGCATGTCTTCCTATAGAGTCATCCCCTAAATTTCTCTCCATGCAAGTCAGAATACATTAGGCAACCAGTTTATGCACATAAATTGGAGAAAATAACATATGTTTCTACAGTTTCCATAATGTCAACAAGATAGATTCAGTTTAGAGCCTAAATACAGTTGATAGCAATTAAAAACCAATTAAGAAACGTTTACAATGTCCAACACAAAGGCATAAAATAAGTTATAATCAAGAGTTTTACCAACTCAGATGAAATTATGCTTGTGAAAATGTCACGCCCCGCTTCCCAAAAATATGGAATACGAGCACGTGACGAAGCCCAGCGAATGATTTTTACATCATCCATAAGCTGTAGGATCGACTCAACATCATAACAAGAATATAACCGGATTTATATATAACCAAGCATGCATGAATAATTTATTAAGCAACAGAAACAATTTAAACAAATAATAATATTCAAATAGTTCTCATGTCTGGATCAAGTGTAAACTCGGAAACAAGTCTTATACAGCAGAAGAAATAAATACCTTAAGGAAAGCAATTGTTAAACAGGTCCTTGCTCCAAGCAAAACCTGAAATGTCTGCTCGCCAATTCCAACAGGTAGCTTGTCCCAAAGTCTATTTAATAAATATAAACAGGAAAACAAAGGGGAAACAAGAGAAAATGCCCTTAGTGCAAGCTAGGGCCACAAATAGTGAAAACAGGTACAAGTAAGGGGAACAAGAATTGGAATTCAAAATGTAACAGAGTTATAAGAAGTAGTGGGAACAACCAAGAACTAACTAGCAAGGGGGGACTTCCTAGTAAACAGGCTAGTTAACAACTGCTAATGGTAAAACATGTGTCAGGTGAACCAGTAGAGGTAACTAACATCAGGTATAATGTTGCATGTGTTAGGTTTCACACATCAAGTTTCATATTTCAAGTTACAGGTATCATGTTCAAGTTTCATGTATCAGATATCAGGTAACCAGGTAATCAGGTAACAGGATAATCAAGTAACAGGATAATCATGTATCAGGTATTAAGTTCAAGTCTTGTGTGATTACTATCTAGGTAGCACGACATGCATCCATCTTTTTACTACATGGTTGCTACAGTCAAAATAATTGCGTTTAGACCTAGTAATGGAGTCTATAGGGCGGTGTACTCAGGTATCAAGTAATCAAGCAGGCACGGTTCATGAATACGAATTAAATAACAGGTTCACGAAGCAAGTTCGTGAATACTAACAGGTTCAAGGACCACACAGTGGTTCCATGAATACAACAGGTTCATGAGCCAAGTAACTGACTCCATGAATACATAACGTGCAACAGGTTCATGAGCCAAGTAACTGACTCCATGAATACATCACGTGCAACAGGTTCATGAACCGAGTACTGGAAAACACGGGCCCCCTTCCGAGTACACTTACCCATATTGTCCACTCTATAGTCCTTCCCTTAACCCCGGCTTATTACACTTATTAACTCTTGTCAAGCAAGCATACATATGCGAAATGTTGTAATTTAATTCTATGAAAATTTGGGAATGTCCTATATGGTGTCCAGCAACTACATATAAAATTTGGGGTCAAACACTCGCTGTTTACACAGCTAAATTAATTTGCAAAATAAATATATACAGCAATTTTGCAAATCTGCATCTACTGACACAGCTGCAGTATAACTGCCATAACTCCTAGACCGTAACTCCAAATTCAAACATTTTGGAGTCTATCGATATCTACACATCCGGATCTACAATTTCTATTCAGGGCTCGGGTCCAAATTCAAATAATAAAAGGGTCGAAACCGTAAAAGAATATTCAGATAGCAACACGTAGAATTAACTTGCTAGTGTAGATTTTATGGAAAAATGTCATTTAGCGTCTAAGTTATTATGTGGCATAAATACATGATAATGGAGGTCAAAACAGCAAATAATAAATATTTTTCAAGTCATAATAGTCGCAAATTCGTCAAAATACTAAATATATATGTATCTACAAATTTTTGGGCTCCTTAATTCATATGTCTATGTTTTCATGTGTCCAAGGGTAAAAGAGTCCAATGATTATAAGTTAATTACAAGGAAATTTTGTGACTCTTAGATTTGTCAAATGGAGGTTCAAGATTGATCTACAATGATATTTCAAAGAGGAGTCATAATCTAACTATTTGTAGTATTTCAAGGGTGCTTGTACTAGAACAATAAAATGTACAAGGATACTTGCCTTAATTTGACGATGACTAGATCCGCTTGTAGAAGCAATTTGGGTAGAAAAATCCCGGAAGAAGTCCTCAAAAAGCGCGTGCGAAAAGTAACCGAAGATCGAGTTTTCCCTGCACACAGGATCAGCCCAGAACAGCAAACGGCGAGCGGATCTGGTGCGGCACGAACACGGGACAGCAACGGCAGCGAATCAGAGGGCTCGAACGCAGCGGATCTGCGCCAGAACACGGGACAGCAAATCTGGATCCGCTGTGGGCGAACACGAAACAGCGATCACAGGCACGGATCTTGGCGCGATCCAACGGCTGAGCTTCGATCCCGCCTTTTCCTCCTTCTTCTTCGTTCGTTCTCTTCTTCGTCGAACAGGGCGCGAGAGAGAGGGGACGCGACGCCGGCGATGGCTTCGATGTGGCGACGCGGCGGCGTGACTGCGACAGTCACGGAGGGCGACGACGGCGGTGGGTGCTCCTCCGTTCGTGGGTTCGAGAGCAGGGGAGTGCGGAGGATGGTGGCGAGCTCTGTTCTCGAGTTCGAACAGGGGAGGTCCAATGGCAGGGGCTCGGCGTCTGCTCGCCGAGGAATTGCGACACAGGAGAGGCGGCGACGGAGGTGGGTGACGGAGGTCGAAATATGGTTAATGGCGAAAGTTGGGTTTGTTCGAAGGTGGGTTCGGAGTTTGGTTCGATGGATGGGGAGATGGTTGGTTCGATTGCGATGGAGTTGCTGTGGTGCCGAGGGGTTGACGAAGGTGACGATGAGGGAGCGGCCGAAGGCGAGGCGAATTGGGTATGGGCGATGCGAAAACGGAGGAGAAGGAACGGGACGAAGATGGAGAAGAGCGGCGGGGTAGTTTTTAGGTTAAAATAATAAGGGGTAGGGTTAGGGTATAGGGTTAGGGGTTTATATAATATGGTTTGCGGGTTTGCGGATTCGTGGGTTTTGGGTATCCGTTTCAAAAAGAGCCCAACAGAAGAAATGGTCAAAATGCACAAAAATGGGGATTAGAGTGTTAAATGGGAAGAATCGGTCCATTTCTCATGAAGAACGATACAAATGGCACACAATTGAATTTGATAAAATGACCAAAGATTGAGTCGAAACAAAAATAACGATTTTATTTGAACAGAACAAAATACGGAATCTCAAATAGATAAAAGAGTACAATTGAGAAAAATACAGTATAAAAATATAAATACGGGGAAACAGGAGTTACAGAAAAATAAATAAAACAAAGATTTACCAGATAAGTGTCTTCATTCTTCACATTTTTTGACTACTACGTCATCTCTATTCTAAATTTCTAATATTTTTGACTGAAACAAATAATTCATAGATCATACCAAAATACAAATTAAATTGGCTTTCTCAACCTCATTTAAGATAACAAGCAACTCTCAGAAATTTTTAACAAGTGTATAACATGATAACAGATACATCTATTTTATAAGTATCCTTCTCTCAGTCTTACTTGTACTCTCTCTACAAACATACATTTGAGTCTATCATATAGCTCAAAACTTTAGGGCAATGTGAACAAACCCTTCAATAGAATCAATACTCATTACCACTCTATCTCAACCCACATGGAAAATCAAATTAGAAGATCTTGTACATCCTAAATTCTTAATTACTTGTGAATAATATAATTAGCAATTTACAATACCCAATATCTCAAGAAAACTCAATAAGAACAAGAAAAAAATGGATCTTATATTAATACACCAACAAAACCCTAAATATCCCTAATTCGTCAAAAAGTTTCCTCAAAAAATATAAGTGTGATTTCAAGAAATTGATCTTTACCTTCGCTTGAGCTTTAGAAGTTGGCTATCCTTTTGGAGGGTCGATGGTGCTGAAGAAGGCAGATGGCACGGGGTGCGTCGGAGCATGAACCCTGGATTCAAAGAAGAAAAAAAGAAAGAAGAACAAAAGAAGAGGTATACCATACTATGGTGAAAATTGAAAAAGAAATAAGAAATAGGCATGGGACTGGGACTGGGCCTGGACCTAGGTCTAGTCTTGGGTTTTTAAATTAAATATATATTAAATATACTTGGTACGGTGCGGTATACTATGGTATCAATATTGGGTACCAGAACCATACCATATAATTTCGGTATGGTACAATACCGAGATTTCGGTACGGTATTACCAAGTTTTCAGTAATGTTTGGTATGGTAACGGTATGGTACGGTAATATGGTATTTTTTAACACCCCTAACTCTAACTCTTTATCAAAACGTGCATCACACGTGAAAAATACTATTACTTTTATAATGTCTAGCTAAATTGTTGATCTCTTATCATCTATCACAACTAGAACACTTTGAACCCATATTATCCATTATTTTATATTCCTCTCCCTTCCTTCCTCCCTGTTACTTCCATTATGATTCATTAATTTATTCCTTAATCACCTCCTCCGCTTCATTTTCTTACCTCCAAATATGTTCTGATTTTGTTTGCTTATGCATCAAATCCTAATAAAACCTACCTTATATTCCCTCTACCACCACACCCTCTTCACCATCACCAAACTGCCTCATGGGTCTATTCTCAAGTTTCTATTGGATAAACTGCATTCTCAATCTCGATCTATTAAACCCAACTAGCTAAATATTATTCAAAAATGGAAAAATATACTAATACTAATATACTCCAAAAGAAGAAAAACAACATTAACCATACTACTATACTCAAAAAGAGATGGGAGGAAAGGAAGGAGAAATAAAAAATAAGAATTTTTTTTTTTTGAGGACAATAAGGTATTATGTAGATTTGGTGTAGAAGATGAGTTGAGTAATTTAATTGAGGCAGTGGGGCATTAGTAGTAGGCCCCCGGTTCTAATTGTATTGGTTTACCAAAAAATTTAAATCCCAAAATTACCAACACTAAAATGTGATCACAGTGTAATTCCGCTGAACGTTGAAGTGCTCATATTCATTATTAACTCTCTCTCTCTTTCCCCCCGCTCAACATCGAAGTGCTCTTATTCATTATTAATTTACACACACACACAGAGACTGACTCCCTCTCTCTCTCTCTCTCTCTCTCTCTCTCTCTCTCTCGTACATACATTCATACATACTCGCACACTTTTCGTCATGCTACATTCAAAACCTCAAAACCCAGTAAAGTCAAGTATTGACTCCACCTCCCGTTGATCACCACCTCCCCTCTGCTGCTGCGGCCCACGAAGAAACACCTGCTCCTGCTGCTTCCCTTCGCCGAACACCCTCTCCACAAGCTGACTCGGCACGCCGAACGCCAACTCCTGCGCCTCCCTCTCCATCTTGCTCACCACATTGTTCCTCCCCGCCAAAAACTGCCTCACATTCTTCCTAGCGTTGATCTCAAAGCTCACCAGCTCAAGATTCTCGTTGCCTTCCGAGACGATCGCAGCCGGGTGACCTGGTGGCACAATGTACACCGTGCTCCTCTCTACCTCCGACCGTACCAACTGGTATCGGTTACCCTCCTCTTCTTGGTCATTTTCGCGTCGCTGCTGTTGCTGTTGCTGTTGCTGTCCCTGTTGTGACGAGTGAGGACACACCATTTCCAGGCGGCCGCGACCTTTTCTGACGACTACGATCCTGGTGGATCGCGAGTTGAAGGAAGGGGCGAGCATGGAGCCTTGGGTGATGTTCATGTAGGTGACTCGGATGTCGAGGTCCTCGTCTCGGTCGGCGATGTAGAGCTGGCCGTGGTTGTTGGAGAAGGTGGGACGTTGGTTGAAGATGTTGATGGGCCTCCTGGATTCGCTGCTGCTCCTGCTGCCGTGGCTTAGCGATCGAATTTGCTCTTGGGATGCTCTTATTATGAGTCCTTGCCTTTGCTGGCCGAATACCCTCTGTAATTCATCACGGTTTGCCTGCAAAATTTAATTGGCTAGATGATTAGAATAGGTGAGTTCTTATGTAGATTAATAATTCACTTCATATCGTAGAATTAGCAAAATTATATATATTTACATTGAAGGCGGCCTCGATGACGTCATTGCTGAAGGCTCTGTAGTACGATTCAGGTTGGTTGCCACCTACAGTGGGGAAAGCCTGCATGCATGCACCAATTTCATTTCAAAAGGATTAGATATTTTGATTCGATCATAAGTACAAACTGATTGGAGACTGATTTCAATGTAAGAATGAGCCTTATTTGAGTCGGGAAAAAAAAAAATCGATCACCTCAAATTGGCCAGGAGTGTTGACAGGGATAAGAAGCTTGACGAGTTGGATCTTCCGATTGTTGCTTTTGTTGATCAAGTACATGACTGTCCCAGCCGAAACCTTGATGATATCACCTTGCCTAATGTCATGCGACTCCCGATCTCTGTCCTGCCTTATCTTTGTTATAGTTCCCTCCCCTGCATTAGATTGAAAACATAATTAAGTTGACAATAGTTCAATACATCAAACAGTTTGTAATACTGTAAACAATTACATATATACCACTCAAAACGAAGAGGACTTCATCGGCATCAAAGTGGGTTGGCACGGCAAAGGTTTGAGGATTCGCCTCCAAAAATGCAACCCGATAGTTCGCAGTCCCAAGGTGCAGTTTCGACCTCCTGAGGAAATTCTCAAGAACCCAAATGCGGCCGTGCTCACCCCTGAACTGGTGCTTGACACTCTCCTCCTTGAATACATAAGGATTGTTTCTTCCACTCGACTCTTGCTCTTGTTCACCTTCCCATTCACTACGCTCGTTCTGCCCTTGATGTCGGCGCCTCTGTTGCTCATACTGCTGCTGGCACTGCTGCTCGCACTGCCACCTCTGCTGTTCTCGTCCCTGGTGACTCTCCCGGCATTCTTGCGTGCAGCGCTGCAGTTCACGTTGTAGCTCCTCTTCTTTGTGGTGAGTCGAAAGAGAAAGGGTGGTGGAAAGAAAGAGGAGGGAGAGAAAGAGGACTAGGGTTTTTGCTTTACTTGCCATTTTGGTTTGCTGGTTTGAGTGAATGAGCGAAAGGAGGAAGAAGAGTAGGAGTATTTATGGAGGGAGAAAAGGTGGTGAGGTTGGTGAGGATGATGAGACGTGGAGAATGGTGTAGGCATGCATGCCAACACGTGGACAGATCACGTGTTAAAATTTTATAGAAATTTGGCGGGACTGGGGGAGGGGAGGACTGAGGGAAAATTTTGCGGTATTGACCCACTTTTTGAAAATATTTGAGGTCCTGACCCACTACCGAAAATAATTAGCGACCTAATTCAGTTTTGGTCACGTCAGCATAAATCAATATTGAAAATAACGACATAAATTATTTACATGCCGTTATTTTCAATAACAGCATCTATTTTACATTTTTTTTCATGCCGTTAGAATAACGGCATCAGTATATTTCTCTTACAAGTGTGAATCTTCTAACTTTAAAAAATTCTAAGTGTGAAAAAAACTTATAAATAATGTCGTTATCCCCAATAACGGTATTCGAATGACTGATGCCATTATTGGAGATAACGGCATCGGTTATATATAAATGAACTTTTACTGTTGTTTGGAAATAGAGAGGCTGAATAATATATAAGTTAATTTTTTTTTAAAAAAATAAACTTATTCGTCAGAGAGGATGAATAATAAGTTACTTTTTTATAAAAGAAATTTATAACTGATGTCGTTATTCTAAATTACAACATCAGTATTGAGAATGCCGTTATTTGAAATAACGGCATCTGTTATAAGGTTTTCACACTTACAATTTTTTCTCTAAATGGAGACTACAAGCTGTCGAAAAACAAAATAATCTATACCGTTACTCCAAATAACGGCGTGACACTTTTTTAAAATATAGATGCCGTTATTGAAAATAACGGCACGTAAATAACCTATGTCGTTATTTCCACTAATGGTTTATGTCAGATCACTGATTGTTTTCGGAAGTGGGCCAGTGCGCCAAATATTTTCAGGATCAGTGTGAAAAAAATTTCGGACTGAGGAGGTGAGTGTTTGTCACAACCTGACCCCCGTACTCTTCCTAATTATTTATCAAACGGATCCCTTTTCAATAATATTTATCAAACTGACTAAGTTTATTGTATAAATCTAAAAATAAACTTTCTATGTAATCTTACCATAGGATTTATATACTATAATAGTTTTCAAGCATTTTAAAATTGAATACTTCACAAAAAATAAAGAAACTAAGATTAAAAAATGTTTCAAACTATAAAATAAGACTTATTGATAATAAAAAAAACTTAATAGATATATAACATATAACACACAAGAAGAATTAGACAAAACAGAAAAAAGGTATGAAGGAATTAGATGCTATAACAAAATTTAATATAAACATTTTAGAAAAATCTCAATTCCGAGTAAGTAGAAGCAGCCTTGAAGAATCTAGAAATAACAAATGAAGAAATAAAAATGGATCAAGAAAAAGATAAGACTATAACAAACCCTAAAGAAAATCGAACTAATATGTAAAAATATTTGAGATCACCACCAAATAAAAAACCTTATCACCTACTAAGGAAATGACAAATTAGCGAAAGAAGTAAGTTAGGAAAAGAAAAATAAAAAAGAAACCTCAAAATATGAACCCACAGAACACTACGAAAAAAGAATAGCAGAAAATAGAGAATGACTGGATCTTTAATACTAGGTTTTAGACAAAACCTCTTAGGTAATACATTCAAGAATTTTATAGAGTCAATCTTTATAGGAGTAGGAGCAAAATGGTGAAATAGACTAACAAAAGAAAGAAAGAAAGAAATAAGATCAGAAAATCAAGACCAATTGATGACAAAAAAATAGAAAAAAATTCAGCACAACGAACCTTAAGAATAAAAAAATAATTACAAATTACGAGATAGCAATAAGAACAGAATTTAGTGTCTGCGAAAAATAGAAAGACGCAATATATATAAAAAGGACCAAGCATTATGGAAACTAAGAAATTTAGAAATATGTGACATGTGTTATTTTGATAATTATGCTTGTGAATTCAGATAATATTTTCAAGTTAGTTATTATACAAAAGAAGAAAATTGTCCAATCCTATACTTATTTTTTTTCTAAAACTACAAGATTCATGGAGTATAAACATATATAGTGCATATATAAATGAGAAAGTAAAACCAGAAACATATACTTTAAGATATTGAACACAATTTGCAAAAGATTATAGAGATAAAGTTTACCAAGAAGCTAGATCAACTATAAAATAATACAGAACATATAAACAAAAAATTTGTTGTGAAGAAGCAAAACAAAATCATTGAGGATGTAATAATAGCTATAATTATATAAAAATACGTAAAAGTAAAATGCCAAAATATAAATCAAAATACAGAAAAACTTTTAAGATATATAAAATACCCTATAAAAAATACTTCATAAAAATAAATAAAAACAAAATATCCAAAAAAAACCCAAAGAAATGCAATTGTTACATATGCGGAGAAGTATGATATATATCGCCAAACTATCCTAAAAAAATCAGAAAAGAAAATATAAAATACATAGAAGAAATTGAAGAAATATATAATATAAACTATGAACCCATAGAATACGAAAAAAATTGTCAGAAATTAGTGAAGATAAAGAAATAATAGTAATGAGAGCAGATAGTGGAAGTAATGAGGATGAAATAGAACAATATGAAATAAATGTGATAACAGAAATAAAAGAAATAGGGAAACCATTATAAAGAGAAGAAAATAATGAAGAAGTAAGAGAAAGAATGAACTTTGACATAAAAAAAATGATAAAATAAGAGCAACTAGACTAGATATAAACCCAAAAGAGATATTTAAACTGTCAATATTTGAAAGAAAAAGAAATACCATAATAATAGTCAGAAATAATGAACAACCTATAGAAATTGAACAAAGTCAAGAAAAAACTATAATTTTATCAATAACAGAAAGAATAATAAGACAAAAATGAAAAAAATAAGTGATAAAATCAGAAAAATATTAAGATATGTACATTTAAAAGCAGTACAAATAATAATAAATGCTTATTTTAAGGAAGAAATAAATAAACCATTAGAAATAAACTTAACGGATGATAGGATAATATCAAGCACACAATATGCTTTCATAGAAATAGTACAAGGAAACTTAATGTACCAAAAAATAAAATTTACGATAAAACCTAATTTCTCTATAAGTATGACAGAATAAAATAAGGATAAAAGTTTAGTCATGTATCACAGATTATCAGAAATAGAAATAATAGAGAAGAGTAAGGTTATGAATATACAAATAAAAAATATATATGATGTTACAAGTAAGCATGAGGTAAAAAATAGAAATACTGATAACTTTAAAATAAAACCAATATCCTGAGAAATTATAAGATACAGACCAGATAGAGAAATCCCAAAAATGACCACACCAAATTATATAGAATTTGACTTTAACAAAGTAAAAGATATTGCAAAAGAAAAAGCACCACAAATAATGTTTGGAAAATATCACTATCATTAAAAAATAAACAACAAGCTTTGGAACTAATACTAATAATAAATAGATCATTAGATAACCAAAATAATAATCAATTTATGATAGAAGTAGAATATTATGACAATGGTAAATGGAACAAACAAATAGACCTTGCAGATACATGGGCTACTAATTCACATATTAAATAAACAAATATAAAAAACAACGGACTTAATACCATTAGAAAATCCATATTACTATTTGTACTACTACTGTAACATCCCGTAATTTCAAAGAGCTATAGTATGATATATATATATATATAGAGGGTTTTTCTCAGTTGAAAACGGGTTTGTTTTCAACGGGTTGGAAAACACCCATCCTGGCCGTCGATCTCAATCTGATCTTGATCAGCGGATCAGATCAAGATCAGCTTAAGTCTCCCACTAACGCTGAGAAAAGCGGAGGGGTAATATCGTCAATTCACGCCAAAAAACGTTTGATTTTGGTCCAAATTATCACTTAGGCCGTTGTTTGAGACAACGGCCTAGGTTGTTTTTTTTAACAAAAAAACATACCTTGGCCGTTGCTCCCAAAAACAGCCTAGATATGTACAAGTGTTTTTCCAAACACTTGTACACACTCAGGGCTTCAGCTCCCTCACTTCGTCACTTACACTATCTCTCTTTCTCTCGAGCTCCCAAAACCCATCCCCAAACCCTAGTTCACTCTCCCAACCCCTTTGGCATCGATTTCTTTGCCTTCTCGATCTCCGCCCCTTGTAGAAAGCTCCCTATCTCTTCCTCTCCCGAATACAGCAAACCCTAACTTCACAACCAAATTCCCAAATCATCAAAATCCTAGTACAAATTTTCCTCCTTTGTCTACAACAGCGTGCATCGGCTTCTCACATCTTCACCAACTCTCTATCACTCTCTCTTTGGACCAGGTATTTTCTTAATCCCAATCTACTAAAATGAATTCTTTAAATTTATTATTTTTTTTCCAATTTTGGAGTTGGTTTTTTTGGTATTATGCGTAGTAGTGTAGTCTATAATTTAGAGAGTATATAATTAGCTCTGATCATGTATGTTGTGTACATTTTGTTGACATTTTCGTAGATGTAGTGGTAATTGTAGTGGTGGAATATAGGAGATGAAAAAAAAATGCGATAAAAAAATTCAATTTGTACGAGTTGGTCGGACTCGCCGCGTAGAAGGTAACGGAACTTGTAGAGGCGATTTCAATTCAATACAACGGATATAAAGTGAGGCACGGCCGTATCTTTCAAACCGAGAGCCAAAACTCACCTCTGCAAGTTCCGGTGGCTCGTGTTTGGTGTAGCAGAGTTGACGCCCAAATTTAGGAAATAAGTTTATCATTTTTGTTGTTTTGACGCGTATATAAAAAAATCTTTAATCGACCTCGGAACTTGTGGAATACGTTATGAGGTGAAAATAGCTTAAACGAAGTTCAAATAAAGCGAAACTTTGCGAGTAGGTTGGTCTCGCCACTCACAAGTCATACCATCCTGTACATGCGAGTTTCAACTCGCGGTTTGCGAGATACGTCTATGTATCGCTTTCCGCTAAGTTTTCAATAGTGTAAGCGATACACGGTCGTATTTTTTAAACCGTGGGTCGGAACTCCCATGTACAAGTTGCGTTGGCTTGTGGACGGGTAGTCCGACCCAACGGCAAAATTTTGAAATTTTTGCATCTCGTTTATGTTGTTTTGACGCGTATATGAAAAAACTTCAATCTATCTCGAAATTTTTTTAGTTACGAAACTTCAATACAAAAATGCTTAAACGAAGTCAAAAAAATACGAAACGGTGAACGTAGGTTGGGCTAACCATTCACAACGCAACGGACCGTGTATTTGCGAGTTCCGAGCTACGGTTTGCGAGATACGTCAATGTATCGCTTCCCGCTCTATTTTAAAGAGTGAAAGTGATACACGGGCGTATATTTCAAACCGTGGGTCGGAACTGACTTCTACAAGTTGCGTTGGCTTGTGTTTGGTGTGCCCTAGTTGACGGCGAAATTTAGAAATTTTTGCATCTCGTTTATATTGTTTTGACGCGTATAAGCGAATTCTTGAAATTTTTTCATCTCGTTCGTTTGTGTTTACTAATTTTCGTCGATTAATTAGTTTCATATATACAAACTTTGTTACAGAGAAATGGCCAGAACGAGAGAAACCGGAAGGGGAAGGACATCCCAGGAAGCACGGGGGGAACATTTCACAGAGAATGTGAGAACTAATAATTTGTATTGTCCGTAATTTTGTATTTAGTGATATTGATTTGAGACTAATAATAAATATATTTTTTGGTTCGTGTAGGTTGGTGCATCCTCTTCGATGACAGGACGCCGTGGTCCAAGACCAATAAATTTCGGCGAACTGACCTTCCAAGATCGCCACAGATCCACGAAAGTGTGGGGTGGGACGACGCGTAGGTGTAATTTCTGCACCCACGAGACCATGAAGGTACATCCATGCACCCACGAGTACCTTGTAGCGGCTGGTTTCTATGAAATCAGCATGATGGGGAATGTCAAACTCGACCGAGCACTTCTCTCGGCACTCGTGGAGCGCTGGAGGCCAGAGTCGCACACGTTCCATCTACCGGTCGGAGAGATGACGGTGACGCTACAGGATATAGCGATGATATCCGGTCTTCCAATATATGGGTTGGCCGTGACGGGAAATATTAACTTTGATAAAATAGAAATGTGCAACGAACTGCTCGGTACAGAGTTTGATGAGGCGGCTGCGGAAGATGGTGATATTTTCCAAGGACAATCAATCCGACTATCTTGGTTAAAGGGATGTTTTGATGGGACGCTGACCAACGAATCGCCTGACGACTATGTACAGTCCTACACCAGAGCCTACATTCTAACGGTGATCGGAGGGGTTCTATTACCTAACTCATCGGGCGATACGGTGCACCTCATGTACCTACGATTGCTCGCCGACCTAGGCATAGCTGGCCGGTACAGCTGGGAAGCTGCGCGTTGGCAACGCTATACAGGACGTTGTGTCATGTAGCGCTTGAATCATCAGAAATGACCGGACCGATGGTTTTGTTACAGATTTGGTCCTGGGAGCGACTGCACTTTGGTCGTCCTCGCATTAGGAGACCCAAGAATGGTTGGATGGCCCAACTTGAACATCCTGCTATATTAGCACCATTAGGGGTATATTAGGCTGGTACAAGGAGTTACAAAGACAACCCTAAGGGTGTAATAACGTACTACAGAGACAAGCTCGACCAACTACATGAAGAGTTCGTGATTTGGGCACCGTATACACCCGAGAGTGTGGGAAGACTACCGCCAATATGCACCACCGAGTTGCAGTTGCGACTGACGACGGCTTCCCTCATCAACTTCGGTATAGTCGAGCATCCGCGATCGGAAAAAGTCCTTCGTCAGTTCAATCTTCAACAAGATAGTCCCCCAAGCTGCACAAACCTATACGATCATGAGTTACACGCCGTTAGGAGTACCGGCCGCATGCCTACTCATGATTGGGCAGATTATCATCGTGTTCACGTTCCAGAATGGAACGAGCGACGGTTTGAACTTGTACTCGTCAATGTTCCAGTGTACGATGGAAGACTGCAAGGAAAGTACATGACTTGGTTCCGACAATATACATGTTTGTACATCTCTTCCGATACAGTACTACCTGCTGGTAAGCAACGAGAAATTGAGGAGAGGGAGATTGAACCATTACCCGCATATTCCAGTTCACAACCCATGTTCCAACCGAAGGCCACAGCTATACGTACAGTGGTAACTTCAATCTTCATATTTATTTTAATCTTCTTCATACGTGAAGTTCATGAATTCTTTCAATTATTTAATTTGTGTAATTATTTTTGTTGGTTTTTTCTGATTTAGATTGATAACACGATGGACATGGTAAAAGAATGTGCGGAGGTACTAAAAAGTAATGTGGGCACGCCTATGAAGAGTTTCGCTCGGAGGATGCTCCTTGGATGCCGTAGCAATATGGATGCTTTGGGATGTGTCGAACATTTGGATCGAGCATTACACGGACCGAGGGGAGGCCGACGTAAAAGTGTGAGGGATAGGCCAAGTTCATTGATGGGGCAACGAGACCGTGAGATCAGAGAACGACAAGGTTCAACTTCACATCCATTTCACGAAGAAGTGCAGGATGAAGAGAGTGGGGAGAGGGTTGTCGGAGACGTACAACAAGAGGAGGGTGGCGAAGATGAAATCCCCGACTCGCCAATCACGATGCGGCGCCGAAACCCTAGTCGGAAGAGGCGAGCACCACCGCATTACACGCCCGGTGCTTAGCCATTGCATTTTGGAGGTTGTAATTTTTTTTATTGATTTTGTGGGTTTTAACCTGTTGTAACTAATTATTGGATAATGTGGTTCTTAAGTGTAAGTGTAGTTGATGTTGTTGTTATTAATTTCTGATAGTCAATTATGGTGGGTAATTTTAGTGGTTGTATATATGAATTTAGTCGGAGAATGTAGGTAATGGCAAAGTGTTTGGAATTTGGTGATGTGTACAAGTGTAGCAGCTTCAGCTGCTCAGTATAAATGTAGTTTTTTTTTTAATCCTAAGCTGTGGCCCCAAACAACGGCCTAGGTTATAGAAAATTATACTTGTTCCAGTTTTTGGATATACCCAGTTTAAACATATACCTAAGGCCGTTGTTGGAGACAATGGTCTACGTTGTAGTAGAAAAATATACAAAATTTGTTGTGCTCTCTGTCTTGTTGGCTTTAAAATGAACCAACAAGTCAAAGAGCAGCTCCAGTTTATAGATATACCCTAGGCCGTTGTTGGAGACAACGGCCTAAGTTGTAGGTGAAAAAAATAGAAAATTTGTCTTGCTCTCTGACTTGTTGGCTTTAAAATGAACCAACATGTCAGAGAGCAGCTCTAGTTTATAGATATACCCTAGGCCGTTGTTGGAGACAACGACCTAAGTTGTAGGTGAAAAAAATAGAAAATTTGTCTTGCTCTCTGACTTGTTGGCTTTAAAATGAACCAACAAGTTAGAGAGCAGCTCCAGTTTATAGATATACCCTAGGCCGTTGTTGGAGACAACGGCCTAAGTTGTAGGTGAAAAAAATAGAAAATTTGTCTTGCTCTGTGACTTGTTGGCTTTAAAAATAGCCAACAAGTCAGATAGCAGCTCCAGTTTATAGATATATCCTAGGCCATTGTTGGAGACAACGGCCTAAGTTGTAGGTAAAAAAAAATAGAAAATTGTGTGCTGCTCTCTGACTTGTTGGCTTTAAAAAGAGCCAACAAGTCAGAGAGCAGCTCCACTTTATTGTTTACACCCAAGGCCGTTGTTAGAGACAATGACTTAGGTTGTACGCCTCAATATAATGTTCATACCCTAGGCCATTGTCTCCAACAACGGCCTTAGTTTGTAGGACAAAAATGAATTGGTTGTTTGCATTTTCCAATTTTCTTTTCGCCCTTGACGAACAATCTCTGTGGAACTGTATACAAAAGACAGATGAGAACTTGGCTTGTATAACAATATTAAATTTATTTTTTTTAAAATTTGACTACACCTAACTAACCACTACATAATCACGCCGTTTTAATATGTACATAACAACTCGGAAAATATTTTTTTTTAAAAACTATTTGATTCATTGTAGGGTTAAGGGTAGGGTTAGGGTTATTGTAAGGTTAGTGGTTTGGTTTGGCTTCATTGTAGGGGTTAGGGTAGGATTATTTATAGTTCGGAGTAGATAGGTAATAAGTTTCCAGTAGAGAGTTTATGGATATTTAAGTTCTATCATTAATGACATGTGTCTCTCCAGTCTCTACGTGCCTTGCCTTTTGAACTCTACAAAATAGACGTTCATATGAATATTTTCTTGTTTATATTTTTTATTCAATTCCATTTTTAGGCACGTAACTAAAGAATATATTATATTTTTTGGTTTTTTTGGGTTATATATTATTAATTTTTTGAGTAATAATATATAATGTACAAAATCGTTTTACATTGTTTACAATGAAGACGTTCCTGAAGACATTCACCATACATGCAACTGGGAAGAATTCCACGAGATTGGGAAGAAGAGGTGTGATCACATGTAGTAGAACAAGTTCATTATGGAAAAAACCAATAAGGTAAAAACCCGCATGTAAAGGAAAAACCACATGTAGCTCCCCACATGTGGACCATACTTGAAAAAACCCACATGTACAATAATTTTTGCCATGATTCTCACATGTACATTAGTGATATTATGCCACAACCATATGTACATTCCCACATGTATATTTCCACATGTAGTGTAAGACCAAAGTTGAAAAATTCACAGGTACATCACCACATGTAGTTTTCCCTTTTTTTTGCACTCTTCCGAAAACACTCTCCTAAAATTCAAAAACCTATCTCCTAATACCAAAAATATAACCAGGTGATTATGATGGACAAGAAGAAATAAAAAATTAAAAAGTTTCGATTCGTTGTTTGAGCGGAGAGTAATCAGATCAAACTACTTGGCCAACAAGAACTGGATCTCACTTTTTTTTAAGGAAACCGTAACAGAATATGCCACAAGTATATTTGACCACATGTATAAACCAATGTGACGAGTATTTCAAAAAAGTTCATAGATTACTCTCAAACACTACATGTAAACTGTTGCTTCCGTGGAAATTTGGGATATGGAATCTCGTCGTGAAGTAATTGTGTGCAGTTCTTCGAGTCACTTTGAAAGGTGGAAGTAATGGGCAAATAAACAAATATACCTATACGATATACAAGTGTGGATTATCTATCTTTTGTATAAATTTCCAAAAGTTCATCATTGAAAAAACCAATAAGGTAAAACCCCACATGTAAAGAAAAAACCAAATGTGGCTCCCCACATGTGGACCATACTTGAAAAAACCCACATGTACAATGAAAGAGCAGACAATTCTTGTATGATTCTCACATGTGCATTAGTGATATTATGAAAAGAGTGGTGCAGATCCTCTGTTACATTGTGGGTATTGTATTAGCATAATCAAATAGATTATATATCATACTACTTCTAGCTTATTAGAACCTGTGAATTCTCTCCACTTCTCTCCACCAATGCACACATGTGATTCTGCGCTACTCTAATTAACACAACTTTCCATGTTTTGCCATTAGGACTCAACAATGTTGTTGTTTTGCTACTTTCTTCCTTGTTGTTAAGCTCAACAAAATCACATGCCAGCAGACTTTCAACATACACCTAAATGGGAACAAGCACCAAGCTAAACAACAAGTAAATCCCCACATGTAGCCTGTATATGGAAAAACCAATATGTACATCCACACATGTAAACCCATATATCAAAAAATTCATAACTTTCACCTTAACCCTAATCTTATACATGTAAACTTACTCCTTTATGTAACTCAGAATTATATTCAAGCATATTACCTTAATAATTTTATATTGGTTAGATAGAGGGAAAAAATTGTAACGTAATAAAAAAATTATAAACAATAGATATGCGAATATCATCTGTCTTTGGTATATAGTTCGAGGGAGACTGTACGCAAAGAGTGAAGAGAAAATTGTAAAAAAACCAAAAAACTTCATACCTAGGCCGTTGTTGTGGACAACGGCTTAGGGCATTCATATAACCACCATGTAAATTTTCCCTAAAATGGATGATTATGAATGATTTTTTATCATTTATTTTACATATTTAACCAAAATGAGATTGCTCTCTGACTTGTTGATCCCTTTGTGTTCTCCAAGTCAGAGAGCACCCCCAAAATTACAAATTTTTGACTATAACCTAGGCCGTTGTCTCAGACAACGGCTTTAGGTATTTATCAAAAATGAGATTGCTCTCTGACTTGTTGATCCCTTTGTGTTCTCCAAGTCAGAGAGCACCCACCCAGGCCCCCAAACCTTAAATTTTTTGATTATCACCTAGGCCGTTGCAGTAAACAACGGCCTAAGATTATCAACTATTTTAAAACTAGTTATATTGAATGAAAAACCAAATTCATGAAATAACTGAGGCCTTGGTTTAAAAAAAAAAAAAAAATTTACAAATACAGATACAGCTACAGCTGATACATTTGAGTAACAAACCAACATTTGCGTACCAGAGACCTTTCAATGTTAGAGGGATTGTATACACATTCTGAAAATAAATGAAGTTGCAACACTTGGGATGTTACAGGATCAGAAGCCATCATCTCCCTATTTTTGAGACCTCATCCACCAAAAATATATTTGAAACAGCTCTTTTAGCAAAACCCATACTGCACAAACCATGAATGCATCATAATCTATGTGCAGAATCAGGGACCTTTCAGAGGTAGGAGACTGTACACATTATGGAAATTTAGAAGCATTCCAATGCACAAACCGTGAAAATATCAGGCAACATAGTTATACATCAATGAACAGCAGTTAGAAACTATGATAACTGTGTCAGCATACTGATTACACAACCCAATTACACATCTGAAAGAACACATCAGAAGCAATATGCACATCAGAAGCATCTCAATGCACAGCCCAATTACACATCTGTTGCATACCTATACAACAACAGATGCAAAGACCAATTTCTTAAAAGCAATCCTACAAAACTTGAGCCCTTGATCCCTTTAGAACACATACTGAATGAATACTGCTGAAATTACCATAATCCATGTGCCATAAACCTCATGAGACAAATTCAAAAAAAACTCATATTTGTCGTAGGCTCAGATTGTTCAAATCAATGATAAAAACTCCACGCTAGGGCTGCATTTTTACAATGCCACGCCCACTAGCACTAAGTAAAATGCTCACCCCCCCCCCCCCCCACCTATCCCCTTCCCACATTGTCGTCAACAAGACTTGAATTCATCATCATTGCTTGACATAATGGATTCATTCTTACTTAACATAATTCTAAACATCAACCACAGATCAGCTTAAAGGGTATTATACATCATTTCCGTGGTTATTCACTCATATATTTCATATTTTCAATATCTGTTGCTGGTCGATACAACTAAACAGAAAGAGGCAGTGGGGTGGGGGAGGGACACATTCCAAATTGAATGAAAACCTTTCATCATTGCCTATTACGACATCATCTTCGTTAGGTACCCAAAAAATTATATTTGAGATAACTTACTGCTACCGACAAATCCTTTCATTCTTCTGACCATTGTTGGTCACAAAATTGAATCCATGTGCAGTACCTGTTCATCTACAAATTGTTAAGATGAAATCACAGACCTTGCAGAAAACATTATATTCAAAACAGTAAAAAAATGATACAATGAAAAGGTTTATATTAAAATTACATTAGTGTCTTGCACTCCACATTGCCGTAGCAATATCATCTCTTTTCCTATTCATACGATTCAATTGGGAAGATGACAAATCCAACCCCTGAGATGTGGATGCGATATCTTCAGTTTGTTGGTGATGAATTAATTGTTCATCATCAAATTCCTCAAAAAAAGCATCGTTGACTGAGTGCTTACATATAAAATTATGGAGTGCACAGCAGGCTATGACCATCATAACTTGTCTTGTAAAATAGTAGTTTGGCATGTCATTAAAGATGGCAAACCTTTTCTTGAATACACCAAACGTTCTCTCAATCACATTCCGTAGCCTAGCATGCTGTTTATTAAAAAGTTGTCTAGGTTGAGTTGGTGCATGATTGGCTCCTTGAAAGTCCTGTAAGTGGTATGGCTCACTACGGTATGGCACTAAAAAACCAGGCATATTAGTATAACCACAATCTACTAAGTAATATTTATCGTTGGGTGGGATTTCCAACAATTTTTCTGCTAATACACTCTGTATTACACGGGAATCGCTAGCACTGCCTTTCCATCCCGCGTAAACAAATGTGAACAGCATATTAAAATCACATGCTGCCAAAACATTTTGATTGATATTACCCTTTCGAGAGCAACAAGCATTGCTTCGAATAGCAGGTACCGTAGCTTTGATTAATGTGCCATCAGCAACACCAATAGCTCCCTAAATTAATGGATTCGAATAATAGATATTACGTGCAAACTTTGAAAAACTTCAATAATACATGACGAGTGAAGGTAACAGAATACCTTGAACCACGGATAAAAGTCTGGAGAATTAGTGATCCTTTTATGTACACGTGTAGTATCAGGGGGAGTGATAAGTACATTTGCTGCTCTTGCCAAACCTTTCAAAACAAGTGTAAAATGCTAATCGATTATTTGAAGTGAGTGATTAAACCTATTAGCACATACTTGCATTCTTGTACTGTGACCGACAATAAACAGAAAAATTGCCACACTTTCCTCGAAAGACAAGCGTCTACGTCTTGAAGCCTCCTCTGTTTCCTCAAGGTAGTTCTCATTTTTTAGAAAAGCACACAAGGCCATAAAATAATCTTGATTCATACGGAATATTCCATGAAACGTGGACTGGGAACCCTCTAAAATTTCATTCAAATATTCACGTCCTGTTTGTTTTGGAGAGGACATTGTACTTTCTTTACAGAATTCACTTAGAAAGATTATATTCATGAAGTCATCGACATCGTTACTACTAGATGAAGAAGTGTCCATAACTACGGTTGCACTTGCAGTAGTAACTCACTATGATAAAAAGTAGAAATCAAATTGATAAGTAAGTTCACTAATTTAATACTACGACTACAGTGCACGATATTTACGAAATTTAAATTAACATATTACGCGACAGAAGATTGCCACAAGCTCAGGTTATGAAAAAAACAACATATACTACTAATAGCAAATTCAATTTACCCTAAAAAATAAAACTAAATTTAAATTAAATAAAAGAAGCAACGTTTTACCATCAAACCGTCATAGTACAATAAATCTCATGTAAATACGCAAATAATTATAAAAAATAGTACACATTATGATTTGTTTATTCCATTCAACCAAATGGGATGGCTAGTGCTCATCGTAATGCTTCACCCACCACTCCTGCTGTACCGGGGTCATACGAAGGAAACTATGACAAGTGCGAGGATTAGCAATTAGGTGGTTAAAAGCTTTCCCTGTTTCATTGCAATCAAGCCCAGACATCGCATTAATTATATCTTGGCATTGATCCAACTTGGCCAAAGCAGGGTCAATCGAGACATTACTATCCACCTCTATTTTTTTCTTTAACCTGCTTCTTTTTACCACCTGAGTTTCCAGACAGGAACTAACAAATTCTTTCACATAGGACATATTTGTTCCTCGACCACTTGATGCACCAGATTTTCTCTTACGAGATCCCGACCCCGAACCCATTGGTATATCATCATCCTCATCAAGTACATTTACGTGTGACTGATGAGGGTGGCCAAAATCATAATTCATCCTCCGCTCCTCATCAGAATCGTACACCCTTTGTGTGGAAGCCCTTCTCACATTGCCCTGGGCAGTAGAATCTTCCATAATTTTGGTCAAAGCATCAAAATCTGCCAACCCCTTGTTAGCAAATTTTTTGGCCTTAGGGTGCATCTAATCATAGAAATTGTTGTTAATATGCAAGTATTAAAGCCAAGATTAAGTATAATAAAAAGGATTTACAAACAAATTGCAAACTTTGAGATTATATATGAACCTTAAGATATTGGTCCCAAACTGGTTTCTCGGTAGTAACAGTTCCGTTCACTTCATCCCAACCGAAACCACTCTGTTTTTTCATATCTAAAAACACCTTCCATTCTGCTTTCAGTCTCTGATGTTTTGCCTTCAACTGTGTTACCGTGAATGAACGGCCACACAGGAATTGCATTTGTACAGCAAAATGATTCCAAGTTTTGCCATCAAATGTGTTACTTTTCAGACTATTCTTGTCAACTGCCTCCTCCATAAGGCTGAAAAAATAATGCACAACGTTGGGAGGCCACTTCCCATAATCCTCATCCACCGCCATCTCCTTCTCCCTACCCATACTACTCATCTATATTAAGGAAAAACCAATAAATATAAACAACTATGCCAAATTCCAGCAATTAAACTTGTGATCTGAAATTCGTAGGTCATAAGAAGCCATAGATTCAAAATTTTTTTGCCAACAACAGATTCGTAAAAAGATGCAGATTCGACGGTCGGAAATTTTTTTTGGGCCAACAACAGATTCAAAAATCGTAAAAAGCAAAACCGCAACAAACTTGAGTCATAGGGCGTAAAGAAAAACAACAAAATGGGTACCAATCGGATCATACCTTCGATTGGAGTTGAAGAACGAAGAAATTGTCAGCAACAGATTCAACCTTTAATAGCTATTTGATTCGACTGGCCCGTTGTCGAATAAACCTTTTTCTGTATGCAGCACGAGTTGTACAAACCATTAATCCCTCAACCGAAACCACTCAACCCCGAACCAAATCGTTGCGAAGGGAGAGTAGTATTCAAGTCGCCAGCGACAGAGAATCAACCTTTTGGAGTAGATTTGGGGTTTAATAATTCCAAAAAACGTTGATTTTTGGGGGAGATTGGTTCAATTCTGGTTTGGAAAAGAAGGGAGGAAGGAGGTGAAGAAGCGCTACAGGAACGAGGAGAGTAAAGGAGCTTTAACTCGTGAAGTGAGAGAAGTGAGAAGTGAGTAAAGGAGGTTTCGAAAAGAGGGGGGGTATAATTTTCAGGGATACAGTTTCCAAAAAACCCATAAAACAAATGCCATCTCAGGAATATATTTCAGAGAAAAAAAAAACTTCAAAACAAATGCAGCCGATCTCAGGAATATAATTATGATGGGCAAGAAAAAATAAAAAATAAAAAAGATTCGGTTCGCTTTTGAGCGGAGAGTAATCAGATCAAAACACTTGGCCATCAAGAACTGGATCTGATTATTTTCGAGAAAAAATGGTCTAAATAGGGACCATCATGTATTGGGAAACCGTAACAGAAAACCACATGTATATTTGACCACATGTATAAACCAATGTGACGAGTATTCAAAAAAAGTTCATAGATTACTCTCAAACACTACATGTAAACTGTTGTTTCTGTGAAAATTTGGGATGTGGAATCTCGTCGTGAAGTAATTGTGTGCACTTCTTCGAGTCACTTTGAAAGGTGGAAGTAATGGGCAAATAAACAAATATACCTATACGATATATAAGTGTAGATTATCTATCTTTTGTATAAAGTTCCACAGAGATTGTGCGTAAAGAGTAAAGAGAATATTGTATAAATCCCAAAAATTTCATACCTAGGCCGTTGTTGAAGACAACGGCCTAAGGTATTTAACCTTAGCCGTTTTCTGCAACAACGGCCTTGGACCCTAGGCCAAAACTCATAAATTGGGGTGTTCTCGACTTGGCTAGGGTTAGGGTTAGGGTTAGGGTTAGGGTAACAAGTTTGGTAATTAGTGTTGAAGGGGGTTACAGGAAGGATTAGGGTTAGCGGGGGTTAGGGGTTTGGTTAGGGTTATTGTAGGGTTAAGGTTATTGCAAGAAAAACATTTGTGGTAAAATGTGGTTTTGATTTATCATTAATTTGTGGTTGTTGGGAGTAGACAGGAATTAAGTTCCCACAAATTTTTTTTATACATATTCTATATATAACCAAAAAAACTTAATAAAAGTGATATGTAGGTTAGGGTTAGGGTTAACGTAGGGTTAGGGTTATTGTAGGGTTAGCAGAGTAGGGTTAATGGTTAGGGTTAGGGTTATCATAGGGTTAGCACAACCCTAACCTTAACCTTGACCTTATACTTGTGAACCAACCTGGTATATATTTTTTGGATATGTGGGTATTGTATTAGCATAATCAAATAGATTATATATCATACTAAAAAAATCACAAACGTAATAAAATTAACAGGAAAAAGCTGAACATATTCCCTTTGTAATGGAACACTAACATATATCCTACTTCTAGCTTATTAGAACCTGTGAATTCTCTCCACTTCTCTCCCCCAATGAACACATGTGATTTTGCGCTACTCTAATTAACACAACTTTCCATGTTTTGCCATTAGGACTCAACAATGTTGTTGTTTTGCTACTTTCTTCCTTGTTGTTAAACTCAACAAAATCACATGCCAGCAGACATTCAACATACACCTAAATGGGAACAAGCACCAAGCTAAACAACAAGTAGATCCCCACGTGTAGCCTGTATATGGAAAAACCAATATGTACATCCACACATGTAAACCCATATATCAAAAAATTCATAACTTTCACCTTAACCCTAATCTTATACATGTAAACTTACTCCTTTATATAACTCAGAATTATATTCAAGCATATTACCTTAATAATTTTATATTGGTTAGATAGAGGAAAAAGATTGTAACGTAATAAAAAAATTATAAACAATAGATACGCGAATATCATCTGTCTTTGGTATATAGTTCGAGGGAGACTGTATGCAAAGAGTGAAGAGAAAATTGTAAAAAAACCAAAAAAATATATTATGAATTATGAATTATTTTTTATCATTTTTTTTACATATTTAACCACCATGATTATATATTGGTTTGAAAGGTGGTAGTAATCGGCACTTAAAAAAAATATAGCGGAAAGATATACAAGTGTAGATCATCTGTCTTTGGTATAAATTTCCACAGAGACTGTACGTAAAGAGTAAAGAGAGCACCCCCAAAATCCAAAATTTTTGACTATAACCTAGGCCGTTGTCTTAGACAACGACTTTAGGTAATTATCAAAAATGAGATTGCTCTCTGACTTGTTGATCCCTTTGTGTTCTTCAAGTCAGAGAGCACCCCCAAAATCACAAATTTTTGACAATAACCTAGGCCGTTGTCTCAGACAACGACTTTAGGTATTTATCAAAAATGAGATTGCTCTCTGACTTGTTGATCCCTTTGTGTTCTCCAAGTCAGAGAGCATCCCCAAAATTACAATTTTTTGACTATAACCTAGGCCATTGTCACAGACAATGGCTTTAGGTATTTATCAAAAATGAGATTGCTTTCTGACTTGTTGATCCCTTTGTGTTCTCCAAGTTAGAGAGTACCCCCAAAATCACAAATTTTTGACTATACCCTAGGCCGTTGTCACAGACAACGGCTTTAGGTATTTATCAAAAATGAGATTGCTCTCTAACTTGTTGATCCCTTTGTGTTCTCCAAGTCAGAGAGCACCTCCAAGATCACAAATTTTTGACTATAACCTAGGCCGTTGTCACAGACAACGACTTTAGGTATTTATCAAAAATGCGATTGCTCTCTGACTTGTTGATCCCTTTGTGTTCTCCAAGTCAGAGAGCACCCCCAAGATCACAAATTTTTGACTATAACCTAGGCCGTTGTCACAGACAACGGCTTTAGGTATTTATCAAAAATGTGATTGCTCTCTGACTTGTTGATCCCTTTGTGTTCTCCAAGTCAGAGAGCACCCCCAAAATCACAAATTTTTGACTATAACCTAGGCCGTTGTCACAGACAACGGCTTTAGGTATTTATCAAAAATGAGATTGCTCTCTGATTTGTTGATCCCTTTGTGTTCTCCAAGTCAGAGAGCACCCCCAAAATCACAAATTTTTGACTATAACCTAGGCCGTTGTCATAGACAACGGCTTTAGGTATTTATCAAAAATGAGATTGCTCTCTGACTTGTTGATCCCTTTATGTTCTCCATGTCAGAGAGCACCCCCAAAATCACAAATTTTTGACTATAACCTAGGCCGTTGTCACAGACAACGGCTTTAGGTATTTATCAAAAATGAGATTGCTCTCTGACTTGTTGATCCCTTTGTGTTCTCCATGTCAGAGAGCACCCCCAAAATCACAAATTTTTGACTATAATCTAGGCCGTTGTCTCAGACAACGGCTTTCGGTATTTATCAAAAATGAGATTGCTCTCTGACTTGTTGATTCCTTTGTGTTCTCCAAGTCAGAGAGCACCCCTAAAATCACAAATTTTTGACTATAACCTAGGCCGTTGTCTCAGACAATGGCTTTAGGTATTTATCAATAATGAGATTGCTCTGTGACTTGTTGATCCCTTTGTGTTCTCCAAGTCAGAGAGTACCCACCTAGGCCCCCAAACCTTAAATTTTTTTATTATCACCTAGGCCGTTGCTGTAAACAACGGCCTAAGGTTATCAACTCTTTTTAAACTCGTTATATTGAATGAAAAACCAAATTCATAAAATAACTGAGGCCGTTGTCTCCAACAACGGCCTTGGTTTAAAAAAATAATAATAATAATTTACAAATACAGATACAGCTACAGCTGATACATTTGAGTAACAAACCAACATTTGCGTACCACAACAGTATTAACAAACGACACAAACAAACAACACTTATGTCTCGAGAATTATATTTACAGTTACCAATCAAAGGTAATTAACCAAGTGGCATGAAGAGTTTTAAATATACCAAACAATTACATTTTAAAAATTACAATTCATAGTGGATCGTCATATCTCCACTCAAAACTGTCTTCTTCCGAAGAAATTACTTCTTGCCTTCATTGAAAGATTAGGTTTAGTTAGTAAGAAACTCAATTGCCATAAATAAAGTATAATAAATTTAAACAAGTGACAAACATAAAAGTTACGAGTCATACCCCTCAAATAAAGTTGGACAATTTCTTGAATCATGATTCATTTGGACAATGCCGCATCTTCAGCACCTTCTCGGTTTTTTTATGCAGAGTTGCTCTCTAATCGGCCTCAATCTTTTGGCGCGAGGCCTTCCCTTTGTCGTGCACTGTTGTGGGTCACTAATGCATGTAGGTATGTGCCTACTCCCTTGATCATGAGGTTGTGCACTTGGATGCGGTTGTGAACTACCTCCAGCTTCGACACTATCATGTGGTTGTGAGGCCTGTTCTGGTTGTTCACCTGATCCTGGTTGTAGCCGAGAAACCCCGTCAATGATCTTCTGTAAATTCTCCAACGTGTATTTGTAACTCTCATTGGAGGAACAACCAAGATCGACAATTTGTTTTGCATGGTAGCTCAACTCGCAATATCGAGAAGCAAAATTCTTGGTATTGGGTTCGATTGGAACTGATGTGTAACTTCTTCTCATCACATCCCTAGTCCATCTTCTTTTAATATAGACATCCGGAAGGGATGTGTGATGGGAGAAACGAAGTACAGCTAAAATATGTCTGCAAGGAATGGCAACAAATTCAAACAAGTGACATGCACATGTAATAATTCCACTGATTTTGGATAATTGAAGAAGGCGAGCCGGTTCTAATTCTCCACAGAGTATCACATGGAAGGTTGAACTATCCGGTGTCTCAAGATCGGCAACAAATGTCACATTGTACATGAAGATTTTTGTGAATTCATCTTGGAATTTGTAAAATATTTTCAAAGTATATGTTTTTGCTATTTGTGCCTCCAAAGCCCATTCGCTATTCAACTTCGGTCTCTTCTCACGGTTACGATGATTTTCTTTCAATTTATCGTGTCTTTGCCTTCCCAAAAAACGGTCAAAGATGACGGTAAATTCGTGCAGGGAATACTTTTTTCTGTATGATGCTTCAGAGCAGAATGTGCCGACTCAACCCGTTAGCTACTCAACATGCCGGCCCAAAATGATTCTTTAGCATAGATGGGTGCCCAACTTTCACAGATATCGAATATATCGTTCAACCATTTGTTACTCTCTAATCCGTATTGCAAAATCAAAATATTCCACTTTTCTACAAATTCATGTATATATTTTGAATTGTAGATTACATTCTTCAAGGACTCCCTAAACTTGTCGACATCGAAACCAAGACGAACCTCCTGGGGTAACTTATCCAGAATGTGCCAAATACAAAACCGATGCCGAGTCTGGGAGAAAACTTTCTTAACTGCGGTGGCGATCCCACGGTCTTGATCGGTGACAATACCGGATGGAGCACGATTCATAACCCCTAACCACTTTTCAAAGAACCATTCAAACGAAGAGGCCGTCTCATTTGGAATGAACCCACCACCTAAGAAAGTCGATTGCCAATGATGATTCACTCCAACAAACGGAACAAATAACATTCCGTAACGGTTAGTATTGTACGTGGCATCAAAGCAAACTACATCGCCAAATTCTTCGTAATTCATCCTACAAATACCATCTACCCACATACAATGTGACAACCGCCCTTCGGGATCGACTTGAATGTCATAAAAAATGAAGGATCTGTCTGTTTCTTAGATTCGAAAAAATCAATTAGCATTGTAGAATCGTGTCCTTTCAATGCTTCTTGCGAGTCTCTAACTAAATTTCTAACATCTTTTTCTGTAAATCCTACTTGATCATGACCACCACTAGCACTTTCGAAGAAGAGCATTTGTCGACATGTTTGGATATTAGCTTGGTTCATTTGGTCTATAATCCTTTTGTCCGTATTTGATACGGACCTGTTCCGGGACAAAAGGTGCCTTCTACCGGGTGAGGTGAATTCGTGATTGTGTTCTTCGTGAAATGAATACACCACCCACGTATTACTTGTTTCGTTCAATTTTACACGAACGCAAGCCTTGCAACCCGTTCTACTGGTTATTCCACGTCTATCATCACTATGTTGACCCGGCGACGACCCAGCTTTATTACAGAGATATGACTTATCTACTTTTATTCCCTCCTTTAATTTATTCCTACCCTTACGCATTGCAAAACCTCCACAACGAGCATATGCAGAATAAAATTTCTCGGCCTCAACTAAAGTGGGGAATGTCATACCTAACTTTGGTTTCAGATGGTCTTCGACTATCGGCATGGAATCAGTGATTGGTTCTACCCGCACAAAATTATCGCCGGCAGCAGAACTCTCCGTATCGTTGTTCATCTGGAGTAAAAATATATTATTGATCAATTAATATACATATTATATATAAAATAGCTTGTTAACAAACGATTGCGATATATATACCTACGAAACAAAAATAAGTGACAAAACATCAAAAACGACGTCATATAAATACAAAACTCTTTAATTGGGTTCGGCTCGCCGCACACATGGTAACGAAACTTCTACAAGTAAGTTCTGATCCACGGTTTGCAAGATAAGGCCGTGTCTCGCTCGAATTCCCTTCACTTTTGAACTGAGGTTGTTGTTTGATATACGGTACAAATCCGCACAAACGAGATCAAAATATTCCAATACTTTGGGAGTGGGACGGCGGCAAAACACATGAGCCAACAAAATTTGTAGAGGTGAGTTTCGGTTCACGGTTTGCAAAATACGTCGATGTATCGCTTTCACTCACGGGAATGAATTGAAAGCAATACACGGCCGTACACTTCAAACCGTGAATCCAAACACACTTCTACGAATTGCGTTGGCTTGTGTATGGCGAGCTTGACGTACTCGCAAAGTTTCACAAATTTTTGTTCGCTTTGTGTGCTATTACTAACATCGAATAACAACCAATAACAACTAATACTACGTCTACTTCCCCAATTAAACTAGAATTACCTACTCTATAAATACCTACGCATAATATAGCAATTGTACACTCAAACATTGGAGAAAAAATTCCAATCAATTAGCCTAGTTAGACCTACTCAAGTAGGACAATTTAGTACCTTTAACAATGAGGGTGTTCGGGAGGCCGCTGCGCGCTGCTGTAGAGAAAGGAATGGGAGTAGGGTTTGGCTAATTTATTCAGGATTAGAGTTTTAGGGTTGGATAGATTTCGTAAGGGTTAGGGTTTTTTTGTAATTGGGATCTTCAAAGGAAGAGGGCTAGAGACTGAGAATAGGGAGAGATTCGGTGAAAAGCAATGACCAAGAGAGAGTATGTTTTTTAGTTCGATAGAGAGAGAGCTACGGTTTGGGGAAATGGGTTTATCAAGCTCCACTAGCGAGAGAGAGAGTTGTGAGGGAGATGAAGCCCTGAGTGTGTACAAGTGTTTGGAAAAATACTTGTACATACCTAGGCCGTTGTTGAGAACAACGGCCAAGGTATGTTTTTTTGTTAAAAAAAACAACCTAGGCCGTTGTCTCAAACAACGGCCTAAGTACTTTTTTGGACAAAAAAAAATCCACGCTAAAAAATTGCTAAGTCCCAAATGTTTTTTGGCGTGAATTGACGAAATTACCCCTCCGCTTTTCTCAGTGTTAGTGGGAGACCTTAGTGGGTTTCGATCACAGCCGCTGATCATGATCAAGGGTGATCGGACGGCCTAGATGGGTGTTTTCCAACCCATTGAAAACGAACCCGTTTTCAATAGAGCAAAACCCATATATATATATATATATATATATATATATATATATATATATATATATATATATATATATATATATATATATATATATATATATATATATATACATATATATACTTTGTAGTATACATATACTTTGTAGTATTAGCACACAAATTCAATATTTTATAAAATAATTCAGAAAAATTCAAAATTGGCCAACGGCCCGCGGACCGGTTCAATCCGGTCTCGGGCTTGCCTGGGCCGGGCCGAATTCGAGGTTTTATGGGCAAATGGTGAACAGGACTGGCCCGAGTCTGTTTGGCGGGCTGGCCCCGGTTCAGCCCCGATTCGGGTGGGCCGGGCCGGGTCGAGGACCGAGCGGTCCGAGCCGGGCCGATCCCAGACTAGCTCGGCTCTAATGCCATCCCTAATGTTCCCTTTACTTTCAACATTTTGTAATTAAAAAAAAACTGGAATTTTGTGTTTTGTTGACAGGTAATCTACTAATCAATTTTATACAGTTTTTAAAATATGTGAAAGTTTTATTAAGGTTTCCTTAACCCTATAGTTAAATCTTCTACACACTAATAGACTCGTGTAGATTTCATTAATCATTAGTAGGAAAGTTTGCAAAGACATTACCAACTATACCAATTAAGCATAATGACATCCTTAACATCCTTAACCCAGCTGGTGGTAAACATTCCACCTTAAGGCTTAACAAGTTCTAATTAACAATCACGTTAATCCATATAATACAGGTTGTGAACACTCAAAACAAAGCCCCTTCTAACTTGTCTACTCACCACCTGTTGCTGCTGATTTTGGTGTGGGAGCAAACAGATAAATTTGTGGATTCTTTTGGAAAACGAATAAGGCAAACCTGTTGACTTTCACCGACATTTGACTGGTTTCTCGCCGCTACTGTGAACCTGCCAAAAGATCGATACACCGGGATGGATCCCTCCGACGAACCCTCCGACGCTCTTGTCAGTAATCAGGAAGATTATGAAAGAGGTTTATGTGGAAAAAAATTGATTACCTTGTTGGTGGGGGGGAGAGAGGTACTTATAGTCGCCTTTAGAGACAATTTAGAGATAATCATTTATCCTTATGTACCGGTGTTTTTGGATAAGATGTAGAGTTTAAATCATTTCATAGAGATAACCATGAAATTGAATTACTCTTTAAATATATGAATTGGTTTGTAATGGATAGCTACTCATACCCAATAGGAAAGATCTATTTTTGGGTTATTAGGCTTTGAAAAAAGACCCAGTTCCCAATTCGGACCCGTTTGTAGATGTAATTACCGTTTTACCCCTGAATGCTTTAAAAATCTTGCTCGATTTGAACGGTCCCAATTTAGTTCTATTTTTAACCATATCAGATGCCCCCTCACTCCTGAAGACTGAGTTTCATAGCCTTTGAGGAGTAGTTTTGTCCGTTTTCAATGGCTAATAGAATTTATCGGAGTTCTCGAGAGAGTTTGGATCTTGCTCGAGGTGTAAAGGTGATTTTTTGAGCTTGTAAAATACCCAAAATTATTCCCATAATTTTCTGGATTTTTTTGTGATTTTTTCAGATTTTTTTTGAACTTTTTCTTCCAATTTTTAATCATTTTTTGAATTTTTTATTCAATTTCCGAATTTAAATAATTAATTATAAAAAATTTCAATTAATTATTCTAGTTTAATAATTATTATTTTCAGACTTTTAAAATTATTTTCCGAATTAATAATTATTTTTAGAATTTTGTAATTAATTTTTCGGATTTTTAAATAATTAATTTAATTTAATTAGATAAATAAATAAATACCTGGTGACGTGGCACAATCCTGTGCGTTGATCACGATCAAGCGAGTGCGCATCGCAAGGGGGCAAATTTTTTCTCATTTGGGCGTCGGTGGCAAGAGCGCTCGGATCAAGCTGCTGAGTGCCGACCCCCGATACGACGCCACGTGGCATTATTTTTTCTTCTTCCCGACCTCTGCCTTCTTCTACTTCTGTAATGCCCCACCCCAATACTCAGACAATTTCTTTATTTTTAGAAGAAAAATTAGATACTATGTAGTGCAACTGCCCACCACAGGCTGCCTCTCAAAAGGTGGTTAATCAATTAGGTAACTCTTGATCATAGACAATTTTATTTATATTAAATTATTCTTTTGTTTACTTCCGATATGGGATTATTCTAATATTCTCTTTTCCCTGATCCGTGAGCACCTAAGGCCCGTGGGCCCTAGTGCCACGTCACCCCAAGACTCAAAGGCTGCAACCTTGCTGTTTTTACTTCCGAAATTTCAATCCCGAGGGCCCCAATATGGATGACGTCATCATCCAACCATATCCAACAACCAAGTGTTGTTTACAACTCAAATCGTGGGTCCCCTTTCACCTTTTTATCATATATATATATATATATATATATATATATATATATATATATATATATATATATAAATAAATCTCTTTTACTGATTGCAGTGAAACATATGCAGAAACATGTAGAAGATAAATCCTTTAGTGAATAGAAGTATGTATATGTATGTATATGATACATCTATAGAATCCTCTTTACTGATTTGAGGTGAGAGTATGCAGGTGTAGAAGTGAAAGCAAATGCAGGTTATAGTAGTAGTGAATTATAAGCAGGATATAGTAGAAACTCTTTTGAGTGAAGTATATGTATATATATATCTGATATATATAGAATCCCCTTTTTGTTGATATGCAACATATAGAAATTGGTCCTATGTAGGTATATAGAAAATTGATTATCTATGCATACACAAAGAACTACCAACACTACACTCAACTACTACTTAATCATATATACTGGATGTGTGGATGGAGATGAACTCTTGTTCATATGTGCACCAGCACAAGGGTGCAGCAGCAACAGCAGCAATCTGCAGCTAAAAAGGAAAACATATACTCTACAGAACTTAACATCATATCAATTATTTGAAGACATAGAACTGGTTTACTTGGTAGTAATTAAGTATATTAGGATCTTCAAAGCATCAACGCTTGCATATATAAACTCATACAGATATGAATAGTAACAGTTATATACTTAGGTTGGCTCTTGTGCATGTTTTCGACTGATACCACTTAAGTCTTGTAAGAACAAAAATATAATTCCTTGAGTAGCCCCAGTATAACATGTAGGGTTATTTAATAGTGCATCAAAATCAATCAAGTTCTCAAATTGAGATTTTCACAAAAATTCCCCAAAAGACAGCAAGTAATACATATAAATAAGCATAGGTTAATTAAGCATCAGTGTTTGCTATTAGCATGGCAATTCTATAAGCATATATTCATATATTAGATCAAGAATGAAATGGACAACTCACCCTAAGTTCAGCCAGTCCAATACTTCAACCAAAACAAATTTTATTAGCTTCTTTACTTATGTATCGGTTTTGAAACAAAGACAACTCAACTTGCACATGAAGACTTTGACTTTAAAACCTGGTTTCCTTCAAAGTTTCATTATTGGTGTTTGTTAAATTCAAACTCAAGTGGTTCTATCATCTCAGCCCTCAATTTGCCCAAAAATCAGCCAAAACATGCACACACAGATTCAAAAAGGTAATTTTCTTCTTTCGATTCATAGCTTGTCCCCTTTAGCTCAAAAACTATTTATATACATACCCCCAATCATCTATATCAGTTCAATCATGTTTATAAGCAATTGAAAAGACTAATTAGCAAGTTTTATGTATCAACAGTGTGTGTATGTATATACCAGCAGAGACCAATCTCACCCTAGTTCACATTTATTTATTTTCATGCTATAGCATCACACAACCATTATATACATTTAAATAGAAACAAAATAATTGCAAACATCCTACTCATGATCTCTATGGGCTTCTTCAATAATCACAAGTCATCAAATTAGGGTTTTGGTCATTAATAGCATAGTTTCAAGAAAAGATTCAACTTTTAATTCATCTATATATCAAAATTCATTATATCTTCGCATCATCATCTAATATGATTACTAATAAATAGACCAACACATACAACATACTTAGAACAATAAAAAAACAAAACTAAGTTATTCACCTGGTTGAAGAAATCAAACGAAGTTAATAAAGAACAAGAAAAATCCCTACTTTGCGAGAAATCCAAGATCTTCTCTTTAAAACTCTAAGAAATAATAATAATAAAATCCTTTGTGTTCTGCAGCAAAAGATGGCTGCACTCCACCATTTAAATAGGCCGGAATATAAGTTTTTAGGGTTTGTAAACAAATTTGTAAAATACCTCTTTTAAATATATCTTTACATATATAAATCCTTATACTTGGAAACTAAATAATACCAACTTAATTGAGTTTTAAAATCAAAAATAACCATCCTATAACCAGCTGTCACTGTTTGAGAAACCCAGAAAATGATTTCGCATTTTTGTCCTTCTAAATGGCAATTTTGTAAAAAGATCCTCTTTTATCAAAACTTGCAAAATAAACCAAATTCATCTGAACAAAAAGTAAAATTTTTAACCTTGAGTTGACTAGGCATCAATCCCAGCCCAAAAATCCAAAAATCTGAAGTTTTCATTCCAATTGGTAATTTTGCACAAAAGTCCTTCTTTTTGTAATATTTGCAAATAGGTCCAATAAATCTCAGAAAAATTCAAAAAATTCACAAATAATATCTAATAATAATTAATGATTTTTCCCAAAATAATTTTGATTTTGAACTTCTAAGAAATTATTTGCACGTATTTTGCACATGTAAAAGGTAAAATTTCAGAAAAATATTTATTAAATCACAAAAAATCATTTTAATTCATTTATTAATTTTTAAAAAATTATTTAAAAATCTGTGGTATTACAACTTTGAACTCTCTTTCGACCACGCCTTCGACTTCGTCGAGGGCGTCGTCTTATAGCCCGCTTCCGACCTTGCCTCCTCTCCGACTTCGTCTGGCGAGGAGCTCGGCAATAACGGGAGTTTTGGAGCTCGATCTTGGAGACAGTGGAGAGCTCAATGATGAAGGAGATGGAGAGGTCGAGCTCAGTGCGGAGCTTAGAGCTCGGCGAAGTGGTTCAGAGCTTGGAGAGTTTGAGTCGAGGTCGGAGCATGACGACGGAGCAGACGAGAGGAGGGGTCAAGCAAGCAAGGGGAGAGCTCGACGGAGCCATGGGAGAGAAGCTCAAGATTCGACAGAGCTTGGGGAGTGGAGCTCGGCACTCCTTCGGGCGAGGGAGGAGCTCGACAGCAGAGAGGAAGCTCGAGATGTTGGAGCTCGATGGCAGCGGTGAGGAGCTCGACGACTGTAAGGTTCAGCAATGTTGGAGCTCGACGATAACGGGAGTGAGGTCGACGAGGGGAGCTCAACGAGGAGAGAGGATATCGACAAGGAAGTTGGAGCACAAGTTAGGAGCTCGACGATGGAGTGAGGAAGCTCGTCGCAGGAGCTCAACGATGACGAGGGTGATGGGGTCCTCAAGCTTGGCCATGGAGCTCTCGAACTCGGAGGCGGTGATTGTTGAGCTCGACAGTTGAGCTTGGCAGTGAGGGAGGAGTTTGGAGCTCGTCGAGGTGGTGGTGGAGCTCGACTATGGAAGAGCTCGATAGCGATGGAAGAGGGTAGCTCGCAAAGGAGGTGGAGACAGAGCTCAACATCGATGGGTTGTCATTTGGAGTGGGGAGCTCGATGACGAGATCTCATTGAGGGTGACAGTGGAGCTCGTTGACGAGAGCTTGACGACGGAGGAGGAGGTGAGGTTGAGCTAGCATTGGTGATTAGTTGGCTAGTTAGCAAAGGAGGGTGTTTTTGTTTTTGATGCCAAACTTTGGAGGAGAAGATGACAGGAGAACGAGGGGTTGCGGGTATCTAACGGGCCCGAACCCGACCAGTTAACCGCTTGAGAGATTTCTCTCTCTCTTCTTTTCTCTCTTCTTTGTTTGTTTGGCGAATTTGTGGCCGTTGATCGTGATCGAACACGAATTTTGAGGCAGAGTTTTTCCTCTATTTTCTAGTTCGGTGGCATGAATGCTCGAATCGTGTTTTTGAACTCAGGAGAGGCTTCGGCTACTTGACACGTGGCGGTCAATGGTTAACCGTTGACTTTTTTTGAAATAAAAGTGACCTAACCGTTGACTTGGTCAACATTACCGTTGACTCTTTTTTTTTGCTTTAATCATAACCGTTGATCTTAATTTGAGCGCAGATCGCGAGGGGGAGTTTTTCTCTCATTTCAGGGTCGGTGGCAAGAATGCTCGGCACTTGTTGCCGAAGTCGAGGAGGGCAACACGTGGCGCGTTAACCATTGATCGTTGATCGGTCAATGCACTTTCTCGCATTTGGACGTTGGTAGCAAGAGCGCTCGACACTTGTTTTCGAAGTCCAGGAGGGCGACATGTGGCGCGTTGACCGTTGACCATTGACCAGTCAACACCATTTCTCGCATTTGGACGTCGGTAGCAAGAACGCTCGGCGAGAGCTGTCGAGGGCCAAGGAGGCTTCGGTGCAGAAATATTGTAACCGATGTTTTCGGTGCTACGAAGGTCGGATTGGGACGTGTGACCCCTCGTTTCGAAGTTGAATCGAAGATCTACAATTTATCTTTAGAAGTTAGTTGAAGAATCACCCTTCTTCATGGTCAAAATAGTCTCGCAACATCTTTGCCTTCATGAAGTTGAGAAGGACTTTGTATGACTCTAGGGGAGGTCCGTTCTTGTAAGCTTGTTTAGGGAGCATCTCTAGATGAGTTAGGTTCCGAACTCTCTTGGAAGAAGGCCGCTCTAGAGGTGAGCGGGAGGAGGAGCATAGTTAGGCACTAGAAGAGAGCCGTTTGGTAGACGAGTTTGAGGAGAACTCTAGGGAAGAGGGTGAGTTCAGAACTCGTTGGTAAGAAGTCTGCTCGGGAGGCCAGCGGAGCGAAGAGCATCGCCAGTCTCTAGGAGAGAGCCATTTGGGAGACAAGTTTGAGAAGCAACTCTAGGGGAGATTTGAGCTCCGAACTTGCTTGTGGCAAAATTTAACCAGTAGTGGGAGTAGTATGAATGTTCATTTTGAGCCCCAAAACCGCATACTTGCATGCTGCGAGGGCAATTTCGAACCATGATTGTGAACTTCGAACTAGTTGTTACGAAGTTATCAACGAGTTGTAGGAGCAATTTCGAATGGTGAGCTACTCCGCACTTGCTAGTTCGCAAACGGCTAAAGCGGCATCAAACCGAGTGTTGGACTTCAAACTTGTTGTTTGAGGGGGTTCAACGAGTTGTAGGAGCAATTTCGAATGGTGAGCTGCTCCGCACTTGCTTGTTTGCAAGCGGCTAAAGCGGCGTCGAACAAAGTGTTGGACTCCAAACTTGTTGGTTGAGGGGGTTCAACGAGTTTTAGGAGTAATTCCAAATGGTGAGCTGCTCCGCACTTGGTTATTTGCAAGCGGCTAAAGTGGCGTCGAACCAAGTGTTGGACTCCAAACTTGTTGTTTGAGGGGGTTCAATGATTTGTAGGAGCAATTCCGAATGGTGAGGTGCTTCGCACTTGCTTGTTTGCAAGCGGCTAAAGCGGCATTGAACCAAGTGTTGGACTCCAAACTCGTCTTTTGAGCTTAGTAAGTTGTAGGAGCAGCCCTGTAGGACAAGCTGGACTCCAAACTTGCCATTTAACAAGTCGTAGATGTGACCGAGAGAGATAGAAATGAGGCAAATACAATAATTTTCATTAGAAGAAGCTAAGTTTTTTTGAAACAAACTAAGTGGCCGCTTCAATGGGACGAGCCATTATTACATATTTTTGGTCGTGTTATAAGTATCGACCTTATTGAAAATTGAAAACCAACTTCTACGATAGGGTGAAGGCCTCTTGGGAGGAGTTTGGTTCCCCCCCTCCATTGGACCTCCATGGATAAGGTAGAGGATGGCCCCAGGTTCGGAGTCTTGGAACTCGTTGGGCCTTTTGGTTTGATTGTTGGCTCCTCGGGGTGGAGGATCGGCTCCGTCCTTTCTGACGAACTTGGCCAGGTGTCCCCACTGTATGAGTTGTTCGATCTCCTCTTTGAGAGCCAGAAAATGATCCGTGTCGTGGCCGTGGTTCCTATAAAAGCTGCACCACTTATCCATATTCCTTTTCTTGCCAGGAGTATTCATTCCAGGGGGGTCGTGGAGTAGTCCTTCCTTGTCCACCTCCATAAGGACTGATGATATATTAGCATTGAGGAGGGTGAACTCCTCAAAACGGAGAGATGGGTGGCGCTAGCTATTATCGTCCTTCTAGAATTTGTGGGAGCCTTCTTTGATTGTATTCCTCCGTTTGTTACCGGAAGACAGTTCCTTAAGACTAGGGGTTAAGTGCCTCTTCCGCTCGGATGTACTTCTCACTCCTAAGCAGATGTTCTGAGAAGTCCAGATGAGGCTTCTTGGCAAGGGACGCCCTGAGGTCAGCGTGACGTCGTGCCTGAATGCCACAGAGGATACTGATTGGTTAAGGGAGGCGATAGACCGGACTTCGATGATGAAGCGTTGAACATAATCCCTTAGGCGGTCACCCTTTCTTTGGCTGAAGGTTAGCAAAAATGCACTCGTTTTCTCGGCTCGGTGACTGCCAACAAAGTGGGTGAGGAAGAGCTCCTCAAAATGTTCGAATGAGAAGATGGAGGCTGGGGATAGACGGGAGTACCACTCTCACGTTGGTCCCTTCAATGTTGCTGGGAAGGCCTTGCAGAGGACTGCATCCGAGGCTTGATAAATCATCATGAGAGTTTTAAAACTCTCAATATGATCGCCGGGTCTGACTCCCCAATCGGGGCAGCCTAAAGGCTTCGGGGACCGGAGCTTCCATGATGGCCCTAGAGAAGGGGGGTCTGCTAGGCCGGAACTTATTGGTCCGTTGATCTTCTTCAGGATTTATCTTGTTAAGGCGCATCTCCATCTCGTGGAGATGGCGGTGGACAGAGTGATTCCTCCGGTCGAATCTAGTTGACCCTCGGGACTCTCCCTCATGAGTGGTGGTATGGCGAGGGTTAGGGGCACGCTGATCCTGACTTGTGGCAATATTGAAAGCTTGCAGGATATCTTCTTTCAAGTTCTGGAGCTCGGCCTGAGTGACTGGTACCCCTCAAGCTCGGTGGTCCCTAGGTGTTGCTCGGCTTATTAGAGTATGACTTCTCTACCGACGACGTGGGGGTGACTCTCTTCGCCTCCTCGGGGGAGGAGATCTCCTGATCCTCGGTCTACGGGGGGTCCGGACTCTCGAGGCCCCTAGGTGCTCAGGTTGAGAGACTTCCTCAGGGGCTCGCCATTTATTCAAGTGAGTTCAGAGGTCGACCCCCCTGCTGGCGATTAAGAATCACCTGGCGGAGATCCGGCACTAGAGGAGTTTGAGAAGCCATAGATTCAGTTGAGGGATTGTGGACCGAAACATGGTCATGATGAGAGTGTTGCTTTGGAAGTTTTCGATGAGAGCCCCCCGAGACCTGGAGGGGCCTGTTGAGGAGGAGGATGTTGAGGAAGAGGCTGTTCAGACTGCGGTTGCTGAAATTGCTGATTGAGTTGAAGAAGGACACCTTGGACTGGAGGAGGAGAAGGAAGAGGAGTGGCTCTTTGGCTAAAGCCCGCTGTCTTTCCCTTCTCTTTCGGAGGCATGGTTGCTACCTTTCCCTTCTCTTTCGGATGGATGGTTGTCGGAGGGTTCATCGTCAAGATCCATCCCGGTGTATCGAACTTTTTGCAAGTTCACGGCAGTGGCGAGAAACCAGTCAAACGTCGGTGAAAGTCAATAGGTTTGACTTATTCGTTTTCCAAAAGAATTCACAAATTCATCTGTTTGCTTTCACACCAAAATCAGCAGCAACACCACCCTAGCACGCTTACAAGTGTATCCTCTCCTCCGTCCCCCTCACGTGACTGCCAGCCCCTCCCCCAAGCCCCGCCAAATCTCCTTTACGTGTTCAAACAAATCCCATCCCCCACGTGTTGCACTGCATGAATACACTAGTCACCGCATCCCTTAACCCTTACCACCCTCACCAACTTTTCTCACCCTATAAATACCCTCACTCTCCCTCGGTTCTCCTCATCAAACCCTATCTCTCTCTCTCGAACCAGCGAAACATTGGATATGAGTGCTAAGGGAATATCTCTTGTTTTCTTTCTCTCTGTCCTCCTTGTTTCCTTTGCTTTGAGCTCGGCTCAGAGCGAGGAAGAAGGGGATCCTCAGCGCCGACTCCAGCAGTGCCAGAGGCAGTCCGAACGGAGTTACGAAGGACAGCAGGTGTGGCAGTGCAAGCAACAGTGCCAACAGCGGTACCAGGGTAATTAATGTTTAGTTAATCACAGAAATAGCAAAAGTATTATCAAAATTAAGCTAAGGCTTGAGTATAATTTTCTCATTCACGTATGGTACTTTTATTTCATACTCTTGGACTATTCTTTTTGCAGACTCAAGTCAAGATAACTGGAGTTTTGTAAGGTTATTTCATATAATATCAGTTATTTTTCATTTAGGCCCTCTTAGGGATCTTTCGGGATTTTTGAGTTACGGGGTTTATTAGTTAAAATAATTGTAGTTATATTGCAACTAGTTCTACTCAAAGAATTTAAAAGGTTGAGATAAATAGAGTAATCTATTTAATCTTTGCTCTTATCTAATCTATTTCAATTCCACTTCTCCAAACACTACAACAAAAATAAGTAATTAAGTTATCTTGGTTTTTCAAATGGACTCCGAATAATTTAAGTTCTTGGAATGTATAGTGCACCATGTTGTTAATTTCGTAGTGCTACTCAATAAAAGCTTCAGCTTCTAAATTGTTTGTTTTCCTACTGCATAAAAATTTGTTTCCAATTTTGTAATTAATGTTTTTGATTAAAAAATAAAATAAATAAACAAAATTGTAAAAAAAATGTTTTAATTAAATTAAAGTCAAAAATGTTGTGGAGAATGCACTAGAGATGCTAATTAGTTAGAGGCCAACCACACCTATACGTTTAGCACAGAAGCATGGATTTCTTCTGTAACTTATAGCACTATAAAGAGACGGAAAAAACTCATATGACACTGTGGTCATAAAAATATCTTTTATGACAATAGGCCAAGGCCAAGACAACTTCGATGACGTGATCGAGAGATCTGGTGGTGAACGACAACTACAACAATGCCAGCACCAATGTCGCCAAAGATTTCAAGGCCAACACCAGCAACACGAAGAGAGGCAGTGCGAGCAACAATGCCAGCAACATTACCAAGAAGAGAGGCGTCGAGGTCAAGGCCAAGACAGCTTTGATGACGAGCTCGAGAGATCTGGTGGTGAACGACAACTAGTGCAGTGTCAGCACCAATGTCGTCAAAGATTTCAAGACCAACACCAGCAACACGAAGAGAGGTAGTGCGAGCAACAATGCCAGCAACGTTACCAAGAAGAGAGGCATCGAGGTCAAGGCCAAGACAGCTTTGATGACGAGCTCGAGAGATCTGGTGGTGAACGACAATTAGAGCAATGCCAGAGCCAATGTTGCGAAAGATTTGAAGGCCAACACCAGCAACACGAAGAGATGCAGTGCAAGCAACAATGCCAGCAACGTTACCAAGAAGAGAGGAGTCGAGGTCAAGGCCAAGACAGCTTTGATGACGAGCTCAAGAGATCTGGTGGTGAACAAAAACTAGAGCAATGCCAGAGCCAATGTCGCCAAAGATTTCAGGGCCAACACCAGCAACCCGAAGAGAGGCACTGCGAGCAAAAATGCCAGCAATGTTACCAAGAAGAGAGGCGTCGAGGTCAATGCCAAGACAACTTTGATGACAAGCTCAAGAGATCTGGTGGGGAACGAAAACTAGAGCAATGCCAGAGCCAATGTCGTCAAAGATTTCAAAGCCAACACCAGCAACACGAAGAGAGGCAATGCGAGCAACAATGCCAGCAATGTTACCAAGAATAGAGGCATCGAGGTCAAGGCCAAGACAGCTTTGATGACGAGCTCGAGAGATCTGGTGGTGAACGAAAACTAAAGCAGTGTCAGCACCAATGTCGCAAAAGATTTCAAGGCCAACACCAGCAACATGAAGAGAGGCAGTGCGAGCAACAATGCCAGCAACGTTACCAAGAAGAGAGGCATCGAGGTCAAGGCCAAGACAGCTTTGATGACGAGCTCGAGAGATCTGGTGGTGAACGAAAACTAGCACAATGTCAGCACCAATGTCACCAAAGATTTCAAGGCCAACACCAGCAACACGAAGAGAGGTAGTGCGAGCAACAATGCCAGCAACGTTACCAAGAAGAGAGGCGTCGAGGTCAAGGCCAAGACAACTTTGATGACGAGCTCGAGAGATCTGGCGGTGAACAAAAACTAGAGCAATGTCAAAGCCAATGTCGCCAAAGATTTCAAGGCCAACACTAGCAATACGAAGAGAGGCAGTGCGAGCAACAATACAAGCAACGTTACCAAGAAGAGAGACATCGAGGTCAAGGTCAAGACAGCGTTGATGACGAGCTCGAGTGATCTGGTGGTGAATGACAACTAGCGCAGTGTCAGCACCAATGTCGCCAAAGATTTCAAGGCCAACACCAGCAACACGAAGAGAGGCAGTGCGAGCAACAATGCCAGCAATGTTACCAAGAAGAGAGGCGTCGAGGTCAAGGCCAAGACAGCTTTGATGACGAGCTCGAGTGATCTGGTGGTTAACGACAACTAGCGCAGTGTCAGCACAAATGTCGCCAAAGATTTTGAGGCCAACACCAGCAACACGAAGAGAGACAGTGCGAGCAACAATGCCAGCAACGTTACCAAGAAGAGAGGTGTCGAGGTCAAGGCCAAGACAGCTTTGATGAAGAGCTCGAGAGATCTGGTGGTGAACGACAACTAGAGCAATGCCAGAGCCAATGTCGCCAAAGATTTGAAGGCCAACACCAGCAACACGAAGAGAGGCAGTGCGAGCAACAATGCCAGCAACGTTACCAAGAAGAGAGGCGTCGAGGTCAAGGCCAAGACAGCTTTGATGACGAGCTCGAAAGATTTGGTGGTGAACGACAACTAGAGCAATGCCAGAGCCAATGTCGCCAAAGATTTCAAGGCCAATACCAGCAACTCGAAGAGAGGCAGTGCTAGCAAAAATGCCAGCAACGTTACCAAGAAGAGAGGCATCGAGGTCAAGGCCAAGACAACTTTGATGACGAGCTCGAGAGATCTGGTGGTGAACGACAACTAGAGCAATGCCAGAGCCAATGTCGCCAAAGATTTCAAGGCCAACACCAGCAACATGAAGAAAGGCAGTGCGAGCAACAATTCCAGCAACGTTACCAAGAACAAAGGCAACATCGTCAAGGACAAGTCAGCTATGACGATGAGCTTGAACTCCCAGCTGGTTCTGAGAAACTAGACGAATGCCAACTTCAATGTCGTCGAAGCTACCAAGGCCGCCACCAACAGCAACAAGAGAGGCAATGCGAGCAACAATGCCAACAACGACGACACCAAGGCCAGGACGCTGCTGAACTTAATGACCAACAGCATGGTAACCCTTATGTGTTCAGGCAAGAGAGCATCAAACACCACTATAGGAGAGAGCAAGGAAGTATTCGTATTCTTGAGAATTTCCTCAAGAAGTCGCGCATGCACCTTGGGATCGCTAATTATCGGCTTTAGTTTTTGGAGGCAAATCCCAATACCTTCCTCGTGCCTAGCCATTATGATGCTGACGAAGCCATCTTCGTTATGAGAGGTACACATATATATTCTTCTTCTTCTAATTTTCAATTCATAATTTCACCATCAACTAATGTTCGATTGGTGTATTGGCCATTTATATACGGAAACAGGGGAGGGAACCATTACACTGATTAAACAAAATCAAGATAGAGAGTCACACAACATTAGGCAAGGAGATATCATCAAGGTTTCTGCTGGGACTGTCATGTACTTGATCAACAAAAGCAACAATAAGAACCTCCAACTCGCCAAGCTTCTTAATCCTGTTTCTACTCCTGGCCAATTAGAGGTAATCCTATACTATATCAAGTTCGAAAATTAATCAATCAATTGCTCTTGGCAAGAAGTATAGAAACACTCAAAATATCTTCAACTCGCAATATAATTGGAAGATAACTTATTGATATTAGACTTGTTTACTTACTATCTTGTTTGAGCATAAAACTAAATGGCTATATACATCTTCATTCAAAGCCAAAAATACGATGAAAAAACTCACTAAACGAACATGCAATATAGAAAGTTTAAAAGAGACAATAATGCCATGCACCCATCATTGAAAAACTAATTAAAAGGCCCAAGTATGAAGAATATTGAACATCTCTTGATACAATGATAGATTAAACTTCCAATAATTGCTTCTTATTCATAAATGAGAATTTAAACTTTTACAAAATAATTGATGCGCGCATGCATGCAGGCCTTTTACACTGCGGACGGTAACCAGCCTGAATCCTACTACCGCGCCTTTAGCAATGACATTCTTGAGGCCGCTTTGAATGTAAGTATTAATCACACATATATAAATTACTAATTTTTATTTACATTTTTTTTCTTCTAATTGAACTAATTTAATTTTTTTTGCAGACTCGACGAGAAGAGTTGGACAGGTTGTTCGGGCAACAGAGGCAAGGAATCATGGTAAGAGCATCACAGGAACAAATCAGAGGAATGAGTCGCGGCTCATCCTCAATTGAGCGCACTACCATGTTGCCGTTTAATTAGGCGAATCAAGAACCACCGTGAGAAACCTCTTCAACCAACGTCCCACATTCTCTAACAACCACGGTCAGTTGTACCAGACCGAGCCAGACGAGGACCTCGACATCCGTGTCTCCTACATCAACATTACCCAAGGCTCCATGCTCGCCCCCTCCTTCAACTCGCGATCCACTAAGATCGCAATCGTCAGAAACGGTCGCGGCCGCCTAGAAATGGTGTGCCCGCACATGTCACAGCAAGGACAACAACGACGACAAGAAAATGATCAAGAAGAGGGCAGTAGGCGATACCAGTTGGTACGGTCGGAGATATCGAAGAACACAGTTTTTATTGCGCCGCCAGGTCACCCGGCTGCGATTGTTGCAGAAGGAAGCGAGAATCTTGAGGTGGTGAGCTTTGAAATTAACGCAAAGAACAACAGGAAAGAGATGTTGGCTGGCAAGGACAACATTGTAAGCAAGATGGAGAGGGAAGCTCAAGAGCTGGCATTTGGAGTGCCAAGCAAGCTTGTGGAGCAGGTGTTTGGTGGCAGTAGGCAACAGGACCAGCTGTTTGTTCGAGGGCCGCAGCAGCAGCAGCAGCATAGGGGAGAAGGCAGCCGTCGCCCACTCAAATCGATCCTGGAGTTTGTTGGGTTTTAAGGTTTTCTAATGTGAAATATCAGAGTGAGTAAGAGAGGAGAAATATGTATGTAGTAGAATGTAATATGCAATAACAAGGTGTTTAAGCAAACACCGAATAAGAACGTACGCTATGATGTTCTTTGGAACCAGAGTACATTGAACTTATTTCCCGGTAAATTTTTCCTTTGTTTGGCATATGCATATCTAGTATTTGCAGGAATTAAGCAGGGGAAAGAAAATAATAGTTATTAATTAATACTTTAATGGATACATAGAGGCTTTCTCTTTGAATCTGAATCGGAGTCTAGAGGTGTTCAGTAGATACGCATGGTCCAGATTCAGCGATTCTACGGTCACTGCACTGCAGCTATGATTTCTTTTGAAAAGTATCAGTAGTAAGATTTATGTGATCCTTAGTTATCGTATATATATACTGAAAAGTGTCAAAATTTCCATAATTAAGGCCAGTCCGCGTGCGTTTAGCTTATTGCAAGTGATTGCAAATAGTTACTACTAGCAAGAATTTCTTTGGTTGCACATCATAGTTGTAATTGGAAAGTGTTCTCCTTTATCCAAAGAAATGAAGCAGTTTCAAAATAAAATAAAAACTGAAGAAATCTTGTAAATTGAGTTGCATCTATTTGCAAGAGCATCCACTATCTCGCTCATGCTAAAATATGCATGTATAGCATTTAGGAAATAGCAAAAGAAGTAGAGCGCTGTAGTTGTTAAAACCAAAAAATAGAAGAGACAGAAGATGATCTTCCTGTCTAACAAATTTTTTTATTTTTTATTTTTTGAAAGTTGCATATTTGTAAATATGCAATGACATTTGTAAATATGAAAAGAAAAGTTTTCAAAAAGTGGTGGAACGGAAGATCTTCCGTTCCCCGAGATTTTTTTTATAATGACATTTTCATAAATAGAGAGTGACATTTTTGTAAATTTTTTGTTCATTATATTTGTGTACCTTAAACAAAAAAATCTTATAAATAGTTGAGAGACGGGAGACGGGAGACGGAAGATCTTCCGTCTCTCTTCTATTATTATTTTTTAAAATAATAAAAGTAGAGGACGGAAGATCTTCTTCCGTCTCTCAACTTTTCTTCATTAAAGTTCGCAGACGGGAGAAGATCTTCCGTCCGTTGTCTTTTAATATTGAAAAAAAATCAGAGACGAAAGAAAATCTTCTGTCTTATATATTTACTGTTAAATATAACTGTCAATTGTTCATAACTTTTTTTTAAATGAGCATTTAGCGAATGATAGTGATAGAGAAATTGCTAAATATACATATTTTAATTTTTTAGCAAACGATAGTGGATACTCTAACAAACTAAGAAGGAAATTTCTTCATTTGTTGCTCGAAGGTTTCGTTAACCATCCGTCAACAAGTTTGAGCCCTTCTGAGGTTTTCTTTTAGTGATACACCTTCCAAAAGGTTTATCACTAAAAACTCAATCACTACAAATAGTAACGGTTATAACGGCGGGATTTTTACCCTATAACGGTGTTTATAAACGCCGCTAGAGATTATAGCGGCGTTTCTAACAACGCCGCCCACAACGCCGTTGTATCGAGCGTCGGGACAAATCAGGGGCCTGTAACGGCGTTGTTATACACCGCCGCTATAGATCCTCGACATGTAACAGCGTGTTTAGAACGCCGTGATAGATCTCTTTTTATTTACAATTTTAACAAATAATGACATGTTCCGGCATTTGAAAACGCCGCGATAGATGTTTAAATTTTGTTTTTATTTATCATCTATGCTGGCGTATATAGTTAAACACCGCAATTGAATCTTTTCTAACTGCATTAGTTAGGCCTATACCGGCATTGGTAAAACGCCGGAATAGGTTAAATTAAATATTATTAATTCAATAACCGAATTTTTGTGGATCGATATCTATCCCGGCATGTTTTCTCAAAACGCAGGGATAAGTGGCTTCAGATATTTTCCAGTTATTTTAAATATAAATACGGATAATTAATCACATATTAAAAATACATGTAGTCACATTAAATTTGAATGTTCAAATCTCAAAATCAATAATAGCAGCATAATAAACAACCATATAATCATGGACCACAATAAACAATAATTTATATTTCTAAAAACTACCATACGAAGAGTTAGAAATATATAAGTTATACAACACATAACTATAACAAAATATAAATAAAGTGTCGACAAAACATAAGAAAAACAAAGTCCAAATACAACAAAATTGTGGCGGAGAGTCTCCTGGTGTGGCTCGGCGTTGCTTTCATTCCCATCGATATTTCGCCCAGTTATACGTGCGTGGCTAGAACTCGATGGAATTCACTGGCCCTGTATAATTCACAATAGTTTCATTTATTAGTGTATTCAACGGAGAATTCTCAGTTATACTTATAATTTTGAAGGAGAATTAATTTAAAACTCATATTAGATTTATTCATACTATCTAAACTAAAGAAATTAAACTACTGCAAAATTTTGCTGGTTACTTACTGTTCCATGTATTGGATTCTCAGCATTGAGGTTTTGTTTGAAGATTAAAGAAGCAATCATATCTTTCAAGCTTTGAATCTATGCCTGCATCTTGAACAGTCCGGATAGGATGGATGACTGGAGGTAGATGCACTAAGACCAAATACTTGTGATCCAACACATATTCGATACAATTAGACGCACGAATTTAGTAACTTGATCACTCTGCCTTACTCTAATTTAGTGATATTGATCAAAATGAACGATTCAGATCATTCAAATAATGTCAAACAAAACGGTTCCTACATGGTCCTCATAAATGGAGTTATCACATTAATCATTTCCCTATATAACACACACACACACATAGTTCTACGTCTTGCATGTATATTTACATGTGCATGTATAATATGTTCACTGCATTTCATTTTCCATGTTCAGGTGTTACAACTTAGTTGAATTTGGTCAGCTTTCTTTCATTTGATCACGACATCATAAAGTGCTTGGCTGTTTAACAAATAGTGGAACTGTAGTTCACAACTAATAATCAGCGAACATTATGTTTATTTTCCTCCTTCAATCCTTGTTCATTCTATCGTATCCTCTATCTTATCATGCCATAGGATGTCTTATCTTGCAGGTGGTAAAGCCTAGACCCTTACATGCTGCAAGTATTCCTGGGTTGCTTGGGATGTTCCAAATTGTAAGCGCTATAGTTCTCACTTGTTTTGAATCTGAACAAGTTGGTAAAAATTTTTGTATTCTAAACTACTTTACTATTCCAGAAAGAGTTACCATTTGAAGGCATATAAATTTGTCAGCAAGAAACATTTGAAGGCAAAAAAATTTGTCGTAAAGGACGGTTAAGGCAATTAATTTTTTACTTAATATGCTTTATAAAAGGTTTGAATACTACGGAATACATTTAGAAAATTTCTACTTAATTCAAATCCAAATGTCAATGCTAACTTATCTATGAGGGTGTTGGCCCCAATCCCATTCCTCGAACACGACCGGGTCGCTCTCTCCCCTTCACATCGGTCATAGCTTCACGCTGGATCGTTAATCGATCAGCTGAAGAAGATGACGACATCTCTGCAATCAGTTTTCTAGCATCCTTCTGAAAAAGAGAGCGAAGACAACATTAATATTAACAATTTATTACTAAAATTAATTACCAAATTAAAATTAGTTTGAAAGTTTCATATTTACCACTATATCGGCTGCAAACTCATCCCGAAAGGTCTCGTCCTTGTGTGGGTAGTTCCAAAAAAATCTACCTCACCAACGCTTTCTCCCTCGATTGACGCTTCCTATATATAAGTCAGATGCAGTAGTTAAATCATATCAAGGCAGAAATTGGAAAGAAAAAAAAAACTTCAAACCATTTTCAAAAAGACTTTCTATAAAATGAAATTTTCATTACCAGTCATCCCGCACAACAGCAAAGCTGCAGCTCTTCGTAGTGTGTTTGACCTTCATCTGCCTACGGCTGCTTAGACTAATCTCAGCTTTCCTCTATACAATTTTAATAATTGAAATATATGCTTATGTTTACCAAAATCAATAGTTTATATCATCAATGAAATATATAAACAATGAAATATGATTACCTATCCAGCATCCGATTTCCAATAATTGACAAGAAATTGCTAATCTTGTGTCGTCACGGATTGGGGGACCGACCTTGCATTTTCGGCCTCGGTCTTCTCCTCGATCATAGTACTTTTTTTTCAAGAAGCTCTTGTGATCCCTCCAATTTTTTCGAAATCGATTTATCGACCCATCCTTCAAGAGCGTAAGGGATTGCAAACTTTTGCTGCAAAACGATTAAGTTCATCGATATCATGCATTCAAATTCTATGGGCACATGAAAAGCAGAACATACAGAAATAAAAGATGCATATCAATCATATGAAAGTGGTAGTGGGATACTTTGAATCTCCAAAAGAAGCCAGCACTGCAGCGATACTCGAAGTTGCGTCCTTTAAATTATGCATAATTCTCATATCCGCTCTCATTTATAGCAATCTATTGTAGCAAAATATGTAAAATATGCATATTTAGCAAATGACTGCAGCGATATTTTTGAGAAAATATGCATATTATGTATATATAGCAAACGACTACAAATGCTCTAACAGTACTATCACTGCTAGAAGCACCTAGCAATAAGTCCTAGAATCTTATCAACTTATGAGGTTGCTGGGATATGATTAGGATAACTGAAGCAATTTTGTTTTGGGGAAAAGGCTTATTCTTTGTGCTCTAATTTTAAGAGTTTGGACTGAAATTGTCATTATTCCTTGCTTTGTCTTGGATAATCCACTTTGTCCTATATTCTACAATATTTCTGGAATTGTTTGTCTGTGTTTTGTTAGATTCTAGTCATTGCTCTCTTTGGCCATATATGTAGAGCGTTATTCATATTTCGACTTCTTTCAAAGCATAAATATAAGTACTAGATTTGCCCGTGGGCGTGCCTACGTCACGTCTTCGGAACGATACAGCATATGAATGTCTTGTAAACAGTAAAACAACAATTATGTCGCTCAAGTTTGAATAGTAAAACAATAATTAGTTGTAAATAAAAGTCCATGTTTCCATTAATATATGTTGAAAAATAATTATAAATAGGGTTGTAAAATCTAACTTCTTAGGACTTTGAGTGTGGAAAATGATGAAATTTAACTATTGATGAGATATTTGCTATTTTCAATGTAACATTAATAATAAAAAAATGCATAAAAAATCTGAAAATTTATAAACCTGAAATCTAAAAATATAAATTTATGAGTAAATAGAGAGAGGATGAGAGAGAGAGAGAGGAATAATTAAATAAATAAATAAATAAGTTGTTTTTGGAATTTGAATTTGAGTTTTGGAGGGGGGGGGGGGGACTTTTGGGCTGGAAAATATGTTTTGTGAGATTAGATATAGACCATTAATTTCATCTCTATTGAATTAGAGCCACTTGATAGCTTTCTTTGTGTTTTATTATATAAATGTTTACGGACACTTTTAGTCCTGTGTTTTGAATAAAAAAGAATTTTTAGACCTGCTAGTTGCTTCAGGTGCATTTTTGTTGTTGTTGTTGAGAAAAGAAGTACATCTAGAATTTATTCCATCTAGACTAATAATTCAAACTCACACTATGATGACCTAGATGCACATGAAAAGCCTTTGTAGCCTAGGACAAAAGAGATAAAATAGAAATATATCTTAATCACATCGATGGTCGTCGCCTTGGTCGTCGTTGTTATTTTCAACCAACTCTCGTAGCTTAGAGGACGAATTCGAGGATTTCTTGCTATGACACCGCAAAACTTTCCGAGCTTACTTCCGGATCTCCAGTTGGTTGTTTGCCATTGTTGCTATTCATCAATATCTTTTCATTGTTTGGAAGCTTCCAGATTTCCTTCATCTTCGTTGGCCCCCTCGACCTCCTCAAAGTGGTGGGGGTGCTACTTTCACCTTCCTCAACTGTAGTAGCACATTCATCTGCCACCCCTCCAATCTCTTTCGTCGGGTGCTGAGTAGTAGGTCCCCTGCTAGACTATACGGCCTCCTCTTGGTCGTGAACAATCATTGCCAACTTTCTCTTCGATCTAGCCATATATCACCTGTTTAAAGAAAATTCAGATTAATTATAAATTAATCAACAAATCGGACATATGAACAAATAATGACATTAAAACAAAAAAGTACTTAAAACAAGCACAAATCATTACAATATACTAACAATTTTAAGTTTTTACGTCAAATAACATTAATTATAATGATATAAACAATAAGTTCCGTCAATTAACTGTAGTGATATTTATGAAAATAATTGACACACAACTGAAATGATACAAAAATAAAAATATGTGTAAGATACTATAATACACGTGAAGATTGTTTAACAGTGTCGTAGGAAGTTATCAGGCCAAAAGGTTCACATTTCACGAAGCCCCATTCAGAGAATATATATTGTTGGAAATATAAATGAGGAAATAAATAAGAAATTAAAAGTAAAAGAGAGAATAATAGCTAAGTTTGTTTCCAAATGGAGTAGTATCCATATATGTCGAGAATACGAAGGGTTTTTTTTTTCTGCTCATGTACACTTGCCACTAGGTCATCTTTGTATTGAACGTGAGTAAAGGCGACACGGTGTGGCAGAATCTACCAACAACTCGTAGTGCTAATAGCAGAAACACATCACGAGCAATAGAAACTTCCCAAAAACTAGATGAACCAAGAACAAGCCACCATTATATATACAAGATCTCACAATAACACAATTAATATGCGGATTAAGAGTGGATTGTGCCGATTGTTTCAAAGGTGAGAGAGAGATTGAGAGTTGTAATCTCTTTGTAATCTTTATATTTCTTGGAAAATAAGAGGTTGAACAATATTAACGGCTCACATATTCTCTCTAATCAGTTATATAAACCCTAAAGTCTACAACCATATATATAGCCCCTAAGTAAACCCTAAAAAATAAACAAAAAATCAGCTTATTGGGCCTGAATCCCGTAAAACCCCAATAACACAACGCCGCTGACAGTCGACCGCACCCCCAGGTCAGTCGACCGCAACGTGTAAAGCCAACTCCTGAACTCTTGACTGGTCAATCGCACGGTCAACTGTCCCGCTCTCTGTTGGACCCTGTACACTCGAAGAACCTCCTTCAGTCAGGGTCGGTCGACCGCACCCCCGGCCGGTCGACCACAACTCTCCAGATTACACATCTTCTACTAGTTGTTGTCTTCTCTTGCTGTCTTCTTCTCCTCCCCTTCTTCTCCAACTTCAAGTACTTCGTGCCTACGTGTATTTGAGGCCACAATAGTAACAATCTCCTATTTGTACCAAATACACAACACTTCAAAGCTATTTTAATCTTTACATCGCATTATCTCTGTCAATCTCCCATTTTTATGGAAGACTCAAGTACTCTCCACTCTCATGAAGTGCACATTCGCCACTCCACTACGTGGAGTGCACCATCCATCCCTCACCGCCTCATGAAAAATGTGCTCCACCAATCGCATAAAGTACGAATACCGGAGAAACAACCTTCCGTGTCGGATTCCGTGTTACAAGACTCCCAACTCGCATAATCTCTATTAACATCAGACATGATTCAAAGTCTCTCATTGCACTCTCTGCACTAGAAGTCTTCGTGGACAACACAATATCCGCAGACTGTTCAATCCCTACAACACCATTTCGGTTACCTTCGTCGACACCACCCCGCATATCAATATTAGTGCTTTCTACCTCACAAGAGCGATTTGAAGCTTCGTCTGCCGTATTGCAAAGTACCCTCACCACAAAAATTCCTTGCTCTCTATGATCACTTTCATGGCCAGCAACTCCCACTAAATTAGTGACCTCCCATCCACAACTGAAAGAACTCAGTTGCACCCCATACAACCTACTACTCGATTCCGGCTGAGATTCAACTACTGGAGAAACGCTCCTTACGTCTCTAAGCAAATACAATGTTACCCCATACTTCCCTTTTGTAATCACCCTTGTACCTGCAGCTATACGCCACTCCCCACTACCAACTGTAGTAGACATACCCTCTTTGTCTAGCCTTCCAATCAAGATAAGATTTTTCTTCAAGTCTGGAACATGTATTGTCTCCCTCAAGACAACACTGATCATCATTGGTTTTCACACGAACAGTACCAACCACACGTACAGACACCGGTGACCATTTCTCATGCCCTTCTTCTTGTTATACGGAAATACAGGTACGTAACTGAGGCCCAACGAATGATATAAGTATACTAACTCATATCATCCATAAGCTGTACAATGCCAGTAAGCTCAATAATACAATAACAATAATCAAATGAACACTAATAGCATGAATAATCAATCTCTAAGATACAAGAACTTACAGAATAGTCCGAGAATATGCAATACAATAACATTACATCAAGATCCATCAATAACCCATATCAGTACCTATATAAACATTAACTCAAAAGAAAAAGGAAGAGAACCCGTTAGAACAAGCTACGGGCCATAAGTAGTGGCAAATAGTTAAAAAATAAAATGACAATGTACAGGAACAAGAAATTGGAATGATATCAGGGTCGATAACAACAGACGATAACATGATCAAGAAAACAAGGGTTGGTAATCAATAGTAGATAATGTAAGGATTGATAAATAGTAAACAATAATGCAATGATCGGTAATCAATACTCAATAATCAATAATCGATAAACAATATTCAATAGTCAATGATCGGTAATCAATATTCAATAATCAATAATGCGAGTCGTCGATGCTCAGTGTTATTCTTATGTTTATCAGTTTTTTATTAATCTATCTAATGTATACAATCCTGCATTCTATACCACAAGTTCGAGTGCATACAATCAAGTGAGTGTTTCGACTATAGTAGTGAATTCTACAGGATCATGTACTCGGGTCTTGCAATAATAATATTCAATGATTAATAAACAATACACGATACAATACACAAGAAATTAGGATATTGCTGTCAGTAATCAAAAAATCAATCGATAAAACAATAACATGTCAATACGGGAAACACGGACCCCCTTCCGAGTACACTCTCCTATATCATCCACTACTAAGTCGTTCCCCTTTTTACCCCGACTTGTCATTATGTTATTACAATGAATCGTGCATATCCAATCGATGGAACAATGTCAAGAAACAGTAACAATGATGTGTGAATGGTTTTGCAATAATCGGTAATGCAATTCATAGATGTAAAGTTACTGCATTCATATTTAAAAAGTACGAGAACACCATTCTGCACATTAGTACCTTTTGTACAAAAACTAACTTTTCCGCTGCTACAGGAAAGAAAATCAGAATCCATCAGAGATTCTAGAAACTAAACTCTCTTCCGGTTCCGACGCATATTCACACAAGACATTTCGATAACAGCAATTATGTCTACTAGTTGAGTCTACTGCTGTTCTGGCAGCAACTCAACATCAAGTTATCATATGTATAATTCGATTAAAAATATAACTAAAATTCTTACGAAAATTATAAATGAGTTCCTAACAGTGTTAATTAACATTCTTGTAAATTTGGGATTTTAATTCTTATATTAACCTACTGTTTCGATCAGTTGAACATGGTATGAAAACTAATAAGCAGTAATCTGAAACTACGACTATACAGTGGTAGAAACTTCATATTTTACAATCTATAAGTCGGATTGAGGATCCGTCAGATGTTCTAGAAACTATACACAGCTTGCTACAATTTCTATTAAATAAGTTTTAGATAATAACAACAGTAACTTGGCCGAATTCTCACACCAAGTTGGATCAGACGGCAGTCCATGAATATACTAAGTTGATTTTAACAATCTTTCATTTGCAAGTGTATAGTTTTATGGTTAAAATTGAACATACAATTACATCTAGAAATCAGCGTGGTGTCTATTATTATCATGATGAATATTAGCACTTTTAACGATACTAAACTACGAATATAACCACATGATCAAATGCAAGCACAATTCATTCAAATCATTCTTTCTTGTTTAGTTTCGTGCTTCTAGTTCGTGTTTGTGTGGTATATGCATGTATGAACGGGTTCTCATGATTTTTCTATGACTTATTGGGTGGATGAAATTCAATGAGATAAAGAACGATGTCAATTTAGGATTCAACAATATTTAACTGATACGATTGATATTAACATGGATAAAAAAGAGGGAAACTACTCGTGGAGGTCAAAAAGAGTGATTGCACAAGAACAAAAAAATTGTACAAGTGATACTTGTCTTTTTGACGATACGATGAGATGAGAAGCAACGGGCGGCGACACGTGCAACGACGTACACAGCAAACACGTGCACGTGAAGAGCAGCAAAGACAGCGAGGCAATAGCAGCAGGGGGAGCTCGGAGTGTCGCTGACTTCAGTCGGGAGGAGTAGTCGGGCTGGTGTGCTGCTGTTCGGTAGAGTAGCGAGGGTGAGGGAGGAGTTTGGGTGGCGATGAGGGTGCAACTGGTAGGGCAAGCAAGGGCAAGAGGCAACGAGTCAACGAGGTCGAGGCAACTTCGAGGGGTGCAGTCGGGGCCTCGGCGGCAATGACAACGACTGTGGTGGACGAAAGCAGCAGCGGGGGTGGCGACAGTGCGGTGGCTGAGAGTGGGGTGAAGTGCAGGCAAGCGGTGGTTGCTGTGATGGCAGAGAAGTCACAGTTGAGGCTCGAGCAGAGAAGGAGAAGGCCTTCGGTGGTTGAGTGCGCTTGCAAGGGCGATCGCGGTGGAGGAGCACTGGGTTGTTGCATTGGTGCCATCGTCGACTAAAGTGGAGGTCGGCGTGGTGGTTGCAATGGTGCAGAGGGGGTTCGGTGGTGGTCGCGAAGGGAGGCAGCGAGCAAGGTGAGTTGTAGTGGCTTCGGGACGGTGGCGGAGCGTCTCAGTCGGAGGAGCGCGGATTGGTGATGGAGACTCTGGAAGTTGTAGTTGCTAGAGGTCAAAGCTTGGTCGCGGGTGTTGTGGGAAGAGTAGGCGAGGGGCATCGGGACGAGGAGCTGGTGATTGGCAACGAGGAAAACGAAGAGGGGAGAGCGGCAATGGCGAAAGGGATAGAGATAGGGATAGGTTTGGGCATCGCGTTGTGAACAGGAGGATGAAGAATGAAAGAAGAAGGTGATGGTTTTGGGAACAAAGAGCAGGGACAGAGAAATAAAGAGAGAGAGAGAGAGAGAGAGTCAAGGAGAGAGAAAGTGGAGGTGATGGTTTCTCCTATTTTTTCTTCATATAGGCCTTACAACTGCGCATCATGTGACCCATCTTGTGATAATACCAACACTCAAGTCCATGTCTCCCATCGTTTTCATTAGACCCACTCTCAGATGAACTAATCTGATCTTTTCTTCTTCAACTGCTCTTAGTTCTCCTACGTCTCTTCTCAACAGATATTGTGAAATCTCTAGAAGATGATGATGGATATCCCCTGTTTCTCACCCTTCTCACCTCCTCGTTCAGAACGCTACTCACCACATTTTATGGAGTCGTCGAATCTATCATAGTGCCGGTAATAGTATGTTCCTTCGTACCATAACTATCGGACAAAGTAGATAGAGTTAACAAGGATTGTCCCCTCTCCGAAAACTTAAATCTTGCAGCTTCCATCTGGTTGTAAACCATACAGTAATTGTTCACATGTTCTACTACTGAACCCCCTTCCCTCAACTTCTTATTAACCAATTTCTTTAGATGAAGAATTTGATTAGATGTTAACGGTTCTCATACATATCCGTGAGAATCTTCATTGCCTCCTTTGTGGTCTTTGCCTACAAGATATGCAATAATGCCTTCCTACTCAGTTCCAACTGAATCCGCCCTAGCGCCTTCTGATCTAAATGATTTCACTTCGCCAAGACCTTCGCATCCTTGTCTCCACCTTCCGAATTCTCATCAAACAACGGACCATCTAGATTTTTCTGACGAAGATACGCTATCTTCTGAAACTTACATATCACAAAGTTACTCCCATCGAACCTCTCGATCTTCAACTTGCTATTGGTCATCCCGAACCTAGAGCTCTGATACCACTTGTTATAGAATAAACCAACAACTCGTAGTGCTAATAGAGAAAACACACTACAAGCAATAGATACTTCCCAATATCTAGATGAACCAAGAACAAGCCACCACTATATATGCAAGATCTCACAAGAAAATAATCAATATGCAGAGATAACCAATACTTCTTATTCCCCAAAAAATACAAAGATTACAAAGAGATTACACAAATCCATTCTGATAACCAAAACTTCTCAATCTCTCTCTCATCTTTGAAACACTCGGCACAATTTTCTCTTGAAGTTGAACAATAAAAACAGCTAACCAATTCTCTCTAATTAGTTATATAAACCATTAAGTCTAAACCATATATATAGCCCCCAAATAAACCCTAAAAGATAAACATAAATCCAGCTTATTGGGCTTGAATCTCGTCAGTCCAAATAACACACAACACCGCTGACGGTCGACCGCACTCCCATGTCGGTCGACCACAACGTGTAAAGCCAACTGCTGAACTCTTAACCGGTTGACTGCATGGTTGACTTTCCAGCTCTCTGTTGGACCCTATACACTCGAAGAACCTCCTTCAGTCAGGGTCGGTCGACCACACCCCCGGTCGATTGATCACAACTCTCCAAAATGCACATCTTCTACTTGCTGTTATCTTCTTTTACTGTCTTCGTCTCCTCCTCTTCTTCTCCAACTTCATGTACTCCATGCCTGATAAAGTTAACAGAGAGATTGGGAAATAATATTGGATTGATTCTAGTTTAGTATAATATCTCCTATATATATGAGGGAACCAAATACACAGTCGATACATACACGATATGCGACTAAATATATAATACAATATCTAACACCCCCTGTTAAACTCACGATGGGTCGAATAGTGTGAGTTTACCCACCAAGTAACGAAATCTCTGAACAATGTGGGATTTGGTGAAAAAGTCTGCAGTCTTTTATGAAGAGGTAACAGAATGGAGTGAAATAGTCCCTGCTTCAAAATGCTCACGAACATACTCGCAATCTATCTTTATGTACTACGTTCGCTCATGAAATACCGGGTGCTTGCAATATATAATGCACTCCGGTTATCACAATGAAAGGGTGTATCTTCTGTGAGAGTTACACCCATATCTGACAACAACCAATGAACATGAACAACTTCTCTAGTGGTGGTTTTCATTGCTCTGTACTCAGCTTCGGTGGAAGAACATGCTACAACTACTTATTTCTTGCTTCTCCATGAGATCAGTGAATTACCAAGATATAGACAGTTACCTGTGGTAGACCATCTGTTAGTAGGATCACTTGCTCAATCTGAATCAAAATATGCGCTGAGATTTAGTTTGGATGTAGAAGGCATGAATAATGAGTGAGTTACTGTACCCCGAAGATATCTTAGGATTCGAAGAAAAGCACCATAGTGAACTGATGTAAGAGTGGAAACGAACTAACTAACAATACTGATTGCATGAGCAATACTGGGGCTATTCATGCATAAGTAGACAAGCTGTATAAAAATCTGTCTGTATCTAGTGGGTTCAGGAAGAAGATCACCATCTGTGGGATAAAGTTTCACATGAAGCTCTAATAGAGTATCGGCTAATCGATTGTCAGAGAGAAAAGCAGTGGAGATAATACCTGATGTGTATTTCTATTGAGAAATAAGTATTCCCCAAGACCCATGGGCAATCTCTAGACCCAGAAAGTTGCATAATCTACCAAGATCTTTCATATGGAACTGCTAGTGAAGGTAGTTCTGGATAGATGCAATGTCTACAGAATCATCTCCAGTAATAATCATATCATCAACATATAATGATAGAAGGAACCTCCCCTGCGGTGATGAACACACAAACATAGAGTGGTCCTGAGAACTCTGACTGAAACCAGCCTAGGTGATGACACTATGAAAACACTTAAACCAGGTTCGATGGGCCTGTTTCAGACCATATATAGCTCGATGCAGATAGCAAACATGACGAGGATGAGTGATAAGGCCAGGGGGAGGTGCATGTAAACAACCTTAAATAAGGTACCATGAAGAAAAGCGTTCTTCACGTTCATCTGGTATAATGGCCATTGACGAATGACAGAAACGACAAAGAGAGTGCGAATTGTAGTCATCTTTGCAACCGGGGCAAAAGTCTCATCATAATCACTACCATGCTCCTGAGTAAATCCTCGGGCTACTAGATGAGCCTCGTGCTGCTCAATAGAACCATCAGGCCGATATTTAACATTAAAAATCCATTTACAGCTAACAGGTTGTACCCCCATAGGCAGTGGAACAACATCCCAAGTGCCATTCTGATTAAATGCACTGAACTCCTTTACAATATCTTCCTACCACTCAGGATATTGAATAGCTTCCTGATAGGTTCTGGGCTCACGTGTAGAGTGTGTAGTAGTCAGATACGCATGAAACTGTGGTGAGTAGGAGGCGAGGGTAGCAAAACCAAACTATCAGAAGGACCAATGGCATCAGGTGTGTAACGAGCCGGTGGGATACCCTGTAACACCCCGCAAAATTGAAATTATAATTTTGCTCCTGGGTGTTACGCACGTATATTTTGTAATGTATTTCACTACATATTTTGGATTCGTACTATTTATACATTTTTCCATATTGATTTCAGTCAACTAAAATACAATATTTCAATTCCTGGGGTTTACGTGCTTTACACGTGTTTTGATGCACGTGTTTCCACCACTACGTATAATATTTTCTATAGGTTTAAATTATTTATTTTTTTGTATTTAAATCAATTTTATAAAACGAAAATTTATTTTTCCCTTGTTTTGATTAAAATGCATTTTTCGACTTTCTGCACGTATAATGCACGTGTTTTCTACGTGTTGTGATTTCATCATGAAGTATATGTAAATTAGTAAATATAATTTTGGTTATATTGTTTTCGATCATATTTAATAATTTTTCATCAATAAAATTAATTTTCGCATTTGGATATTTTACGTGCGATGCACGTGTTTCCTACGCACGTAGTAATTACGTCATAGAATGTATAAATTAATAAATAATTTTTCTGATATTGTATTTAACATTTTTCCGTTGATAAAGTCAATTTTCGTATTCCGATGTTTTACGTGTGATGTACGTGTTTCGGTGCGCGCGTTTGATCGTATCCGTTTTCAAGATAAATTTTTGAAGCGTTTGTTTTTATTTTATTTATGCATGATATATTCTTGAATTTTGGTAAACTATCAAACAGTAGATATATAATGTGTATAGTATATATAGTATGTTATGTGTTCAGGTGAAGTATGAAATATGTGTAATAGGAATTGATGGTGGGTGGCCCACGTTAGAAGACTTGGCTGTTGAATTAGTAATAGAATTGGTAAGTATTAAGTATATAGATTTGGCTTAATTATAAATGAAAACCGATTGTTATAGGAATAGTGTTGTATGTGAATGGGTGGAGGGGGCCCACGAAAGATATACAACATTGGGCTATTGGGCTATGGCATTGTTATAAGTGATTTTTGTATAGGAGGATTTGTAAGTGAAAGATAATTGTATGAATTGAGGGCCTACTTGGTGAAGGACAACACTATATGCTGTGTTGGTAACGTCAACTACCTTGATGTTGACCGGTTTGATCATGATGGGGAGGAAATGAATGTGGGAAGAGAGTGGAGAGTGGGAGTTAAGAATTAGAAGAGGTAGGAGTTATAAGGAGGTGAAAGGTTGGGAGTTTTTAGGAGTTGAGAAATGAAAAGATGGATAATTAAAAAGAGAATTAAAATGAGAAGTTATTAGGTGGGAGATTTTGCAATATAGTCCCTAGCATTGTCCTATAAATAGCAACTCATTTCTCATTCTTTTTCACACCAAAAATAAAATAAAGAAGAGAAAGAGAAGAATAAAAGAAAGAGAGAAAAGAGTTTGTACTTGGTGGCCATTGCTAGGAGGAGAAGATCTAGGAGGACATTGGATCTAGAAGTGGTGCTCTTCCCTTCATTAGTCAAGTTTCAATTGAGGTGGGTGTTCTCTACTTTCTAATTATAGAGAATGTGCATGCTATTAAGAAAATAAATGAGTAGTATAGAATTTGATTTGATAAAGTAGAAGTATGTAATAAAAAAATGCTATGTTTAGTAAAGTAATCAACAATTATGTTAGTTGATAATGAGAAAAATAATAATGGATTATTTTGCCATGAACTAGAATACGTATGTGATTATATGTTGAGAATTCCTCTTTGATAAACAAATAAATTTTTGTAAAGTGAAATTTGATACTATGGAACTCATTTGATTGTTCATAAAAGATCTAATGTGCTATTTTGATTAAATTGAGTAAATACAAATTCATGCTTATTAATAGGGAGAAATAAATTATTGTCTAAAATATGATTTTTTTAAATCAATGAGTTACGGATTAGAAAATAAATTCAGTTTATATATATATATATATATATATATATATATATATATATATATATATATATATATATATATATATCTAACAAAAGATTATATATATATCTAACAAAAGATTAGATTTAAGTTTTATGAAAATAAAAGAATGACAGAGAGTTGACAGAAAAGTATATGCAGAAACTATATATCGGTAGATGCACTTGGCCTAGTGGTCGGAGTTCTACACTGTCTTCCCTTGAAGCCCGGGTTCAAAACCCACTGACATTCTTTTTTTAGATATATCTCTTTTACTCTTTCAAACAATTGAATTATTAGTATAGTAAACTAGTTTCCTTTTCTTCCTTTATGCATATTGCAGTATAGTAAACTTTAGTAATAAACCCTATCAAATCCAGAGCACTTATTTTGACTCTGAGTTTCCGTTTTCTTCCTTTATGAATATTGCACTATAGTAAACTTTAGTAATAAACCTTATGAAATGAATTGAATTTTTTAGTATAGTAAACATTAATTATTTAGTTTGATATAAAATGAATTGGAGAATAATAAGAGATAATATAAAGTTTCTTGTATATATTTTTTTTTGTGAATCGAACTTTGTAGTGAAGAAAAGTAAAGTATTAATTTGTGAAGTGCTTTTGAGGAGATTGTACCTTTATTTGTTTAAGAAATGTTTGAAGTAAATTGAGACACCGTGAGAGCTTGGATTTATGATAAAATTTCATGTGATGAAGTTGCGTACTTGAAAGAAATTATTTTGCTTATAAAGATTTTGAATGAATAAGTTGATTATGAATATGTGCTTAAGTTGTTAAAAAGATTGATAATGGATGAAAATTTTGTTCATGAAAAGGGATTATTTGTTTTTATGGGAAATTATGAATGAATGAATGAATCATGGGTAATGCAAAAAATGAGACATTGATTAGATTATGGATGAGTTAGAGATATGAATATAATAAGTTTAAGATATGATTATTAAAGGGTGTGAATACCCATGTTTTCTTGTACATGAAAGTTTATGACTTAGAGTTTAGTAAGACCTCAATACCGGCATTATTGAAAGAAAAGATTTGAGATATGATTTTGGAGATATGGCCATGGAGCTATCTCATATTGTTGATTAAGTCCGGTAGGAGGTAACAACTAATTCTACATGTGGAGATTATTCATGTCTTGAACTTAGGAAAATTTAGGCACATAAGTGAAGATGTAGTAAACTTAGGAAAACGTAAGTGGGGTGCTCTATATAGTCGGCGGTGGACTCCAAGACTATAGACCCAGTTGGTGGACTGAGGTTGCCCTGTGGGAGACGGATTATTATATTTTAGTCCGGGACTATGAGGACGGGTCAGCGGTGGACTCCGGGATCTTGAGTAGTCGGACGGATGGATTTTTGTGTTTACCGTCTCCAATGTATATATATATATACTGGGCTAGAGGGTCACATACGGGACGGTTCGTACGATGTGGAATCTGTTATAACAGCTGGCGGTGGACTCCAAGGCTGGGATTCACATTCGTGGAATAGTCTGAACTTTGTTTTGCTACCGGGTAGTTTTCATGGCGAGAGATCGAGCCCTTTATTGTGGAGAACGTAGGCACTTGCCCTCATACCTATGTAGTATGGGATGCATAGAATCCGAACAAGTATGCATTAGTGTCATCCTAGTGTAGAATGGTATGCATTAGGCATTAAGACATGACATACACTTATGTTTAGAATAATCACTTTTGACACTTTACTTGTTCATTCAATCTTTTTTTTTTGTGATTTGTTAAAATATGAGATCGTTATACTATTCCCGGCATAGAGAGGATAGCCGTATATAATATTTCGTCAGTTGTAAGTAACTGACGTGCCCACAGATTAACGTGCAGGTAAAGGACCATTCATGGAGTTATAAAGTGGATATGCTATTGCTATCTGAAAGTTAAAGAAGTTGCAAATGATGTAATATTGTACAAGTTATAGTTTTGTTTTCAACTATTGTAAATTTTTCCGCTGTGTAAATACCAAGTGTAAAAGAACTCTGATGTAATATTGAAAAGTTTTAAATTCCTTGTAAAATTGTACGAAGTGAAGTAAAGATCCTGTGAAATCTCGAATTTATCCTTATTTGAAATTCGGGGTGTTACATACCCGAGGCAGAACGTGTAAAGTGACAGACCGGTGGCGGATGGGCAGTGTAGGGAGGTGAGGTAGGTTGTGTGTGCCCATGCAGCTGTGGGTATGCAGGTGGGGTGTGATGCTGAGGGGATGTAGGTGGTGTCGCCGTAGGGGAAATAATATGTGGAACATCACTATGAGATGGGAAAGTGGCCAATTAAGTAGGATCAAATGGGATGCGAGAATGTATGACCTGGGAAATAGGTCCAACAATATGGGATTCAAGAAAACTAGCACCCTCATGAGATGACAAATAGTATGGAGAGTCTTCTAGAAAGGTGACATGTCAGGAAATACGGATACATCCTGCTATGGGATCAAAACAACGATATCCTTTATGCTCAGGACTGAGACCTAGGTGAAAACACTTAGCAGCTCGGGCGGTGAGTTTTGTGCGCTCAGTAGGAGGAAGAAGGACATTACAGTTACAACAAAATGTACGAAGCAACAGTAGTCTGGTGATGAGTGATGAAGAGCCTCATAAGGTGTGGTACCAGATAAGAAAGATGAGGGAGTGATGTTAATAAGGCTGACAGAGGTCATGACAGTTTCAACCCAGAAAGAATGAAGAACAGAAGAGGAGAGTAGAAGAGCGTGAGTCGTCTAAAGAATATAACGATGCTTGCATTCAGCTCTACCATTTCTGATCATGTGTGTGGGCATGATTGCTGAAAAGTGTACCATGAGATTGAAGGATCGATCTCAGAGCAGCGGAAGTGTACTCACGAGCACCATCTGTGCGAAAGGTTTTGATATGCACACCAAACTGAGTATGAACCATGTTCGTGAAGAACTGATAAATTTTAGGGATTTCAAAGCATTGGCGCATAAGAAATACCCATGTGTATCTAGTAAAGTCATCGATGAAACTAACATAATAGAGATACTCTTTGTGAGAAGGTGTACGAGATGATCCCCATATGTCAGAGTGAATAAGTTGAAATGCATGAGTGGACTAAGAAATAATTTTATCGCTAAAAGGAAGGGCCAAGTGTTTTACCAACTTACAACCCTGGAAAACAAATAACGAAGTGAAATTAAAATTTCCATGAACACCACTACGAACTAAATGTTTTAAACGAAACTCACTAACATGACATAAGCGTCTGTGCCACAAGTCAGCATCAGAACTGACGACACCAGCAAAATGAGAAGTAAAATTATGAGCATAGAGAAAATCGAGATGATATAAACGTCCATGTCTGCTAGCTCGTCCAATCGTGTGACCAGTCTAAGGATCCTATATGGTACATCCCAAAGAATTAAAAGTAACGGTAAAACCACTATCGCACAAGGCACTAATGGAAATAAGATTCATAGATAAATGTGGCGCATAAAGAACAAAGGGAAATGTGAGTGTGGGAGTGTGAATAGAGCCGGAGTGTGTAGTATGGAGTAGTGAGCCATCGGCAGTGTATAGTGACGGTGAGTGAGTGGTATGTGGAGTGCTAGTGGTGATGAGTGTATAATTTCTAGTGAGATGATGAGAAGCACCGTTATCTAAAAGCCATGAATAGTTTATACCAGGAGTAATGGAAAAGGTAGGGGCAGCGGAGCCAGTATTGAAGGAATGACCCAAGTTCTGAAGGTCCAGCTGAGCGAGACGTCGCCGAGAAGTATCATAACGAGCAGGAGAAGGCATTGGTGGATTGACAGCCATTGCACATGATGTATGAAAAGAAATACTAAGAGGAGGTAAACCCTGTTGCTTCCTGCGCTGTTGTGCTTGTACTAAGAGTTATGGGTGCAGGATGAAACACTTGTGATGAAGATGACCATTCTGCTGACAGTGTGTGCAAAAACAGGGACGATGATTAGGAACACTGCGATGGTCAGAAGGAAGCATTGAGCAAGTTTTGCTGGAGGAGGAAGGAAGGGCTGCAACAGCCAGAGCACTGTCACTGTTGGAGGACGGGGTAGGAGCTCGAGTGGATAGAACATGTAGTCGAGTTTCTTCAGCCACAAGTTCGTCTATAATGACTTCAAGACGAGGAACTGGATCTCGGTGAATCAACTGACTGCAAAGGGATTTGTACTCTAATCGAAGACTCATCATAAAGAACATAAACTGGCACCTTTCACGAGTAATATAGACATCACTGTCTTCTAATTGCTGCAATTTGCGCCAAATATGGTGTATGGCTGTGTAGTGCTTCTGAATGCTGCGATCACCCTGATGATCAAGGACTGACTGAACAAGTAGTTGGTACTCACGAGCTCTGCTAGTCTAAATATACTGAGTGGTCAACTGGAGCCAAAAACCCTTAGCGGGATGAATACGAAGCAGGTTTGCACGAAGAGATCAGTCGACGGAGGAGATAATAAAGGAAATGAGGCAACAATCATGGTCTTCCCAAGTGGCCTGGGAAGTGTGGATCAGTTGCTTGTCGGCTGCGGATCTTTGAGACGAGAGTTGGAGCCATCAATTTGACCCCATAAGGAATGGCCAAGAAGAGTGGCCTCAACAGAGGCAGCCCAATCAGCCCAATCTTTGGCAGAGGTAAGAGGAAAGTCGGTGGAGACGGGAAGGTACTGACAAAAATGAGGATCCATATAGAAAACACAGGTACCTGCAAATTTTTATTTTTTATTTTTTATTTTTTTAATTATTTTTTTTGAAAAGAAAGAAAAAAAAGATGACTGGCGGCGGCGGCAGCAGCAATAGCAAACAAGTAGATATCGGGTAGGATGATAATCAGGTTGTGGGTTTGGGTGGGGTTTGAGTCGGTTTTTTTTTGAACGGGTACATGGGTCGGTTTGGGGAATTAAAAAATTTAGGGTTAGGGTTTTGGTGAGAGGCGCTAATGGAGGCGAGTAGGATTTTGGGAGGCGGCTAGGGTTTCGGGAGGGTCGACGGAGTTGGGGTAGTCTAAGGGATTAGGGAGATCGACGACGGGTGTTTGTAGATGGGTTTCGACGATGCTGTTGACGCTGCTGTTGCTGTTGCTGTTGACGGAGTTGGGTTTGATTGGAGGATCTGTCGACGGAGTTAGAGGATCGACAGTGCAGTGTGCGGTGGTCGTTAATGGAGTTTGGGAAGTCGACGGAGTTGTGAAAGTCGATGGGATTAGGGAGATCGACGACGGGAGATTGATCGTCGATGGAGTTGGCAAAGTCGACGGGTTTCGAGGTTGCTGTTGATTAGAAATTTTGTGATTAAATGGATTTAGGATTAAGGTTAGGGATTATTGTTGTGCTCTCATACCATGATAAAGTTAACAGAGAGATTGTGAAATATTATTGGATTGATTATTGTTGATTACAATATCTCCTATATATAGGAGGGAATGAAATACACAGATGATACATACACGATATGGGACTAAATATATAATACAGTATCTAACAGAGGCCACAATCCTAACCCACAGAACCCCACTCTTATATTACTTAGCTGGGGTAGGTGGACTAAAATGAGTTATATGTAATTTCTATCTTCATATCTACACTTTTTATACGAATAAATGCAAAAACTGAAAAAGAAACAGAGAACCTCATCTTGAAACCTTTCTATAAACATCGTTCAATATGTCATATCTCAACATAATATGAATCTCAACATATTGAAAACAAATATATGTTGAGATTCATAATAAACGCAAATATGAGATGCAAATTCTTGAATTGTGGTACAATTAGGATTTTTCTGTTTAGGAAGAAAGCAAGTTACTCGAATACCAATGGTTATGAATTTTCGTTCTTCATTGTCAAAGGCCAAAGACAAGTTTACATTCGTTCAACCCCACCAGACATCATAAAATAGCGACAAGTAAGCATCAACGTAGTACTTTTTGACTAAGATGTCAAACGCCACCTGATGTGGGTCAGATGATGTGGCCTTTCCTAGGCCACCGGATCCCCTTAAAATTAGCTCATCCCTGATCATCGGATCAGCCCTAAGGCTCATAGGCTTCCGCCACGTCAGGTCCACAGGCAAGCGGGTCCAGACTCGTTTGGCCTGCCTATAAATACCAGGCCCTCTCCCCCTTCACAAGGTAATCAATCTTTTCCCTATAAAAAAGCTCTAGCTACTGTTGCTCCTCAGTAACTGACTAGACCGACGGAGGGCCTACCACCGGGATCACCCCCGGTGTTCCCGAGCCGAGTGCAGGTACACGAGACCGAGCCAAGCCCCCCAGATCCGAGCCGAGCTGCTAGGATTCGAGCCGAGCATCAGTCCTCCACCTCACTCCCGCCACTCCTGGGTCGTCACCAGCCGAGGGTCGAGTGTATAGCCGGTACCGAGACTTCCGCTAAAAAACAAATTGAGAGAACTCACACCTGGTGCAGCCACCCCCCCAAAAAAAACCGCATCACCACCATATTTCATTAATAAGCAATAACGAAACAAGAGTTCATGATATATAATACTCAATATCATTGGAAATACAAGAAACAAACTATACATTCAAAAGCTAAGAACGGGTTATCCTGCTTTTTCTTCATAGCCTTCTCCACCACTATTTGCTTTTGCATTTCCGCACTCCCTGTATGCATCAACGTACTATTACTGGACACAAATAAATACATAGCACCAGCGTATAACCACTGATATATCATTATTTACGTAGAGATAAATCACAAGTGCACACTGAAATCATAGTAGGCTTAGAAACTAGTTAGAGACTGAAATCGATGTCCCCTTGTTTTTCCAACAAGTGAGGGGGCTCGTCTCCCGACCCTCGAAGCTCGGCAATGCAAGCTCCTATTCCTCAGATCTCGACGTCCCCTTGCTTTTCCAACAAGTGAGGGGGATCGTCTCCCGACCCTCGATGCTCGGCAACATGAGCTCCTGCTCCTCAGATCTCGATGTCCCCTTGATTTTCCAACAAGTGAGGGGGCTCGTCCCGACCCTCGATGCTCGGCAAAGCAAGCTCCTACTCTTCGGCACCCAGCACCCCTCGTGACTACAAGAGGGGGTCCCCTTCATCCTACCCTGCTGGCCTCTCCAGGAAGATACGGATCCCATACTTCGCCGTACACACCACTCCGCTCTTCCTACAGAGGCAAAAACCACTCCTATATGGCTGGATTATCCAGCCCTCCCGGAGTGGGGGCCTCCTGATGTGGGTCAGATGATGTGGCATCTCCTAGGCCACCGGATCCCCTTAAAAACCGCTCACCCCTGATCATTAGATCAGCCCTAAGCCCCATGGTCTTCCGTCACGTCAGGCCCACGAGCAAACGGGTTCAGACCCGGCCCAAACAGGTCCAGACCCGTTTGGCCTGCCTATAAATACCAGGCCCTCTCCTCCTTCACAAGGTAATCAATCTTTGCCCTCTAAAAAAGCTCTAACTACTGTTGCTCCTCAGTAACTGACTAGACCAACGGAGGGCCTGCCACCGGGATCTCCCCTGGTGTTCCCAGGCCGAGTGCAGGTATACGAGACCGAGCTGAGCCCCCCAGATCCGAGCCGAGCTGCTAGGATTTGAGCCGAGCATCAGTCCTCCATCTCACTCCCGCCGCTCCTGGGCCGTCACCAGCCGAGGGTCGAGCGTATAGCCGGTACCGAGACTTCTGCTAAAAAAAATTAAGAGAACTCACACCTGGTGAAGCCACCCCCAAAAAACAAACCGCATTAGGTTGGCGCCGTCTGTGGGAAATCCTCGGTACTGACCCCAGTCCGATCCCGGCCATTAACGTCATCTCCTCAATCCGAGCTCTCATATAGCACCCAAGGCCAGAAGATTCGTCACATCTGCATGTCGCTCGGATGCTCCTCCCCAGGAAGTCCCTGCCGACACTCATGGATCCAACCATCCGAGATCAACGGCAAACATGGGATGGGTGCTTCTCGCTCGGTCGCGACTGACCTACGTCAACAGATCCAGAACTGACAAGCCAGCCGAACTAGAGAAGGGACCGCTTCCAACTCGGTCCCGAACCATCCCAAGCACCCATTTCGAGAGCGGGAGCCGGAGCTCACTCGCGCCGACCGAAGTCTGCCACCCCAACACGACCCAGCCAGACAAGCTCTAGTCACCCGCCGCGAGTTCCAAGACTTTCGGAATGAGATCCTGCAGGCCATTTTAGGGATCCCCGTAAACAAGACACTCCATCGATCTCACTCTCAGTCGGATGCCAAAGCCAGCGAGCCTCACGGCTTAACCCGCCCGCCAGAGCAAGATGAGGATGTCCTGCGGTGCCTACAGGAAATGGAGAACCGTCTCGACTACTTCGGCGAGGGTAGCTTGAGGACGCCCCCGGGTCATAGACTGACCCGACCTCCTTTCTCCGTTGCAATCTTACAAGCAGAAATACCCCAGAATTTCTGGCCTTCCCAGTTCGAGACCTATGACGGCGAGGGTGATCCTGCTGATCACATGGAGGGACTCAAGACCCTCATGAAGATTCACAGCGCTTCGGATCCCCTCCTATGCCGTGCCTTCCCTGCCACCCTTCGGGGTCCAGCTCGGGAATGGTTCGGTAAGCTCGTCCCTGGCTCAATCTACTCATTCGACCAGCTGGAGGCCAACTTTCTTACCCACTTCGTGACCAGCAGGAAGGCCGAGAAGACGGGCGTGTCCCTGCTGGGCCTTCGACAGAAGGAAGGGGAGCCACTTTAACAGTTCGTCCGGTGGTTCACCGCTGAGGCAAGGTCTGTCTCCTCCCTCGATGCTGGGGTCGCCTCGGCAGCCTTCCGGCACAACGTCCGACACGGACAACTGAAGGTGCCCTTGGCCAAGAAGCCTCCCCTCGATTTCCCTGATCTTCTCAATCGGGTCGTGAAGTACATTCGAGCCGAAGAGGCCCTAAATCCCGATGACACCAAAGAGGTTCCGAGGAAGGGAAAGCGCAAGGACGATGAGGCTAAGCCAACCAAGAAGGTTGCAAGAGACGGGACCGGCATGAAGAGGGTCCCTCTGATCCCGCATTTCGAGAGATACACGCTAATGACACAAAACGTGTCGGCCATCCTACTTTCGATCGAAGATAGAGACCTCGTCCATATGCCCCCTCGACCAACCAACAATAAGAAAAGGGACCAGCAGTTCTACTGCCACTTCCACCAGGACAACGGGCACGACACCGACTACTGTCGGGTCCTGAAGGACGAAATCAAGGCCTTCATCCAACGAGGGTAACTCTGAGAATTCACCCGGGAAGACGCCTGGGACAGAAGGGATATGAGGAACCGGAGGCCCTCTCCTCCTCCGCGTGCCCCCAAACAGCATCCCGAGCAGGACCTGGAGTGTAGAACCCCATATTTTCAAATATTATTTTTATATTTGAAAATGAATTTAAATTTATTTTTGGAGATTTAATTAATATTTTCTAAAAGATTTATCTTTTTACACGTGCAAAACACGTGCAAATACTTTTTGAGAAGTTTGAAAATTTAGTTTTTTTTATGAAAAATCATTATTTAATATTTGGGATTTATTTAGTATTTTTCCAGATTTTCTGAAATTAATTGGAACTATTTGTAATTTTTGAGAAAAGAAGGACCTTTTTGCAAATTTGACAATTTTTAGGGGTTAAAGTGTAAAATGTATATTCTGGATGTTTTGGATCAGTATTGATTGAGATTTAGAATTTATATTTTCTTTTAAATCCAAATTTAAATGAATTTTGATGGAATTTCCAAAGATAGAACTATATATGTAAATTGTATTTTGGAAAGGATCGTTTTGCAAAAGTGTGGGTAAAACCCTAATATTCAATCCCAGATATTTAAGAGAATTTCTCTCCAGCCGTCATTGCTACAATATACAGAATTTTGAGATCTTGTTTTGGTGGAGAAAGGCGATTTTGGATCTAGCAAAGAGGAAAGCTTTTTCGTGGACTTTTCTCAATTAAAAGGTGAGTGACCTGGTTTTTGTTTTGTTTTGATTTTGTGAGTGACATTGTGTGCTTTGTTTGTTTGTGAATGACATAAATTTATCTTGTTGTTGATCTATGTATGCGAATGGTAATGATGTTAGATTTGATGTTGTGAATGATATAAATCTTGAAATTGTGGTATGAATCATGAGATTAATAATCGTTGTTTATACCATGTTGTGAAATCTAAGAATGGTTAGTAGATCCTTGTTTATAAAACCGTATTATTAAGATTTGGGTGAGGTTATGATTAGATGAGGAACACCTGGACCTTAAAAATATTGTAAATTAGATTTTGATTTAGAGTTGTGAAAGAATTTAATCTTGAGAAACCCTAATAAAAGGAATTAGTGATCTAGAACATGAGAATTAGAGTTTTAACATATTTGATGTTTTCAGTAATATACCCATAATGAAGATCATTTTCCCGGAATACGAACTAATTTCTTGAACAATGAATCATTAGAAAATTCCAGTTTTAACTATTGTATTCAGACCTAAGTTATGAAAACTGTAGGCCGACAGCCGACTGGTCTACCCATCAGTCGACTAGTACGATCCTACTGATGTATCATTAGCCTCTTGAAAATCCGTTCTGGACAGCCAATTGAGACCATTGTCAGTCGACTGGTATACTTAGAAATTATTTTGTAAAATTATGACAGTTCTTGTCTGGGCAGTCGACCGATGATTTCTTAAGTCGACTTATATGACTTAGTTTATTTTGTTAAATTTTGGATATTTGTCCCTCTGGACAGTCGACTTACTACAGTATAAGTCGACTGGTACTGATGAAATTTTGTACCTTGAGTGTTACTTGAGTGTTTGGTTCTCAGATAATTCAGTCCATACTTTGCTTTCAGTTAAGCTTTTGATTTAAGACATTCAGTTGAGCCACTTTGTTTAGTGGGACTTTAGTTTAGATATTTGAGTTGAGTCTCTAGAGGAGTGTGACCCTAGTATACCGGTATTGAGTTATTTTGTTGAGGCCCTTTAAGGCATTTCAGTTATTTAGTTTTGATTTTAGGCCGGTAGGGCACATCACTCCAGGAGATTCGTTGATAAATTAAATAACCCAAAGATAATAAGGACAGGCACTAGTGGTGATATGATGAACGGGAACATGAGTTATGCACCTCAGTATGGCTTTAGATGTGGGATTTAATCTCCGGAATTATCCAAGTGACTATCTTGAAATGTGGGATTTATCTCTGGAATTATCCAGGTAAATTACCTGTGATGTGAGGTATATCTCCGAAATTATCCAAGTGGTTTGCTTGAGATGTGGGATTGGTCTCCGGAATTATCGAAGTCGAGGCGACGCACATGTGGTATTCATGTGATGATGTGTCTATGTTTAGATGTGGGATGATCTCCGAAATTATCTAGGTAAAATGCCTGAGATGTGGGATCTATCTCCGGAATTATCAAGCATGGACTAACTCTTACAGTTTATCTTTACCTCGTAGTAGTCATCGTGTTAGGATTAGTTGCATAACGGGGGATTAAAGCCTATGAAGTGAAGACGTTAAGGGCTTGCACCGGACCTATGTAGAATGGGATGCATAGACTTCGACAAGTACGCATTAGAGAGTCTGCATATAGAATTTATGTTTTCTTGACTTAGTTTTATGCATGTGGTTTCTCGATTTTCTACACTTAACACTTGGTTAGTATCACTTGTTGTTACATTTCTTGCTATCTCATATTTTATGTATATTGGTTCACTATATGTTACTTATGAATCCATGCTTAAGTTTTATTTATGTTGTTTGTAGTTGTCACTCACACCATTTATGGCTGACCCCTTTAGTTTGGGGGTTAGGGATCATCTCTAGCCTCACATGTTGCAGGTTATTACTTAGAGTTGGAGGTTTGGATGCTAGAGCTATATTTGAGATAAATTGACTCATAAGAGCTTGGTGTAAAATTTGTAATAACAGTTTTGAGATAAATTTGTATTGTAAATAAAGAAAATATTGAGTTGAGTTTGTTTTGAATTCCGCTATGATTTGTAAAAGTTTGTTGTAATAAAGGTTGAAAAATTTAGTGGTGTTGGTTATGTTTATTATTGTATTGAAGTGGACCGCTGGGATTGTGCCACGTATTTTCTAAGATTTCTTATTAGAAATTCAGGGCGCTACATGGAGCCCGAAGAGACCGGAGGCTATGCCATTCTGCACTGCATCCATGGGGGGCCATGGGAGGAGAGTCCAGTACTTCCCGCAAGGCATTTTTCCGAGAGGTAAATGCCGACCGAGGCCTCCCTTCCCTCGAGGTTCACTAGCTTCCTGTCTCCTTCTCAGGGGAAGACCTGGAGGGGGTCCGGCTCCCGCACTGCAATGCACTCATCATTAGCCTTGTCATGGCGAACTACGAGGTCCGTCGGATCCTCGTGGACAAGGGGAGCTCGGTGAACATCCTCTTCCTCGAAGCATTTGAGAACCTCAAGCACCCCTAAGAAAAGCCAAAGCTGGCCGGTACACCCTGCACGGGTTCTCCGGCATTCTGATGCCGATAGAGGGGATCATGACCTTGGATGTCACCACTGGTACGACCCCCCATAGACAGCACGAGCATGCTATATGACAATTGTCGGTTGCGGTGTGTTTCCCCTGGATGCTGTCGAACTGCAGCCCGAGAGAAGCCAACCAGAGCCCGAACCCATAGAAGAACTAGAAGAAGTCTCGTTCGAGACAGGAAACAATTCAAAATGGATCCACGTGAGCTGCTCCCTCGCGCCCGACCTAAAGTCCGACCTAATCGGCTGCATTCGCCGCAACATCGACCTCTTTGCTTGGAAGCCATCCGACATGCTCGGGATCTCCGAAGACCTGATCATGCACAGGTCTGAAGAAATGTCTTGATAATTCTTCCAAGGGACTATGGGTCGACGAGTTGCCGAGCATTCTCTGGGCCCATCGAACGATGAAGAGGATCCCCACGGGAGAATTGCCATTCAATCTGACATACTGCGCAGAAGTAGTAATTCCCCTCGAGATTGGGCTCCCTTCGCCCCGTATCATGGCCTTTGATGAAGAAAGTAACTCGGTGCAACTACGTGCCGACCTGGACCTCATAGACGAGGTCAGGGAAAAATCCACAATCAGGAGGAGTACCTACCAGCAGAGGATCGAGAAGTTCTACAACAAAAGGGTACGTCCCACCAACATCAAGCTAGGGCACCTCGTCCTCCGAAAGCTGGTGGTATCCAACCCCGGCCAAAAGAGGAAGCTGGCTCCAAACTGGGAAGTCACGTACAAAGTTTCTGAGGTTGTACACCTGGACATGTACCGCCTTACCGACCCAGAGGGCAAGACCGTGAAGAGGCCCTGGAACGTGGAGCACCTTATCAAATTCCTCGAAGGGGAGAATTAGCACCTCGCATAGCCCTTCTAAATACCCTTGTAAACTCCAAGATGTAATCGGCACCAGTGCCTTGTTTGTGAAGTCAATATGATATAATCATTTACCCCTCTTAACCTCGTGGCTTGGGCTCGGCCCTCGGATGGTACCGCAAGCCAGAAAAACTTCTCCAACAAGTCTGAGGCTCGGCGCTCGAATGACACCGCGAGCCACAAAAAATATTCTCCTACAAGCTTAAGGCTCGGCGTTCGGATGGTGCCGCGAGCCAAAAAAAGTCTCTCCTAAGGTATGGGGGCTCGGTATCGACCTTGAGCAGGGCCTCGGCTTTTTCAAGCCCTGCGACCTATGCACTTGGCGACTGCCAGCTACACTCATGCTATCTACCCGAGAACAGGTATGGGGGCTCATCATCGACCTCGAGCAAGGCCTTGGCATTTTCAAGCCATGCGGCCTTTACGCTCGGCGATGACCTCCAGCAACACTCAACAGCTTCTCTAGGTGTGGGGGCTCGGTATCGACCTCGAGCAGGGCTTCGGCTTTTTCAAGCCATGCGACCTATGCACTCGGCGATGACCGCCAACTACACTCATGCTATCTACCCGAGAAACATGTATGGGGGCTCGTCATCGACCTCGAGCAAGGCCTTGGCTTTTTCGAGCAGTGCGACCCTTACGCTCGGCGATGACCTTCAGCTACACTCATAACAGCTTCTCTAGGTGTGGGGGCTCGGCATCGACCTCGAGCAGGGCCTCGGCTTTTTCAAGCCCTGTGACCTATGCGCTCGGCGATGACCACCAGCTACACTCATGCTATCTACCCGAGAAACAGGTATGGGAGCTCGGCATCGACCTCGAGCAAGGCCTTGGCTTTTTCAAGCCATGTGACCTTTACGCTCGGCAATGACCTCCAGCTACACTTATAACAGCTTCTCTAGGCATGGGGGCTCGGCATCGACCTCGAGCAGGGCCTTGGCTTTTTCAAGCCTGCGACCTATGCGCTCGGCGATGACCGCCAGCTACACTCATGCTATCTAACCGAGAAAGGTATGGGGGCAAGGCATCGATCTCGAGCAAGGCCTTGGCTTTTTTAAGCCATGCGACCTTTACACTCGGCGATGACCTCCAGCTACACTCATAATAGCTTCTCTAGGTATGGGGGCTCGGCATCGACCTCGAGCAGGGCCTCGGCTTTTTCAAGCCCGGCGACCTATGCGCTCGGCGATGACCACCAGCTACACTCATACTCTCTACCTTTGAACAAGTATGGTGGCTCGGCGTCGATCTCGAGCAAGGTATTGGCTTTTTTCAAGCCCTATGACCTTTACGCTCGGCGACGACCTTCAGCTACACCCAACCCTTAATGTTTCATTAAAGATTTAGGGCGCTCGCCTTCGGCAAACGCCCCGAGCCTTGGACCATTGGTTGACCCACCTCTCACCCGCGAACAACTCGGGGTTAATTGCCCTTAGAGCCAAAACCCTGAATTGTTCGAGGGCGGCAGGGGAGCCACCGACCCAAGACTCTCGCCCAAAAAACTCCCCGAGCCCCCGGACCTTGGTCGGCCCACCTCTCACCCGCTAGCATTTCAGGGCAGACTGACCTCAAAGACGTTTACCCAAAAATGCTAGAGGATGGCAGAAGAGCCACCAATCCGGGACTCTCGGACTATAATTCCAACTTGTGGGTGCCCGCCTTCAGCAGGCACCCCGAATCTCACCCTCGGATCGACCCACCTCTCACCCACAGACAACTTGGGGTTAACGGCCTTCGGGGCCGAAACCCCGAATTGTCAGAGGGTGGCAGGTAAGTTACAGCCAATTCCTGGTGAAAAAATGATTAGGGGGTGAAGATTATATAGCTTCTTGGAGAGGCGCATTTATGACATCGGAGAGTCCAAACGACAGAAGATGAAGCGTCTCCATTAATGTTTATCGGAAGGCAAAATGTTGCTTATTAAAGGCTATCTTCAAGGAGTAACGGTCGGCTCCTGAGCGAAGCCAGAATCCGACAGCTCTCTCTACCTCGGTGCTGACCTCAAGCAATGCCACACTCGGCAAATGACCTCGAGCTATGCTCCTGCCCGCCTCACTCAACAAACTATCAAAGATAAAGAAATCAAAGTTTTATTACTCATGAAGCTCCAGAAACGACCACATAATACAATGAAGATATTACAAATCGCTCGGCTTAAAATGCAAACTTAGTGCTTCCCATGGGCCCTCTGCATGCTCCGCCTGTACGGCTAAAAAGGATGCCTCGGCAACGGAACTCTGCGCGTCGGCAGGACTCGCCTCTTCCAGATAAAAGGTCGGAGAAGGAACTAATACGAAATGGCTTGCTCCCCCTTGCGGACCAGCGCCCAGCATGAGCTTCAGCCTTCGAATCTCCAACTCCTTCTCCACAATGGCCTTGCAAAGAAAGGACTCCGAAGCCGGTCACCCGGTTGAGGCATTCGAGGTTGACCAGTTCGTCTCAACTCTCCACCAGTCCCGGTCGGCTATGGCCTTCTTCAAGCGAGTGACCTCTAGGCTGAGCTCCTTAGACATGTTCATAAAATAGTTCATGGCTGCCTCCGAATCATGAGCCTGCTTATGATGGCGAGCCAGCACACTCTCTTTGGACCCCAGCTCATTCTGAAGCCAGGAGACCTCGGCTGAGCAGAGGTTGGCACCGAGGGCCTTATGCATCTATCAAGAAGATGAAAACAATAGGTCACAAACGAGACTGGCAAAAAAATTACAAGTCGTAGAGCATTGGCCAAAAATCTTCTTTTATAAATTCGAAAAAATTGTATTACAAAAGGCGGTGGCTAGTTCGCGTAAGGCAAATACAAAATCAAAAGAAAGAAAATCCTAACCACTTTTGAGGGTGGGGGGGGGGGACGACACCTCTTCATCAACATGGTCGCCCCCGACCTCCTCCTGGTGAGGGTCCATCGCCTCCTCCTCATCGCCGCCGGGCGTTAGTGGGTGCACGGGAAGCCTCCAGTTGTAGTGGAGGTGGTCGACCCAAGCGTCCGAGTTGTAACCCCTGGTCCCGTTAATACGTAATTTTCATGTATTTTTTCGTATTTCAAATTCTTAGTATCTTGTAACTAATTATTCTTAAATGATTATCGATTTTCAACCTAAATTATATTTCATTCTAGTGATTTTGATATGAAACCCAAATGTTGAATCTTTTGATTTTGATCAATTATTTTAAACCAATTTATTTATTCGATTACTTTTCTATAATCATATATATATATATATATATATATATATATATATATATATATATATATATATATCCTTTCATTTAATTAGTACTTGAAGCCTAAGCCCAGTTAATATTAACATTTTTTTTATTCAAACTATTTAATTGAAGTCTAAGCCCAATTGTCTAATTATTTAGTATAAGCCCTATTCTATAATTAAATTATTAGATTGTTCTGAGCCCAACCCAAGCCCATCTCTTATTAGATCTCAAACCCAAATCCATTAACCCAATTTCTCCTTAATCAATGTTGACCAGATCAATTCTACTCCACATTCAAATCCCCAAAATCTCTCCTAATCACTCCCCACATCCCGTAACCCCCCAAAAATTTGAAAATTGAATCCCAAGTTCTCAGCCCTATAATCCCACCTCATTAATATGTCTGTTATAACAATTTTATTACCTTTTAAATCTCCTCCACACAATTAGCCATTGATTCCCGTAACCCCCTCCTCCCTATAATCTCTCCCCACTTTATTATTATATTATTATTATGAATTATTTGAATATAACCCTTCTCTCCCTGTACTCTCTCTACCTCCTCCCTGTTTCCATTCAAAACCCAAACTACCCCGTCACAGTTCACACCCCAAACTTTGCTACTGTGCTACCCCGATCCTGTACACCCCCTTCCTTCAACCTCCCGCTCTCATCTTCGTTCTCTGTTTCGTATTCACCAAAGCCGAACCACCCTCGCCCCCTCAACAGCAACCACCCACTTCCATCCTACCCTCTGTTCGCCGTCGAAACCCAATGCCGCTCTTATAACTGAGCCACCATCCCGAAGCTCTACCATCACCCGTCATCTACACACAGTCGACCACCTCTCCCGCTCGTCCTCAACTTCTTTGCTTTCAACCTCCTCACCGCAACTCCATTGCCCTAGTCTCCAACCACCCGAACACCTTCTCCCCTGTTTCATCGCCACCGAAACCTATTCCCCTGCTGTGCCACCTCCGTCGCTGCCACCCTCTACCTCTAGCACCCATCTCCTTGTTGACCCTCCACCGCCTGCATCGCCGTCGAGCCACCCTGACCTCACCCTCGACCATCGCAACCCATTCCGCGGTCGACCACCGTTCACCCTGCGTCGTTTTCCCCTATTTCCGATCGAAAGCAGAGCCACCGTCGAAGCCTATCGTTGCGTCGCTTCCCGACCGTAGCGGCCTCATCACCATCGATCATAATCTCCCCACCGTAATACAACGTCGTCTCCATCCGTCACAGTCGTCGAAGATCCTGCTCTTTCTCTCTCTGTCGACGTAAAGGAAGAATAAGGGCAAGGAGTGGCTCATTTCTGTGTTTTCCGTTGTGTGGAGTAGGAGATCGTGATCGTTGTTCTGTGTTTGTGAGGAGATCTGATCAGTGGCTTGTTGCTGTTAGGTTAAGAGAGTTGCTGTTGCTGTTTGGAATTGGGTGTCCTGTATGATGCTGTTGGGCGACGTGTTCATTGTTGCTAGCTTGCACGTAGAGCGCACGTGCCTTTCCGGGATTCTAATCCCGTTATTCTTTCGTTCACATCGGAATCGTCAAAATAGGTAAGTATCTCTTGTACAATTTCGTTTGTTCTAGTACAAAGTTTCTTTGGAAAAATACCGCAAGTATATTCTTTGACTCTAATTCGTATTCATTGGTCGAATTGAAATCTGTTGCTATACTTAATCTGTCGATCCCGTATTCGCATATGATCGCGAATACTTTATTGTCATATGCATTACACAAACACGATGATACAAACATATGTACATGTTTTTCCCGAGTACGTGACCTATAGAATCCACCACTAAGTCTAAATGTAACTGATTGTACGTAGCAATCATGTAGTAAAAGTATGAATGCATGAAGTACAACCTAGATAGAATCAAACATTAGACTTAAGATTAACACGTGCACTTGCATAATCCAACTACATGTGCATGCTTCTGTTGACTTGTTTACTCGCTAACTTGTTTACATGCCACTTGTTCCATAATGCCTTGTTCATAATCATGTTTACATATTGCTTTTTTCTTATTTCATGATTTTCAATTCCTTGCTCTTTTCCTATTTTTTTGTTTTGTACTTGTCCCTTTAACTTGTATCACTTGCGACCCGTGACTTGTATTAACGAGCATCTTCTTGTTTCTTTTTTTCCCCTTTTGTAATAATGTACTTGCAGGTCTAGAAGGAGAGTTACCCGAAGGTGTTGCTGAACAAGTGTTTTAGTTTTGATAATTATCATGTTATCTTAGTTCATATTTTATTCATGCTATTCTTTATTGTATTTCGGACTTGTTTGACTCGTAACTACTTGTATTTCCCAGTTGTTGGTTATGTTATGGACTATGTCATGAACTTTTATTATCATATTATGATTTTACATGCCCGCGTAGTTTATTTTGTTATCTTGTTGTTGAGTTACCTGTACAGCTTATGAATGGTGTCACGCCCCGCTTCCCAGAATACGGGAATACAGGCACGTAACTGAGGCCCAGCGAATGATATAAGTACGCCAACTCATATCATCCATAAGCTGTACCAGTCTTAACTCAACAATATAAGAAAAATGAATCACAACCACGCAGAAAAATATAATCACATAAGCGATAATGAAATTCAATAACCAAATCTGAAATACAAGAACTTACCAAATAGCTCGATAGGCTCCAGCTCCAATCGTAGAGAATTGCTCACCAATGTCTTCTGAAAATTCTCCTTGTACACCTGTTACTTGTTCATCTAAAAAGAAAGAATAATTTGTCCTTAGAGCAAGTCGTGGACATGCAAGTGGAGAAACAGTGAAACAATGGCAATAAAGGTATAGCAATGAATTCAAATGAGCGATGAAGTCATTAGTGTTGAACAGTGACAAACCGATAATGGCATAATATGCAATACTTTGATTCAACGCGATAACAATAAACAATATCAATAATGGCAATAATAGAGGTAGCACTGTTCAATAAGATAACAATATGCAATGATAATGTGATGAGAGCCTTAGGTCTATTATTCATTCTTTTATCCTAGCTAATGCACGTACTACTGCATCCCATACTACAGGTTCCATGCATACAATCAATTTCGTTTAGACTAAGGTGGTAGATTCTATAGTTCATGTACTCGGGAACATTATTCAATAATGACCGATGATCGAATCAATCGAGATACTGTAGTCAGTAATCTGCAATTAACCGATAACCGATATAACCAATAACCAATAACCAATATCCGATATACCGATAGTTAGGGAAACACGGGCCCCTCTTCCGAGTACAGTCACCATGTCATCAACTACCCTAATCAACCCTTAACCCCGGCTTGCTTTACTTTCTTTATTCAATTAAATCACAATAATGCAATTAGTAAGGAACGCTAGAGAAGGTGTCAAAACAATCCTAAGATCATGCAATATACTATATACAATTAAATACACTGAATATAACATTATAAACACAATTGTACATTATAAAATGTAGAATCCCAATTCTGGACAGCAGTAGGTTGCTGTACCAAAATCAGTATTCCCGTTGCTACAGGGCAGCAAATGTGGATCCGTCAGGTGGTCTAGAAACTAGACTCCCACCCGGTTCCAACGCATACTTAAAGTCTATATTCCGACGACGGTAGCTAAGTGAAATTCGGTGTTCTTTATAGGTTTTAGTTTCTGGCTGGGTGTAGATGTTGTCAAATTTTAATTATAAAGGCAGTAAATAAATATTATAAAAATCAGTAAAAATACTTTTTAACACCCTAAACATGTTATTTTCAAATCTGGAATTTATCTTGGCCATATATGATTAATAGTTCACTTAATTCATTAGCCTAAGTTGTTATGTACGTGAATCTGGAATTACAGAGCAGCTGTGGTAAAAGGTTCATAACTGGAGCAGTATAACTCCGAATTCGAAAGTTTTGGTGTCTATCGACATCTAGACAGATAGGGCTACGATTTACTTTCAGGGAGTTTCTGAATTTAATGAAGTGTTCTAGGTCTAAACAGCACATTAAGGTTCAGATTAGTGTAAATTCCAGAATAGTCTATATGTTCATTTTAAGTAAAATGGTAAAAATAAAATTTAATAATAGTAAATTGGAGTTTAATTAATCTTAATCGCAGCGAATCAAGTGAACATGGTATTAATATAGGTGATGTCTAACATTTTAATAATTACAATTCAACAATTTAGCAATAACAATCACATTAACAATCAACTAATTTCTACAATCTACTGTAGCAAATTGTCATTTAATGTCATGATATGAAATGTGTCTATAATTCCCTATTTTTATAATCAATAACTATAACTATATGGTGTATGAATATCTCTATACTTTAGAGGCAAAAAGATGGCACGATGTTTGACTACCACTTGGATTCGCTCGTGTAAATCCGTGGCATCTCGACGATTGATACAATGATATTTTACGATTTTTAAATAAGATCCACATGCGGAATTTCAACAATAATTATCGAATACGATACAAAAAAAAAATATTCGATAGAAGTGACTTGCCTTTTTGTAGTAGTCGATTCGAAAGAGTTAAGAATAACGGGATCAGTATCCCGGGGATCAATCCCAAGAGGCACGCGCGAAGACCGTGCGAAGAAAGCTAGCAAATAGCAATAATTCTCCACACAGGATCGGCAAAACAGCAAAACGGCGGAATAGGATTTGGTGCGGCAAGAACGCGGGACAGCAAGTGGCAGCCAATCAGAAACAACCCTCGCACCGGATTGATCCACACAGCGGACAGCGGATTTCGGATCCGCTGTATACAAACAGCAAACAGCGATCAGATAGGAGAGATGGGCTCGGATCTCGATGCGATCCAACGGCCGAGATTTAAACTCGCCAATCCACTGTTCTTCTTCTTCTTCGTTCTCTTCTTCGGTTCGACTGAGAGAGCGGTGGGGCGGCGCTCACGGAGGCTGGGCGGTCGCGGCGTCGACGACAAGGCGGCTGGTCGAGAAGCGACGGCAGCGCGGAGGGCCTCTGTTTCGCGATCGAAACAGGGGAGGCGACGATCGAAGTGTTTATCGGCGAAGAAGAAGACGGAGGGGATCTCCGGAGGGGTAGGGGGGTTCCACGGCAAGGACTAGGGCGGCGAGGAGAGGGGAGAAGGTTCGACGAAGTGGTTAATGGCGAGGTTGGGTTGAGTTGGGTTTGAGCGGCGACAAGGAAGCAGGAGGTGGTCGACTATGGGTCTTGGTTGATCGGTGGAGGCCAGGGAAGAGGTGGTGGCGCTCCGGTGGTCGACTGGTAGTGGAAAGAGCGAGGAGCGCTCGGAGGCAGGGGCGAGGTGGAAGGTCGAGCGGGAGGAAGAAGATGAGTTGGTTTTGGGTTTGTTCTGATTCGTTTGGTTTTGATTTGTTTTGGTCTGTTTGTTTTTGTTTGTTTGGTTCTTAACAGAGAAGGAGAGAGAGATATAATAAATTATAGAAATAATATAAAAGTAAGGTATAGAGTGATTTTAGGGAGGGAGTTACGGAGATTACACAATGAGGGGGATCAATAGGCTCATAATTAGGGATAGAGATTAGGGGGATTACAGGAGAGATTCTGGTCAACAAACAACTAAGAAAAATTGGGTTAATGGTACAAAGTGGGTTTAGATGGATTATCCCATAAGGAAAAATAGAGTTCTAAATTAAAATAATAAATAACAATAAATTAATAAAATCATGGCACACATAAATTCAATAGTATATAAAATCCAATTTGTAATAAAATAAAATACAAATAGTTGATCACTTCGAAAATAATCATTGAAGTTAGAATACACTACTATTCGAAGAAAATAGAACTTCTGGTTCGAAAAGATTTTATTAGAAGGTCCAAGTCGAGTTTAAAAATAATAACGAACTTATAAATAATTAAAATACGAAAATTCTCAGAAAATATGTATTTCGAGAAACAGGGGTTACAAATGGTGTATTCACATCATTCGCTGGGCTTTAGTCATGGACTCGTATTCCCGTATTTTGGGAAGCAGGGCGTGACACGGGTAGATCTACTTGAAGTGCTCCCTGGCCTTGGCATAGGCCTTATCTTGGGCCACGATCAGGGTATCTGCCATGGTGATCTGCATATCAGTCATGGCGATCGCAGCCTTTTCAGCATCCGCCTGAGCCTTGGCCCCGAAAGTGCGACAGCTCGTTTGCATGATGGTCTTCCAGCGAGGCCATCTGAGCCTGGTAACTGCTTGGGCCGAATGGGCCTCCTTCAGCTCGTCCTTTAGTTTGGTGAGCTCGCGGAAGCACTTCTCCGTGTTCCTCCTCTCAACGAGGACCTTCTTCTCCAAGCACTTGTGAAAGTTCTGACCATGAAGCACCGCCTGACTAAGGAAGAACAAGTTAGAAGAAAACCCTACATTCTATGCTTAAAGCAAAATATCAAACACTTACCGAGAGCTGCGCCTGAGCCCACCTCATGTATGCCGTCTCAGACATCTCCATTGTCAGAGCCATCCGATCTCGCTCCGTGGCGAGATGCTTCACCACCTCCATGGCCACCGGACCCTCGAGCAGGGTATCCCCTGCCTTGACCCCCCAATCCGGAGCGTGCGGCCTCAGGCCCTGCTTCCCCACCATCTGCTCGACGATAGGGCGAAGTGGAGGGAGCCTCTGCTCCGGGACCTTGACCCCCTTCTTGCTACCAGAGCTTGCCCCTGGTTCCTTTGTCGGCCTCGACGTATGGTGCCTCTTTGCCTTCTGCGGTGATGGCTCTACAGTTGCCGAGGCCGGTCCTTTGCTAGAACCCGCACCCATGGCGGCCTTCTTCTCTTGGTCTGCCCTCCTCTTGGCTACTAAGGCCAACAAGGCCTGACGGTCATTAAGCTGTTTGGCAAACATCTCTACAAAGAAAAGAAAAAGAAATAAATGTTAACGTGAAGGCAGGAAGATAAACAAAGTGAACAAAAACATACTAGGGTCGGCTGGGCTTAGTTCGGCTCGGGCCAGGTGCAGCTCCGTAACTCGCAGCCACCCTATACTGTGCCCTTCAACAATCTTCTCCACCTTCGCCCACTCTTTCTTCGTCAACTCACTGCGCTTCGGGGGCTTGTGGTTCAGCTTACCGAAGTTCCAAAAGGTTGAAATCTCCCAAGGCTTCTCGCTCCGGACTTTGAAATACTTCTCCTTCCATCCTTTGATAGAGTTCGGATGGCCGTGCATCACCTTCTTGTGAGGTCGTAGCGAGAGATAGAAGATCCCCTCCGCGTCTCCGAGCGAGCTCATCCCTAGGATGGCACAGAAATAAGTCAGCCTCGGCTTGATCCCCTTCTCCTGGCACTTCAGAATGAAGCAAACCAAGTGTTTCCATAAATTGGGACCATACTGCATCGGGCTCAACTCCCCCCACTTCAGAACCCTCACGATGAAAGGGTGCAGCGACAACCTCAACCCCAAGATGAAGGTGTCCTCGGGAAACATACAGTAGCTCGACTCCAGATTTGTGGTCAAACGAATTCCAGGGTTCGGTATCAGAAGTTCGAACTCCATCAGAATAAAGTAGGCCGCCCTCAAGATATGCAGATAGTCCGCCCTCAAAATGCACTAGATGTTTTCCATCTTAATCATGACCCGACTCTCATCCCCCAGCAAGGAGGTGAACGCGACAAGACCCTCCACGTCGTCAGGGTACATCCTGATCGACCCCGAATTTCTATGGGACACAGGGGGAAACTCAAACCCCAGCTCAGGACCATATTTGTCTGGCGTGGGCAGGCTATCAGGACGAATCCACTTCCTCTTCCTCCTGCAGGGATGAAGCTTCTTCTCCGGAGATGGGGTCGCCAATGGGGGCAGAGGCGGAAGATCTTCCTCCTCCTCGGATGCCTGTCCCGTGGTTCTTCCTCCCTCTTCTCCCTGACCATCGCCCCCCTCGATCTCCTATTTGGGCTCCTCCTGGTCGTCCTCCAAATCCACTTCTTCTCCCTCGGGGTCTCCTTCCTCGTCCTCCCTCTCAACAAACTCTTCCCCCTTGAGGTCCCCTCCCTCGTGTTCACCCTCCTCCGCACGCCCCTCTCCCAGCCCACGAATTCGTAACGGGGGCACGTCATAAACAACGATGCCCTCACCCCCCGATCCTATGTCTGACTCAACCTACTCCTTCACTGCAAAGTTGCCCAGAGACCAAGGCGTCGATGCTGACTCACCTTCTTACTCAGAACAACCTGAAGTACTTGCCTCGGAGCTGGACTAAGTGCGCGACATTACGAATCTAAAATACTAACCTGGAAGTATCGAGCTATGGGAAGATTACCGGAAAAAGGTCGTCGACGGCTATTTAGCGGAATTCATGTTCTCATAGAAAAAACGCAAAGTGAGAAAATGAAAGGGGGTAGATTTATAACAGAGGAAGAGACTCCTCGATTTTTGCAAAAAGATCTAACCGTTGGATCTTGATGATCAAGATCCAATGGCCACTAGGACTTGAATCGCTTCGATTTTTATGCCTGTGGCGTCAGCCTGGGGCACAAAATTACCTCTTTACCCTCAGCCCTTTCAGTCGGTACAGCAGCTCGGAGCGCGTGGCCAACTGCTCGAGTACTTCCCCAGGCTTTTCCAATAAGTCTGGGGGTTGGCACTCGGATGACAGCGTGAGCCACAAAAACTTCCCCAATAAGTTTGAAGGTCGGCACTCGGATGACACCGCGAGCCACCGAAACATCCCCAACAAGTTTGAAGTTCGGCACTAGGATGACACCGCGAGCCACAAAAACTTCCCCAACAAGTTTGAAGCTCGGCACTCAGATAACACCGCGAGCCACAAAAACTTCCCCAATAAGTTTGAAGCTGGGCACTCGGATGGCACCACGAGCCACAAAGACTTTTCCAACAAGTTTGAAGCTCGGCGCTCGGATGACACCGCGAGCGACAAAAATTTTCCTAATAAGTTTAAAGCTCGGCGCTCGGATGACACCGCGAACCACAAAAACTTCCCCAATAAGTTTGAGGCTCGGCACTCGGATGGTACCGCGAGCCACAAAAACTTTTCCAACAAGTTTGAAGCTCGGCGCTCGGATGACACCCCGAGCCACAAAAACTTCCATAACAAGTTTGAAGCTCGGCTCTCGGATGACACCGCGAGCTACAAAAACTTCCCCAATAAGTTTGAAGCTCGGCGCTCGGATGACACCGCGAGCCACAAAAACTTCCTCAATAAGTTTAAAGCTCAGTGCTCGGATGACACCGCGAGCTACAAAAACTTCCCCAATAAGTTTGAAGCTCGGCGTTCGGATGACACCGCGAGCCACAAAAACTTTCGCAATAAGTTTAAAGCTTGGCACTCGGATGGCACCGCGAGCCACAAAAACTTTCCCAACAAGTTTGAAGCTCGGCGCTCGGATGGCACCGCGAGTCACAAAAACTACTCCAATAAGTTTGAAGTTCGGCGGTCGGATGGCACCGCGAGCCACAAAAACTTCTCTAACAAGTTTGAGGCTCGGCACTCGGATGGTACCGCGAGCCACAAAAACTTTTCCAACAAGTTTGAAGCTCGGCGCTCGGATGACACCGCGAGCCACAAAAACTTTTCCAACAAGTTTGAAGTCGGCTCTCGGATGACACCGCGAGCTACAAAAACTTCCCCAATAAGTTTGAAGCTCGGCGCTCGGATGACACCGCGAGCCACAAAAACTTCCTTAATAAGTTTAAAGATCGGTGCTTGGATGACACCGTGAGCTACAAAAACTTCCCCAATAAGTTTGAAGCTCGGTGTTCGGATGACACCGCGAGCCACAAAAACGTCCGCAATAAGTTTAAAGCTCGGTGCTCGGATGACATCGCGAGCCACAAAAACTTTTTTAATAATTTTGAAGCTCGGCGCTTGGATGACACCGCGAGCCACAGAAACTTCCCCAATAAGTTTGAAGCTCGGCGCTCGGATGACACCACGAGCCACAAAAACTTTCCCAATAAGTTTGAAGCTCGGCGCTCGGATGGCACCACGAACCACAAAAACTTCTCTAACAAGTTTGAGGTCAGCGCTCAGATGGCACCGCGAGCCACAAAAACTTCCCCAATAAGTTTAAGGCTCGGCGCTTGGATGACACCGCTAGCCATAACAACTTCTCCAACAAGTGAAGGGGCTCATCTTCCGACCCTCGACGCTCAGCTGGAGTGTGCTCATTCTCCTCTGATCTCGGCATTCCCTTGCTTTTTCAACAAGTGAGGGGGCTCGTCGCCCGACCCTTGATGCTCGGTAACATGAGCTCCTTCTTCTCAGATCTCGATGTCTCCTTGCTTTTCCAACAAGTGAGGGGGCTCATCTCCCGACCCTCGACACTCAAATAAGCAGGCTTCTACTCCTCAGATCTCGACGTCCCTTTGCTTATACAACAAGTGAGGGGGCTCGTCGCTCGACCCTCGATGCTCGACAATGCGAGCTCCTATTTCTCAGATCTCGATGTCCCCTTGTTTTTCCAACAAGTGAGGGGGCTCGTCTCCCGACCCTCGATGCTCGGCAATGCAAGCTCCTATTCCTCAGATCTCGACGTCCCCTTGTTTTTCCAACAAGTGAGGGGGCTTGTCTTCCGACCCTTGATGCTCGGCAACGTGAGCTCCTGCTCCTCAGATCTCGATGTCCCCTTGCTTTTCCAACAAGTGAGGGGGCTCGTCCCGACCCTCGACGCTCGGCAAAGCAAGCTTCTACTCTTCGGCACTCAGCACCCCTCGTGACTACAAGAGGGGATCCCCTTCATCCTACCCCGCTGGCCTCTCCAGGAAGATACGGATCCCATACTTCGCCGTACACACCACTCCGCTCTTCCTACAGAGGCAAAAACCATTCCTATATGGCTGGATTATCCAGCCCTCCAGGAGTGGGGGCTCCTGATGTGGGTCAGATGACGTGGCATCTCCTAGGCCACCGGATCCCCTCAAAAACCGCTCACCCCTGATCATTAGATCAGCCCTAAGCCCCATGGGCTTCCGTCACGTCAGGCCTACGAGCAAGCGGGTCCAGAACCGGCCCAGACCCGTTTGGCCTGCCTATAAATACCATGCCCTCCCCCCCTTCACAAGGTAATCAATCTTTGCCCTTTAAAAAAGCTCTAACTACTATTGCTCCTCAGTAACTGACTAGACCGACGGAGGGTCTGCCACCGGGATCTCCCCCGGTGTTCCCAGGCCGAGTGCAGGTACACGAGACCAAGCCGAGTCCCCCAGATCCGAGCCGAGCTACTAGGATTCGAGCCGAGCATCAGTCCTCCATCTCACTCCTGCCGCTCCTGGGCCGTCACCAGCCGAGGGTCGAGCGTATAGCCGGTACAGAGACTTCCGCTAAAAAACAAATTGAGAGAACTCACACCTGGTGCAGCCACCCCCCAAAAACAAACCGCATCACCACCATATTTCATTAATAAGCAATAACGAAACAAGAGTTCATGATATATAATACTCAATATCATTGGAAATACAAGAAACAAACTATACATTCAAAAGCTAAGAACATGTAGTCCTGCATTTTCTTCATAGCCTTCTCCACCACTATTTGCTTTTGCATTTCCGCACTCCCTGTATGCATCAACGTACTATTACTGGACACAAATAAATACATAGCACTAGCGTATAACCGCTGATATATCATTATTTACGTAGAGATAAATCACAAGTGCACACTGAAATCATAGTACGCTTAGAAACTAGTTAGAGACTGAAATATATGCCACCGCGACAAAGAGCACAAACAAGAGAAGGACTGGGACATCCCGACCTGTAGGAATAAAGCAAACAGTTCTATTAGTGAACTTTACTTAAGGATTACAAACAAAATCAAGTTCTTCTATCTCCTGAAACAGTAGTTTGCGTACCTGAAGCCGATCCATAGCCATAGGCTGAAATCACGAAATCAGAAAAGGGGAAAAAGAAGAGAATCAGTAATAATATATCTGAAGTTCTTTGAAGGGTACTTCTGCAACAATTTGATGTAAATTTTACCATTGCATAGGTTGAAAGATGGAGTTTGGATGTTGCAAGCACCAGGAAGGTTCAGAGCTTGACTTCTGCTAATAGTGAGGCCATCGATGCCCCCATTGATGATCAAACAGAGGCACCTAGGGTTGGACTGGATTTCAGTACTGAACTGCTGGCAGCAGTTGATTTGTGGAGCTGTAGCGTTTCCAGTGATGTAGCTGAGGCATGAAGATAAACTAGCGAGCGTGTTCGTGCAGTCGCTGCTTTTTAGAGCTGATGCACCATTTATGAGTAGGAGGACCATCGCAATTTGCATTGTGAACGAACTCATGTAGAGACTACTAATTGCTTCCATTGTATGAATGAATGATTTTGAAGCTAATTATGAAGTGTAGGTATAGCCTTGGAATTTATATATAGAGAATGGTGGTCAAGAACTTCTAATAAAATCAAAAAAAAACTTCTAATAAAGAACTTCTAATAAAATGAGAGGTTGTGGCTATACCCACCGTTTACAATCAAAAAAAACGCGGGGGGCTATACCCACCGTTTACAATCAGAAAAAAAAAAGAACTTCTAATAAAATTTGAGGTTTAGCTGAGATTAGATGAAGGTTCAGCTGTAATAAAATGAGAGGTTGTGTCATCTTGATCATTCACCTGTCATGGTTGGTTAAAAATATCATAACTCTACTACGTAATATGTAATTTATTTAGAGAGCTATTGTCATGTTGGAAGTTCATATGATATGCTGCTTGAGATGAGGATGAACTTCTGCAGCATTTGGTCGGTGTTTGGCTTAGTTTCAGTTTTAAGTAATTAGTTAACACGTTCAATGCACATGAGTGAAAGAAGAAGCATGTGGCTAGTTATGATTATATGAACATCTGATATAAATCTGAAGGGTATATCTTGTTGAAAGCCAGTTCTTCACAGAGTTGTTAAATATATAGAGTTTGTTTTTAGTTTATTAACAATTGAAAAAGTTCCTCTCCAAATGGTGGTGGAAAATACACAAGCAGCGCAAGATGTGGTGGAGTAATTCGTTCATGATGTAACGAAGACGGAAAATAGTTAAATAGGGAGGAAGATGGAACTAAGGATAAGTGTCATACCTATGGAAAGTAATTGCTAAGGTGGGGGATATTTTCCATTCGAATACGAGGTGCAGGCTAGGAAACAGAAAAAATACTAGATTTTGAAAGGACAAATGGTGTAGGGCGAACACCCTACAATCTCTTTTCCCTCAGCTAGCTAGTGAAATTATTAGGGAAGATGCCCTCATGGCGGACGTATGGAATAATGAGAGACTGAGAATTGAACTCAAAGGAATCCTATCTAATGAAGGTCAGGAACAACTAGCGAAACTTAAAACTCTGTTGGAGGAGGCGGTGCGACAGGATAGGGGAGAAGAGGACGAAAGAGAATGGAGATTAAGCTCTAACAGTATATTCTTAGTTAGGTCTATGTACTACTTTTTGAATGATGGGGGCATTATTCAACTACTATTTGGAAATCGAAAGTCCCTTCTAAGGTGAAGGTCTTCCTTTGGTTGGTATTGAACAACGCCATTCTCTCCAAAACGAACCTTCGGAAACGCAATATCCCGATCGATGTGACTTGCTCACGTTGTAACATAGGAGATGAGGATACTAACCATATTTTCATACTATGCCCTAGATCTAGACTGACCTGGAAAATCATGGGGTTGGGCTTTGATACTGTAGAGACACCAAACTGTATCGAGGATATTTGGGGTAGTTGGAGATCCAGAAACATTATGAAAGACTATAGGCTCATTTGGGATATTACGGTTGGGGCTATTTTGTGGACCCTGTGGATTGATAGAATTCGTTTTTGCTTCCGTAACACTATAAGTAGCTTTCATATGTTGTTGCATAAAATTTTGGTTCTAATAGATGCTTGGGCAAGTCAAGCAGGAGCGAGGAAGAGACTCCGTATGGAGGGGGCAGAATAGCTGACTGTGTGATGACTGCAGACACCTCCTATCTCTTTTCGTGCGGATCAAGTAGGAGTTACTGTTATTTTGTGCTAGATTTATAGTCTAAAAAAACACAAAAATAGAATTGAACACATGACAAGAGCAGGCTGCAGGCATCGTGCATGGGACCAACACTTCTTTTTCTCGCCACGCCAGCCACTTCTCCAATTGATTTTACAGATTCGGATTTTGATGTCGCCCAGTACCTGTCTTAGTCTAGTGTATCAAACTATGCCTCTCGTCGGTGGCTAACGAATGATGGTTGAGGATACCCTACTCGGATTGACAATTCATCTACTGGCTTTGTTCCAACTGGAACTGACTCGGGTCAGTCAAGGTAGAGATGCCTTGTAAACTCATAAAGAAGAATTTCAGATCACTCCCAGTCCGGACAAGAACCTCTGTGGGGTCAGGTCGGTCCTCAAGTCTAATCTTTGGCCATCCATGCATTGGTGACCGCCGGAATTGGATCGACGTCAACCAAAGCTAATGCAACGGAAACCCTGTCATATTGAACCCCTTAACCACGTGAATCTTAGGGAGTGATGCCCCTACGAAGAGGGCAGCACGACCGCTTAAGGCTATTCTTCGAGTGGGAAGGCCGGGCCATAAGCTTTGCGTTTGTGGATGGAATCCCCCAAGAAGGGTTAGAATGGCAATTCCCGCCCCTTGGGAGGTACCAAATAAATGACTACTGGAAGGTGCGACAGGGCTAATGACTCTAAGAGGCGATCGAAGTGAGTGGTTTGAATTATTTGAATCCTTCCACCAGTGAATGCTGGCACACACTACTTCCTGAACTCCGTGTTTAGGTTAGGTCCTGCTGAAAAAGACTGCATGCAAATGATTTACCATCCATCCCACTCATATAGGTACGTTATCGAATCGGGACTGGCAGATTGTGGTGTATTGAATGTACTTGATGTAGTGAACTGGAGTAGATTAGACTTGTAATATTGGTTACTATCTATTTCGTTAATTTTTTATTAATGAAATCGGTAACTTCGGTCACTTATTAAAAAAAAACAATTGAAAAAGTTACTGATAATCTATCTAATTACAACAGTTAACAACTAGATTGTTAGGGTCATTCGGTCAAATTCGCTTGTTGTAAGGCAGAGTTTGTAACCTTCAAGTTATGCAGAGTACAGTTTAGGTAGTACTTTATGCAGAGTACAGTTTAGGTAGTTAGTACTTCGGTGGTTATCGCCTAATATTACTGTCACCTTACGTACGTATATATGTACTTGATTGGTTTTTTTCCGAAGAGCTTGCATCACCTAGCCGCAAATTTCCACCTCAAGGAGGCAAATAAAATCTTTTATACATTAAGGAACTCTAACTCCATGTAAAGTAACTATGATATTAATCTACATGACGATCCAAGTATTGTCGTGGCTTTGTCAATAAAAATTTAAGGGTACGCAATATCCATATGAACCTTTTTTAAGTCAAGTAAGCAAGAGGGCCGAACCAAGGTCAACAGATGACCTTATTATTAAGGACTGATTTATTAATGACATGCGGACACCATCTTAATTAAGAAATTGTTAATGGTATTATATCCATGCCATTAGCTAATCGCTTGCATCATTATCTATTTAATCTTTTTCCATTACTGATTTACTGATATGACTTTACGAGTTCATTTAGTTAGACGCAGTTCATCTGTTTAACATATGAGGTCTATAACATCACTCTTCAAACAGACACTGTGGTTACTATTATTGGCTAAGCGTGAATGAAGGCTCGAATGTAGTAAATCAGTTTCTTCTTTTTTTCCTATTAATTTCGACATGTCATACCATATAATATCATATCCCATCTCCATGTTCATGCATCTTAATTAGCTTTGTTGTACGGTAGAGACTTCTCAAATCCATTGATTGGAGAAAATGAGCTGGTAAAATTCTATAAGAAAGTGAGATTTAGAGGTTAGACTGGTTCCACATGCGAAATTACTACTTGATGATTTCTGGATAAGGAAAAATAACTGAGGTAATTCATTACCTTCAGATGCATGTGATGTCCAGTCATTTTTGGTTCTTTAATTTAATACAGAATTTCTTACGTGTACAAACCATTTTCTCCTGTCATAATAGGCGTTACTCAATTTGCTAGCATTTTAAATTCCAATTTCTCTCTTGTGGTGCTTATTTGTACAGTAACAGTAATCAGATATAACTCAATTCATTATTTATTAATAACCAATAATAGTTATCTAGACTTATCAATTCTGTGTTCAGTTGCCTCCCTAGGTACATCATGTCAATCTATGAGCTCCTGAAATTGATCTTAAATAGAATAGAATGTAGAAAAAGGTTCCTTTGGAAATGAACAATAGAAAACAATAAGAGATTCCACTTGATCAATTGGAGCAGGGTATGCAAGAGAATTGAATTCGGATGGCTCGGAATTTTGAATCTTAAAGATATGAATAAAGCATAATTGAGTAAATGGTGGTGGAAAATGTGAACAGTAGTTGGTGGTGCAAATCATTTAGGCTATATCGGAAAAGGAAGAAATTCGGATTTGGTGGGAGAAATATGGGTCAGCATCTTACCTTTGGAAAGGAGTGGCAAAGATGGGGGAGAAATTTGGGAAATGGGAAAAACACTAGATTTTGAAAAGAAAAATGGTGCAGTAACAATACTCTACTGTCGTTATCCCCGGAGACTGCTAGGGAAGTTCAAAATCTTGACTCCCTGGTTGCTGATATTTGGAAGAACGGTAGATTGTAGCTCTACTTTAGAGCCCAAGTAACACAAGATTGTTTTTCTCAATTAAACAACCTAAAGACTTTTATTACAGAAAGAGGGAAAGAAATCTCCACAAAGGAAGACGAGAGAATTTGGAACCTAAATACCGCTGACAATTTCACAGTGAGGTCCATGTATGACAGGATCAACGACGGAGGATTTAGGAGTTTGAAGGCGATTACAATCAAGAATACGTTGGCACCGCCTAAAGTGAAAGTGTTTTTATGGTTGGAGAGTAATGATGCAATTCTTTCTAGAGTCAATCTTACCAAACGTAATATTCTGGTTGATACAATTTGTGCGAGATGTAGCGCTCAGCTTGAGGATACTAATCATATATTCTTTACTTGTCCTAAAGCGAGATTATCTTGGGAAGTAGTAACGTTGGGATTTGGGTTAGGAGAATTTCCAGTAGTAACTCATGTGGTTTGGGGTGAATGGAGGTTCCCTTAACCAAGCCACTACCTATGAGTCGCCGGCTCATTCTTCAACAAGCACGCGGTCAGAGATCATATTCTCGGTAGTGAAGAAAGAGGATAGAGAACTGTGGGACATTAGCGTCGCGGCTACATTATGGGGTTTATGTCTAGACCGAAATGACGCTTGCTTTAGTCAAATTAATTGTACTTTTCCTGTTCTAATGCATAAAATCTTCTCATTCATCCTTGGTTGGGAAGGTAGGCTACGTTGGGAAGAGGGAGAGGGGGAGGAGTAGACCGTGGGAGGAAGGGGTCCTTGATAAGCTACGATGGATGACTGGCATACGATTGCATCAAACTGTAACGCCCCTGCCCCTAGCTCAGACAATTTATACAATTTATAAGACAAATTAGATACTATGTAGTACAACTGCCCACCACAGGCTGCCTCTCAAAAGGTGGTTAACCAATTAGGTGACTCTTGATCATAGGCTATTATATTTTAATATTATTACATTCCTTACTATTTCCGATATGAGACATTTTCTATACTTTTTTTTTTTGATAACGAGGATAGAATCCTAAGATTCCAACCCAATCGATAAATAAAAAAAGCGATTACAAAGTTAGAACGACATTTACAAGAAGTGAACAACAAGAAATTGCTGACTAAATTAAAGAAAGGCAAAACAAAAGGCAATTGAGAAAAATTGCCTCTAGGAACAACCAAAAGGAAAAGGACCTAAACAGTACTGGCCAACCAAAACAACAACTAAAGCAGCAACCCAGACGCGTCAGAGGATTCCACGAGACGCGCCTCAGGCCCGGGACAAAAGAAGCCCAACCAGCAAAATGGCTGCAGCAACGAAAGTACACCAGCAGAAAGAGCGGTCTGTCGGCAGGCCCGAAGGAGCAAGGAACCTCCAACTGGAGACAGCTGAACACCAAGCCAGCCACAAAAACGTCGCGTAGCAAAACACAGCCATCAGAGAACCAGGCAACTAGGCTTAGCCCAAAATGCCTCCTCGTCGATCTCAGCCAACGGAGCCGGCCAACAAAAAGCCAACAGCAAAGAGTCCGTCAGTCCACACTCGGGAAAACCCAAAAAAAGGCACCAAAGCCAAGTGAACTGTAACAAAGCAAGAAAGAAGCACACAAGACTACTCATCGATGGTAAAACCAAAGATAGAGATTACTAAACAGAAAACCTGCCCAGAGAATAACAAATAACCACCCAAAATTAAAACACCACAACCTCAGGCGAAGAAAGCAAGGAGACTAGAAACATCGCAGAAAACAAACACCACAACATCAACAGAAAGGGAAGCAGATCCCTGCACAGAACTAATAGTAATCCAAGCCTCCTGGCCTTAAAACACAGAATGAAGTCACCAAATTCCCAACACAGAACATCCATATACACATCACAGAACAATGCCCAGTCAGGACACCAAAAGAAAAGAAAGGTTAACCACATTCTCTAAACAGACATGGAACCAGCTACAACCAAATCAAGCTAGCTGCAATCCAGAGAATGGAGAGACGAATGCTGAACAAAATCAGAACCTCCCCAAAAGCCTGGAGGATCGGCAAAAGGTGAACACCATAATAGATCAACTCTGCTGCGAAGAGGAAAGAATATTAACAACAAGAATTTAAAAACACTATGATGAATGCGTGTAAGAAGAACGATAGACCAAAGTCGCCTCCTCCAGGCGACCTAATTGCAATGCTTCCACCTTATCATACGATAAAATGGAAGGCCGAAACTTGGTAAGGAATAAAAAATAATCGACAATTGAATCGATAGAAGAAGAAGTAAGAGTAAAAATACATTTATTACGTTCCGCCCAAACCACCCAAATAACTGCCATCATCGAAAGAAACCAGGAGTATCTAAATTTGCTCTTCAAATTTTGTGGCCTCCAACAAGAGAAGAAATCATTTGGGATGGTGGGAGCTTGCCACGCGATGGAGATAATAATCCATAACTGATGGGTAAAGTTGCACTCGAGAAAAAGGTGATTGGCGTCTTCATGCTCAGAAGAGCATAAAGAACAACATTGGCCTAGAGCCAGGTTTCTTTTATTAAGAACATCAACAGTGAGAAGTATGTTGTTAAGAGCAAGCCAGGTCAGGATCTTAACTTTAAGGGGGGCACAATTACTCCAAAGAGGCTTAGCAAGCGGGAAACGAATCCCCCCGAAGTTAAGAAACTTGTAGCAAGATTTAACTGAATATTGACCGGAACTGGTCCAGCGCCATCTGAAATCATCCGAGGGGTACCAGGGATAAAGATTAAAGGTAAGGAAGAGCTCATGCAACTCCAGTTCTAGAGAAGACGAAAGAACTTCACTGAATTGAATAGACCAGAATTTTTTATTGTTGATTATGGTAACATAACCCGCCACAAAGGCATGAGGGTTAGAGGCTAGTTGGAATAATGCAGGGAAAACCAAGGCCATCCTCATATTACCGATCCAAAGGTCACTCCAAAATTTGGTTTTGGCGCCCCCAGCGCCGGTGTGATAAATACCACATTGGGAAGGGCCCACCACCTTCCAGATCCCCTTCCAAAAAGGGGAAGCGTTACACGAAATGGAAGCGGGAAATTCTCACACCTTTCGACGAGAGAAACATTTAAGTGAGATCATACGCGTCCAGGGTAAATGGTCGAATTTTAGAATTCTCCATAACCATTTACCAGAAGTGCTAAATTTTGTTGTCTGAGATTAAGCACCCCAGACCACCTGCCTCTTTAGAAGAACAAATCAACTTCCAGTTGCAAAGGTGTGTACCTACTCTATAGGAATCGGCTCCCGACCAGAAGAAATTCCTACGGATTTGATCAATTCTTTTGATAACCCAAGACAGAACGTAGAAGAAGGACATCATATACAATAGGATAGAAGAGAGAACAGAGTTTAAAAGAGTAAGTCTGCCTCCACGAGACAAGTGTTTACCAGACCAAACATTAAGTCTAGATTCGACTTTCTCGATCATAGGCGACCAATCCGATTTATGAAGTTTCCCCCATCTCAAGGGGATACCGAGATATTGAATAGGAAAGGAAGCGGAAGTGCAGTTGAAAAACTGAGCAATTTCTCCTTGACGGTTGGGGATACCCCCCAACCATAAAACCGAAGATTTATGATAGTTGATCGACAAGCCAGACGACATTTTCTATACTCAAATGCCTCTTTTTTCATCTCCTCTGCCGAAATGTACAGCGGAAGCATGAAGTAGGTGGACCCCACTTGAAGCCACGTCAGCATGGCAAAGCAACAACAACTTCTTTTTGCTGTTGTTTCCTTCACGAGTGGGCCCACCATCCATTAATACCATTCATTAACCAATTATTACCATAATGCCATATATAATACCAACAACCATTATCTTTTTCAAGTTATATATACATATATGTATAGTATACTCTTTTTGAAAATTACGGGGTGTTACACCCCCCCCCCCCTGTCAGAAATCAGCATCCTCACTGAGCACGGACATGCACAATCTAGTGCAGGATCTCCTATTCATGATGCTGGAGTACACCGCCTGATCAATCATAATCCCGAATTTTAATTGAGCCACCCTCCCATCCGCCCGACTATATAGTCATGCCCCACACCTGGTGTCGAAGGTCGGCTCTGATACCATTTGTAATGCCCCTGTCCCTAGCTGAGACAATTTATACAATTTATTTATACAATTTATAAGACAAATTAGATACTATGTAGTACAACTGCCCACCACAGGCTGCCTCTCAAAAGGTGGTTTACCAATTAGGTGACTCTTGATCATAGGCTATTATATTTTAATATTATTATATTCCTTAATACTCCCGATATGGGACATTTTCTATACTCAAATGCCTCTTTTTCATCTCCTCTGCCGAAATGTACAGCGGAAGCATGAAGTAGGTGGACCCCACTAGAAGCCACGTCAGCATGGAAAAGCAACAGCAACATCTTTTTGCTGTTGTTTCCTTCACGAGTGGGCCCACCATCCACTAATACCATTCATTAACCAATTATTACCATAATGCCATATATATAATACCAACAGCCATTATCTTTTTCAAGTTATATATACATATATGTATAGTATACTCTTTTTGAAAATTACGGAGTGTTACACAAACTGGGGAGGCTTTAGTTGGAGGGGCTCAAGATATTGGAGGATATCTTTTTGATGTATTTTGATTTTGTTTTGATGTAACTTGTCATTTGTGTATCTTCCTAGTGCTGTGTATCTGTGTATCTTTGATGTTTATACTACTTGGTTTCTGATGCGATTTGTTTTTGGAGGTTGGCTGCACTAGGTGTGAGTTCTCTCAATTTGTAATTTTGCAGAAGCTTCGGTACTGGATGGTACGCCCGACCCTCAGCTAAGGGAACGGCTCGGGAGTAGGCGGGAGTGAGGTGGAGGTCGGATGCTCGAGAGGGATCTGGAGGCTCGGCTCGGATCTGGAAGCTCGGATCCGGAGGTCTCGTGTACCTACACTCGGCCTAGGAACACCGGGATTGATCCCGATGGCAGGCCCTCCGACGGTCTAGTTAGTCACTAAAGAGTAACAGTAACTAGGGTTTTTAGAGGGGAGAGATTCATTACCTTCTAAGGGGGACAGGGCCTGATATTTATAGGCAGTGCAGACCAGGTCTGGACCTATTTGGGGCCGGGTCTGGAATCGATTGCCCATGGGCCTGACATGGCAGAAGCCCGTGAGGCTTGGGGCTGACCTGGCAGACCTGATGATCAGGAGTAACGGATTTTGAGGGGATCCTGCAGCCCAGGGGGCACATCATCTGACCCATATCAGGAGCCCCCCACTCTTGGAGAGCTAGATAATTCAGCCATGTAGGAGTGGTTTTTTGCCTTTTTAGGAAGAGCGGAGTGGTGTTTACGGCGAAGAATGGGATCCGTATCTTCCCGAAGAGGTCAGTGGGGTAGGATGAAGGGGATTCCCTCTTAGAGTTACGAGGGGTGCCGGGTGCAAAAGAGTCGGAGCTCGGTTTGTCGAGCGTCAAGGGTCGGTAGGCGAGCCCCGTTACTTGTTGGAAAAGAAAGGGGACGTCGAGGTCTGTGGAGTCGAAGCTCTCCTTGCCGAGTGTCAAGGGTCGGGAGACGAGCTCCTCACTTGTTGGAAAAGCAAGGGGAGCTCTGAAGAGAAGCTTGGTTTGCCGAGCGTCTAAGGTCGGTAGAAGAGCCCCCTCACTTGTTGGAAAAGTAAGGAAAGCTCTGAAGAGGAGGAGCTTGGTTTGCCAAGCATCTAGGGTCGGGAGACGAGCCCCCTCACTTGTTGGTAAAGCAAGAGAACGTTGAGATCTATGGAGGAGGAGCTCGGTTTTCCGAGCATCGAGGCTCGGGAGACGAGACCCCTCACTTGTTGGAAAAGCAAAGGGAGCTCTGAAGAGGAGGAGCTTGGTTTGCCGAGCATCTAAGGTCGGTAGACGAGCCCCTCACTTGTTGGAAAAGAAAAGGGAGCTCTAAAGAGGAGGAGCTTGGTTTGCCGAGCGTCTAGGGTCGGGACACGAGCCCCCTCACTTATTGGAAAAGCAAAGGGACGTCGAGATCTGTGGAAGAGGAGCTCGGTTTTCCGAGCATCGAGGCTCGGGAGACGAGACCCCTCACTTGTTGGAAAAGCAAGGGGAGCTTTGAAGAGGAGGAGCTTGGTTTGCCGAGTGTCTAAGGTCGGTAAACGAGCCCCTCTTATTGGAAAAGCAAGGGGAGCTCTGAAGTGGAGGAGCTTGGTTTGCCGAGCGTGTAAGGTCGGGAGACGAGCCCCCTCACTTGTTGGAAAAGCAAGGGGGAGCTATGAAGAAGAAGAGCTTGGCTTTCCAAGCGTCTAAGGTTGGTATACGAGCCCCTCACTTGTTGGAAAAGTGACGGGACGGCGAGATCTGAAGAGGTGGAGCTCGGTTTGCCAAGAGTCGAGGCTTGGGAAACGAGCCCCCTCGCTCGTTGGAGAGGCAAGGGGGAGCTCTGTGGCTTGCAGCACCATCCGAGCGCCGAGCCTCACGCTGAATAGGAGAGAAATTTAGGGCTCACAGTGCCATCCGAGCGTCGAGCCTCCTACTGAATAGAGGAGAAATTTGGGGCTCGCGGTGCCATCCGAGCGCCAAGCCTCCTGCTGAATAGAGGAGAAATTTAGGACTCGCGGTGCCATCCGAGCACCGAGCCTCCTGCTGAATAGAGGAGAAATTTAAGGCTCGCAGTGTCATCCGAGCACCGAGCCTCCTGCTGAATAGAGGAGAAATTTAGGGCTCGCGGTGCCATCCAAGCGCCGAGCCTCCTGCTGAATAGAGGAGAAATTTTGGAGCTGGTGGTGCCATCCGAGTGCCGAGCCTCCTGCTGAATAGAGGAAAAATTTAGGGCTCGTGGTGCCATCCGAGCGCCGAGCCTCTTGCTGAATAGGGGAGAAATTTGGGGACTCGCGGTGCCGTCCGAGCACTGAGCCTCCTGCTGAATAGAGGAGAAATTTGGGGCTCGCGGTGCCGTCCGAGCACTGAGCCTCCTGCTGAATAGAGGAGAAATTTTGGGTTGCTCACGAGCGGCTAGCCACGCGTTTCGAGCTGTTGTAGCGGCTGAGAGGGCTGAGGGAGACGATGGTCGAGGAGAATAGGAAGGAGGAACTATCGGAGGGACGGCCGAGGATGAAGGTCATCTCCCTCCTCTGCCCCCATTAGTGACTCGATCTCCGGATAGAAAGCCACGCCCTCGTAGGAGGAAGAGGAAGTGGGTTCGTCCGGATAGCCCTCATATGCCGGATGAATATGGTCCCGAACCTGGGTTGATCAGGATGTATCCTGACAACGTAGAGGGCCTCGTTGCGTTCACCTTCCCACTGGGGGACGAGGGTCGGGTGAAGATTAGGATGGACAACATTCAGTGCGTCTTGAGGGCGGACTACCTGCACATCCTGAGGGCGACCTACTTCATCCCGAGTTCGAACTTCTGATTCTGAACCCTGGGATCCTTCCGACCACAGTTCTTGCATCGAACTACTGTATATTTCCCCAGGTCGCCTTCATCTCGGGGCTTAGGCTGTCGATGCACCCCTTCATCGAAAGGGTTTTGGCTTGGGTGAAGTTGAGTCCGATGCAGTACGGCCCCAATTCGTGGAAATACTTGATTTACTTCATCTCGAAGTGTCAGGAGAAGGGGATCAAGCTGAGGCTTACATACTTCCGCGCTATCTTGGGGATGAGCTTACTGGGTGACACGGAGGAAATCTTCCATCTTTTGCTGCGACCTCACAAGAAGGTGATGCACGGCCATCCGGACTCCACCAAAGGATGGAAGGAGAAGTACTTCATAGTCCGAAGCGAGAAGCCTTGGAAGATTCCAACCTTCTGAAACTTCGGTAAACCGAACCACAAGCCTCCGAAGCGCAGTGTTGTCGGAGAAAGAATGGGCGAAGGTGGAGAAGATCGTTGGAGGGTGTGGGGTGGCCTCGAGTGACGGAGATGCACTTGGCTCAAGCCGGACTGAGCCCAGCTGACCCTAGTATGTTTTTGTTCTGAATTCGTCTGTCTTTTTGCCTTCGTGTTAACATTTACTTCTTTTCTTCCCTTTTGTAGAGATGATGGCCAAGCAGCTCGATAACAGACATGCCTTGTTGGCCGTAGCCGCCAAGAGGAGGGCGGATCAGGAAAAGAAGGCAGAGCAGGAAAAGAAGGCTACCTAGGGTACGGGTTCCAGTAAAGGGCCTGCCTCGGTGACGGTGGAGCCATCCCCGAAGAGGGCGAAGAAGCAACACCACACACTGAGGGCATCAAGGGAAGCGGGGGGAAGCTCCGGTAACAAAAGGGCCTCCGAGGCCCCAGAGCAGAAGCTTCCTCCACCTCGGCCCAACGCCGAGCAGATGGTGGGGAAGCAGGGCTTAAGGCCGCACGCCCCGAATTGGGGGGTTCTCGCAGGGGATTCCCTGCTCGAGGGTCCGGTGGCCATAGAGGTAGTCAGGAATATCGCCATAGAGCGCAACCGAATGGCTCTGGCAACGCAGATGTCTGAGATGGCCTTCATAAGGTGGTCTCGGGCGCAGCTCTCGGTAAGTGTTCGGAATTTTGCTTTGAGTGTAGACTCTAGGATTTCTTCTAACTTTTTCTCCTTCGGACAGGCGATGCTTCACGGGCAGCACTTTCAGAAAAGTGCCTAGAGAATGAGGTCCTCATCGAGAGGAGGAATGCGGAGAAGTACTTCCACGAGGTGACCAAACTAACGGATGAGCTAAAGGAATCTTGGAGCATGGAGGCGGTCCACGAGGCTCAACTAGCCTCTATGGCCGATCATCATAAGGAAGATCTGGCGCACTTTAAGGCGAAGGCCCGGGCGGAAGCTGAGAAGGCGTAGAAGGCCATGGTGGAGGCGGAGATCACCATGGCGGATACCCTGATCCTGGCACAAGACGAGGCATATGCCAAGGCGAAGGAGTATTTCCAGTTGATCTACTTGGACAAGAGGGTCGACCACCTCCACTATAACTGGCAGCCTGAGCATCCGCCCACACCCGATGGTGAGGAGATGGGGGGGCCTCGCTAAGAGGAGGTCAGGGGCAACCAGGATGACGAAGAGTTGTCGTCCCCCCTCAAAAATAGTTTAGGGCTTTCTTTGTTGATTTTGTATTTGCCTTACGCAGACTGGCCACCTGTAACACCCCGTAGTTTTCAAAAAAAATAATATATATATATATATATATATATATATATATATATATATATATATATATATATATATATATATATATATGTTGAAAATATATACGGTATATATATATATATGTTGAAAATATATACGGTACATGGTTGCTGTGTGTAGTTGGTTTATGTGCATGGATGGCAAGTATATAAATAATATTTAAAATGGAAATGGAATTGTATGTATGGTATGTAGGGGGGGCATGGGAAAATGATTACACAGAAGCACATAACGTGCTGTGTGTGATGGGTTCAAGTGATGACATCACCATGTGTTGGGGGGCCCACCCGATTGATAGTTGAGAGAATGTACAGTGCTTCGGCTGTGTGCATTCGGGAGAGGGTATGGGATTAAAATCTCATATCGATGATTGATATAGAATATAATAATATAAATAATAATAGTCAAGGATCAAGAGTCACCTAATCGGTTAACCAACTTTTGAGAGGCAGTCTGTGGTGGGCAGTTGTACTACATAGTATCTAATTTGTCTTATAAATTGTATAAATTGTCTGAACTAGGGGCAGGGGCGTTACAAATGGTATCAGAGTCGACTTTCGACACCGAGTGTGGGTAAGAGTGGGCGAGATATATAACACCCCGTAGTTTTCAAAAAAAAATAATATATGTGTATATGTGTAATGCCCCGAATCCCAAATACACTGAATTCGAGATGTTCTAAAGGATCTTTTCGCTTCCTTTAGTACAATTTTACAAGGAAATTTAAACTTTTCACATTACATCAGAGTTTACATGAATACATTACAATTTGCACTGCACAGCGAAAGTAAACTTTACAACAATGAAACAAATATACAACAACATTGAGTAATCTTTAAGCATTTGTTCCTCTTTAATCTTTATCAAGCCATTTACCTGCATATAAGACTATGGGTACGTCAGTTTATTCAACCGACGATCATTATATACGGTCATCCTCTCTATGCCGGAAATAGTATAACTTATTTTTTATATTTAGCAAACACAAACTTGTCACAAATTAAACTAAAGGGACTACCCTATTGATGTCGTGTTGTGATTGTGCACTTAGTCCTTAATACAGTTATTTATGTTACATGACACTAATGTGCACTTGTTCGGATTCTATGCATCCCATACTACATAGGTCCGAAGGCAAGCCCTTAATCGTTCTTCATCTTTGTAGGGTTCAATCCCTCGTTATGACTTACTCTACTACTATAATTACGGTAGGTATCTTAGATGTTCTATGATCTATGAGCCCATGTCCAGGCAGCCTGGAGGGGAATCCCACGCACTGACACGACGCATCGAGCAGGCAACCTATGGACAATTCAGCCTCCGCCATGGAACAATAGCACCACCCATAGCCACTCAAGCATCCCACAAGCGTCGCCACCGGGACGATAATTTTGGAGTAGTGCCCACGCCATGTCTTGACGCATCAAGCAGGCAGCCTGTGGATCACTCTCACACCACTAATCCGATGGCCCTCATACTCGTGTTTTTCTCCTACTTTCATCACGTCTCCACTATGTACTAATCCTTAGTTTTTATCAAAATCATGAACAAAGATCAAAGCTCTAGAGTTAGCCTCTCCACTAAACCGGACTTATTAATTCATTCAAACACGACCAGCCTTGGTCTTTCTTTCAAATTTTCATTCATTTATTTCCAAATGCCGGGGGAGACTTAGCTACTCTTTTTGTTTCAATTTTCAATTCACAATTTCCAATTTGAGCATTTCCAACTCATAATTTTCCATATTGAGTCATCATACTCAAAAGTAATTCTCTTTTCCATTCATGATTTCTAATTCGTTCAAATAGTCCATAACTATACATGGATTTTAATTATTCCTCATGTAACTCATGAAATGTTACTTTCACATTGAAATTCACATCACTAACGAATATTCACAATTCATATTTTTCACACTATTCTCAAATGAGAATAATTTGCATCACATCACACAATGTAATTACTTTTTGCCACATTAATTCTCTAATCCTTCATTTCAAATCATTTTTGCAAGATACAATTTCACAAAGAATACATATAGAACCATAGTTCTATTGATGCATTTTATTCTCAAGTCATAGTTTATTTCATGCAAATAATTCCCAAATTATTTTTATAAAGTCCCATATATTTTTAAAAGAATAGTCATTCAAGTTTATGAAAATTCATCAGTGTCAGTCGACTTATTACTGTAATAAGTCGACTGTCCAGAGGGAAAAATATCCATGATTTTAAGAAAATAAGTTAAGTAATATAAGTTGACTTATAAAAACATAAGTCGACTTACCAGATCATAAGTTGACTTATAAAAACATAAGTCGACTTAAAGGGGGACATAAGTAGACTTAAAAGGTCATAAGTCGATTTATCAGAGAATTCTTTTTCGACATTTCTCAACAATTAATGCCACTAATCTCTTTATTAGCAAACTACACCTTAATCTCTGTTTTTAACCTTTTACCAAACATACTAATCTATATCTTAATTCATTTATTTCAATATATCACAAAGATCCATTTAATCACATGAAGTAGCATTGCCAATCTACTAACATTGTGTATATAATTTGTGATGTAGAAAATGAGACTTTCTTTAACAATCCATGGTTATAATTAATCCATACAACCTTAGATTTTTACTAATCAAATCACATACAATTGCACACCCACATTCCAATCAATTTATAGCTCAATTTTCCAATTAAAATGTGTACTCTTATTAGCCTTTTTCATGCATCATTTTTCCATTCCAATCTAGCATATATCCCTATTTAGAAATATAGAAAATTTACCCACCTTATTGGAGAAAAGTACGATTAGCAACCTCCTAAACGAATGTCCTTGCAACGAGAGTGCTCCTCCTCCTTGAACACGCGCACACGAGCCTCCAAGCACCCAAACCGAGAGCTTCCTCTTCTTGTGGTAGCCGGCCTTCTCTCCTTCTTGAATGCAAGCACAACTCCCACACACAACTCAATCTTTTACTCACTTACTAACTACTAGATAATGTAATTGAACTATAGGTTTGGAAGAATTATTTAGCACAAGAATAACTAGCCATGGGGGGAGGGAGTGGGGGGGGGGGGGGGGGGGTATTTATACTAAAAATCAAGAAAAATGGATGGCTAGGATCAAGTGGTTGGTTATAAGATGGAGGGCTAGGATGAAAGTAGGTGTTGCATTAACTACCCACAACCAAGCAACCACCACACCATGATCACCACTCCAAAAATTTGATTTTCCCTCCAAAGATTACAACCGGCCAAGCATGGGGATGTGCATATTGCACGTGTACGTGCAATGCACGTGCATGCCACTTGGTCCAAAAGTTGTACATTAAATTTTTGTATAAAAATAAAATAGTCTTTAAATTGTATTCTACATGACAAGTTGTATAAAAAATAGTTCATGGGCTTTAGTTTATGGGCCAAAATAATTATTATAAAAATAATAAATTAAATTAACTTTGGGCTTTTAAAAGAAAAGGCTTTTTGTCTAATTGAAAGAAGGCTTATAGAAAAATAATTAAAGGCACATATTAAATATCTTTACTCATCTTGATGAAAATATTTACAAAAATATTGCACGTGCACACTACGTGCAAAATAAAATAATTTTTTATAAATGAAAAATCAGGGCATTACAACACTCCCTCCTTAGAATAGTTCCGTCCCCGGAACTACAGTCAAGAGTGAGAAACAAAAATACAACACTCACAACAAGAACAAAAGATACAAAGATACAATTCAAGCAAAAAGCTCAGGGTAGTCCTTCAACATCCTCTCCTCAGACTCCCAAGTAGCCTCTTCAACCAAATGGTTTCTCCAGACTACCTAGACCATCGGTATTGTCTTATTTCTCAAGACTTTCTCTCGACGATCAACAATCTCGACAGGAGACTCGATGTAATTCAGATCCAACTGCAAACCTTCCGGCACTTCAGGCAAATGATGACTCGGATCTGGAATATAACCTCTCAGCATAGACACATGAAAGACATTGTGCACCTGAGACAACTCTTCCGGTAATTCAAGCCGGTAAGCAGTTTTCCCGATTATTTTCAATATCTTATACGGGCCTATAAACCTCGGGGCTAACTTCCTGCCTTTGCCAAATCGAACCACACCTTTACTGGGTGATACTTTCAGAAAGACGAAGTCACCAACCTCGAACTCAAGGTCCCTTCCCCGATTGTCTGCATAACTTTTCTGCCTGCTCTGAGCTTCTACCCACCTTTTTCTGATCAGAACAATCTTCTCAAAGGTCTGCTGCACAAGCTCAGGACCAAACAACTGACGCTCCCCAACCTCAAACCAACAAACAGGTGTCCTGCACTTCCTGCCATACAAAGCTTCGTACGGCGCCATCCCGATGCTAGCCTAAAAACTGTTGTTATAGGCAAAATCTACCCAGGGTAAATGCCTTTCCCAACTGCCTCCAAAGTCTAGTATACAACGCCGAAGCATATCCTCAAGAATACGGTTGACTCTCTCGGTCTGCCCATCGGTTTGCGGATGAAAAGCAGTGCTGAAATCTGTCTTGGTACCCAAAGCTGTCTGAAGACTCCTCCAGAAATGCAAAGTAAACCGCGCATCTCGATCAGACACAATAGTTGACGGAACATCATGAAGTCGGACGATCTCGCCAACATACAACTCAGCCAACTTGTCCATTGAAGCCGTGAGTTTCATCGCCAAAAAGTGAGCGGACTTGGTTAGTCAATCGACTATGACCCAAATCGCATCATTGCCTTTAGGACTCTTAGGCAATCCCGTAATGAAATCCATACTGATGTTATCCCACTTCCATTCCGGAATAGGTAACGGCTGTAATAGACCTCCGGGTCTCTGATTTTCAGCTTTGACTTGCTGACAAACCTCACACTTCGCCACAAATTCAGCCACATCCCGCTTCAAACCCGACCACCAGAAATGCTATTTGATGTCTTTGTACATCTTAGTACTCCCAGGATGTACCGAAAAAAGAGTAGCATGCGCCTCCTGAAGAATACTCTCTTTCAGGTTCGCCTGATTTGGAACACATAGCCTATCTCCGAACCACAGTACTCCAACCCTGATTTGAAATCTGGGCAACCTGCCAGCACCAACCTGCTCTTTCATCTGCAAGATATTAGCATCAACCTCCTGACTTGCAATGATCCTTACATTCAATGTAGGCTGAAGCCTCAACTGAGTTAAAGATGCTCCCAATCCTTGCAAGACAACTTCAATACCTGCTCGGTCCAATTCCTCAATCAGATGCTTCTGAGTTGTAATCAAACTGGATAAACTGCTCTTGCGACTAAGTGCATCAGCAACAACATTAGCTTTTCCAGGATGATATTTGATCTCAGGTCGCATGTCCTCGAGCACTTCCAACCATCTCCGCTGCCTCAAATTTAGATCCCTCTGCTGATATATGTACTTCAAACTCTTGTGGTCCGTGTACATATTCAACTTCTCACCGTACACGTAGTGCCTCCATTGCTTCAGGGCAAAGATAATCGCAGCCAACTCCAGATCATGAGTCGGGTAATTCTTCTCATGCGGTCGTAGTTGCCTAGACCCATAAGCGATTACTCTTCCTTCTTGCATTAAGACACAACCAAGCCCACGATGTGAAGCGTCGCTATAAAAATCATACTCAACACCTGCTCTGGGCAAAGCCAAAATAGGTGCAGTAGTCAGCTTCTCTTTCAACTCCTGAAAGCTTGCCTCACATTGCTCAGTCCACTTGAAGTTCACATTCTTTTTGGTCAAACCAGTAAGCAGCACGGCTATCTGAGCATAACCTTGAATGAATCTCCTGTAGTATCCAGTCATTCCAAGAAAACTCCTGACTTTCTTCACTGTAGTAGGCCTAGCCCAATCTCTCACTGCTTCTATCTTCTGAGGGTCAGTTGCCACTCCCTCCTTAGAAAGGATGTGACCTAGGAATGCCACTTCAGATTTCCAGAAATCACACTTGGATAATTTGGCATACAACTTCTGCTCTTTCAGCTTCTTCAAAACTGCTGTCAGATGCTCGGTGTGCTCCTCTTCTGACTTGGAGTACACAAGGATATCATCGATGAACACCACGACGAAAGAATCAATGAACGGCCTCAGATCTCTATTCTTCAAATCCATAAAGATTGTGGGTGCATTCGTCACTCCAAATGGCATAACTAAGAATTCGTAATGCCCATGTCGAGTTCTAAATGCAGCTTTTTGCACATCTTCAGCTTTCACTCGAACTTGGTGATATCCTGATCGAAGATCTATTTTGGAGAAAACAGCTGCTCCTTGTAGACGATCGAACAAGTCATCAATTCGAGGAATAGGATACTTATTCTGAACAGTGACCTTATTCAGCTCTCGGTAATCGATACACATTCTCATCGATCTATCCGATTGATAGTTGAGAGAATGTACAGTGCTTCGGCTGTGTGCATTCAGGAGAGGGTATGGGATTAAAATCCCATATCGGTTATTGATATAGAATATAATAATATAAATAATAATAGCCAAGGATCAAGAGTCAATTAATCGGTTAACTAACTTTTGAGAGGCATCCTGTGGTGGGCAGTTGTACTACGTAGTATTTAATTTGTCTTATAAATTGTATAAATTGTCTGAGCTAGGGGCAGGGGCGTTACACCACCACCTTTTCTAACAAAATTTATAAAAGACTTTTGGCCGATGCTCTACGCCTTGTGCTTTTCTCTTCTCTTTGTGACTTTTTGTGTTTCTCGTCTTCATGATAGATGCACGAGGTCCTCGGCGCCGACCTTGGCTCTGCCGAGGTCCATTGGGTCTGACCTGAGCTTAGGGCCACGGAGAGTGTCTTGGATCGCCAGCGTAAGCAGGCTCGGGACCGAGAGGCTACTGTGACTTACATTATGAACAAGTCTAGGGAACTCAGCCTGGAGGTTGCTCGTCTGAAGAAGGCCATAGCCGACCGGGACTGGTAGGCAGTCGAGATGAACTGGTCGATCTCGAATACCTCGACTGGATGACTGGGTTCGCAGTCTTTTCTTCGAGAGGCAATTGTAGAGAAAGAGTTGGCAATTTGAAGGCTGAAGCTCATGCTAGGTGCCGGTCTACTCGAGGAGGCGAGCAATTCCGTATTGGGGCCTTCTCCTACTTTTTTCTTGGAGACAGCCCAGCCTGCCGACGCACAGAGCTCTGTTGCCGGGGTGTCCTCACTAGCCGAGCCAACGGAGCGCACAAAGAGTCCCGTGGGGAGCACCGAGTTTGAGTTTTAAGCCAAGCAATGAGCGATTTGTAAAATCTTCATTGTATTGTGTGGCCATTTCTGGCACTCCATGAGAAATAAAATCTCAAATTCTCTGCTTTGACAATTTGTTAAGTGAGACTGGCAGGGTCATAGCTTGAGGTCATCGTCATGTTTGGCCTTGCTCGGGAGCCGAACCGTAATTTTTTGCAGATAGCGTCCCCATCACTTGTTGGAAAAGTAAGGGAATGTCAAGATCGGAGGAGTTGAAGCTCGCTCAGCCGAGCATCGAGGGTCGGAAGACGAGCCCCCATCACTCACAGATAGCACTCAATAAGGGATGTTTTGCCTTCCGATAAGAATTTTCCGTCGTTTGGACTTCCCGATGTAATAAATGCGCTGCTCAAGGGGGCTATATAACCCCCACCCCTACGTCAAAAATTTATCAGGGAAACTTACAATCCCGTGGCGGTGGCTCGCCTGCCATCCTCTGACAATTTGGGGTAACGGCTCTGAGGTCCGTTTACCCCAAGTTGTTAAAGGGTGAAAGGTTAGCCGTCCTCGGGAGGAGGGCTTTAGGTGCTCTGCCAAAGGCGGGTGCCCTACTACGAAATTTTTCGGCCGAGGGTTCCGGATCAGTGGATCTCCTACCACACTCTAGCATTTTTGGGTAGAAAGCCCGGAGGGCAGCCTACCCAAGATTGCTAGCATGTGAGAGGTGTGCCGACCAAGGTTCGGGGGGCTCGGAGCTTCTTTTGGGAGAGGGTCCTGGGTTGGTGGCTCCCTTGCCTCCCTTGAACAATTCAAGATTTTGGGCTCTAAGGGCTGCAAACCCCGAGTTGTTCGCGGGTGAGAGGTGGGCCGACCAAAGACTTGGGGCCCGGGGCATTTGCCTGAGGACGAGCGCCCTAAATCTTTAACAAAAAATTTTTAACGAGGTCAACGCCGAGCTCCCATGCACGCTCTTTGGTAGATAGTATGGGTGTAACTGGAGGTCATCGCCGAGCGCGTAGGCTATAGGGTTTGAAAAAGCCCGGGCCATGTTCGAGGTCGATGCCAAGTCCCCATACTTTAGAGAAGCTTGTTATGAGCGTAGCTGAAGGTTGTCGCCGAGCATAAAGGTCGCATGGTTTGAAAAATGCCGAGACCTTGCTCGAGGTCGACGCCGAGCTCCCATACCTGTTCTCGGGTAGATAGTCTGAGTTTAGCTGGAGATCATTGCCGAGTGCAAGGTCCGCTTGGCTTGAGGAAGCCAAGGCCCTGCTCGAGGTCGATGTCGAGCCCTCAAACCAAGAGAAGCCATTATGAGCGTAGCCGGAGATCATCGCCGAGCGTAAAGGTCGCTTGGCTTGAAAAAGCCAAGGCCTTACTCGAGGTCGATACCGAGCCCCCTTACTTTGTTCTCGGGTAGATAGTATGAGTGTAGCCGAAGATCATCGCCGAGCGCATGGGTCGCATGGCTTGAGAAAGCCAAGGCCCTAGTCGAGGTCGATGACGAGCCCTCAAACCAAGAGAAGCCATTATGAGCATAGCCGGAGATCATCGCCAAGCGTAAAGGTCACATGGCTTAAAAAAGCCAAGGCCTTACTCGAGGTCGATGCCGAGCCCCCATACTTTGTTCTCGGGTAGATAGTACGGGAGTAGCCAAAGGTCATCGCCAAGCACATGGGTCGCAGGACTTGAAAAATCCAAGGCCCTGCTCAAGGTCGATGCCGAACTCCCATACCAAGAGAAGCTGTTATGAGCGTAGCTGGAAATCATCGCCGAGCATAAAGGTCACTTGGCTTGAAAAAGCTAAGGCCTTACTCAAGGTCGATGTCGAGCCCCCATACTTTGTTCTCGGGTAGATAGTCTAAGTGTAGCCGGAGATCATCGCCGAGCGCATGGGCCGCATGGCTTGAGAAAGCCAAGGCCCTACTCGAGGTCGATGCCAAGCCCTCAAACCAAGAGAAGCCTTATGAGCGTATTCGGAGATTATCGCCAAGCATAAAGGTCACAAGGCTTGAAAAAGCCAAGGCCTTACTCGAGGTTGATGCCGAGCCACCATACTTTGTTCTCGGGTAGATAGTACAGGAGTAACCGAAGGTCATCGCCGAGCGCATGGGTCGCAGGACTTGAAAAAGCCAAGGTCCTGCTCGAGGTCGATGCCGAGCCCCCATACCAAGAGAAGCCAGTTGTGGGCATAGCTGAAGGTCATCGCCGAGCGTAAATGACATATGGCTTGAAAATCCAAGGCCTTGCTCGAGGTCGATGCCGAGCTCCCAGACATGTTCTCGGGTAGATAGTGCGGGCGTGGCTGGCGGTCATTGCCGAGCGCATAGGCTGTAGGATTTGAACAAGCCCAAGCCATGCTCGAGGTCGATGCCAAGCCCCCATACCTTAAAGAAGATTGTTTACGACTCACGGTGCCGTTCAAGCACCGAGCGCCAAGCTTGTAAGGGAAGCTTTTTGTGGCTTGCGGTTCCTTCCGAACGCCGAGCCCCAAGCATGTAAGGGAAGCTTTTTGTGGCTCGCGGTTCCTTTCGAACACTGAGCCCCAAGCATGTAGGGGAAGCTTTTGTGTGTCGCGGTTCCTTCCGAACACCGAGCCCCAAGCATGTCGGGAAAGCTTTTTGTGGCTCACGGTTCCTTCCGAACGCCGAGCCCTAAGTATGTTTTTAAGAAAGCTAATACGAAGCCGAAGCTTGTTTTAAGAAAGCTGACATAATTACAACATATCTTAACTTTACAAAACAAGGCACGACGTGCCGATTACATCTTTATAATTTGCATGGGGGTATCTGGAGAGGCTAATCCTTCCCTTCGAGCAATTTGATGAGGTGCTCTGCGTTCCAGGGCCTCTTGACAACCTTGCCTTCGGGGTCGGTGAGGCAGTACGTGCCCGGACGTACAACCTCAGAAACTTTGTACTGGCCTTCCCAGTTTGGAGCTAGTTTTCTCTTATGGCCAGGGTTAGATACCACCAGCTTTCGGAGGATGAGGTCCCCTATCTTGATGTCGGTGGGACGCACCCTTTTGTTGTAGAACCTTTCGATCTTCTGCTGGTATGTGTTTCTTCTAATGGCAGATTTCTCCCTGAACTCGTCTATGCGATCCAGGTCGGCACGTAGCTTTGCCGAGTTGCTTGCTTCGTCGAAGGCCATGATCCGGGGTGAAGCCTGATCTCGAGGAGGATTACTGCCTCCACACCGTATGTTAGATTGAAAAGCGACTCTCCCATGGGGATTCTCTTCGTCGTTCGATGGGCCTAGAGAATGCTTGACAACTCGTCGATCCATAACCCCTTGCACGAGTTATCAATTCGTTTCTTGAGACCATCGAGGATCTGGTGGTTTGTATTCTCGGCCTGACCGTTCGACTATGGGTGGCATACCAAAGAGAAGCGCTGCTAGATCCCGAGATCCTCGCAGAACTTTCGAAAAATTTTACCCGTGAACTGAGTCCCATTATCTGTGATGAGTGTGTGTGGAATCTCGAATCGGCAGACGATGTGTTTCCAGAAAAATTGTTGGGTCTGCTGCTCGGTGATCGTGGCCAGGGGCTCGGCCTCGATCCACTTCGTGAAGTAGTCGATTGCTACAATTAGAAACATCCTTTGGCCTGTTGCCTTCGGAAATGGGCTTACCAGATCCATCCCCCACATAGCAAAGGGGGTAGGACTGGCCAGGGAGTGGAGGTTTGCTTGCGAAGCTCTTTTCACCGAGGAGAACCTTTGACAAGGACCACACTTTTTTACCAGGGCCAGGGCGTCTTGCAGCATTATGGCCAGTAGTACCCGTGATTTAGAGCTTTTCGCACAAGTGATCGGCTTCCCATATGGAACCCGTCAATTCCCTCACGGAGCTCTTTGAGAGCGTACCTTACTTCGTCGGGGGTTAAGCAGCGGAGGTAGGGCCTTCTGTCCGTCGTGGTATACGACCGTTTGAAGAGGGTCTCTCTGGTCATGGAGAACCTCTCTGAATGGACCCTGATCCGCCTTTCCTGGGCTCGATCTTTGGGGAGCTCTCCTTTGATTAGAAACTTTCTGATGGGATTGGTCCAATCGTCAGGTTGAGCTCCGTCTTCTATACAGAGGGTCTCGGGGCAGTCGATGCTTGGCTTAAGGAGTACTTCAATCAGAACCGTACGATCGAGACCTTCGAAGGACGAGGATGCTAACTTTAACAGGGCGTTGGCCTGGGCATTCTGCTCTCTGGGGACCCTTAAAACTGCAGACTCGTCAAAGGACGTCAATAGCCGCTGGACCACGATTAGGTATCGGATCATCCGATTGTCACAGGCCTCATACTCCCCAGTGATCTGATTGACCATGAGCTGAGAGTCACTGAAAGCCCTGATCTGTCTGGTGCCTGCCTGATGTGCCAGGGTGAGCCTGGCAATCATGGCCTCATATTCGGCCTCGTTGTTGGAGGCTGGAAAGTTGAGGCTGAGGCAATATTGGAGAAGGAAATTGTCAGGTTCGTGCAGGATGATGCCCGCACCGCTCCCCGCTTCGCAGGAAGAGCCGTCGAAGTAAACTTCCCACGTCTGGTCAGCCTCCCCACTTTTGGGTTGCTCGGAGATGGTGCATTCTGTGATGAACTCGGCATGGGCCTATCCCTTGATGGTCGTGCTTGGCTGAAAGCCGATGTCGTATAGACTGAGCTCGATCGACCACTTGACTAGTCGGCCGGAGCTATCGGGCTTGTAGAGTATGGCCTTCAGAGGCTGGTCTGTGAGGACCTGAATTGAATGTGCCAGGAAATAGGGGCGGAGCTTCCGTGCGGCCATGACAAGGGCGTATGACACCTTCTCCGTTTTTGTATATCTGGTCTCAGTCGCGAGCAGGACCTTGCTGACATAGTACAGTGGCTTTTAGACTCCATCCTCTTCTTGAACGAGAACGGCACTGAGCACATTTTCCGAGGCCGAGAGGTAAAGCCAGAGGGGCTTGCCCGGTTCGGGCTTGCCGAGGAGACGAGGATTAGCGAGGTACTCTTTTAATTGGGTGAACGCCTCTTGCTGCTGAGTACCCCACTCGAAGCCTCCGATTTCGTGCAAAGCTTTGAAGAATGGGAGGGACTTCTCTCGGGACTTGGAGAGAAAACGGCCAATGGCCGCTTGTTTTCTCATGAGCCTCTGGACTTCTTTGATATTTCTTAGAGGGGCCATGTCTATTATGGCATGGATCTTCTCGGGATTTGCCTCGATGCCGCGCTGGCTGACGACGTACTCGAGAAATTTCCCTGAGGAGAAGCCGAATGTACATTTTGCCGGATTGAATCTCATATTGTGGGTCCGAAGGACCCCAAAGGCTTTTCGAGGTCGGCGACGTGGTCCTGTCCCTGCTGACTTTTGACGAGCATGTCGTCGACGTACACCTCCATGTTGCGACCGATTTGATCCTTGAAGACTCGGTTGACGAGCCTCTGATACGTAACACCAGCATTCTTCAGCCCGAAGGACATAACTCGGTAGCAATAAAGACCTTGTTCTGTGACGAAGAACGTCTTGGCTATATCAGGGGGGAACATTCAGATCTGGTTGTATCCTGAGAAGGCATCCATGAAAGAAAGGAGCTCGTGACCTGATGTCGCGTCGATCAGAGAGTCGATGCGGGGGAGAGGGAACGGATCGGGCATGCCTTGTTGAGGTCGGTAAAGTCTATACAAATCCTCCAGCTCCTGCTCGCCTTTCTGACCATCACAATGTTCGCCAGCCACTCAGGGTAGCTGACCTCCTGTATGAACTGGGCGAACAAGAGTTTGTCCACCTCCACTTTCACCGCCTGATGCCTCTCCGGAGCGAACTTACGTCGCTTCTGGACGATCAGCTTTGAGCTGGGGATCACGCTGAGTTTGTGCATGATCAAGTCTTCGGAGATCCCGGGCATATCAGAGAGCTTCCAGGCGAAGAGGTCGACATTGCGGCGAATGCAATCGATCAGGTCGGACTTGAGGTTGGGAACGAGGGAGCAGTTCACGCAGAACCACTTCGAAATGTCCCCTGTCTCAAATGAGACTTCCTCTAATTCGTCCGCCGGCTCAGGCTCGGGCTGGCTTCTTTTGGGCTGCAGCTCGACGGCATCCAGGGGGAACACACCGCCCCCGATCGCCGTCATATAGCACAATCGTGCTGCTTATTGGTTCCCTGGGATGACCCCGACACCTGACTCGGTAGGGAACTTCAACTTTAGGTGGTAGGCCGAGGGAACAGCCTGGAGGGAATAGAGCCATGGTCGGTCGAGGATGGCGTTGTAAGCTGCCTTGACGTTCACAACCATGAAGTCCGTCGACTCGGTCCGTCGGTGAGGTTTCGTACCGGTGGTGACATCCAAGGTCATGATCCCCTCGATTGGTACTGGGACGCCGGAGAACCCGGTCAGGGTGTACCCGGCTGGCTTCAGCTTGTCTCGGGGGAGCTTGAGGTTCTCAAATGCTTCCAGGAAGAGGATGTTCACCAAGCTTCCATTGTCCACGAGGATTCGACGGACCTCGTAGTTCTCCATGATGAGACTGATGACGAGCGCATCACAGTACGGGAGTCGGACATCCTCCAGGTCCTCCCCTGAGAAAGAGACAAGGAGCTGCTGAACTTGGGGGGAAGGGAGACCTCGGACAGCGTTTACCTCTCAAACAAATGCCTTACGAGAAGTACTGCACTCTCCTTCCATGGGCCCCCTATGGACGCAATGTAAGATGGCTTGACCTCCGGTCTCTTCAGGCTCGAGGTTCCGCTCGGGACGTGGTTTGGGAGCGCGAGGAGGAAGAGAAGGCCTCCGGTTCCTCGTGTCTCTTCGGTCCCGGACGTCTTTCCGTGTGAATTTCCAGAGGTACCCTCATTGGATGAGGGCCTCGATTTCGTCCTTTAGGGCCCGACAGTAGTCGGTGTCGTGCCCGTTGTCCCGATAGAAGCGGCAGTAGAACCGCTGATCCTTTTTCTTGTTGTTGGTCAGTCGAGGGGGCATCTGGACGAGGTCCCTGTCCTCGATTGCTAAGAGGATAGCCGACACATTCTGTATCAGTGGTGTGTACCTCTCGAAGCGCGGGACCAGGGGGACCCTCTTCGTGATGGTCCCGTCTTTTGGGACCTTCTTTGTTGGCTCTGCCTCGTTGGCCTTGCACTCCCCCTTCCCTGGGACCTCTTTGGCGTCCTCTGGATTTAGGGCCTCTTCGGTCCGAATGTACTTTTTGACCCGATTGAGTAGGTCAGAAAAATCAAGGGGAGGCTTCTTTGCCAGGGATGCCTATAGCTGGCCGTGCCAGACGTTGTGTCGGAATGCCGCCGAGGCGACCCCAATGTCGAGGGGGGTGACCGACCTCGCCTCCGTGGTAAACCTCCGGACGAACTACCGGAGTGACTCCCCTTCCTTCTGTCGTAGGTCCAGTAGGGACGCGCTCGTCTTCTCGGCTTTCCTGCTGGTCACGAAGTGGGCCAGGAAATTGGCCTCCAGCTGGTCAAACGAGTAAAACGAGCCGGGGACGAGCTTAGAGAACCATTCCCGAGCCGGACCCCAGAGGGTGGCAGGAAAGGCATGGCATAGGAGGGGATCCGAATTGCTGTGAATCATCATGAGGGTCTTGAAACCCTCCATGTGATCAGCAGGATCACCCTCGCCGTCATAGGTCTCGAATTGGGGAGGTCAGAAATTTTGGGGTATTTTCGCTTGTAGGATTGCCGCAGAAAAAGGAGGTCAGGTCGGCCTATGACCCTGAGCCGCCTCGTGCCGCCGTCGCCGAAGCGGTCGAGGCGATTCTCCATTTCCTGGAGGCATCTTAGGACATCCTCGTCATACTCTGGAGGGACTGTCGAGCCGCGGGACGCGCTGGCTCCGGTATCCGACCACGCGTATGAGCAGTGGAGCATCTCGTTGACAGGGTCCCTAGGATGGCCTCCAGGATCTTGTTCCGGAAGTCTTGAAACTCACGGTGGGTGACTGGATCCCGTTCGGCCGGGTCGCGTTGGGGTGGCGGCCTCCAGTCGATGCGGCTGTGCACCGGTTCCCGTTTCCGAGCCGGATGCCTGGGATGGTTCGGGGCCGAGTTGGAAGCGGCCCCTCCCCTAGTTCGACTGGCATGTCTGTCCTGGATGTCCCGACGCAGGTCGGTTGCGACCGGGCGAGAGGCGCCCGGTCTGGGTCCGAGGTTTATCCTCGGATTGTTGGATCTATGAGTGTCGGCAGGGACGTCCTGAGGAGGAGCGACCTGACAACGAGTAGAGGTGACAGCTCTCCTGGGCTTAGGTGTCATGTGAGCTCAGATTGATGGGATGCCGTTAATGGCTGGGTTCGGACTGATGTCCGTACCGAGGGTTCCCACAGTTGGCGCCAACCTGATGCAGTTTGTTTTTGGGGGGTGGCTGCACCAAGTGTGAGTTCTCTCAATTTGTAATTTTGCGGAAGCTTCGGTACTGGATGGTACACCCAACCCTCAGCTGAGGGAACGGCTCAGGAGTAGGCAGGAGCGAGGTGGAGGTCGGATGCACGGGAGGGATCTGGAGGCTTGGCTCGGATCTGGAAGCTTGGATCCGGAGGTCTCGTGTACCTGCACTCGGCCTAGGAACACCGGGGTTGATCTCGATGGCAGGCCCTGCGACGGTCTAGTTAGTCACTGATGAGTAACAGTAACTAGGGTTTTAGTGTAATACCCTGATTTTCCAAATATATGAAAGATTATTTATTTTTATATATGGTGTGCATGTGTAGTATGTTGACTATTATTTTTAGCATGATGTGTAAGAATATTATTTTTCTAAGCCCAAATGTTAGTTTACTTATTTTTCTTTTAAAATAGTTATCTTGGCCCAATTAATTTTAGCCCATGAAATTAAACCCTTTTATTATTTTCTACAACTTGTAATGTGTAGCACTATTTTTAAGACTTATTATTTTATGTACAAGTTCTTGTAGGGGTGATTTGTGCATGCACGTGCATTTCACATACACGTGCATTAAGCACTATTCTTGGCCGGATGTGAGTAGAGAAGTGGGTTGAGTCATGGGTAGTTATGTGAGGTGTGGGTAGTTTTCACAAATCCCTAGTCCATCCTAGCCCTTGATCCTATAACTATCTACTAAATCCTAGCCCTCCATCCTACTCAAATTTGTATATAAATACCCCCTCTCATTTTCTATTTCTTTTACACTAGAATCATTATTGTAAGAGAGTTATTTTTGAGAGAGTTGTGTGTGCTTTTCTGTGGAGGCCGAGTAGCATTTCTGAAGGCTTCGGTGTGGAGCAAGGAGCAAGGAGCAAGGAGTGCTGCGTCGCATTAAGGAGCTTTTACTGGATTCGATTACTTCGTCAATAAGGTGGGTGTTTCTCAGGACTTCTAGTGTAGAAAACATGCCATAATTGTGATGTTTGTTACTATGCTCATGAGAAGTAAAGTCGAATGTATTAGAATTGCTTGAGTATGGTTATGTTGATAATTGTGGAGGACTAATAGTGTAGTAATGGCACTGAAAACAAGGATGAATTGGGTCGGTACAGTCGACTTTCGTGTAGACAAGTCGACTGGTTCGAGACTTCTGTTACATGATTTGTTAGAAAGCTTCATGACATATATGTGAATAATTAAAATAAAGTAGTAAGGCTAAACTCATATCCTTCATGATGTACATGACTAAGTAGACATGAGCATGTGGAAAAAGAACTAGGGATAATTAATAAAACTATGAACGACTGGTGCAGTCGACTGATGTTATGAACAGTCGACCGATGCATCGATTAAACTATGAATATGCCTGTAACTCCATGAAATGAGACATGCTTTCATTGTGATTGTTCTAGTGTAATTGAGAATAAGGTTTCATCTCTGCAAGAAAGTTATGGATAAGTATAAGTGCATGTTTAAAACACTTCATTGTAGAAGAGACAATATTAGTGACTTGAAATTCCATGTTGTGATATTACTGAACAATTAAGAGACTTCGTGTTTATGAGACATGAACGTATGGATACTGGAAATTGACATCATGATGCAAGTGCATGTAAGAACTGTAAGAAAGATAATCCTGTAATTGGAAATATGAATCTGTCCAGTCGACTTAATGCGAGTAGCAAGTCGACTGAGCTGAACGTAGAAATGTACTGTTAAAAAACCCCCAGGACAGACGACTGATGGAATGACAGTCGACTGTCATATGAATGATTTTTGAACAAAGAAAAGTTGCGGGACAGCCGACTGGCCATGTGCAGCAGTCGACTCTCCCGAGTGTTTATGAAGAGCTTGTATTGACTGTATCAGTCGACTGGTCTTTTCCAAGACGACTGTACAGAGTAGATTCTGATATGTCAGAGATTTCATTTCGATTACTGCTAAGAGTTGCGAACTTTATGATTGATGTTTCTATTGCTGTATGGATTTATATGAAATGAATCATAGTTGGAATTGAGGAATTTACATGAATTGAGTCATACTTTGAATGAAGAATTACATGAATATGAAATTAAGAACATGATATGCTGAGGCAATGAAAATAAATTATGAGTTGGAATTGCTCAAATTGGAAGTTGTGAATTAGAAATTGAACAAAGGAGTAGCTAAGTCTCCCCCGGCAATGGAAATGAAATGAAAAATGAGAATTTAAAGACCAAGGTTGGTCATGTATTGAAATGAATGAATAAGTCCGGTTGAGTGGAGAGGCTAACTCCAGAACTTTGATTTTCATTCATGATTATATTAAAATAAGGACTAGTACATAGTAGAGATGTGATGAAAGTAAGAGAAAAATATTGAGTATGAGGGCTATTGGGTAGCGGCGAGAGCGTATCCCAGGAATTCCCATGATGAGTCTGGGTGAGGATACTACTCCAGAGTACCGTCCCAGTGGCGACGCTCGTGGGATGTTTGAAGACTACGGGTGGTGTCATGTCTATGGTGAGAGCTGAATTACCACAGGATGTCTGCATGATGAGTCATGTCAGCGATGGGATTCCCTCCAGAGTGCCTAGACATGAGTTCGTAGGTCAGAAAACATCTAGGATACTTACCGTAGTTACAGTAGTAGATTAGATCATGGCGAGGGATTGAACCCTATAAAAATGAAGAACGATTAAGAGGTTTGCCCTCGGACCTATGTAGTATGGGATGCATAGAATCCGAACAAGCGTGCATTAGTGTCATGTAAATTAAATAATTGCATTAAGAATTAAGTGCACAATCACAACACGACATCATTAAGATTTCCCTCTTTTCTGTTATTTTGAATGTGAACAAGTTTGTGATTTGTTAAGAAATAAGAATCGTTATACTGTTTCTGACATAGAGAGGATGGCCATGTATAATTATCATCGGTTGAATAAACTGACGTATCCACAGTTTTGTATGCAGGATAAATTACATGTTAAAGAGGAATGGATGCATAAAGATTTTACCATGTTGTTGTACACTTATGTAAATGTTGTAAATTTTTACTTCCGATGTGCAAATGAAAAGTGTAATGTATGATGTAAACTCTGATGTAAAGTGAAAAGTTTGATTTTCCTTGTAAAATTGTACTGAAGAAAGTGAAAAGATCCTGTAGAACATCTCAAATTCAGTGTATTTGGGATTCGGGGCGTTACAGAGTGGCATCAGAGCCACGCTTTCTACGCTTTCCACACTTGTACAAATTTATAAGGAACGACACCCTGGAAGTGGACATTAGAGTGTGTGTTTGAGTTTAGAGATTTAAATGTAAGTGACTTACATTTGTGTTGCTCTATGACTTATGCTTCTTCCTCTCTATTCTAAGATGGCTGATCACTTCGACCCTGCTGGAGGTGACGACTGGCATATCATTGAGGAAGAGTATCATCCTAGACAGGCTGATTCTGAGGACGAGTATCACCCTGGGCAAGCACATTCTGATGAGGAGGAGTGGCCTGAATCTCGAGAGATTACCCCACCTCCAGACTCGTCTGACGATTCTTCTTCCGATGAAGAAGAGGGACCAGGTCTGAGTAGCACTGTGGCTTCTCTTCAGAGGCAGGTGGAAACCCTGCGAGAGAGAGTTGGAGTATTCGAAGCTCAACTGGCGAAGCGAAAGGATGATTTTTCTGTTCTCAGTCACCGGGTATGGGAACTTGAGAAGAGAAAGAACCTGACAGATGTGCAGAAGGATGAAGTTGATGAACTACGGGGAGAACTTCGAGAAGCGAAGAGGAACCGTAGGAGTTAGATTGTTGTAGCTGCTATTTCTTTTATTCTGATGTTAAGAAATATTTTTAATTCGAATGTATAAAGTTTGAAATTCAATGAAATGCAAGTTGATTTAAGTTCTTGTTTTATACTTCGAATTTAATGGATCTTTTGCATCAGAATATGTCGAGAAGAGGAGCTAGGAATAGGGAAGGTTTAGATCTGGAGACCGAACTTGCAAGGGTCTACTAGACGCTTAATGCAGTGGCTATGAACCAAGGAAGGGGGCCGGTGAACCCAGTGCCCGAGGCGATTAAGCTGGTGGAATCGTTCAAGAGAATGAAACCACCTGTATTCGAGGGAAAGTCAGACCCAGATGCGGCTGACAACTGGATTCGGCAAGTGGAGACAATCTTTGAGGTGTTGGAGACCCCGGAAGACAGCAAGGTCAAGTTGGCGACTTTGCAACTGGAAAAGGACGCGGCTGTTTGGTGGCAGTCGATGAGGAGGACCATGGGAGGTATAGTGCTTGGCTGGGAGGAATTTCTGGAAGAATTTCGCAGTCATTATTTCCCCTCCGATGTTCAAGAGAAGAAGGCAATGGAGTTTCTGTCACTTCAGCAAGGCAGCTTGTCAGTGAGGGAGTATGAGACTAAGTTTACTCAGCTCTCCAAGTATGCTCCAGAACTGGTGATGGATGAGGCGAAGAAGGCTCGTAAGTTCGAGCATGGGCTGAGACCGAGCTTGAGATCCCGGATGATACCTCTTGGTATCAGACGATTTGACAAGCTGGTCAAGAGGGCGGCAGTGACGGAGGCGGATATGGAGCAGTTCCATGTTGCTTAGCACCAGAGGAACAACTGGCAGTCCGGGAAGAGGCCCGCCAATTCTGGGAGTTTCAAGGGCCAACCATCTGCACAGAGATTCAAACCGACAGGGGCGAACGCTATTAGTGTGGCTGGAGGACCCAGGAGCAATGTGGTGAGACCTTCTGCAGTCACTTGCTACAACTGTGGTGAGATGGGACATTACAAATCTCAATGTCTCAAACCACGGGCTGGCAATCACAATGTGCCAATACAGCAGACTGGGAAGAGGCCGTACCAGCCAGGACGAGTATTTGCCTTGACGGAAGCTGATGTTGAGGAAGCAGATCAGGTCATCTCTGGTATGAGGGCTGATGTTTAGTGGTTTTTGTTATTTCTTCTTCCCGCTCATATTGTGAAACTGTTATGTAATGGTGTGTATTATGTAACAGGAGAACTCTATCTTAATGGAATGAAAGCTGTTGTATTGTTCGATACTGGATCCTCTCATACTTTTGTGTCTCCTAAGTTTGCTAAAGTGTTGGGAGTTGAACCGAAGATTTTTCCAGGCAAGATCTTAGCAGTAGCTACTCCATCAGGGGAAACTTTGACCACTGATCGGTATTACGCTGATTGCGAGATTGTAATTGGAGATCGAATCTTTGGCATTGATCTGATCGAGCTGACTATCTTGGGAGTCGATGTTATCATTGGCATTGATTGGATGTCGGTGTACAGTGCAAGCATCGAATGCAAGACCAAGACGGTGACAGTGAAGGCTCCAGGAGGACCTGAAGTCAATTTCCAAGGGAAGCAGAAATGTTCTAAGCTAGTGGCAACTATCCGCAAGGAAGAGACTCCTGTGGAATTGCAAGGGATTCCTGTGGTTCGGGACTATTCGACTGTGTTCTTGGAAGATTTTCCTGGGTTACCCCCGCATCGTGATGTAGAGTTCAGCATCACTGTTCAACCGGGAAGTGCACCCATTTCTAAGACACCGTATAGGATGGCTCCAGTGGAACAGGATGAGGTAAAACGGCAGATTGAGGAACTGTTGGAGAAAGGCTTTATTCAACCTAGTGCGTCACCTTGGGGAGCACCAGTGCTTTTGGTAAAGAAGAAGGATGGATCGATGAGAATGTGTATCGATTACCGAGAGCTGAATAAGGTCACTGTTCAAAATAAGTATCCTATTCCTCGAATTGATGACTTGTTCGATCGTCTACAAGGAGCAGCTGTATTCTCCAAAATAGATCTTCGATCAGGATATCACCAAGTGCGAGTGAAAGCTGAAGATGTGCATAAAACTGCATTTAGAACTCGACATGGGCATTACGAATTCTTAGTCATGCCATTCGGAGTGACGAATGCACCCGCAGTCTTCATGGACTTGATGAACAGAGTTCTGAGGCCGTTTATTGATTCTTTCGTCGTGGTGTTTATCGACGATATTCTCGTGTACTCCAAGTCAGAGGAGGAGCACACTGAGCATCTGGCAGTAGTGTTGAAGAAGCTGGAAGAGCAGAAGTTGTATGCCAAGTTATCGAAGTGTGATTTCTGGAAATCTGAAGTGACATTCCTAGGTCACATCCTTTCTAAGGAGGGAGTGGCAACTGACCCTCAGAAGATAGAGGCAGTGAGAGATTGGGCTAGGCCTACTACAGTGAAGGAAGTCAGAAGTTTTCTTGGAATGACTGGATACTACAGGAGATTCATTCAAGGTTATGCTCAGATAGCTGTGCCGCTTACTGGACTGACCAAGAAGAATGTGAGCTTCAAGTGGACTGAGCAGTGTGAGGCGAGCTTTCAGGAGTTGAAAGAGAAGCTGACTACTGCACCTATTTTGGCTTTGCCTAGAGCAGGTGTTGAGTATGATGTTTATAGCGATGCTTCACATCGTGGGCTTGGTTGTGTCTTAATGCAAGAAGGAAGAGTAATCGCTTATGGGTCTAGGCAACTACGACCACATGAGAAAAATTACCCGACTCATGATCTAGAGTTGGCTGCAATTATCTTTGCTTTGAAGCAATGGAGGCACTATGTGTACGGTGAGAAGTTGAATATGTACACAGACCACAAGAGCTTGAAGTATATATATCAGCAGAGGGATCTGAATCTGAGGCAACGGAGATGGTTGGAAGTGCTCGAGGATATGCGACCTGAGATCAAGTATCATCCTGGAAAGGCTAATGTTGTTGCTGATGCACTTAGTCGCAAAAGCAGTTTGGCCAGTTTGATTACAACTCAGAGGCATCTGATTGAGGAGTTGGATCGAGCAGGTATTGAGATTGTCTTGCAAGAATTGGGAGCATCTTTGGCTCAGTTGAGGCTTCAGCCTACACTGAATGCAAGGATCATTGCAAGTCAGGAGGTTGATGCTAATATTTTGGAGATGAAGGAGCAGGTTGGTGCTGGCCAGTTGCCTGGATTTCAAACCAGGGATGGAGTGCTGTGGTTCGGAGATAGGCTATGTGTTCCAAATCAGGCGGACCTGAAAGAGAGTATTCTTCAGGAGGCGCATGCCACTCTTTTGTCTGTACATCCTGGAAGTACAAAGATGTACAATGACATCAAACAGTATTTCTGGTGGTCAGGTTTGAAGCGGGATGTGGCTGATTTTGTTGCGAAGTGTGAGGTTTGTCAGCAAGTCAAAGCCGAAAATCAGAGACCCGGAGGTCTATTACAGCCGTTACCTATTCCGGAATGGAAGTGGGATAACATCAGTATGGATTTCATCACGGGATTGCCTAAAAGTTCTAAAGGCAATGATGCAATTTGGGTTATAGTCGATTGACTGACCAAGTCCGCTCACTTTTTGGCGATAAAACTCACTTCTTCGATGGACAAGTTGGCTGAGTTGTATGTTGGCGAGATTGTCCGACTTCATGGTGTTCCCTCAACTATTGTGTCTGATCGAGATGCGCGGTTTACTTCGCATTTCTGGAGGAGTCTTCAGACAGCTTTGGGTACCAAGACAGATTTCAGCACTGCTTTTCATCCGCAAACCGATGGGCAGACCGAGAGAGTCAACCGTATTCTTGAGGATATACTGCGGTGTTGTATACTAGACTTTGGAGGCAGTTAGGAAAGGCATTTACCCTTGGTAGAGTTTGCCTACAACAACAGTTTTCAGGCTAGCATCGGGATGGCGCCGTACGAAGCTTTGTATGGCAGGAAGTGCAGGACTCCTGTTTGTTGGTATGAAGTTGGGGAGCGTCAGTTGTTTGGTCCTGAGCTTGTGCAGCAAACTTCTGAGAAGATTGATCTGATCAGGAAAAGGTTGGTGGAAGCTCAGAGCAGGCAGAAAAGCTATGCAGATAACCGGAGAAGGGACCTTGAGTTTGAGGTTGGTGACTTCGTCTTTCTGAAGGTATCACCCAGTAAAGGTGTGGTTCGTTTTGGCAAAGGCGGGAAGTTAGCCCCGAGGTTTATAGGCCCGTATAAGATATTGAAAAGGATCGGGAAAACTGCTTACCGGCTTGAATTACCGGAAGAGTTGTCTCAGGTGCACAATGTCTTTCATGTGTCTATGCTGAGAGGTTATATCCCATATCCGAGTCATCATTTGCCTGAAGTGCCGGAAGGTTTGCAGTTGGATCTGAATTACATCGAGTCTCCTGTAGAGATTGTTGACCGTAGGGAGAAAGTCTTGAGGAATAAGACGATACCGATGGTCAAGGTGGTCTGGAGAAACCATTTGGTTGAAGAGGCTACTTGGGAGTCTGAGGAGAGGATGTTGAAGGATTATCCTGAGCTTTTTGCTTGATTGTATCTTTGTATCTTTTTGCTCTTGTTGTTGTGTTTCCTGTTTTCTCGCTCTTGGCTGTAGTTCCGGGGACGGAACTATTCTAAGGAGGGAGTGATGTAATACCCTGATTTTCCAAATATATGAAAGATTATTTATTTTTATATATGGTGTGCATGTGTAGTATGTTGACTATTATTTTAGCATGATGTGTAAGAATATTATTTTTCTAAGCCCAAATGTTAGTTTACTTATTTTTCTTTTAAAATAGTTATCTTGGCCCAATTAATTTTAGCCCATGAAATTAAACCCTTTTATTATTTTCTACAACTTGTAATGTGTAGCACTATTTTTAAGACTTATTATTTTATGTACAAGTTCTTGTAGGGGTGATTTGTGCATGCACGTGCATTTCACATACACGTGCATTGAGCACTATTCTTGGCCGGATGTGAGTAGAGAAGTGGGTTGAGTCATGGGTAGTTATGTGAGGTGTGGGTAGTTTTCACAACTCCCTAGTCCATCCTAGCCCTTGATCCTATAACTATCTACTAAATCCTAGCCCTCCATCCTACTCAAATTTGTATATAAATACCCCCTCTCATTCTCTATTTCTTTTACACTAGAATCATTATTGTAAGAGAGGTATTTTGTGAGAGAGTTGTATGTGCTTTTCTGTGGAGGCCGAGAGCATTTCTGAAGGCTTCGATGTGGAGCAAGGAGCAAGGAGCAAGGAGTGCTGCGTCGCATTAAGGAGCTTTTGCTGGATTCGATTACTTCGTCAATAAGGTGGGTGTTTCTCAGGACTTCTAGTGTAGAAAACATGCCATAATTGTGATGTTTGTTACTATGCTCATGAGAAGTAAAGTCGAATGTATTAGAATTGCTTGAGTATGGTTATGTTGATAATTGTGGAGGACTAATAGTGTAGTAATGGCACTGAAAACAAGGATGAATTGGGTCGGTACAGTCGACTTTCGTGTAGATAAGTCGACTGGTTCGAGACTTCTGTTACATGATTTGTTAGAAAGCTTCATGACATATATGTGAATAATTAAAATAAAGTAGTAAGGCTAAACTCATATCCTTCATGATGTACATGACTAAGTAGACATGAGCATGTGGAAAAAGAACTAGTGATAATTAATAAAACTGTGAACGACTGGTGCAGTCGACTGATGTTATGAACAGTCGACCGATGCATCGATTAAACTATGAATATGCCTGTAACTCCATGAAATGAGACATGCTTTCATTGTGATTGTTCTAGTGTAATTGAGAATAAGGTTTCATCTCTGCAAGAAAGTTATGGATAAGTATAAGTGCATGTTTAAAACACTTCATTGTAGAAGAGACAATATTAGTGACTTGAAATTCCATGTTGCGATATTACTGAACAATTAAGAGACTTCGTGTTTATGAGACATGAACGTATGGATACTGGAAATTGACATCATGATGCAAGTGCATGTAAGAACTGTAAGAAAGATAATCCTGTAATTGGAAATATGAATCTGTCCAGTCGACTTAATACGAGTAGTAAGTCGACTGAGCTGAACGTAGAAATGTACTGTTAAAAAACCCCCAGGACAGACGACTGATGGAATGACAGTCGACTGTCATATGAATGATTTTTGAACAAAGAAAAGTTGCGGGACAGCCGACTGGCCATGTGCAGCAGTCGACTCTCCCGAGTGTTTATGAAGAGCTTGTATTGACTGTATCAGTCGACTGGTCTTTTCCAAGACGACTGTACAGAGTAGATTCTGATATGTCAGAGATTTCATTTCGATTACTGCTAAGAGTTGCGAACTTTATGATTGATGTTTCTATTGCTGTATGGATTTATATGAAATGAATCATAGTTGGAATTGAGGAATTTACATGAATTGAGTCATACTTTGAATGAAGAATTACATGAATATGAAATTAAGAACATGATATGCTGAGGCAATGAAAATGAATTATGAGTTGGAATTGCTCAAATTGGAAGTTGTGAATTAGAAATTGAACAAAGGAGTAGCTAAGTCTCCCCCGACAATGGAAATGAAATGAAAAATGAGAATTTAAAGACCAAGGTTGGTCATGTATTGAAATGAATGAATAAGTCCGGTTGAGTGGAGAGGCTAACTCCAGAACTTTGATTTTCATTCATGATTATATTAAAATAAGGACTAGTACATAGTGGAGATGTGATGAAAGTAAGAGAAAAATATTGAGTATGAGGACTATTGGGTAGCAGCGAGAGCGTATCCCAGGAATTCCCATGATGAGTCTGGGTGAGGATACTACTCCAGAGTACCGTCCCAGTGGCGATGCTCGTGGGATGTTTGAAGACTACGGGTGGTGTCATGTCTATGGTGAGAGCTGAATTACCACAGGATGTCTGCATGATGAGTCATGTCAGCGATGGGATTCCCTCCAGAGTGCCTAGACATGAGTTCGTAGGTCAGAAAATATCTAGGATACTTACCGTTAATAATTAGTGTCATGTAAATTAAATAATTGCATTAAGAATTAAGTGCACAATCACAACACGACATCATTAAGATTTTCCTCTTTTCTGTTATTTTGAATGTGAACAAGTTTGTGATTTGTTAAGAAATGAGAATCGTTATACTGTTTCTGGCATAGAGAGGATGACCATGTATAATTATCGTCGGTTGAATAAACTGACGTACCCACAGTTTTGTATGCAGGATAAATTACATGTTAAAGATGAATGGATGCATAAAGATTTTACCATGTTGTTGTACACTTATGTAAATATTGTAAATTTTTACTTCTGCTGTGCAAATGAAAAGTGTAATGTATGATGTAAACTCTGATGTAAAGTAAAAAGTTTGATTTTCCTTGTAAAATTGTACTGAAGAAAGTGAAAAGATCCTGTAGAACATCTCGAATTCAGTGTATTTGGGATTCGGGGCGTTACATTTAGAGGTGAGAGATTCATTACCTTCTGAAGGGGGAGAGAGCCTGGTATTTATAGGCAGTGCAGACCGGGTCTGGACCCGTTTGGGGCCGGGTCTGGACCCAGTTACCCGTGGACCTGATATGGTAGAAGCCCGTGAGGCTTAGGGCTGACCTAGCAGACCTGATGATCAGGAGTAAACGGCTTTTGAGAGGATCCTATGGCCCAAGGGGAGCCACGTCATCTGACCCATATCAGTTTCATTAAAACTTTATTAATGAAGCAGTGACGGGTCACCTTTTAATTTTAAAAAAAAACAGTTTTTTCAAAAGAGTCTTACAAAACCCAATTACAACAGAAACAAGAACTCAATAACATTCACTTATTGATTACATAACATATCCAGTACTAAATATTTTCTGCAACGATAACAGTTAATGTAACATACAACTAGTTGCTGGCTCAGATGCAGGTCAGCGATGGAGAGAGATAGCTGCAAGGAAAAGAGATGAGAAGATGAGCAATTTCTGGTCATGGCTTGAACTCGCAACCTATGAACTTGTTCCTGGAGCTGGAGCAAAGTTTGATCCATCTGCATCACAAAACCATGTATGTGTCACTTGATTGAATTAAAACTAATCACATTTGGCAATTTTGCCTCAAGTTGTTGATTATTTCATGCATAAAGATTGCTGGTTTTCATCTCTTAATTACCTCGAGCACTAGGCAGTGTAGGGCTGCTTGGAGATGGCGAGGCAGCTGGAGCACCACCGATGGCTGCAATCATGATAATTTAACATGAGACAGTATGAAAATGGATCATCTCCACTTGGAAAATTTATGTAAAATTTCTGCCATGATTGAGTGATTAGATATTTGGCCCAAAAAAACAAAAACAAAGAACAGTAGTTATTTTGGTTGTACTAAAACTGGATAATTCCCGTAGAAAACAGTTACAGAGACAATCAAAGGAACCTTTTTGTGCAATTATTTCAAATTGAAATTGAAATGTATAATGTTTGTTAAACTGTACTAGATTCTGTTAAGTTGGATGTCAGTTGTAATATCTTTCATGAAAATACTCCTTTTTCAAATTTTAGATTAAAATCAAGGCAAAATTTAAAAAAACGTCACAATAGTTTGGCGCTGTTTAAAAAAACGTCACAAAACTTTGACTTTTTAAAAAAACCGCACAAAATTTAACTCTCAACTCACGGAGTTATCCAACCGTTAACTGGGTTATACGTAATATTTTAAAAAACATCACAAAACTATTGTTTTGTTTAAAAAAACAACACAGAACTATTATCCTGTTTAAAAAAAAATCACAAAAGTTCCCATTTGTTTTAAAAAAAACATCACATAACTATTATCCCAATTAACGGTTGGATAACTCCGTGAGTTGAAAGTTAAACTTTGTGCGGTTTTTGTAAAAAGTCAAAGTTTTGTAACGATTTTTTAAACAGCGCCAAACTATTGTGACGTTTTTTTAAATTTTGCCTAAAATCAATTAATTTTTGTTTGGGTGTAACTTAAGGCGTTCTCTTTAAACAGTTTCAATACTAGTTGACAATGTTTAAATCCAAATCTCAGTCACTAATGGTATATAGCAGTGAATCAATTGCACAAGTTACAACAAATTTCTCCTACAACGAAACATTTTGAAGTGTATGATGAGAAAAATGGAAAATGATCGTGCTGAAAGTAAAGAATGATGGTTCTGTAATTCTGTTGTACTAATAGCTAGAGTGTTTTAGAACATGGAGGATGCACACCATACCAAAGCATTGAGGATGGTGAACAAAAATTTGAAGTGTTGATCTGAGTTAGTACTAGGAATGAGTGCAAAACAAATGCTTACAGTTGCATAGGCTAACAGGTGGGGTTTTGACTTGACAAGCACCAGGGAGTTCTAATGCCCGAGTTCTGTTGATGGTGATTCCCAGCGTTTGTAATATTCCCCCGCCATTGATTACCACACAGAGGCACTGTGGCTTCGAACTCACCACAGATGTCAGCTGTGTGCAACATGAGCTGGTCGGAGTTGCAGCATTTCCTGTAATGAAGTTTAGACAAGGAGACAGACTGATTATAGTCGACATGCAATTGCTCGTCGACTGGGCCAATGCACCAGCCAACAACAATGAAGTGATTAGTACTACACCCAAATGAAAGAATCTTCGAGCCATTTGTGTATGTTTTTGAAAGGGTGTTTAAATTTTTATAGCTGACGGAAAGAGAGGTTTCATTGGAGTTATATAGTTGTGATTTTGCATGACGGGTACTTGTTGGTGAACGACCTTTCTCGAGTTTTTACAGCTGTTTCAATCAGAGCAGGCTTGAGATCCAAGGTCAACATGATGATGAAAACTATCAGGACTAGTAATTAGGTTTGATTACGAAATGCTTAATGCGCGCTTTTACCTACTCGTAGTTTATATATTAATATTTTTGGGAGAAAATGGTGACCTTATAAGTAAGATCACTCCAAGGAATACAAGATACATAGATTTGGATGAAGTAAAAGTAATAAGTTAGATTAATGACCAAATTGTAGGTTTGTGAATTCCTTTGTGTCGTTTTTGTAGCCGCAATTGGAACAAAATTCAACTTTATAGAAGCAATTGAATAGGCTAGGATAATCAACGAATTCTGTAGTTTTTTTTTTTTTTTTCATAAACGGTTGATCCTAAGACAAGGGCCGGCCCTGGACCAGGGCCAACAGGGCGACCGCCCAGGGTCCACTTCAGGGGAGGGGCCCAAATTTTTTTAAATATAATAAATTAATAGTCTTCTAATTAATATAATGAATTAATGGGTTTGTAATTAATTTTTTGTGGATGGCCCAATTTAGTAATCTCTCTCTCTCTTTTTCAGTGTCACTTCAAATTCTTCATTTTTTTTGTCCAGCCTCTTCATCTTCTTCAAATTCTCTCTCTCTCTCTCACTCACTCTCTCTCTCCCCTTACGACATCTTCAGATCTTCTTCAAATTGTCAACTGAGAATTTTCGTTTGTTTCTTTTACATAGCTTTTTTCTTAGCAGGAGTTGTAGTTTGAGTTGTAGTCATGGTGTCTCGGATATCAGAGGCGTAGTTGGAGTGTCGGTCTTCTTAGCAGGACTGCAAGAGTTGTTGGTCTTCTTAGCATTACTCTCGTAATTCAGCCCTCATGTCGTTTTTTTTTTTATTAATAGAATTGAGAATCTCTTTTGTGGGTTTAGGATGTACTGAGGTAGAAATCACTCCAACAAGAGTATTGTTGATTGATTTTATTGTTAGGCAAACTTAGTGACCAACTGAAATTTGAAGCTTATTTATATGATAAGCTTGATTCCTGGGCCCTAGCCTTATATTTTAGATGAGATGTGATTTTTATTTATTTTATTTTATTTTTTTTGACAGGTGCAAGAGTCGCTATTACTATGCTTAATGAAATATATGAAGTATTTGATGTCATAAAGCAAAATAAAAGTAATTTTTATTTTTGTGGGCATTGTTTTTATGTCCCCCGCCGTTATATTATAATTTATTAATATATATAAAAATACATGCATATCTATAAATGGCCTAATTTTTCGCCCAGGGCCTCAAATACCTCAAACCGGCCCTGCCTAAGACTCCCTGCACTTCATTAATTTTTTTTAATAAAACATACATCCAAAGTAAGGAAAATGATGTTCATGAATCCCCACACGTGGGCCATGAGCCTCATTCCCCATCAAAAGATTCCCATAAAAGATAGCTCCCGCCCCAAGAAAGTGTAAATACAAATAGTTACAATAATTATTGTTCCACCCAAACAATAATTGGATCCAAAAAAAAAGTGGCACCACCACAGGCCCACACAAAAGGCGTCCACCATCCCGCTTCCGCATGCTAATCACTCTTCCTCAATGGTTCCCCCCTTTCCTCGGTCTCTGCCTAGTAGGTCGTCGTGTTGTCCTCGGTGTACATTTTTTTGACTTTCTTTGTTGATTCCCCACCTGACGTTATAGACCAGAAGATGATATTAGCAATAATCTTGAATAGTAGTTGATGATGCATGATGTGTCTGTGGTGTGGCCTAACAAATCTACAGTTTCTCTCTAACCATATTCCCCATCAAATTGCCATCACCCCAACCCCTTAAATGTCAAAGTCTCCTCTCCGGAGGTGTAATTTACGCCAATTTCCCCCAAGGTCTTGCACCGTCTCAGGACATGATCCTGAGATGCCTAGTCTATTCAACAAATCCCCCCATATAGGTCTAACAAATTGACATGTAACGGAAAGGAGATCTACCGTTTTGTTACCCAGATTGCACATAATACAGTCTCCTGGGCCAAGCCACTTACGTCTTGCCAAGTTGTCCCTGGTAAGTACAACATTTTTACACACAAGCCAATTGAATGCCATTATCTTAAGAGGCACCCTAACCATCCAGACCGGATCATTGGTCCGAATTCCCCCATTGTTTAGCCACTTATAAACCGATTTAATCGAGAATACCCCTCCCTTCCCTGCTTCCCAAGTTATTTTGTCTGTATTCTCCTCACCAGAAGGCTTCCAGCTTTGTAAAAATTGGATAAGATCCTGCTTTTGTCTCCTAGCCTCCACATTTAGCCTGCCAGATAATCCTCATGATCTCCATTCTTCGTTTCTCAAGTTTCGCGCTACCGAGTTGTTTTTGTCAGTTGCGCATTCGTAAGCATCTGGAAATCTTCTCTTCAGGCGAATTGGCCCGCACCATTCGGTTTTATTTATTTAATTTATGATCAGTTGTAACCTATGTTGTCCAGTTCTCACAAATAGATGGTTTGTCTAAGAAAAAAACAGACAAGAAATTCAATTTTGATTCAAAAGACAATTTGCAATAACCTGTAACTCTCTTAAGCAAAAGGATTTTCTGACATTTTTTTCCTTTTATTCTCACGTAGAAAAGAACAGAGATACGCAAGAAAGGGAATATATAACAACAATTTTGCAGCATGGGCCTTAATCCTTAGCCTTGTGCTTTCAAAATTGTGGGGTGTTTTTTTTTTTCCTTTTTTCTTTTATTGATATAATTTTTGGGTTGAGATGTTGAGTTTGATTCATTTTGTTTTTTTTTCCCTGAGTTTAAAAGCGATCCAAAACGGGCCATCATGTTCTATTAATATTCCCATTAATCTTTGATTTTTCTGTGCTACCTAATGCAACTTAACCAAACTATGGTCTTGACAAGAATTATGATTCCTCTATTCTGAGTTGGCTATCGTATAGAAGCTCTACACAGGCAATCTCAATTCTTAGCTTGATAGAGTTTAACTTACAGACAACTCTTCAAGCAAAATTAATGAACTTGCTATGCTTAAAAGAGTTTCTCTCTGTAGAAAATCTAGAGGGAGAAACTCCCCCTAAAAAAATCCAAAAAAGAAAACCCTAGATCTAGATCTAAGTTTGGAGGGGGCGGCGGCTAGGGTTTCGCAGCCCCCTCCCCGGCCGCCCTTCAACCTCCTCCTCCATCCCCAACTCTCAACGACGTTCTCCTCCCACTGCAACTTCGATTTCGTCCTCCCTCCGTTGTTTCTCCCGAGTGTTGGCATTGGGAGTGGCGAGCTTCTACGGTGAGGAGCTCGCAGCGGCGGCGGAAAGGATACTCGGCCTCCGCATCGTTTACCATGGTTTGGCCCAGTGCATTCAGAGGTGGTGGGATGACTCGTAGGAAGATCACAATGACGATGAGATTGAGATGCGTGACGTGTGGCCCGATTCTCTGTATAACCTCGACCACCAGAACTAGCAGCAGCAATGGAGAAGATCGCCGATGATGTCAGCAATGGCGACTTCGAGAAGTAATGATGATTGGCAGAGCAAGTTGGTGATCTCTGCTGGTCATGATTATATGTCCTACATTGCTAACCCTTGTCCACTGCAACCAACAACAGAGACTATTACTAGTAGGGGACACTAGAATTGTCACTGTTTTTATTTTTGTTGAGGGTGGATTGGAGGAGTTCCCTGAGGTCGGTTTTGATTCGGTGTGAAGTATGATGTGCAGCACGATCGTGGGGCTTGGGCCTGAAGACGGGGTCCCCCCATAAGGTGCGCTCACTGTTGCAGCACAGTTGTGGGGCTTGGGCCCGCAGCTGGGATCCCCCTATGAGGTGCGCGGAGTGAAAATGTAGAGTAAGAGTTGTTTGGGATTTTGGCTGTCAGTGTGTGGGTCACACCTGAAATTTGACCTCCTTTAACCGACTGCCACAGGCTAAGCGACAGCACTGCCACTACGCCCTCATCATGAAACCTAGAATTTACAACGTCCACTATCCGCAGGGGCGAGAGGGAAAGGTAATGCTTCAGTTAGTTGTGATTTGCTTCGAATTTTTGTGAGAGAGAGAGAGAGAGTGACAGTGAGAGAGAGTGAGAGAGTGAAGATGTTGCTTCTCTGCAGGTGTATGTTTGTATTTGTGAAAAATCACTTGAGAGGGTAAAAGCGTGAAAGAGGTGAAGGTATCCTCTTCATGGCTCTCTCTTTAACTGTTTTTGTGGTTAGGATGAGTGAGATTTTTGTTTGATAAGAAATTGCTTGAGAGAGCTAAAGCATGAGAGAGGTGAAGGTATCCTCTCCACGGCTCTCTCTTTGGTTTGTGACTATAACTGGGCTGAGTGTGAGAGTGTTGCGGGGAGTTAGTAGGAGTTGAGGAGGAGAATGATGGGAACGGTGAATATCTAAATCCCACGTGATTCACTTCAGGTGGGTGTGCGCGTGCTGTAGAGGCGGTGCACGAAGCTTATTTGACGTACATACAATTAGTGGGACATTGCTTTATGACTGGGCCTAAGCTGGGGTCCAGTACAATATTGGTGGTGGTCGGGGCCAAGCTGGGGCCGATTCGACCTTGTCGAATGTGGGTTGTTTTTTGGTTTGGGAAGGGTGTTGGAGTGAGCTCTGATTGTATGTACTGGTCATGTCGCTTCATGTTCTATTTTTATGTTTGTAGTTTGTAATTTGGCCCAGTACGCTGGGTTTGTTGGGTTAATTTCCTATTAATTAAATAGGGTGGCCATACTCCACCTTTTCCTTCAAAAAAAAACTCTTCAAGCAAAATTTCATTGAAAATGGGTAATCAAGTAAATTTTGGTGGGACAAATGGTGTGGGCCACACATTCTCAAAGAGTTGTCCCAGATCTCTACAAACATTTGGCGTAGCCACATCTGCGGTTGTCTAAGCTTGAAAAAGAGGGTTGTGGAGATCACCCTTCAAAAATCGTCTTAACTATGAGCTGTAACGGAGAAGGAGGAAATTCGACTCCCAATTACACTGGCAGGGAATGCACTCAGGGACCTGACAAGAAAGCTTGGGAATGGGAAAGGAACGACACCTTCATGGTTCACTCACTCTACAACATATTCACTTCAGGTGTTGTCGACCAAGATGGTCATCAATTATTTAGAAAGCTAAAGCGCATCTTAAAGCGAGGGTTTTCCTTTGGCCAGTCCTCAACAATGCAATCTTAACTAGGGAAAACCTGGTAAAAAGACAACCTAGAATTGCTACCAACTGTGATTTTGCAATGCAACTATTGAATCTAAGGAGCACTTATTCATAGAGTGTCACAACAGCAAAGCTGTTGGATCGAGGTCATGTGGGCACTCACAACAACTGAATATCCCGGGAATTATAAGGGCATGTGGACCAGTCCTAGTTTCACTAGAAACAGACAAAGGATGAAGGAAGCGTGATATATCATCACCGCCGTAACGACCTGAGTTTTATGTTTATCGTTTTATCGATATTCCCACCCTCCATGGATTTAGGTTTTATGTTTATCTTGCATGCAAGTACAGTTTCCCAGTCTTCTGTAACTGTTTTATTACCATCTTATTAATGAAACTTTGTGCCTATATTTCACCTTATCATTTCATAAAAAGATAAAATGAATAAAAAAATAAATAAATTTGTGCACCATACTTGAAAACCTCCTTACCTACATATGTAAGAATTATACTAGTGTCACCCTGTAAAAATTACACAGACTAAAATAATTTTGAGGGACTCATAAAATTGTATGGTACATCAAAATTTAGAAATGCCTCCTAGCTATTTCAATCACAATATAATGAAAAGATGAAAAATCTACAAATTAACTAATTCACACTTTCATACCAACCAACATCATTCTATATTTCTATTCAATTAAAAGAAAATAAAAAAAAATAGTTAAATAATTACCAAAATTTAGAGATGCTAAAAAAGAAACTTACAATCTTGTCAAATTCCTCAATTCTAAAGCTTGCATGCAAATACTCATGTCTACGAAGTCCCTCAATATTTGCCTCCAACTGTTCTATATTACTCCTTGGAGCATCCACAGTCGTGTGCTATTTATGCATAAAATGCATTTTATAGCAAACGACGAACTGCAGTCGTTTGCTATTTATGTATTTTAGGCATAAATTGCTACAGTAGATTGCTATATATGGCACAAGATATAGCTATATGCATAATATACGAGATGAAACATGATGTTGCGTCCGAAAAAAAAAAAAATTTAAATTCGTCAGACGCAACATGAAGTTGCGTCCGACGACTTTTTAAATTTAAAAAAAAACATTTAATAAAAACTCTTCAAACCTGGGCCTCCTTGGACGCAACATGATGTTGCGTCCGACGGAAGGGCCCACAATTTTTATAAAAAAAACTTACATAACATTTTTAATTAATAAAAAAATCATAAAAAATTCTAAAAATTCGTCTGATGCAACTTGAAGTTCTGTCTGACTTTTTTATTCTTAAATTGGTAAAAAAATATCAATCGATGACTGCAGCGAATTGGCAAATGCTATATGCATTTATGCATAAATGCATTTTTTTAAACAATGACGACTGTGGATGCTCTTAGTTGTGTCTCTATAAAATGATCAAATTATAAAACACACATACAATACTACAATTCACCAAAATTTTTCAAACAAAACTAAAAGATATAGAAAATATACCACTATCTGCATTTGTTTTCCTTCTGATTCCAGCATATTCCGAAGCTTCTCTTGCTTTCATCAAATTTTCATCTTCTCATTTCATCAACCATTTGATGCAAGTCATTAGCTTTCTTATATTCACTCATTTGTTCACTTTTATCCTAAGAAAATATAAAAGAATAAAATACAATAATGATAAAATGGACCAAACTATTCAACTTTCATGTTTTTTACCATCATCTACAACATTCTTTGTAATTGAAAATTTAATGATAATATTACTTAGATAGCAAAAGTCCAAATGAAAACATATAACAATTAGAAGAAAAAGCCCTCATATGCAAGTCAGTTTGTTCTAATCTCACACCTGACGATCCCCCTTGTTCTAATCTGAAACCCTACATTATTAGGTTTGCATCTGATCCCGAATCTCAAAATTTGACCATACTATCATAAAAAAGCAGAAAAATACTTAGACACAAACAAATTAAATATTACCCAAAAAATGATATAAAAACTGAAACAACAATTCTAATTGAAGAAAGATTGCTAAAATAAATGAAAAGCTCAAGAACTTAACAAAAGTAATTTTTCATGAGAAATATTTATGAGAAATAGTGAACACAATTACCATCAAATTGAAGAATAAAAGTTGATCTTTAGGCAACCTACATCTGGGCCAATTACAGTGACGGCATGACATACAGGCCTAACTACCATCTCCGTAATCATTGTGTATACACATTGGAGAGAGTAGCATAAATCACTGAATAAACAAAAGCAAACATATAATAAACGCTTACATTACCTCTTACGTTCCCACAGTTTTTTCTTTCCTTCATCTCTTCGCCTTCCGAAATCTCAATTTCTACCATTGCCTATAAATCTAATTTATTTGGATCTGAAGAAACAAAGAATCAAGAACAGAACATTAGTTAGGATTTGGTCTGAAAACCAATCTTTATTTTTGAATCCATAATTAGGGTTTGGATTTCGAAATTTCAATAATTGAATCGCCCTAATTAGAAATCAAGATTAAAAGCGGGTGGTAAATTAGGGTTTCATGAATAAAATATTACAAAACAAATTAGAAATTCAAAAACCCTAATTTCTCGTAGGAGAATTCTTATTGAAGAAAGATTGCTAAAATAATTATGAGAGGTTGCTAAAAATAAATGAAAAGCTCAAGAATTTAACAAAAATAATTTTTCATGAGAAATAATTATGAGTAGTGAACACAATTACCATCAAATTGAAGAATAAAAGTTGATATTAAGGTAACCTACATCTGGGCCAATTGCAGCGACGGCATGACATACAGGCCTAACTGCCATCTCTGTAATCTCTGCGTACACATTGGAGAGAGTAATGTAAATCAGTGAATAAACAAAAACAAACATATAATAAATACTTACATTACCTCTCACGTTCCCACATTTTATTCTTTCCTTCATCTCTTCGCCTTCCGAAATCCCAATTTCAACCATGACCTCTAAATCTAATTTATTTGGATCCGAAGAATCAAAGAATCAAGAACAGAACATTAGTTAGGATTTGGTATGAACATAACTAATCTTCATTTTTGAATCCATAATTAGGGTTTGCATTCCGAAATTTCAGTTATTGAAATGCCCTAATTAGAAATCAAGATTAAAAGCGTGTGGTAAATTAGGGTTTCATGATTACAATATTACAAAAAAAATTAGGAATTCAAAAACCCTAATTTCTCATAGGAGAATTCTTAACGATGGTGTCATCATCCATGGTGGGCCAGCAAGCATCGTCGGCGAGGATTTGAGCGTGCTGGCGGACGACGACTGCTGAGATTTTGGGGCGGATAGTTAGCGGGATTTTGGGGGAGGAGGGGGAGTTGGGAGAGCAAGAGTTTTTTTTGTTTTTTTTTTGTATTTATTTTTGTACTTTGTTTTGTTAAGTAAAAAAATGTGATGTACACGTGTTAAGGTAGGTGTGATTTCCTACTTTTGCTCTCTTTTCTCCATTTCAAAATAGAGAAAGGAAAGAGGGAGTAGACCTATTAGCTTAAGATATAATATAATCCTCAATCAATTCCAATAACTCGCACAATGACCGTCTACTACCATAAATTTTGGTATTATTGTCAAAGGATTGTCAACTAAAAAACAAAAATTAAAATCAAATGAACACTGGGAATGCTACTTGGAGTATACTAGACAGTGAATATAGGATTAGTACGTATAACTCACATTTTTAATCTGTTGAACCTGGTAACACTTACTATGCATTGTAACTATGAACAATATAGTTTTTCTTTTTCTTTTCCACAAAGGCTGCCTAATGTTCTAATTCTAAATAGGCCACTCACAAATTGGTATTTCCATATAGAGTACCCACAAGGCTCAGTCTAAAAAAAGTCACTTTGTTAGATTTTGTTAGATTGCCAAATGACTATTCTACCCTTTTTCAGCCTCTCAATCTCTACTAAGAGCATCTGTAGTCGTTGGCTATTTTGCCAAAATTTTCAAAATTTGGCAAAAGTAGCGCAGCAGTCGTTGGCCATTTACCCAAAATTTGGGTTTCGGAGCTACAATAGTTGGTTATATCTGGCAGACGAAATGGCAATTGCCAAAATATAGCTAACGAAAGATGATTTATCGTCTGTTTGATCGGACGAAAAATTATCTTCCGTCGGAGAGATTTTTTAATATTAAACCCTATCGGACAGGAAATAATACACCGTCCTTAAAAAAAAAAATTATTTTATCGTAAGGGACGGAGAATAAAATTTCGTCTGTGCTCCTCTTTTTTTTCGCGCGCAATCGTTGGACGAGGGATAATATCTCGTCCCTTTAGTTATTTATTTATTTATTATTTTTAAAAATGTTCGGACGAGGGATAATATCCCGTCCGTCCCAATTTCTGAAAAAACAAGTGTTGAAATTGTCTGGGACGGGAGATGATGCCCCGCCCTAAACAATTCTAACATTAAAAATCCTATACAACAAACCTGTAATTTTCTCTATGGGTTAAATTTAGGTTTAAATCGTAATTATGTAAAAATTAAGAAATAATTAGGATTAATTTAACATTTTTTATGAAATTAGGATTTAAATTTTTTATTTTTTTTAAAATTATGACGAACGGGAAACGATTTCTCGCTCATTCGAATTTTTTTTCTTTTTCGTGGGACGAAAAATTATCTTTCATCTGAGATTTTAAAAAGTTCAAAAACCCAATTTTTGGCTTTCGACAACTGCAGCGCAAAGTCATTTTTTCCATTTCCATTTGCTAAATACCCAAAATTTGGCTCTCGACGACTACAGATGCTCTAACCCTAACTCTCAAGTCACACCTTCACACTTGGTGTGTAATACCCCGCAAAATAGCATATGACTATTTTTGCACTGTAATCCGTGCACGTATAAGTATTGCACATAATTACATATTTCCCGAGGAAATTATCAGTTAAATTGAGAGATTTCAGACATACGAGCTGTTTGAACCCGATGAGGTAAACCCGGAATATTTTCTCGATTAAACTATGGTTTTATCCCGATTGTTTTGACCAGATAATTTTTGGGAGAAAATTATAATTTCTATAAAACATGTATTTCATAGGATTTTAATTTATATGTATTGTTTATTTTCAATTAAGCTAGTGCTTGAAGTGAATGTGAATTGAGTTTGTGTACTAGGGTTAGAATCGGGGTGTGGTGACCTAGGGTTCCTTGACCTAACCTAGGGTTAGGAACCCTAGCATCACATCATGGCTTGGATCTTGATGGAGATCCAATGGTGGAGGTAAAACACCATGTGCATGTTGACTTATGAATGGGAAACTTCCATGAAATTTCTAAAGAAGCTTCCAAGAAGTTTCTTCCTTGAAAGTGTTGGCTCCATCCCATCCACCCATCTTCCACTCACACCACCTCCCCCCATCCCCACCCTACATCCCATCCGGCCAAACCCAACCCTAGCTCCCATTTCTTTTATAAAACCCCCCATTTTCCACTCTCATTCTTTCACTCATTCACCATTGTTCTTGTTTCAAAAAAAAAAAAAAAAAAAAAAAAAAAGGAGAAAGAGAAGGAGAAGAAGGAAGGTGGAACCTTTTTAGTAGGGAGTTTTAGTAGGGTGGATAAGTAGGAAAATTGAGGAGGCCAAGTTATACAAGTGCAAGGCAAGCAAGCAAGCAAAGCTAGGAGCAAAGCTACAAGGAGATTCTTTTGCAAAACTTCATGTGGGTGATCTCTTCAACTCTAAACTTGGAATTTATTTTCTTTTGAGTATGAAATGGATGTGTAGTAGCAGTAGTCATGATGTAGTTACCATGTATGAGCATGTGAAGTGCTAGGGAAACATAGTTGTATGGTAAGAACAACTTCTTCCTTAAGCTTGTTAAGAAGCATGATTGTGAGGGTATGTTGGAGAATTTCTTACGCTCAAACGGTTTGGTATCTTGAGCTAAAACTTTGGGGTATTGTTCTTATATTTATTTAGTGTATCCATGATTTTTTTCATAATATTTGGATGCATTTTAGTAGCCCAAACAGCGGGTCCAAGTCCGGACAGTGAGCAGCCAGAATAGCTGCTGGCTGTGAGAATTTTTGTGTATCTTTCCGATTTTGTATCTCGGAAATGACAGGGCATTTTGAGCTGGAAATTTTTTTGGACTCTCTTGTATGTGTCTAAAACCATATTCTTAAATTTAGTAATTTTCCAAGGTCGTTTGATGCCCCGAAAAAAATTGTAGAATGCGACTGGTCTGAAGGTGTCGGCAGAAGCTGACTGTATTTTGGGCTGAAGTTCAAAAAGCCATAACTCCATGTACGTTTATTATTTTGACATGAAATTTTGGGAGTAGCTTGGGGTATTAGTCTACTTGATGAATCTAAAATTTTAGATTTTTTAGAGATCATTTGATGAGGTTTCAAAAGTGATTAGTGAGGGGCAGTAAATACCCTGCTGAAAAAGAACAGCTGAAAATATTGCTATGTTAGAGGAGTCGTAGATCATTGTGTGAAATGAATTGGAATGCAAATTTTGGACATAATAAAATGGTATATGTGGAGATAGAGAATCTCAAATTTCATGAGCATTGGACTCAAGGTTGATTTATTATCGAATTTCGAAGTAGGCTATGTTCAGCCTAGTGCAAGTTGTCTAGTCCGTGGAGATGGATGGTTCTGGAATTATCTGTTAAGAATTTGGGTGACTAGCCAACTAGAGATTTGCAGCAGGGAATCATAGCTTCCTAAACCAATTGGAATGTTTTAATTCTTGGTTAAGGGTTGGAAGTTATGATTTTCCGAAGTTGGGATAGATTCGGCCTTGTTAAGGAAATGGTTGCTAGAGAAATTAACTTTTTCCTTGTTATGCCCCCAATGGAAATGGGTATTTTGAGGACCCTAAGGATTTAATCTGAGGACTTTTCCAACTAGGTATTTAAAGTAGACACTCCCAGTTTTCCATAGGACCCAGGGTCGAGCAATTCCGATGAGTGAGCAACTTCTATGATATTGGGAAGGTGCAGCAAGTACAAGAAGGAATATACTGCTGAGAATATATATGGGTTATTTGGGTGCCAAGATGATTGAATTCAAGGAAATGGTTAGCTGGAGAGTTGTAAACCAGAGTCTTAGAGTTTCAGAATGGGTGGTGTCAAGCAAATCCGAGCTGTGTGTTGGAAGTTATGGTTGTTGTAAGTTTGGCACCATGTTGTTGAGATTTACTTCAAGATTAAGTTAGCTTGGGACTTGAGCTTTTAAATATTTGAGAGAGTCGCCCACTGGAGGATTGCAGTGGATCTCCCTACCCTTCTAGAATTTCTGAGTGTGTTGGGTTCCGATGAGCGTAGCTGGGGTTACAGCTACTGCTATTTCTTAAACTGTTTTATCGGACAATTGATGAGGAACCCTCTGCATACCGCAGTGTGGTGATCATGAGCTATTAGGTTTTAATGATGTTTTAGAAATTCATTGTAACTTGGATAAGTACATGTGCTTAATACTCATGGTGGACATGAGTGAGTTGGGATATAGCTCTGGTCGATTGTGTTTGGTGTCTCGATGCCTGAGTCTGTCAATGGTCAGGAATTGATGGTTATGTGTGTGCTTACCTTCATTTGAATTGTATTGCATCCTTGGGGCACCGTTGGACTATTCGCTGATGGTCACGGGCCGGGAGTATTTGGTCGCTGACCAGTGAAGGTATTGGGAATCAGTGGAGGTGATTCCTGTGATGATTATTGTTTGACGGATCGGACAGGCTCGACATTATTGATCGATACCGAGTGTGATCCGGGTAACAACTTGTTTTCAGTAACTGCATTGATTAGGTTTTTCTTTATTGTTTTCGCTCGAAGACCGAATTGGTGTTAAGGGTGGTTTCCTATAATCCAACTCGTTCTAAGAGTTAGCGGTAGGTGGTGATACTATGGGGTTGTCTCTTCCTATCATTAGGGATACGTGCTGCGGTGCATATCTTGCACTGTTGATTTCTGAGGTACCATGGTAAAGACGGGATGGGATCCTGGTACATGCTAGTGGACACGAACGGGTCGTATGGGCTGCGGTCCTGTGTAATACGGTGTTATAGGTATGCTGCAGTATATCTTTAAGTTCGTCACGGCTTTCGAGGAGGGTCTGATGCAATGATTATTGGTGACAACGGGGCAGCGCCCTGAAGTATTTATGTTATTGATCCCCCCAACCATGTCATACTATCAGGAACAGGAAGTAGATCAAATTAGAATGCATTGCATGACGAGAGATTGAACCTTATATTCAGAAAAACGAACTCTTTGGAAAGTATGTAGTATGGGATACATACATTTCCATCGAAGTTGATTTTGGAAAAGTATACCGTATGGGATGCATGCGTTCCCAATGAATCGCATTAGAGTATGGGCATCGTGTGCATTCTTGTTTCGTGCATTAGATTAGACCATGTCATGTTTGGCCTGGAACGTATGTAGTATGGGATGCACGCCTATCCAGAGTCCCAAGGTTGCCTGTATTACAATAAGGCAGGTGATCAGTGCATTAGTTATTAGACCATGGCATACACGAACACTGGAGAATTAGGATGCACGTTTTCCTTTTCATTCAAGATGATTTGTGATTGCCAGTTTGGAGATTGTTATTTTTTTATCAGCATTGCATCAGTAGAATTACTGACGTACCCCACATTTTAGGTACATGAATATCAGGTCACAAGTGCAGGAGAGCCTAAAATCAGCAGGGCATCCATGGGGGGATGACAGTATACGTGCCTACCATTCAAGTGGGTGCAGAAATATCAGAGTCGCACAGCAGAAGGCTCAAGCCGAGGAACAAGTTCCAGGAAAGCAGATAGACCACTTAGCGGAGTTCTCAGCAATGACCAATCGATTGCCGATCTGGAAGACAACTGACAGCGTTGCCAGAGGAGCCTGAATATTCTTTGTGATCAGTTGTAATAAGTACGTAATTTGTATTCCTTATTCAAGGACATTTGATATTGTAATTATTGATGTAATAACTCTAATGGCAATAAAAGTGTTTAAATTTCTGTGTTATTTACTGTGTTGAGATGCATTTGAAGGTAAAAATTCTGGTTGTGTCACGGATGTTCGGTATTGGGATATCCGTGGCGTTACATGGTGGCCCCACTAACCCTTCTTCGCCTTGGATAGTAGGAGAATTTAGCTAGAGAAATTGGAAATTACAATTATGGCTAGGTTTAAGAGACAAAAGTTAAGGTGAAGGTAATTTAGATATTTGATGTTGCTGTTTTTCAGGTGTGGGAGCAATAGATAGTGAGTTCTTTTGATGGAGAGTAAACTCAAATCTCAGCCGTAGATCTGACCCTGATGTGAGGCTAGTATGAGATGGAGGTCTGGATACCGCGACCGCCGAAGAACTACAAAAAAGTCTGAAACACTGGAAGGATTCCCAGCGACAGGCCCTCCGACACTTAGTCAATAACCCGTGGTTAAAAGAGAGATTATGGGGTGAAAATGTGATTACCTGTAAACAGTGTTGGTGGGCCTATATTTATAGGTCAGTGGGCATCTATTAGGGAAAGATTCCTAACTGCCTAAATAGAGTCCGTTGATTAGGGATTTCAAAGAACTGATTTATCCCCTAATCTTAGGGGATTTGATCGTTCCATAATTGAGTAGGCAATCCTTCTAGGTGGACAGAGCTGGACTGGTGAGCATATGGAAGGCCCACGAGCTGTCTGCCTCGTGATCTGTGCGATGATCGAATAGAAGGGATTAGCCCAGATTTTTTACCTGTATCAATATTTCACCCTCATTAAGTTAAACATAACGATCATTCACACTCTAATTGACACAGATAACTCAAGTAGGTGTTTTGAATTGTGCAGCACATTCTGAGTGGTGTTTTTGAAAATATCGACTTATAGATGACTTATTTGAAATAAGAATATTTGTGAGCAGTCTTTCTAGAAAAAGAAGGAAAAAAAATCTTTTCGTTTAAAGAAAAATTTATTTGTATTTTATTTATCTTTTGGAAACAAATATAAACGAATAAACGAGACATGTAGATGTAGCAAACACAAGGCTCTGCATAAAAATTCAACGAAACCAGACAACGTAGACCCAAATCTGATTAGAACCCTCTAAAAGCATCCACACCAACTAGCCATTTGGGTTGCCATTTTCATATTTGGCCCGTAGGTCTGAACACAAGGTTAGAATTCTAGCTCTTCCAGGGTATCTCACTGGTGGCTCCAACCCATATAGCAAAAAACCCCCACACCAACTATCCATTTTGGTTGCCAAATTTGAGAATTGTGATTTTTTCTCTCAAATTTTACAATCTAAATGGCATTACCAAATATCCCATCACCACACATTTTTTTTCTTTTCCCACCAAATTTGAATATATATACACTATTATAATTATATATACACTATTAATATACTATTATATACACTAGTATATCGCACGTGCGATATAAATTATATATAACATGCGATGTATTTTTTAAATTTTTAAAAATATGTATTATACACGTGCGTTGCACGTGGGAAAAATGGGAAGGGAGAATGAAAAGGACAAAAAAAATCTACCAACACGTGCGCTGCACGTGTTGACACACACACTAAGGAATAAAAAATTGTTTATTTGTTTGAACCCCATCTCTCCCATTATAATAGTTATAGATATTTAGCAACCCTATATATATATATATAATCTCTAATATTATAATTGAAGAAGGCCTTAGTGTCATTTGTCAATTACCAACACGTACATCGCACGTGCATAGTTAATATGAAGGAGGTCTCAGGTTCGAGTCTTCACTATATCATATTTTTTACTTTATTTTTATATATATATTAAACATGCATCACAAGTGTAAATTACTATCTATCTATCTATCTATCTATAATATAATATATTTACTTACTATTTAATGGAAGAGTTTGTCACAAATAAACCATTTTTAATATTTTTTTATCCCAAACAAAACACCACTTTTGTCACCAAACAAACATGTGCATCCCACGTGCAACTCAAAATCTATTTTTCGACACGTGCACATCAAAGTTTTTCCTTCTTAATTTTTAAAAAATACGTATATCGTCCGTTCAGCTCCATTTTTAAAAATTAAGGCATTCATCGCACGTGCTAATTACTGTTGACTTACATGTATCGCACGTTTAACTCCAATTCTTTATTAAAACGTGCATCGTACATGAAAAATACTAGTGTATATAATGGGAGAAGGCCTTAGTGTCATTTGTCAATCTACCAACACGTGCATCGCACGTGCATAACTAATATGAAGGAGATCTCAGATTCGAGTCCTCACTATGTCAGATTTTTTACTTTAAATTTTTTTTATATTAAACATGCATCACATGTGTAAACTACTATCCATCTATCTATCTATAATATAATATATTTACTTACTATTTAATTGAAGAGTTTGTCACAAATAAAAAAAATTTAATATTTTTTTGTCACAAAAGAAACACTACTTTTGTCACCAAACAAACATGTGCATCACACGTGCAACTTCATATCTACTTTTCAACACGTGCATCGCACGTACACATCAAAGTTTTTCCTTCTTAATTTAAAAAAAATATGTGTATCTTCCATTCAGCTCCATTTTTTTTAAAATTAAGGCATTCATCGCACGTGCTAATTATTGTTGACTTATGTGTATCACACGTTTAACTCTAACTCTTTATCAAAATGTGCATCGCACGTGAAAAATACTAGTATATATATCTCTAATCTCTAATATTATAATGGGAGATTTGGGGTTGTCACTTGTCAACATACAAACTCGTGCATTGTACGTGCAACTCCAACTCTCTCATTAATTACAACAAAACAAACAAACAAACAAAATTGCACCTATTTAAATGTGCAACGCACGTACAAAATATTGTTTCAATGTTTTTTTAACACCAAACAAATACATATGTTGCACATACAACTCCAATCTACTTATGAATACGTGCATTGCTACTACAAATTATAGCTTTTCTTAAAAATATTTTTCTAAATTACGTGCAATGCACTTCCAACTCCAAAACTATTTCTTAACACATATATCGCACGTGAAAATCATCAAACTCTTATCAAAACGTGCATCGCACGTGAAAAATACTAGTATATTATCTCTACTATTATAATGGGAGAAGGGGTTAGTGTCATTTGTCATTGACTATCATTTTGTCAACCCGTGCAGCGCACGTGTTGGCTTTTTTTTATATCCTTTTCATTCCCCCTCCCCATTTTTCCACGTGCAATGCACGTGTATAATACTAGATTTTTTTTGGGGGTCCTTTTCATTCCCCTCCCCATTATCCACACGTGCGAAAAAAACACGTGCAGCGCACGTGTTGGTAGGGTTTTTTTTTTGGTCTTTTTCCTTCTTCCTCCACGTGCATCGCACGTGCATGATACTAGTATATTATAATGGGAGAAGGCTTTAGTGTTGTTTGTAAATCTACCACTTTACGTGCATTACACATACAACTCCAATTCTCCTATTATACACTTTATTTAAATCTATCAATTTACGTGCATTACATGTATAACTCAAAATCTCTTATTATACTTTTTATATTATTTAAAAAAAATTGTATTTATTAATACATGCTATATTATATTACTTTAAAAATTATATATTGATTAAATTTAAATACTTCAAATGCTTAATGCTTTTACCAAATAATGTCGATCAGATCAGGCTTGAGATCCAAGGTCAGCATGATGATGAAAACTATGAGGACTAGTAATTATGTTTGATTACCAAATGCGTAATGCTTTTACCAAGTCGTAGTTTATATATTAATATTTTTGGGTGAAAAGTGGTGACCTTATAAGTAGGAACACTCCAAAGAATATAAGACACATTAGATTTGGATGAAGTAAAAGTAAGAAGTTAGATTAATGACCAAATTGTAGGTTTGTGAATTCCTTTGTGTCGTTTTTGTGGCCGTAATTGGAACAAAATTCAACTTTATAGACGCAATTGAATAGGCTAGGATAATCCCCGAATTCTGCAGTTACCATAAAATAGATATTTAATACGAAAAGTAGCTACACGAAAAGCCACTCAACCGCATGTACATGAACGCGTTCACCGGCCATCTGATATCATATTGGAGATGAAATTGTACTAGTAATGTTTAAAATTAGGTGACCTGTAGGCTTAAAGTGAGAACATGATTCGGTTTTATTTATTTATTTAATTTATGATCACTACAAACCGTATAGGCTTTTCCGGCGTTTTTCTTTTTTTTTTGGCAATCCTGGCATTTATAGACGCCGGGATAGACCGTAGCGGCGTTTCTGAAAACGCCATCTGAAACGCCGCTATAGGGAGTGCCGGAATAGATATAGGGTTTATCCCGGCATTTTTAAGAAACGCCGCTATAGCCTTTATCTATTCCGACGTTTTTCAAATAAACGCCGGTGTAAAGCTTTTGTCAAAAAAAAAAAAAAAAGGGTAATCTTTCCCAGCGTTTTTGACCAAAAACGCCGGGATAGGTTATTAATTTTATAAAGAAAACTCTATCCCGGCATTTCTGTCTAAAAACGCCGGGATATATAGGTATTTATAAAAAAAATTGAATTTTAAAATATTTTTAATAAAAAAATTACCTTACATGAAATAAAATTTCATATATATGTTATAAAACAACATAGAACTCCTCGTACAATACAATCAAGAATGATATCGTATATGTTGTATTTCTACATGAAAATACACATAAAATTTCATATATATGTTTGGATGAAAACTGAAGACAGGACTCAAGGAAAAGCGGCATCTACATCAACAAGTGGAAACAACTCGCCTAAAGTCCAACAATAAGATTAAAGAATTTAGGGAGATGAGATTTTAGGTTTAGGTTAAGTAGAGGTGCACGACAGTAGTCCAATGTCCTTTCTTCAATCTAACTATGGACTATCTCGAACTCAGATTGTCCTCTTAAATATGTAATTGAATGAATTTGTATATTTTTTCAACAATATTTGTTTGTGAAAAAAGTTGTAAAAATTTCACAAAAATTGAAATGAATAATATATACAATTTTGTATAGATCAACCTTCAAAATGTGGCAAAATAGTAGAAATGAAGAGGATTTAAAGAGATATAAGACCGTTAGAAAAGAAGTTAAAAAGCAATAAGAGATGCAAAAAAAAAGCTTATGATGATTTATACACAAAATTAGAAACAAAAGAATGAGAAAATAATATTTATAAACTTGTTAAACAAAGGGATGGAAAAACAAAAGACCGGAATACAATTAGGTGTATTAAGAGCGAGGATTCAAGAGTCCTAGAAAAAGATGAGGAAATTAAAGAAAGATGGTGAAATTACTTTGAGAAGTTATTAAATAAAAAAGTTGTGGGCAACTTAATTTAGAGGACTCGAGGGAGAGTAAAGAGCATATATTTTTCCATAGAATTAGGTTCTCGGAGGTTCGAAATGCTTTAGGAAGGATGAAAATAGAAAATGCTTTAGGGCCGGATGATATACCTATTGAAGTTTGGAAGTGTCTTGGGAATGTAGAAGTGAGTTGGCTAACAAAATTATTTAATGAAATTTTTAGGATTAAGAAGATGCCCGATAAATGGAGAAAGAATATTTTAGTACCTATATATAAAAATAAAAGAGATATACCAAGTTGCTCAAACTACCAAGGAATTAAATTAATGAGTCATACGATGAAAATTTGGAAGAGAGTTATCGAACATAGACTGAGACTAGAAACTACAGTGTGAGAATCAGTTTGGGTTTATGCCGGGGAGGTCAATAATAGAAGCAATTTATGTAATGAGGAGACTTATGAAAAAATATAGGGAGAATAAGAAATATCTACATATGATTTTTATAAATCTAGAACAAGCATATAATAAAGTCCTAGAGACATAGTATGGTGGGTGTTAAATAATAAAAGAGTAACTATTCGGTATATTAAGGTGATTAAGGATATGTATGAAGGGGCAACAACCACAATTAGAACAACTACATGAGAGACCAGCGATTTTCCTATTAAGTAGGTTTACACCAAGGTTCGGCTTTAAGTCATTACCTCTTTACTTTGGTTATGGATGAATTGACGCGAGGAATACAAGATAAGGTGCATTGGTGTATGCTTTTTGCCGATGATATCGTCTTAGTTGATGAGACTAGAGCAGGAGTCAATGCTAAATTAGAATTGTGGAGAGAAACTTTAGAAGCTAAAGGCTTTAAAATAAGCAGAACTAAAACAGAGTATATTGAGTGTAATTTTAGTGATATTCGGAACACAACTGAGAAAGTAGTGAAGCTTGATGGCCAAGAGATAACTAATAGAGACCGTTTTCGATATTTAGGCTCGATTATGCAAAGAGATAGGGAGATTTGTGAAGATGTTACACATAGGATCCAAGCAGGGTGGCTTAAGTGGAGAAGTGTCAGTGGTGTTTTGTGTGACAAACGTATACCTTTGAAGTTGAGAAAAAATTTTATAGGACGGCTGTTAGACCAGCAATGAAGTATGGGGCAGAGTGTTGGGCAACAAAGAAACAACATGTTCAAAAAATGAGTGTAGCGGAGATGAAGATGCTAAGATGGATGTGTGGCAAAACAAAGAATGATAGAATTAGAAACGAGTATATACGAGACATGTTAAAGGTAGCTCCTATCCAAGATAAATTAAGAGAGAATCGTCTCAGGTGGTTTGGACATGTCACATGTAGATCTAGTAGTGCCCCCATTAGAAAGAGTGATTTGATAAGTATTGAGAGTAGAGTTAGGGGTAGAGGAAGACCTAAACTAACTTAGATGAAAACGGTGAAAAAAAATATGATAGATTGTGATCTTACAGAAGATACTGCACTAAATCGAGCAGAATGGAAAACCAGGATTCATGTAGCCGACCCCAACTAGTTGAGAAAAAGGCTTTGTTGTTGTTGTTGTTATTGTTGTCTTAATCTCATATACTTGATGTACAATTTTTATTTATTTATTCTTTGAGGTTAAAAAAGAGGGGGGAAATAACTGGGCCAACCCGTAGGCCCGCTCGGCCCGACCCAGGTTCAACTCGAATGTGTTCACGGGTCGACCGGGTCAGTTTTTTCATTTCCCAATCCGGCCCGGCCTGGTCCGGCTATTGGCCCAACCCGAACTAAGCCCGCCCCAAACCGGGTCAAACCCGAACGGGTTGGGCCCAGCCCGCCCCGGTGGACCTGATTGCCATATGGTATATATGAATTTGTAATTAATTTGTACAAGGAGATGAGGACAATTTCGACATTTCACATGCTTCTTAATGGATTTAAACTCGTTAAGATATATTTTCAAGATAATTTTTTATTGACTTAGTTGGAAACTTAACGACATATGCTATTGGGTCCAATTATATAAACTTCATATGCTATTTGGGTATTATAAAAACTTTGGGTGCAATTTAAAAATTATGGTAAACTTTATGTGTCGTTTATAAGCCTAAGAGAAAATTAAAACATCAACCTCCGAAGAGGTCCTTACAAACACAAACACAGCAATGAGAAATAATGTATATCCACACACATGAATATGCACAGTATCATATAGAAGCCACCAATCCAGATTTAGAAGACCGCAAGCGAGAGACAGATGCAACAATGAAGAAGAACAGAGAACATGATGGAACTGGTGGATTTGTAGGAACTCCCATTAGAATGAGTGGTGGTGGTGGTGGATGGAGTGGTCTTTGATCCGGAACCTACATTATAGGAATCAAACTTGTTAGGAAATCGTTTCGTTAAGATCAGAAAATTTGCATCGAGTTATATATTGCAGTACCCGTAGGTGTAGCTGGTTTAGTGGGAGTAGAGCTTGGTTTGGTCGTTGATGGTGGAGACTGTGATGGAGAGCTCGCTTGTCCACCTACTACAGCCGCAGATAAAATAAAAGGTACAAAATTAAAAATAAAAGTGCGTTGTAGAAAGGGAAAAAAAACTTAACATAATTAGAATTTAAGAAAATGAACTAATAAAATAGTCATGTGTGATAACTAAATATCATAAGAGATTATATTTACTGTTAAACTTGAAGAGTGTAGGTACGTACGTACCATTGCAGATGCTAACTGGTGGAGCCTTGAGACCGCAAGCAGCAGGGAGGGAGACGGCCTGGGTCAGGTTAATGCTGAGACCAAATGAGGATCCCCCTCCGGTGATCAATGTGCAGAGGCACTTCGCCTGGTTAGAGACCACGCTACTGAGTTGCGAGCAGCATGGCACTGGAGGAGTCGATGCTAATGGATTCCCTGACATGTAACCGACGCAAGGTGCAAGGCTGACAATAGCAACAGTGCAACTGGTTGATTGGGCCGATGTGAAGTTGGGACCAAACATCATGGCTAAAAGTGCTAAAGCAATGCTCATCTCCATCATTCTCTTGGCCATTTTCGATGATGATGACTAGAGTAGTAGTAAATTGGATTAGGTTTGGAGTAAGAGAAGAGAGGGGTGGGATTATATAGGATTTCGAGACAGATAAGGGGAGATTGTCAACTTGGATGGCCAACCTTTCCTACTGTCGGACATGTAACGAATGATTGAGATATCTATATATATATATTCAAGTCAGGGAAATGAGTTGGTTATAGCAGGATCAAAAGAGTTGGTATGTGAGATTTATAAACAGGTTGAAGTTGGCCAAACTCTTCGTGCTGCTACCAAATTCGTGAATGTGGCCCAACACTGCAGGATATTCCATTTTTTGACGAGGACAATTTAAATTGTGTTGGGAAATTATGGCACTAGAGAAGTTGTTGAGCAATGTAGCGAAGAGCATAAATAGATCTAATAAACAACCAAGTAAATAGATCACACCAATTACACAAAGAACACACTAATTTATCCCGGTTTGAGCGAACTCTAATCCGGAAAAAAATATAGAGAGATATTATTCAATTAGACAAGATTACAGGAGTTACAAACTCACTCACCAAGAACTATCTTCCGAGTCTCACTTATAATGGAAGAAATTTTCAATAAAGTACTTTCTCTCTCAATAGAAACTATTGCAATATATAGAGATCTAGAGAAACACTAGGTTTAGACTTTATACAATAACCGCCTGATATCCTGAAGAAGAAGCCACACGATAGGAAACGTGCGATCTAACTTGGAATAGAAGATGGGCTCAAAATATCACCAAAATATAGGCTTGATAACTGCCCACCGCTATTGGTCGTTCCCCAAACATAGGATTTGGACAGTCAATTTCCCTTTGGGTCAATTGACTGTCAATTAATTGGCTACTACAGCTATTGTTCTATTAATGTTGTTTCGTCTCCTGCAATGCTTCAACCGCCTTCGCTTCATCGTTCTCTCTTCACATCGAATCCATATAAGCAAGACATATAACCAACAGTCTCCACAATGGATTGCATACGTGTGCCAGCAACACTATATGACTGATCATCTCTAGACTCTTTTATTTTCCTAAACAAACTCGGTTCAATAGTTTCCTCAACTAGTTGAATCAATGTTTTAACTTATTTTACCAATCAGTGTGCACCTCAAGGGCACACACCAGTAGGCGTTAACATAAATGAGCCACCCTCCGCACGAACTCCACCTACCCCTAGGCACTCTCCACTTCTCGACGATATTCAAACGTCGCGGTCTCGCTTTGATGATTCTAGTAGTGGTAGACTAGATGACGCTTTAGGAATAACGGACATAGAAATACTTTTGCAAGATTTCTGATTCCCACAAAGCTTGTAGAGATTGTGTTGACCTGGTCCAATACCCCTCTTTCCGAACATCACCTTACAACGACCTTACCAAACAGACAAAACTCCATATCAAGGTGTGTACCTGCAGTTGCGTCTTCCAGTGTTTCCAAGGATATCAGATTCCATTTCAGCATAGGTTATGCATGACTTTCCTCAGAATGTACATATTTTTACATGGCATCTCCAACTCGACTGTTCCCTCACTAACTACATTACAAACCTCACCAATACTCGTTCTCACTCAATGGCCCGTTGTTGACTTGTAAGTAGAAAACTTCTCCATCTCAGAACAAATATGAGCAGAACTACCCTAATCAAGAAACTAACCATAATCCACATCTAAAGAATTTGAAACAAGAAGTCAATTGAAATTTTCACCAGTCCCATAAGCACTTACAATATTGGAGCTCTTTTGATTCAACAATTTGCGACAATTCTTCGTGTAATGCTCAACCTTCTTGCAATATCGGTAACGGATCATACCTTTATGCACACTTTGATTTTCAAATGAAGGCTCTTCCACTGCAAAGAAACTTGTTAAGGTAGACGATGATTTCCGAGTCTTCTTCCTAAGTTGATCTTCCTTCAAGCCCTTGATTATCTCAGCCACCGAAAGATTGTCCTTGGCAGACTTTCCATGTAGCATGGTAGTTATCAAATGTTTGTACGAATCAGATAGTGAATATATCAAGTTAAAAGCTTTATCCTCTTCGCTTAGATGATTTGCGTTTATCACCCTCGGTTTAGATGACATCTGATTGAACTCCGTAATATGATATTGAAAAGCAGTACCTTCCTTCATTAAGAAACAAAATAATTTTCTCTTCCAATACATCTGATCCAATAACAATGATCCTGAGTAGTCAGTAATGAGTCTTACCTATAGACTCGTCACATTTTTCTCATCAAGGAAGTTTCACTTGACCTCATCTGCTAGCGACAATCAGAATAAACATAGGGTTCTTAGACTAAATTCATCCCACTCCTTCTTCATGTCGAATGGCTTTTCTTTCTCTCCTTCTAAGGCTAGATGTAATATTCTTTAACCAATACATCATACATGTCCACCTTGCAAAGATTAAAGTTGATTTACCGTCGAACTGCTTGATCTTCATGTAGCTGTGACCTGTCACTTCACCAAGGGACTCGTCAATCATAGGTCTAATACCAGTTTTTGGTGCTACGGAGTTGTTGAGCAATGTAGCGAGGAGCAAAAACAGATCTGGTGAATAACCAAACAAGTAGATCACACAAATCACACAAAGAACACAATGATTTGTCTCGGTAAAGACGAACCCCAATCCGAGGGAGAATATAGTGAGATATTATTCAACTAGAGAATATTACAGAAGGTACAAATTCACTCACTAAGAACTATCTCTCGAGCCTCACTTATAACAGAAGAAATTCTCAATGAAGCTCTTCATCTCTCAATAAAAACTATTACAATATATAGAGAACTAGAGAAACCTTAGATTTAGTCTTGATACAATAACCGTTTAATATATCCTGAAGAAGAAGCCACACGATAGGAGATATATGATCTAACTTGGAGTAGAAGATGGGCTCAAAATATCACCCAAATATAGGCCAGATAACAGCCCAACGACATTTGGCGGTCGACTGCCCCCTTTAGGCGTTCGATCGCATTCAGTCATTCCCCAAACAGATTGGCTGTTACTGCTTGTTTTGTCTCCTGTGATGTTTCGACCTCATTTGCTTCACCGTCTTCTCTTCACATTGAACCCAAGTATGCAAGACATACACCCAACAAACTGCACACCTGAATGTTACATATTCATCTTCTTCTTTTACTTATCTTGTTGATTGTTTCTTCATTATAACGAACAATTAGTGGGTGGATAGTGTCACATTGCAAACAGTCCAACATCGGCGGAAAGTTACACATCTGTCAGCCCTGCAGCTTGAAACTTACTGGCACAAACAATGGGACAACGAACACAAGTAATATGAGAATCCAGATAGACCAGCTGATGTTAATGTAACACCCCGTAATTTTAAAAAGAGCTATAATATATAGTATATATATATATATATATATAATATAAAGGGAATGGCATAAATGTAATTAACTTGAAAATTAGGTGGGGCCCATGGTGAGGAAAAGCAACAAAGGCTGCTGCTTGATGGCGATGACGTCATCCGTAGGGGGGGCACCCGGTTGAGAATTGAGACAGCACCTGCTTGCTGTCCTCTGCTGACGTGGGCATGGGGCCCACGTATGGGGCTCTGTGCTCACAGGAGAAAAGAGGAGAGAGTGTATGAAGATAGTCCCATATCGAGATTAACACAACAGTTAACTATAAATAATATAGCCTATTATTAAGAGTCACCAATCCGATTAACCACCTTTTAAGAGACAGTCTGTGGTGGACAGTTGTACTATACTATAAATAATTTGTCTGATAAATTGTATAAATTGTCTGAGCTGGTGCAGAGGCGTTACAGTTGAGACATCATCCTCACCAGCAAAGAGGCTTACCACAGTGACACTTCCTTACCAGTAAGGCCGCAATGACACTTGCTCATAAGAGTTTGAAGAAACTAAAATTTTCATTACCATTCTTATCTTTTTAAGGAAAAAAATTATGTCTTTCATTTTTATCTTTTGAAATTAAATTTCGGAGAGGATTGGAAAATAAAATTTGGACATTATTGTTGAAAATTTAATTTTGGAGAGAAGATATAGTGGAGTATTTTCTTCAGTGGTCCTTCTTGCGCAATTTTATATTTATATAATAGGTACTAGATATCTTATTTTACTCATGAGTAGAAGTATCGTTTGGGTCATAAGTCTTACCACCGGTATGTGCCTCCAACTTATTTGCATGCACTTCAGATAAAGTTGAAATCGTTCTAATCTCTTATAAAAAGGGTTAATTCGACTAGACATTAAGTAGTAAAATGTAAATCCTTGCATATTGTCTAAATTTGTATGAGGCGAGGCACAATTAATCAGTTTCATATGTTTTTATTTTATTGTTAACAGTGGATCAGAATCTCCTCTTGTTCCATTAAAAACAGTTTAACGAAACATATAACCAAATGATGGATTATGAAGTTCATGAAACTCAACATCCTGGGTCATGGAACTCATACTCCGCAAAAAGAAAAACTCGCCCCAAATAAAGGAGTTCCCTGACAAAAATAGTAACATTAAACAATCAAATAATAAAACAAAACATAATCTTACTTGTCCACCAACCCAGCCAAAGCAGGTCCCACACAACAACCCAATCTGACTTGTATAGGTCAAAACTGAGCCATTTTTCTCATCACCTAGCTTGTACACCGTTCATCGTCGCCGCCACTAGCAACCACAATTGTTGTCGCCCCCAGCAGTAACACCAATGTCATCTCCAAGCTCAATGACACGAGTGATACGCCAGACACCCACCAATCTGATCTGAATAGATCAAAAATGGGTCCTTGCTCTCATTCCCTCACTTGACCACTGTCCACTATCACCGTCATCCACAACCAAAGTTGTCGTCGCCCTCAACGGTAACACAAATGCCATCTATAAGCACATTGGTACGAGAGAAACCTCAGGCATCCCTCCAATATGACATGAATAAGTCAATATAACGCATTTTCTCTCATCACCTAACTTGTCCACCATCTACTATCACCCACAACCGCAACCGCAACTTGCCATCGCCATCAACGGTAACACGAACGCCACCTCCAAACCCTAGTGGCACCCCAGTGGCATGAGAGAAACCCCATGCATCCACTTAATCCGATTTGAATTAGTCAAAATAGAACCATTTCTCTCATCACCTAGTTTGTCCATCGTTCACTGTCACATTCCAACCGCAGTCGCAACTGCCGTCTCCCCTGACAGTAACAGCACTGTCACCTCCAAGTTCATCGACACATGAGAGACCCCAAACACCCACCCTATCTGACCTGAATATATCAATTAAGCCCAAACTTTGAACTAGATTGTCTGTCGTCGCCCCACAACAAGTTAGAGTTGGTTTCTTGATTATTAAATGATTTTGGTTGTCGTTCGAATATTATGGGAGATATTTTGGTGGGGAAATGGAGGAGAGAGTAGCCAACGGCCTCCTCCCCTCCCTAAATCAGCACTAGTAGAGGATCCAGATGAGGGAAGAGGAGAGCTAAGTTTTTTTTGGTGGGGGGGGGGGGGCTGCGTTGGGTGTCGGCATTAGTATTAACTTTTAACATTTATGTTCTAAATTATGTAATTATGTTAATGTTTTTGAATTATTCTACATACCACCGTCAATCACTCCACCAATCACCACCGTCAATCACTCCACCAATCACACCGTCATTTATGCTTCACCTACTCCTCTACTATTTTTTTTGTCAATTCTTCAATCCTTATTTTGTATAAATAGATGTATCATTGGTTGTAACAGATAAGAAAAACTTAATATAGTTTCTTCAATTCAATTTCTAAGATGGTATCAGAGCCAACCGGTTGAAAATTTCAAAACCAAATCCCAAACAAATCCAAATCCAAATCGGATCTCAAATTCTTCAAATCTCAAACAAATTCCAGCGAACAAATAGAAAATTATACCTTCAGTTGTCGCCGGCCAATGCCACCGCAGTCGTCCTCCATCGCTCACCGCAGCTCTGTTGCGCTAGCTTTTGCAGTTGATTCTTATACATCCTCTTTTTTTCTCTTCCTACTACTTGTTTTCTTCTTTAAAAGAGAGTTTTTTTTTGTTTTTTTGGTTTCTTTTCCTCATCGAACAAGGGAGAAAAGAGAGAGAGATCTAGAGAGATCCACAGAGTAAAAGAGGAAATAGATCAAAGAGAGAGAGATCTGGCTTTTATCTTATTTTATTTTATTTATTTAACCAAGTGAGTGTAAAGCCCAACACCACATACTCACACACCTTCTTTCCAAACAAATGGCAGGAAACACATGTTTTTTTTTCCAGCCCAGTGAGCCCACTTCTTCTTTTGACAAAAATATTTGTCTTTTAGATTATTTTGTTTTTCCCCTTCACTTCTTTTTTTTTTTTTGAAAAAAATAAAACAAAATAAAAGATGAGTGAAAAAAATTTAGAGTCATCCGGAACTAAATCCATTCCGGTTGTCGTTCATTCTGAAGGGGTTTTTAATGCCGGACTCACTCTTACTGAATCCAATTACGATATATGGTCTCAACTGATAGAAATGCAAATTGCTGAAAGGGACAAGATCTCATACATTCGTGATCAGACTACGCCACCAGCAAAATCTGATGACAATTATAAAAAATGGTATGCTAAAAATCAAAAGGTCAAACGATGGCTATTAAAATCTATGTCTCCAGAAATTATGCGGCATTATTTACGCTTACCTACTGCCTACGACATTTGGAATGCCTTATCGAAGGCATTCTACGATGGAAGTGATGAATTGCAAGTTTTTACTCTGAATCAGAAGGCTTTTTCAGCCAGCCAAAAAGGGCGTCTCCTCTCTGTGTATTATGGAGAGCTGACTGAAATTTTTCAAGAGTTGGACCATCGTGATATGGTGGTCTTGAAGGATCCAGATGATGTCGAAGCCCACCGCAATTCTATTGAACGTTTACGAGTTCACATATTTCTCACTAGATTGGATGAGGAATTTGACTCACTCCGACGTGAAATCTTACGCAGAGATTCAGTACCAAATCTGGATGAGTGTTACTCTTTGTTTCGACGAGAAGTTGTACGCAGTACCACCCTGAAAAGTCATTCTGAAGCATCTGAACCCAGTGCCATGGTGGCTCGGTTCCGTTCTAAACATGATCGAGCACGACCCTACAATGGTAGACCAACTAATGGTATTGACAAGTCTTCCTACAAATGCACTCATTGCAATAAGACTGGTCATACCAAAAGTCGCTGTTTTGAACTGGTGGGATATCCAGAATGGTGGGATCCTAATCGCACAAAGAAAAATCTAGGCGGGCATTCTGCTGCAGCAGTTGTTCAAACAAAGACCGAAGACGCTGATACTGACAACGCCTCGGCATTGGTAATAGCTGTAGACAATCATGGTAAGTTTTTAAATGTTTTTACACCTGTTTTGAATAGTGCATGGATAATTGATTCTGGTACAACAGATCACATGACATATGATTCTAGACATATCCCATCACTCAATCCCTCCACTCAAAAAATTGTCTCTACTGCCAATGGCACTTCTACCCCAGTCATTGGAGAAGGATCTTTGACTCTTACTGATACATTACATTTAGATTCTGTTTTACTTGTTCCATCATTAAATTATAATCTTTTGTCAGTCTCTCAAATAACCACTACCTTATCTTGTGTTGTCATTTTTTGGCCTGATTTGTGTGTGCTTAAGGACATCAAAACCAGGAAAATGATTAGTTGTGGTATTAGATGGGGGAAGCTGTATTATTTGGACTTGGAAGCAAAGAGTATGAAAGCCTGCGACAAGCTCTGGCAGTGGATGATTCTGAAGACACAAAACGGAAAGAAATATGGTTATGGCATCATCGTCTTGGGCATGCTTCCTTTGGGTATCTCAAAAAATTATTTCCCTGTTTATTCGAAGCAGTTGATGTTTCTAGTTTCCTGTGTGATATTGTGAACTTGCCAAATGTCATCGTGTCTCATTTCCTTTACAATTGAATAAAAGTTTGATTCCATTTATGATTATTCATTCTGATGTCTGGGGTCCATCTAAAGTCACTACTTTGGGTGGGTCACGTTGGTTTGTAACATTTATTGGTGATTGTACGCGAATGACATGGCTATGTTTGATGAAATCCAAAAGTGAAGTGAACTCGGTCTTTCAAAAGTTTCATAAACAGGTTGAAACTCAATACAATAGAAAGATTCAAGTTCTTCGCAGTGACAATGGTGGCGAATATCAAAGTACGGAACTTCAACAATATTTGGAAGCACAAGGAATGATTCATCACACCACTTGCTCCAACACACCCTAACAGAATGGAGTAGCAGAGCGAAAAAATCGACTCTTGTTGGCTGTTGTTCGTGCCTTGTTAATTGAAGCCCATATGCCATTATCTTATTGGGGAGAAGCACTCACTTCTGCCACTTATTTAATCAATCGGGTACCCTCCAGCAATTTTCAAACACCATTCCAAACCCTTACTGATGCAGTTGTTGCCCCAGCTGTCTCCAATTTAACTCCTCGTGTCTTTGGGTGTGTGGTGTTTGTACACTTACACAAGCATCAACGCACCAAGTTGACTCCTCAAGCATTACGGTGTGTTTTTGTTGGGTATGCCACTCATCAGAAAGGATATAGGTGTTACCATCCTCTCACAGGTCGATTATTTGTCACGATGGATGCTGTTTTATATGAAGATACAATGCACTTCTCCATACTTGAATTTCAGGGGGAGTGCCAGAAGGAAATTCAGACTCTAGGTTATGAGGAAAGTAATACGCAGGATGTGGGATACTTGGATTCCAGTATCGAATTTTCAATAACTGAAGAAGTGGGTCTATCTCCAACACAGCTGACACCGATGGTACTATCTCCAACTTAGCCCGAAACCCGGTTTCTTGAAAATATGGCGTCGTCTCCAGTTGACATACCACACCAATCGCTTACTGAAGATGTTCTTGAACCACACAAGAGACAGTTACCACAACGTCACACTAGAGGTATTCCTAAACCCACATATGAACCTAAACTTTCTAGTAAAGTAAAATATCCCATGAGCCATTATGTGTCTAACCATGGTTTGTCAGAATCAAATATGACATTTGTGAATCAATTATCTGTTGTATCTATTCCTAACAGTGTGCAGGAAGTCTTAGCTGATCCAAGGTGGAAAGCAACTATGAACGAGGAAATGAAATCTTTGGAACAAAATGAAACATGGGAACTAGTTGATCCTCCACCAGGAAAGAAATTAGTTGGATGTCGGTGGATTTACACAGTGAAGTACAAGGCTGACGGCACAATTGAACGCTTTAAGGCAAGACTGGTAGCAAAGGGATACACTCAAATCTATGGAATTGGTTGCACAGAAACATTTGCACCTGTAGCCAAAATTAATACAGTTTGTGTTCTGCTATCTTTAGCTGCAAACTTGGATTGACCATTACAACAATTCGATGTGAAGAATACTTTTTTACACGGTGAATTATCCGAAGAAGTCTACATGGATCTCCCACCATGGTGCATGATACACAGCCGGAAGGTATGCAGGCTAAAGAAATCATTGTATGGACTGAAACAATCTCGGAGAGCGTGGTTTGGAAGGTTCACAAAATCTATGATAGCCTTTGGCTACCATCAGAGCAACTTAGATCATACTCTTTTCCTCAAAAAAAATAGCAAGGTAAAATCACTGCACTCATTATATATGTGGATGACATGGTGGTTACAGGGAATGATCCTGAAGAAAGGAAGGCGTTACAGAATTACTTATCCGAAAAATTTGAAATGAAAGATCTAGGCCCGCTGAAATATTTTCTTGGGATTGAAGTATCCCGATCTAATAAAGGGATAGTTCTGTCTCAAAGAAAATATGCCTTAGATCTATTACAAGAGACTGGTATGGAAGCATGTCAACCAGCCGATACACCAGTAGAAGAAGGTTTAAAGCTATGTATTGAGTCCAACCAGTTACCAGTTGACAAAGGAAGATACCAAAGACTTGTAGGGAGATTGATGTACTTATCTCATACCAGACCTGATTTGGCATATGCTTTGAGTATTGTCAGCCAGTTCATGCATAATCCTGAAGAACAACATATGAATGCAGTTACTCGCATTTTGAGGTATCTGAAGTCTGCTCCAGGAAAAGGAGTATTATTCACCAAAAATGAAAATTATCAAAGCATAGAAGCATACACTGATGCCGATTGGGCTAGTGCTGTGGATGACAGACGATCTACTTCTGGTTACTTTATCTTTGTAGGAGGTAATCTTGTGACATGGAGAAGCAAGAAACAAAATGTTGTAGCTCGTTCTAGTGCAGAAGCTGAATATAGAGGTTTGGCAAACGTACTTTGTGAAACATTATGGCTAAAACTTCTCTTGCAGGATTTGGGTTATTCATTTGAACAACCTATCCGATTGTTTTGTGACAATAAAGTAGCATGTGATATCGCGCATAATCCAGTTCAACATGACCGTACAAACACGTCGAGGTAGACAGATTTTTATTAAGAAAAAATTGGATGAAAAGATTGTGGAATTACCTAAAACTCGATCAGAGGAACAGGTGGCTAACATCCTTACCAAAGCAGTCTCAAATCGAGTGTTCTTAAGATTTTTGAACAAATTGGGCATGTGCAACATCTATGCACCAACTTGAGGGGGAGTATTGAATTATTCTATATACCACCGTCAATCACTCCACCAATCACACCGTCATTTATGCTTCACCTACTCCTCTACTATTTTCTCTGTCAATTCTTCAATCTTTATTTTGTATAAATAAATGTATCATTGGTTGTAACAGATAAGAAAAACTTAATATAGTTTCTTCAATTCAATTTCTAAGAAATGTGTAATGCTTCAGTCAGCTTATCAATTAAGAAGACTCAACATTTTCATAAAATACACAGCCATTAACGAAGCTTTGTAGAAAAACAAAAATAACAGGCAAAAGTGTTTCCTTAAATCTTATCCACTACTAGCATGGTTCCTACTAAAAGCACAAGTAAAACAGTTGGTGGGATGAACAGCGAGAGCTTTATAGCCGAACTAGGCAGCACAAGTGGCCGCCGCCCTTGGTTAAATCCTTCACTTGGTGGACTCTCTGCAAATGCTGGTGGAGATGCCGCGGCTGGCACTACTGGTGGAGACACTACCGGCGGTGGCACTTCATCAGTTCCCGAGCTAGCTGTATACAAAACGAGCATTTAATTAGCTAACTTCTTTAGTATGCAGCTAAAAAAAGCTGAATCATTCAGTTACGAATGAAATAGATCGAATTGCTGAGAACTGCAACTTTTTGTACTAATCTTGTGAGTCAAAGAACGAAATTTTTAAGTGGTACGTGTTTAAAGGATGAACGAATCTTCTTACTGAATGGAGGAAGAGGAGGAAGAGTTGGACCATAACCATAAGACACTGGATCTGGACCTGGACCTGGACCTGGACCTGGACCTGGAACTGGGAGTGGAGAAGCCGTAGCTGCAACAAAACCAATTAAGATCATTTATGATATATTTCTAATTAATTATAAGACCGTGCGTTGAGGAGCTGGATCTAAAAATTTAGTACATTTGCACTGGAGTGGGGCTGATGTAGACGAACAAACGCTAGGAAGCGAGATGGCCAGGGTGCGGTTGATCGGGAGGCCAACGGGTACATTCCCTGTAAATATCAGGCACAAGCACTCTGGCACACTGCTAATGAGCGAGGCAACGGCATTGCAGCAGTTGGCAGTCGGCGAGCCCCCTCCATTGGTGCTCCCTGTAATGAAGTTCATGCAGGGAGTGAAGCTACTGATCGCGGAGCTGGTGCATGCTGTTGTGATTTGGGCTGAAGTCATATGCATTGTAATTGCTAGGACGAGAACAGAAATGAAGATTAAATTAATTGAAGATTTTGTGTCCATCTCTAAGTTAGTTTGTGTGGTTAGGATACTGAATATTTAGTGAGGGAGAGAAAAAGGGGTTAAGGCCGGGTTTCTATAGGGGTGTGTAGTCTTGGGGTTTGGTTATGGAGGTGGTAGCCAAACTTCATCTAAGTTTAGAATTAGGTAAAGTTGGCATGATGTGCGTATTTTGGTAAATTTAAGACAATTCAAATGGATAATGAATCTTCGAGACTCAATTTTTTTTTCTAGAACCTGAGTAGATTCTGAGAGAGTTGTAATTTACTTACACGTGATACATAAAGAAGATGTGATCTATTCATTGATTAGAGCTACCATTGGGCTGGGCTCAATCATGGCCCAACTCAGTCCTACCCAGTAGTGGTGGGGCTTCGTGTAAGATTTTAGTCTCAATGGGATGAACTTAAGACTTTTTATTCAGATTTTAGTTGAGCTAATATTTTGGCCCGTTACTCCAATTAATTACATGCTACAAATTTATGACAACTATATAATCAAATAACATAAAATAAAATGTTTAACAAAACAATAATCTCTAATCTCTAATCTCTAATCTCTAATATTATAATGGGAGAAGACCTTAGTGTGATTTGTCATTTTGTCATTCTACCAACATGTCCAATGCACGTACATAACTAATATAAAGGAGGTTTCCAGTTCAAATCCTCCCTATGTCGGAGTTTTTATTTTTATTTTTTGAAATTATTAAAACGTGCATCGCACGTGTAAATTACTAGTAATAATAAATAAAGTAAAGAAAACAAAAAGGGCTAAGTGAATCATCTTCAATTTTGTGAGTAGATAACCATAAAGTATTCCATTATGTAATACTAGTAATCTGCACGTGCGATGTACGTTTTTTTTTAATATCTAGGAACAGAGCAAGTTCCACTGGCAATCTCTTTTTTCAACAACTCTCAATCGGTCTTCAGTACCCTTTTGCCACTGCTGCTTCTAAAATACATTCATCATCTCCTCTCATGACCTCTTCTACAATTCGTTTTCCCATATTCTTCGACACGAACTCAGCCGCTTTGGTACCACCATGGCCGGCGAAAATGTCGAAGAATGCCTGAAAATAGTAAATACCCCTTATTTTTTTTTGAATAAAAAAAATTTTAAACATTAATTTGGAAAAAAACATGGAGCTTTAAGAAACACTAACAATTTGCGGATTGTTGTTAACATCGAGATCGACGGTAAACTGGTCCTCCATTTCCATTCTTTTCCTTCCTCTCTTGTTGTAAACGGAACACCTGACGTTATCCCTTTCGACTTTGTTCGGACCGTCCAATCCAGCCAGCACGAATCCCAAAGCGGCGTCGATTATCGGAAGGGCGATTTTTGTGGGCCGCTTTCGCTTAAGAAGATGAAATGGGTTGATTGAGGAAGAGGAGCAGGTGAGGGTGAAGAAGCGGGAGGTTGTTGATTGGAAGGGTAGTTGAGTGGTGACATGGAAGAAGGAGAGCCGTCGGATGGGATGAGGGGGGGGGAGGGGGAAAACGCCGCCGGCGAGATTGGCAGAGTAGGGGAATAGGACATTTTTGGATGTATTTTTTTGAGTGATTTGATTTTGGATTATTTGGTCGTTGAATTTGAAGATAGGAAGAAGTTGGAGAGGGGAAGGTGAGAAGTTGAAGAGGTGTTTTATTAGTAACTTTTTAAATTGAGGAGAAGTTGGAGAGTTGTTTTCATATGTACGTGAAGCATGATAAATGTGAAGTAAATGTGAAGTGAAAATTACATTTCTGACCTCTGATTGTGGAGGGATCAGGAGCAAAAATTGACAGAATTAACCCTATATTATTTTTTAGCCTTTTTATGTATATGGGGGTATGATAGTAAAAAGCCATCAAAATGGGGCTTTGCTTAATAATAGTATAGATGAATGAAACACAATATGTTTAAGCAAATCAACATTATAATTATCCGTGTTTATCTATTTCAGTCTATACTTCCCTTCAGTTTTTGTTGCCGCTAAATTTGGTGTGGGGGCAAACAGATAGTATTTGCGAGTTCACGGAAAAACCTGAATAGCGGATCCAAGCCTTCTGATTCCTGCCGCTACCTGCAAGGAAGTGCGATACACCGAGGTTGATTCCGGCGACGCACCCTCCGACGCTCTTGTCAGTAACCAGTGATGATTAAGAAAGAGCTTAATGTGGAAAAAGAGTGATTACCTGGTCACAGTGGTAGGTGGGAGGTATTTATAGTCGCCATGGGAGTGATTAGGGACCTGATTTCCTGTGTAACTGTCAGGAGTAAAATCCTTCCAATCTGTTAGGAAACTGACCCCTGATTCCAGGTGAGAGCAAATCAGGCCCGTTGATTCGGTCAAATCAGTGACCCTAATTTTCCTCTTGCTGGTTTGGGTTTGTCTTGGGTCGGGACCCGTACCCAGTTGGAGTGGATCCGTTTGTGGGTTATTGGATCTGTGAGAAGGAGACCAAGTACCCGTTTCGGACCCATTTGTATGTGAAATTACCGTTTTACCCCTGAGCTTCAAGATTCGTGCCTAATCTGGACGGTTCCGATTTAACCCCATTTTTAGCCATATCACGAGCCCCCCACTCCTAAAGATTGAATGTGATCAGCCTTTGAGGAGTAGTTTAACTGTTTCAGTGACTAGTGGAGTTGTATCGGAGTCTGAATGGAGGATTTTGAATCTCGAAGGGGGCAGTGAGATAATTTTTTGAAGCCATATACTGTTCTGAAGCCTTGTTTGAATATTCGACGGTTTTTATCTATTTTTTCGGATTATTTATTTAATTTTGTGAGGTGTTAACCAATCGTTCGGGGGCCTTAACAGTACATTCTAGGCAATAATTGTTCGTTCAAGGGCTCAAGGGTATTTCTCCGAATTTATAATTATTTTCTAGAATTTTTAGTTAATTTTCCCGAATTTTTAGCAATTTTTTGCAACTTTTAAATAAATAAAATGATTTAAATAAATAAAAATTGATTTTTAAATACCGATTTATGGCGTGGCGCAATCTGGACCCTTGATCAGTGCCGAGCACGATTTTCTGAGCGATCAGATGATCCTTATTCCTCGGCAGGTAGTTTCTTCATTAACGAGGGTCGGCTCCTCGGTACCTCGGCTCGGCAGGTAGGCTCCTCGGCTCGGAATTAGCCGAGGTACGTGGCGTCATCTGGGCCGTCCATCTCAGCGCGGATCCCCAAAAAACGCTATCTTGTCGTTTAGTGATCGTGGCAAGATCTGAACCATTTATCATGGTGAGCGCACTTTTTTACAAGATCCAACGGCTGACATGGGTCGGTGGTTTTTTTCGCCATATACGAGGGTCGGTTCCTCGTCCCCTCGGCTCGGCTGGCTTTTTTGTCATATATGAGGGTCGGTTCCTCGTCCCCTCGGTTCGGCAGGCTGTTTCGCCATATACGAGGGTCGGTTCCTCGTCTCCTTGGTTCGGCGGGTCGGCACACGTAGTTCGGAATCTACCGAGGTACGTGCCGAGATCTGGGCCGTCCATCATGACGAGCGTGCTTTTTGACAAGATCCAACGGCTGAGGATGGTCGGTGGGTTTTTTCGCCTTATACAAGGGTCGGTCCCTCGTTCCCTCGGCTCGGCACATGCAGCTCGGAATCAACCGAAGTACGTGGCGTGATCCTGACCGTCCATCTCAGTGCGGATCCCCGAAAAACACTATCTTATCGTTTAGTGGATGTGGCGAGATCTGAACTGTCCATCATGACGAGCGCGCTTTTTGACACGATCCAACGGCTGAGGATGGTCGGCAGGTTTTTTTGCCATATACAAGGGTCGGTTCCTCGTCCTCTCGGTTCGGGAGGTTCGGTGTATTTAGCCAAGGTAGGGAGTTGTGATGTTCTGGAGTCTTGGTTTCTGAAGGGTTGCCACCCTCCGGCCCAGTAGCTCGGCTGTCTGGCCAAGCTGTTCGGTAGCTTGGTTAAACAGGCCGGTGGCAGGCAGCTCGGCAGTTACACGTGGTCGAATTTGGATCGTCCATCATTGCGCGAATCACGAGGACAGGGTTCAGATCACGAGAAAACGTTATCTTGTCATTTTGTGGACGTGGCGCAATCTGGACCGTCCATCGAATTTGGACACGAATTTTGGAGAGATCTGACGGTGATTTCGCCTCGGAAGGATTTTTCTCCATATACGAGGGTCGGTTCCTCGTCCCCTTGGTTCGGAGGTTCGGTGTCTTTGGCCGAGGTATGGAGATCAGTAACTCGGAGTTGTCTTGGAGAGACTCAGTACCTCGGAGTTGTCTTGAAGAGACTCAGTAGCTCGGTGGCCCAGCCAAGCTGTTCGATAGCTCGGTTAAGCACACCGGTGGCCGAGTTGCGGACTTGGTGATTTGAAGATCCTCTGTTGTTGAAACTGAAACATCGTGACGCTCCGCTTTGGCGCTTGGGCTCCTTGATGGGCTTTTTGGATTCTCAAGGCAGCCCAAACGTCGCTTTTGGGGTTATATAAGTTTTCACTCCCCCACCCCCAAGCTCATTTCTCACTTTTACTCAAAAGATTTCACTTTTACTCTCTGCTCTCTGCTAGTGGCGATCTTTGCTCCAGGGCGGTTGCGCTAGCTGTCGCGTGGGTAAGGCGATTTCCGGTGAGCTCATTCCGACCGTGAACGTCACTTCGAAGGTCAGTCTACTAGCCTTAGCTTTTTTTTGAGATGTCAAGAGTAAACTCGGGGAATGAGGCCTCGTCCTCGGGCGATGGTGGCACCGAGGAGAGGAGGCGAGTGGAGATCCGAAGGAAGGGGAAACAAGTGGCCGAACCGTCTGCGACCGAGGCGAGAAAGGAGAAGAAGAAGAGGAGGGTGGTCACCTATTCTCCCGTGGTCCAGGTGATCGTGGAGAACCCAAAGCAAGCCCCCGAGATGGGACAATACCCTTCTGTACTATCCGGACATTCGGGGGTTAGGCAGTACGAAGGCGATCTTTTGAAGAAGGCGATCTTCGGCCAGTCGGAAGTCTACGAGGAACCCAATCCGGCACTTCCTACCGAGGTAGACGAGATCGGGTCGGTGCTATCCGAGAGGGATCTCCTTCGGATCAGAAAGGGGTTCACCATCCCTCCGGAGTACAAGTTAATTGTCCCCGGTGCTGGGATGCGGGCGAATTCCAAACTATCGTCGTTGGATATGTGTATGTTCGACTTCGACTCCCTGAACGCCGGGCTGCATTTTTCGCTGCACCCCTTCATTCGCCAGGTCCTCGGATGGTTCTGCCTCGCACCGACCCAATTTATGCCGAACACATGGCGTCATGTTAACGCCTTCCTGCTCCAGTGCCGCAACGCTGAAGTCGAGACGGACCTGACGGTCTTCCGAAGCCTGTATCGAATAAACCGGATGCACAAGACCGAGCATCGGTACTACTTGGGGCCGAGGAAGGGTGTCCGGATCATAGAAAACCCAGACTCAATTAAAGGCTAGAAGGAAAAGTTCTTCATATTGAGGGGGGAACCAATGCTGCAAATTCCGAGCCGGTGGAAGCCAGAGGTGCCCAAGTTTGCGAGAGTCGACCCCGTACTAACTGAGTTCGAGGAGGAGGTGGCGAGGAAGATCATGGCCCTCCCAATGTTGAGTTGGAAGGAGTTGACGGAGGAGATGCTGTTCAGGTCTGGCCTTAGCCCCATCGACCCGAGTATGCTCCTGACATCTCGTTTATTTTGTTTTTCTTTCAAGTCTTTAGCTCGTCTTACTGACTCAGTTTGTGTTTCGTTTGATGCAGAAGCGCCGAAGATGGATTTTAACGCCATAATGATCGATAGGGACAAAGTGGCGGTGGCAGGAAGAGGAAGAGGCCGACCGCGGCTGCCTCTTCAGGTCCGCAGCCCAAGGTTGCTTCGACTACTACTCCGCCTCCTCCAACCACCGAGGCGCCTTCGACGGTGGTTGTTGCCGAAGAGCCCTCGGCGCCTGTGGCATCTGCCCCGGTTGGTGGGGCCTTCGATGTCAATGCGGCGTTGTCGCTCGAGGCTCTGCCGTTGATCGATGCGGCCGAGGAGATCCTGACCGAGCAGCACAAACAGCTATTCGTGCCGAACTGGCGAGTGAAGAATCACGACGGATTCCTCGAAAACTCGCAGATGTCGGTGCAGGTCGTCAAGCACCTGGCGACCCCGAAAGATAGAGCCGCACTGTAAGCGGGGACAGTCGGCGATGACACCTACGAAGTGGCTCGGTCGCTCGTATCGGTAAGTTTTTCATTGTGGATTTCTTCAAATCTGTTGCTCAGCCTGTATTTTGCGCTTATCGTTGTCTTCACAGGCCACCTGTCACTTCGGCCATCTCCTCGAGACGTTCGCCGCACAGGAGAAAGAGTTGAAGGCCGCCAGCGACAAAGACAGGGCAGAAAAGGTCAAGGCGGTTCGACAACTCGAGGCCGAGCAGAGGCGAGTCGAGGCCTTGGAGGTCCGGGTTGCCGATCTTGTGGCCGACCTGGAAAGAGCCAAGGGGCGGCTTGATGCGGAGTCTTCCAAAGTCGCAAAGGCCGCCGAGGAGCTGGCCGCGTCGGCGAAGTCTCTGGCCGACGTGAAAGCGGAGAAAGATGCCTTGGCTGCGACGATCAAGGCGGAGGTCGAGGCCGAGGCGAAGAAGCACATGGCCTCCAACATGGAGATGTCCTATCAGAGGGCGCTTGACCACGTTCAAGACCGCGTCCCCGGCTTCGAACGGGTCGGCTACAGACTATGGCCCGGTCCCCCATCGGACGGCGAGGAGGATGGAGGCGAAGATGACGAGGTGGAGGGCGACGAAGAGGAGGTTGTCGCCGATGCTCCGGAGACGAACCGCCAGGGCGAGGCGAGAAACGAGGGGCTTTCTGGCGAGGCGCCTGTAGTCGAAACGGAGGCGCAGGTGGACCCCTGACCTTCCCGTCTCTTTGTAGTCTTCATTTTTAATTTTGCAAAAATGTAATGCCTTTTGCGGACTGGCCACCGCTTTTATGATGAATGAAAAGATTGTTTTGGTTTTGGATCTGTCCAAGTGTTCAGTTCGGCCATGTAGTTCTTCAATATTGTCCTTTTTATTTCAGATCGTCGAGCAAACTCGTATCACCGCGGCAGCTCGGCGCCATGCGGAGTTGTTTCAGCAGTCCCGAGAGGATCGCCTCGAGGGCGAGGTCCATCTGACGAGGAGAATACTGCACAACGTAGAAAAGAGGAACAGCGAGTTGTTGGCCGAGTTACACCATCTGCGGATAGTCGACGCCGAACTATCTGCGAAGGAGGAAGAGTTGGCCCAGGCTTTGGCCGAGCGAGATGATTTTGCAAGGAGGGTAGAACAGCTGCAAAGGGTAACGGTCGACAAGAGTATCGAGGTGATCCACTTGCACCGTGTCATATCTGATAGCACCGAGTATCCTGGTTCGGCGAAGCTTCCCCGGTTCAAGGTAATTGTGAAGGACGACACTCTGAAGGATAGGATCGTTGAACTGGAGGAAGAGGTTGCTCGACTTAAACCTCAACCGGTGAGGGCTAATGTCCGCAGTACTTCGTGTACTCGCGAAGAGAATGACCGAGGGATTACGTTCTATCAACTCGCGAGCCGAACCCCCATCGTAGGTCGGACAGCGGTCGACGCCCAAAGTGGAGTAGTGGTATCTTCAAGTGGTGTTTCGGTTGGAGCGACTGTCAGGGTCAGCGGCGAGGGGGCGTCTCGATTCGTCGGCTTAGAGACGAGCTCGGAGGTCAAGAAGCGCCGACCCCGGGTATCCCTGAACCGGAGCGTCCCCCTTCCGCGGAGGTACTAAACGGATCGTACTGTGTTCTTGGGTCACCGAATTGTCTTTTGTTGTAACCTTTGGGTCTTGTAATTTTATCAAAGTTATATCAATGAAATTGGAGTTGGCTTGCTCGTTGTAGTGCTGTAGTTGCTTTATTTTTGATATGAATTGTGAGAAGTGTTTGCTTCGTCGAGCGCCCTAGCCGCGAAACTCACGTTTTAGCTGTGGTCCTGTCTCTTGCTCGGTAGATACCGGTGCGGCTCGGTGCCTAGGCAGAGGTGTGACTCTGTTTCGCGGTAGGGGCCACGTGGCCTGATCTGGACAGTCGATCATGATCATGGCGCGGATCACAAGAATGGAGGCGCAAGTTCCAAGAAAACACTATCTTGTCATTTTGTGGACACGTGGCATGGTCAGGTCCATTCATCACACTTTAGCACCCATTTTGAGATGATCTAATGGTGACTTCGCCACGGAAGGATTTTTCTCCATATACGAGGGTCGGTCCCTCATCCGCTCGGCTCGAGGATTTGAGTGAGCGTAGTCGATCCGAACGATGTAATCCGAACCAGCATTAGCGTTGCTCGACGGTTAGCGTTAACGATGTAATCCGAGCAGTTCCGAACGGCGATCTACTTCTGGCTCGCCTAAGGGCGAGCCGGGGAAGTAAAGTCGAGCCGAGTGTTGGACTCCGAACCATCGGTAGATTTGTTCAACGGTTGTGGGAGCAGTTCCGAACGGCGATCAACTTCTGGCTCGCCTAAGGGCGAACTGGGAAAATAAGTCGAGCCGAGTGTTGGACTCTGAACCATCGGTAGATTTGTTCAACGGTTATGGGAGCAGTTCTGAACGGCGATCTACTTTTGGCTCGCCTAAGGGCGAACCGGGGAAGTAAAGTCGAGCCGAGTGTTGGACTCCGAACCATCTGTAGATTTGTTCAACGGTTGTGGGAGCAGTTCCGAACGGCGATCTACTTCTGGCTCGCCTAAGGGCAAACCGGGGAAGTAAAGTCGAGCCGAGTGTTGGACTCCGAACCATCGGTAGATTTGTTCAACGGTTGTGGGAGCAGTTCCGAACGGCGATCTACTTCTGGCTCGCCTAAGGACAAACCGGGGAAGTAAAGTCGAGCCGAGTGTTGGACTCCGAACCATCGGTAGATTTGTTCAACGGTTGTGGAAGCAGTTCCGAACGGCGATCTACTTCTGGCTCACCTAAGGGCGAACCGGGAAAGTAAAGTCGAGCCGAGTGTTGGACTCCGAACCATTTGTAGATTTGTTCAACGGTTGTGGGAGCAGTTCCGAACGGCGATCTACTTCTGGCTCGCCTAAGGGCGAACCGGGGAAGTAAAGTTGAGCCGAGTGTTGGACTCCGAACCATCGGTAGATTTGTTCAACGGTTGTGGGAGCAGTTCCGAACGGCGATCTACTTCTGGCTCGCCTAAGGGCAAACCAGGGAAGTAAAGTCGAGCCGAGTGTTGGACTCCGAACCATCAGTAGATTTGTTCAATGGTTGTGGGAGCAGTTCCGAACGGCGATCTACTTCTGGCTCGCCAAAGGGCGAACCAGGGAAGTAAAGTCGAGCCGAGTGTTGGACTCCGAACCATCGGTAGATTTGTTCAGTGGTTGTGGGAGCCGTTCCGAACGGCGATCTACTTCTGGCTCGCCTAAGGGCGAACCGGGGAAGTAAAGTCGAGCCGAGTGTTGGACTCCGAACCATCGGTAGATTTGTTCAACGGTTGTGGGAGAGGTTCCGAATGGCGATCTACTTCTGGCTCGCCTAAGGGCGAACCGGGGAAGTAAAGTCGAGCCGAGTGTTGGACTTCGAACCATCGGTAGATTTGTTCAACAGTTGTGAGAGCAGTTCCGAACGGCGATCTACTTCTGGCTCGCCTAAGGGCGAACCGGGGAAGTAAAGTCGAGCTGAGTGTTGGACTCCGAACCATCGGTAGATTTGTTCAACGGTTGTGGGAGCAGTTCCGAACGGCGATCTACTTCTGGCTCGCCTAAGGGCGAACCAGGGAAGTAAAGTCGAGCCGAGTGCTGGACTCCGAACCATCGGTGTAGTTCAACGGCTGTGGGAGCAGTTCCGAACGGCGACCTACTTCTAGCTCGCTGATGAGCGAGCTTGCGAAGTAGGGTCGAGCCGGACATTGGACCCCGAACCATTGGTTGAAATAAAAAATAAAGGCGGAGAGATGCAAGCAATTTTATAAATCTGAAAGAGCATTCTTCATTGATAATTGACGGCGAGCCGTTTTTACATATAACAACTTAAGAAATGAATTACAAGTTAGAGGAGAGGAATGGTTCGACACCCTGTGATACTTAGAGAGGCGCCGGGGCGCTTTCTTGGTATTTTAATAGGTGGTCGGCATTCCAGGTCCTCGGAATCTCTCTGCCCTCTAGGTCTTTCAGACGATAAGCTCCGGGCCGAACTACCTTTGTGATCTTGTAGGGTCCTTCCCAATTCGGAGCCAGTTTGCTCTTCTGATTGGGGAAGGAGATGGCTAGCTTTCTGAGGACCAAGTCCCCCTCCTTGAGATCGGTGGGTCGGACTTTCTTGTTGTACGCCAGTTCGACCCTCCTCCGGTAGTTCTGTTGGCGTATTGATGCTCTTTCCCTCAGCTCGTCCACCAGGTCTAAGTTCGCCCGGAGGTCTCTGGCGTTCTGTTCCTCGTTGTAGGCTACGAGGCAAGGAGAGGGTATTCCGACTTCGTGTGGTATCACCGCCTCGGACCCATAGGTGAGGTTGAACGGGGACTCCCCTGTGGGGGTCTGCTTGTTGGTGCGGTAGTTCCACAACACATTGGGGAGTTGGTCCACCCATAAGCCTCTAGAACACTTGTCCAGCCTCTTCTTGATGCCAGAGAGGATCTGCCGGTTAGCGTTCTCCGCCTGTCCATTCGACTGAGGGTGGGAGACGGAAGAGAAGCGCTGTTGGATGGCAAGGTCTTCACACAGAGCTCGGAATGCGGCACCAGTGAACTGCGTCCCGTTGTCCGTAACGAGAACACGGGAAACACCGAATCTGCAGATGACGCTCTTCCAGAAGAATTGAAGCACCTTGTTCTCGGTGATAGTGGCGAGGGGCTCGGCCTCAATCCACTTCGAAAAGTAGTCGATGGCTACGACCAAGAACTTGAACTGGCCCGGAGCTGGAGGGAATGGCCCTAGTAAATCCATCCCCCGCATTGCGAAGGGGATAGGACTTGACAGGGAGGCGAGGTTGGCCTGGGGGAGGCGACGAATGTTGGAATGTCTCTGACAAGAGCCACATTGCCGAACATGTCGCTCGGCGTCTTGGAGGAGAGTCGGCCAGAAGTATCCGTAATTCAGAGCTTTCCGAGCCAAAGACCTAGACCCTGAGTGCGCCCCGCCGATGCCTTCGTGGAGCTCCTGTAAGGCGTAGTCGGCCTGTTCCGGGGAAAGGCACCTCAGGTATGGTCGGCCGTTAATTTGCAAGAAGGAGCGCTTGTACAAGATTCCCTCGATCAGGACGTACCGCTCGGCCATGGTTCTTACTCGGCGTGCTTCCTTTGGGTCCTCGGGGAGGAGTCCGTCCCTTAGGAATTCCACTAAGGGTTTCATCCAATTATCTTGCAGTAGGACCGGCAATGACTCCACTGAGTCGAGGGCTTTGCCTTCTATGCTCGGTTTCAAGAGGATCTCGATCAAGACGGTCTGCTCGAGACCTTGGAGGGAGGAGGAGGCCAACTTGGAGAGGGCGTCGACTTGCGAATTCTCTTCTCGAGGGACTCGTTGGATGAGTGCCTCCTCGAACCGGCTCATTAGGGTTCGGACCTTGGCGAGGTACTTCGCCATCTGTTCGTCTCGCGCCTCGTACTCGCCCAAGACTTGGTTCACAACCAGCTGAGAGTCACTATGGATTTGGAGGCGCTGTGCCCCGGCACTTCGGGCAAGTCCGAGGCCCGCGATTAGCGCCTCATACTCTGCCTCGCTGTTTGAGGCCTTGAAATTCATGCGGAGGGCATACTGGAGGATGAAGTCATCAGGGCCGTTCAGGATGATACCGACACCGCTACCCTCGTTGCAGGAGGATCCGTCCACGAAAACCGTCCAAATGGGGGGTCCGTTCGGGACATGGCTGACCTCGGGAATGGTGGACTCGACGATGAAGTCGGCGAGGGCCTGAGCTTTGATCGCAGTCCGAGGCTGGTAGGAGATGTCGTGTTGGCTCAGCTCGATGGACCACTTCATAAGCCAACCTGAGGTTTCGGGCTTGTAGAGGATCTGCTTCAGCAGTTGGTCGGTGAGGACCACAACCGAGTGGGACTGAAAGTATGGGCGGAGCTTCCTTGCCGCCATAACCAGGGCGTAGGCCATCTTTTCCACCTTCTGGTAGCGGAGCTCGGCGTCCCGAAGCACCTTGCTCACATAGTAGATGGGCCTCTGAGCCCGGTCCTCTTCCCTCACCAAAACAGCACTTAGGATCTGCTCGGAAGCAGCTAAGTAGATGAAGAGGGTTTTCCCCGGAACGGGTTTGCTGAGCAGGGGAGGGTTCGCCAAGTAGGCCTTTAGTTGGTCGAACGACTCCTACTGCGGTTGGCCCCATTCGAAACCCTTAGCCCCCCTGAGGGCCTTGAAGAAGGGGAGGCACTTTTCCCCAGACTTCGAAAGGAAGCGGCCAATAGCGGCGAGGCGACCCGTAAGCTTCTGCACTTCCTTGACGTTCCGGGGCGGGGCCATGTCCAGTATGGCCTTGATTTTCTCGGGATTTGCTTCGATCCCTCGCTGGCTCACCATAAAGCCGAGGAACTTTCCCGACGAGATCCCGAACGCACACTTGTTCGGATTAAGCCTCATGTTGTGCCTTCTCAATACGCCGAATTCCTCCTGGAGGTCGGCCACGTGGTCGGTACCTCGGATGCTCTTCACGAGCATGTCGTCGACGTACACTTCCATGTTGTGGCCTATCTGGCTTTGGAAGACTTTGTTGACGAGGCGTTGGTAGGTGGCTCCAGCGTTCTTCAGCCCGAACGGCATAACTCTATAACAGTAGAGGCCCTGGTCGGTAATGAAGGAGGTCTTCGGAATGTCCGGGGGGAACATTCAGATCTGGTTATAGCCGGAGAAGGCGTCCATGAAGCTGAGGAGCTCATGGCCCGAGGTGGCATCGATGAGGGTGTTGATATTTGGGAGAGGGAATGGATCCTTCGAACACGCCTTATTCAAGTCGGTGAAGTCGATGCATATCCTCCAAGAACCATTGGACTTCTTAACCATTACGACATTGGAGAGCCATTCGGGAACCGAGCTTTTAAGAGCTTGTCCACCTCCTCCTTGATGGCTTGTTGTCGCTCGGGGGCGAACTTACGCCTCTTCTGTTGAATCGGTCTGCACCCCGGTTCGACGCTGAGGCGATGTACCAGAAGGTCCTCGGAAATCCCGGGCATATCCGCGGCGGACCAAGCAAATAGGTCGCGGTTCCCCCGGATGCACTGCACCAAGTCGGAGCATAGGGCAGTCGGCAGGGACTTGCTGATGAGGAACTTTCAACTCGGGTCCTCGTCCGAGAAGAGCACTTCTTCCAACTCATCCGCCGGCTTGGACGTTGGTCGGACATTCGGCTCGGGGATCTCTAGTGTCTCGAGGGAGAGCACTGGACCCCCAGTAGAAGTCATATAGCACTTCCGAGCCGTCTCTTGGCTGCTCCTGACTTCTCCCACTCCCGCCCGGGTGGGGAACTTCATCTTGAGGTGATACGCCGAAGGAACGGCTTCTAAGGCAGCTAGGCCAGGTCGGCCTAAGATAACATTGTATGCAGTCGGCCCGTCGACGACCATAAAGTCCATCGGCTCTGTCCGGGTAGTAGGGGTCTTCCCAGCAATTACGTCCAGGGTGATAACCCCTTCGACAGTTACTGGTACCCCCGTGAACCCGTGGAGCGTGTAGCCGGCCGGTTTGAGGCGATCCCGAGACAGCTGCAGCCTTCGGAAGGCCGAGAGGAAAAGGATGTTCACCGAGCTCCCGTTGTCTGCCAGAACCCTCTGCACTTTGAAGTTTGCCATGCGAAGGTCGATAACAAGTGCGTCACAGTAGGGAGTTCGGACCCCCTCGAGGTCTTCATCAGAGAAGGTCACTGGGACGCTGAGGCCTTTGGGGGGAAGGGCGCTGTGAACTGAGTTGACCTCTCGGACAAAGGCCTTCCGAGAGGAGTTGGAGGAGCCCCCCATGGGGCCTCCGTGGATGAGGTGCAGAACTCGTTCTTCCTCGAACTCGGGGGTCTCATCACGCCGCTCGGAGCGCTTGTTAGCCCCCCGAGGCGGAGGAGTGGCACGTTCCCCCTGATTGTTCGCCTTCACGAATTTGGCCAACTGCCCCCTCTAGATGAGAGCCTCTATCTCATTTTTCAATGCCCGGCAGTCGTTGGTGTCGTGGCCGTGGTCCCGGTGGTAACGGCACCATTTCTCCTTGTTCCTCCTCTTGGCCGGGGTGTTCATCCTCGGAGCCGGAGGTATAACTCCTTTCTTCTCCACTTCCATCAGGATGGTGGAGACATTGGTGGTGAGGGGAGTGAACTTTTCGAACCTGGGGGGAGGACGGCACTGACCGCTATTGTCCTTCTGCAGCTTCTTGGATCCTTCCTCCTCCGCCGTCTTCCTCTTCGAGCCGGAGGTAGGTCCTCCGAAACTCGGGAGGCACTCGGCCTCCTCCGTCCGAATGTACTTCTCGCATCTTAGGAGAAGATCAGCGAAGTTGTGCGGGGACTTTTTGGCGAGGGACGACCGGAGGTTGGAGTTGAAGACGTTCGACTGGAACGGAACGGTCGCCACTGACTGGTCGAGGGAGGCGATAGACCTGACCTCTGCAGTAAATCTCCTCACATAGTCCCTCAGCTTTTCTCCCCTCTCCTGTCGGAGGTGGAGTAGGGAGAGACTCGTCTTCTCTGTTCGCCTGCTACTCACAAAGTGAGTTATGAAAAGCGTTTCGAACTGCTTGAACGAGAAGATGGAAGAGGGAGCGAGCCGGGAGTACCATTCCCGCGCCGAATCCTTAAGAGTGGTGGGGAAGGTCTTACAGAGCATGGCATCGAAAGCTTGGTGGATCAGCATTAAGGTCTTGAAGCTTTCGACCTGATCAACAGGGTCGGACTCCCCTGAGTACGTTTCAAACTGCGGAGGCTTGAAACCCCTCGGGATGGGAGCCTCCATGATAGTCCGAGAGAAGGGGGGTCTGCTAGGGCGGACGGTCCCTGCTCTCGACTCTTCCTCCTTGTCCATGCGACCGATGCGCCTCTCCATCTCATGGAGACGACGGTAGAGGGCATCGTCCCTCCGGTGGTAGTCAAACGAACCCCTGGATTCATCTTCATAGGAAGGGGAGCTAGGGCTACGGCGTCGATAGTCCTGGGATCGGCGAGGACTATGATGGTGTTGCTGGTGACTGGGAGCCGGGAGAGGACTTCTGGATCGGTGGTGAGGACTTGGAACCCGTGGGGGTGTTGGAACCCTCTGGGCATTATGGTTGTTGGGGCGAAGGTTGAGGGCCTGCAATACGGTCTCCTGGAATTGCAGGAACTCGGCACGAGTGATAGGTGCCTCATTGTTCCTCGGATGATGTCGATTAGCGGGGGAATGTGGCCTCCTACGACGCTCGGGAGATTCCCCCCGGCATCTTCGGTCCGGAGACCTCCTACCATCTCGGCGATGAGGAGATCGCTCACCTTGATGCTGGTGGGAGGCTCCCTCTCGGGCCCGCCTCTCATCTAGATGGTTGCGAAGGTCCTCATCCTTTTGGCGGTTCAGAATGGTGTTGCGAAGGTCGGAGGCTCGGGGGTTATGGGAAGCCATAGAGTCCGAGGAGGCATTGTGAATTGAGACATGGTCTGGGTGGAGAGGTTGCTTCTGCCTCTGCTGGTTCTGACCAGCAGGACCATTTGGGGGTTGTTGGTTTGGAAGAGGAGGCTGGCCCTGTTGGACCGGGGGAGGAAGTTGTTCGGGCTGCGGAGCAGGATGCACGGGGACTTCCTCTTGCTGATCGGCGGGATTGGGTCCGCGGTTGGACCCCCTAGACCTGATCTTTTTGGGAGGCATGGTTGGAGAAGGGCTAGTCGACGAGGAAGAGGCGAAGGCTATTCGTATGGTTTTCCCACAGACGGCGCCAATCTGTTGCCGCTAAATTTGGTGTGGGGGCAAACAGATAGTATTTGCGAGTTCGCGGAAAAACCTGAATAGCGGATCCAAGCCTTCTGATTCCTGCCGCTACCTGCAAGGAAGTGCGATACACCGGGGTTGATTCCGGCGACGCACCCTCCGACGCTCTTGTCAGTAACCAGTGATGATTAAGAAAGAGCTTAAAGTGGAAAAAGAGTGATTACCTGGTCACAGTGGTAGGTGGGAGGTATTTATAGTCGCCATGGGAGTAATTAGGGACCTGATTTCCTGTGTAACTATCAAGAGTAAAATCCTCCCAATCTGTTTAGGAAACTGACCCCTGATTCCCGGTGAGAGCAAATCAGGTCCGTTGATTCGGTCAAATCAGTGACCCTGATTTTCTTCTTGCTGGTTTGGGTTTGTCTTGGGTCGGGACCCGTGCCCAGTTGGAGTGGATCCGTTTGTGGGTTATTGGATCTGTGAGAAGGAGACCCAGTACCCGTTTCAGACCCATTTGTATGTGAAATTACCGCTTTACCCCTGAGCTTGAAGATTCGTGCCTAATCTGGACGGTTCCGATTTAACCCCATTTTTAGCCATATCAGTTTTCTTTACTAGTAATCTGCACGTGCGGTGCATATTTTAATCTCTTTTTTTTAGAGTAAATAATAAGCTGTAATCTTGCCTCGAACCTGAGACCTCTCTTTATTCATACATACTCTTTACAAATTACCTCGACACAAACTTTTATTTTATATGAACGTCACTTTTGTAAATAATTATGTGGTAAATAAATTTAAACTTTGAGGCTGTTATGGTAATTAAAAATAGTCGAGTAAATGAATGATTAATATAATTCCCACTTAAAAATTAATGGCTGAGATTATATGTTTAATTGTCTATCAAATTATATGATGTTTACAAATGACAATCTCAACTCTTTCTTTATAGTATTAGAGATTTGGAGCTTTTATTTCTTTGTATTTTTTTTGTGTAATAATGTTCAACAAACATTTGAAAGGAAAATAAAAAATAAAAAATAAATTCACTTTTCTCAAGTGTGATGTGGTTGCCTTTCATTATTGACTGTTTAATTTACCAAAAATTATTTTATTTCTCCAAACATCTCTCAATTCCCACTCATCTTAATATAAAACCCTATCTGTAAATCTTATCTACCTAAAACCTATCATCGGATATGAGCAACAATAGCATATCCTATGCCCTAGATACTGGAAGAGATGAGAGATGATGACTACATAGAAAAACCAAAATTAATTTTCACAAAAAAGTACAAAATTTATAAAAATGTAATCATAAGAGCATTAGTAGTCGGTTGGCTATATATCTATTTTTTAGAAAAAATAGAAAAAAGTTTGCTGCAGTCGTTTGCTATATATCTATTTTTTGAATTTGCGATGAACAGTGGGCTTCTATATTTGGAAGCTGATATAGAATTTTGCAAAATATAGCCGATCTTTCGTCCGTTCATTTTATTAAAAAAAATAAATCAGACGAAAAATCATCTTCCGACGCTGAAATTTTTTTAAAAAAATTTATCGGACGGTAAATCATTTCCCGTCCTTCGTTTTATAAAAAAAAAAAAAATTTAAATCAAAGTGGTCGGACGAGAGATGATCTCCCGTCAAAACCAATTTGAATATTTTTTTTAAAGAACTATGCATATATATATTATTATAGGTCTTAATTAGGTTTTAATTTAAATTTAATTAAGATTTATGATTTATTTAAGTTATAATTACGATTAAATTAACATTTAGTTAGGATTAAGTTAGAGTTAATGCAGAAAAAATTTCTTGGACTGGAAATGATTTCCCAATTTCCCGTCCGTGGTAAAATATAAAAAAATCCTCCAACAGAAAATGATTCTTCGCCCGTCAATTTTTTAAAACGAAAATCTAAATTTAAAGTTTAAATGACTACAGCTGAAACCCAAATTTCATATTTCTATATGTCAAGTACTACAGATGCTCTAAATGGGTTATTTGTTGGGTGGAGAGTGAGTTGCAAATGTAATTAGTACCGTAAGTTAGTAGTACTTTTGTCCAAAAACAAATGATACAAAATACACTTTGGGGGCGCTTCGTAGAACGATTTTTTTTTGTTCACAAGAATTATAAATCCTGAGATTTATGATTCATGGGATTTATGATTCCTAGGAATCATAAAACATGTTTGGTAGGTCTTAAACATCTCTGGGAATGTTAGTTGGAAACTTAGGTATTGTTCTTTTTTTTGCCTCTTATAAGAGATTTACAGTAAGAGCCTCTTGTAAGAGCCTCTTTTTAAGGTGTTCTTTTTATATAAAAATAATCTCTTATAAGAACCACTTATAAGATATTTCTGTTCTTTTTTCACCTCTTACTAGATCCTATATTACCCCAAAGTCTATATTACCCCAAAGTATAAAAATAGTGAGATGAAGGACAAGAAAAGATAAGTTCAAATTACTAATATATAAACTAGTTTATTGGCAAGTTAAATTCACAAATCAGTGTAAATCATCAATTATAATTCCGGGCTACTACAGACTTTTATTTAGTATGAAAAATAGTATGTATAAATATAAATAATTTGTTTCAAAGAAGTTGGATTAAAAAAAATTAAGGTCAATGGGCTAATATAAATTCTCCCTTAGCTGTAATAAATATAAAAAAAAACCTGGTCGGCTACAGAATTTGAATATGGTGGCATCATAACAGAAAAAATCAACTAGCCACAACTCAAGTAATATACTTACTGGACGTAAATATATATATCTTTAAATAAATCAGTGTTTCGACAGCATCCCTAACATAATTGTTCGAGATTGTGAAGAATGAATTCCCACGTTTTTTTAGGATAGCATATTACAGTCAACTACGTATATGATTACACTTTTTTTAGGATAGCATATTTCGGGCTACTATAGACTAATATATAAACTAGTTTAATTAGTAACAATTATAATATAGACTTTGGGGTAATATAGACTTTTTAAGTGATAGAAGTCTTATAAGAATTTGAAAGAGGCTACTAGAAGTCTTTTAGGCTTATAAGAGATTTTGGGGAAACTGTCTTATAAGAGGTAAAAAAAAGAACGCTAAAAAAACTCTTATAAGAGGTGGACCATCTCTTACAAGAGGTAAATCTCTTATAAGGGGAGAAAAAGAACACTACCTTAATTTCGTATATTTGGTTGAGCTACATATTTTCTGGGAATGTTAATCTTATTATCCAAAATACCCCTCTCATCCTCAAATAACAAAACAAACTGTTTGATGAAATACCTGAGTAAAATAACTGATGCAAATCTGGGCCACAAAATGCAAACAATTTTACTTAGAAACACAAAATTGAAATAAGACAAAATATTTGCAGGATATCAAAACTTTTGCTTGGCATTCCAACACCATGATTAAGTACATAAAGGTTAGCAAAATCTTGATGATGATTTATCTGTCTTACTGTTCTGATTTCAGATTATCAATATTTCCAAAAGATCTTAATAAAATGTATGATGTTTAGTAATTGGGAAGGCTTCTTTTTTGGCTCTTGGGTTCGACGGCACGACGAGAGGATCGACGGCGACGAGTTGGTCGAAGGCGGCAAAAAAGTTGATCGACAGCGGCCACTTGGGTGCTCAGATTTTTAGGGGAGAAAGAGGGAATGGGTTTTGGAGGGAGAAAGAGGAGAAGAAATACGAAGAGACAGCGAGAGAGTTTTTTTGGGGGTAACATTGTAATTTTAAAGAAGTAACATTTTCCCAAGCCCTTAGGAATCTAAGAATCCCCCCTCCCCCTAATGGGAACTTTTTTTTGGAAATTGTGGCAAAATAATTTCCTAAGAATCTTAGTTTCCTGTGAATTTGAAATTAAAAATTAGCATACCAAATATGAGAAACTAAATTCTCAAATTAAGATTTCCAGTAAACAAAAAAAAAAATCCTTGCACCAAATGCCCCCTTATGGATATATCATGGTTAGATGAAAGAGTATAGTTTTTCTACGATAACAGATAACAATTTGAGGTATTTTTTTTATATAAAAACATTGTTGAATATGTGGTGTTTCATTTGTAATTTAGCCTAACAAAAATATAAATAGTAAAGGCATATTCATACTTCATATAGGATACATTTATAAATAAAGTGGTAACTTTATCAGCCGTGTGAAGTCATGTTTTAATAAAATCAAATAAACATTGAATAAAATGTAACCGTCGGTCCGTCACCCACCATTTTATTTACATTTTATTCAAGAGAGGGAGAAAATAAATTGATGTCTGTTGCAAGCGTGAGTAAGGGGGTGCATTGGATTAGAATTTCATGAAATTTTAAAAGATTTTTTTGTGATAAAAAAGTCTTGTGGTATTCAATCAAAACTTTTAAATAATCTAAAAAGTATTTTGGTATTTGTTGTCGCTGAATCTGGTGTGGGGGCAATAGATAGAATTTGTGGATTCTTAATAAAATGAATAAGGCAAACCTGTTGATCTGTTGACCTTCACCAACGTGTTAACTTGTTTCTTGCTGCTGCCGCGAACCTGCAAAAAGTGCGATACACCGGGATGGATCCCGGCGATGCACCCTCTGACGCTCTTGTCAGTAATCAGGAAGATTATGAGAGAGCTTTAACTAGAAAAAGATTGATTACCTTCTTATGGTGGGGGAGAGGGGTTTTTATAGTCACCTTAGGGATCCGTTTCGAGATAGAAGCAAATCTCTACTTCCCGATGCGGATGGATAGAACTGGTTAAGACCACCTTTTAGGGATAATTATTGTTGCTGCTAAATTTGGTGCGGGGGCAAACAGATAGTATTTGTAGATTCTTAGGAAAACTGAATAGCCAACCTGTGTACCTGTTCCGTCGGAGTTTGACGCTGACTCCCACCGTATACCTGCAAAAAGTGCGAGACACCGCGGTTGATCCGGCGATGCATCCTCCGACGCTCAAGTCAGTAACCAGAAATGATTATGAAAGAGCGTTTAACTAGCAAAAGATTGATTACCTCTTAATGGAGATGGATGGGGGGGTATTTATAGGCGCCGCTGGGATTTAGATTAGGAATGTAATCCCCCCGTGGTTAGATAAGGAAGGTAATCCCTAATCCCCAGTGAAGGGATAACTATGAATCAGGGCCGTTGATTAGGATTGAATCAGAGACCCTAATTCTATCCCTTCTGGATCGGGTTTACTGTAGGTTGAAATCCGCACCCAGTTGAGGTGGATCCGTTTGCGGGTAAGTGGGTCTTCGGGGAAAATAACCAGTACCCGCTTCAGACCCGTCGGTGGGTGAAATTACCGTTTTACCCCTGAGCTTCAAGATTCGTGCCCCATCTGGACGGTTTCGATTTAACCCCATTTCTAGCCATATCACGAGCCCCCCACTCCTAAAGACTGAATTTGATCAGCCTTTGAGGTGTAGTTTAACTGTTTTAGTGGCTAGTGGAGTTGTATCGGAGTCCGAATGGAGGGTTTTGAATCTCGAAGGGGGTAGTGAGGTGATTTTTGAAACTGTAAGCTGTTCTTAAGCTTTTCTGAATATCCAACGGTCTTTATCTATTTTTTCGGATTATTTATTTAATTTTGCGATGTGTTAACCAGTCGTTCGGGGGCCTTCACAATACATTCTAGGCAATAATTGTTCGTTCAGGGGTTCAAAAATATTCCCCCGAATTTATAATTATTTTCTAGAATTTCTAGTGAATTTTTCCGAATTTTTAGTAATTTTTCGCAATTTTTAAATAAATAAAATGATTAAAATAGATAAAAACTGATTTTTAATACCTATTTATGGCGTGGCTTGATCTGGGCCCTTTATCTGTGTTGAGCGCAATTTTCTGGGCGATCGGACGGTCGTAGTCGCTCGGCGGCTTTTTTCTCCGTTTTGGAGCTCGGATGGACACTTGCTCGGCAGCCGATCGGAGGCCCAGGGGCTCGGCAATCCGAGCGACATGGCGCGATCTGTGCCATCGAATCCTGGCACGAATCTCGAGGAGGCGCGTTTCCCAAAAAAATATTATCTTGTCGTTTAGCGCACGTGGCACGATCTGGGCCGTCCATCACCAGAAGCGCGAATTTCTGGAGGATCCAACGGTTGTTGTCGCTCGGCGGCTTTTCTCTCCGTTTTGGAGCTCGGATGGGCACTTGCTCGGCAGCCGACCGAGGGTCTGAGGGTTCGGCTGTCCGAGCGACGTGGCGCGATCTGAGCCGTTGGATGGTGGCACGAATCTCAAGGCGGGCCCAGTTCCCAAGAAAATACTATCTTGTCGTTTAGCGATGCTGGCAAGATCTGGGCCATCTGATCGAGATCTTACACGAATGTTGAGGGAAAAGTGAATTTTCTCCGTTTTGGGCCTCGGATGGGCACTTGCTCGGCAGCCGACCGGAGGTCTAGGTGCTCGGCTGTCCGAGCGACGTGGCGCGATCTGAGCCGTTAGATGGTGGCACGAATCTCGAGACGGGCCCAGTTTCCAAGAAAACACTATCTTGTCGTTTAGCGATGCTGGCAAGATCTGGGCCGTCTGATCGAGATCTTACACGAATGTTGAGGGAAAAGTGAATTTTCTTTGTTTTGGGGCTCGGATGGGCACTTGCTCGGCAGCCGACCGGAGGTCTAGGTGCTCGGCTGTCCCAGCGACGTGGGGCGATCTGAGCCGTTAGATGGTGGCACAAATCTCGAGACGGGCCCAGTTCCCTAAGAAAACACTATCTTGTCGTTTAGCGATGCTGGCAAGATCTGGGCCGTCTGATCGAGATCTTACACGAATGTTGAGGAAAAAGTGAATTTTCTCCGTTTTGGGGCTCGGATGGGCACTTGCTCGGCAGCCGACCGGAGGTCTAGGGGCTCGGCTGTCCGAGCGACGTGGCGCGATCTGAGCCGTTAGATGGTGGCACGAATCTCGAGACGGGCCCAGTTCCCAAGAAAACACTATCTTGTCGTTTAGCGACGCTGGCAAGATCTGGGCCATCTGATCGAGATCTTACACGAATGTTGAGGGAAAAGTGAATTTTCTCCGTTTTGGGGCTCGGATGGGCACTTGCTCGGCAGCCGACCGGAGGTCTAGGGGCTCGGCTGTCCGAGCGACGTGGCGCGATCTGAGCCGTTAGATGGTGGCACGAATCTCGAGACGAGCCCAGTTCCCAAGAAAACACTATCTTGTCGTTTAGCGACGCTGGTAAGATCTGGGCTGTCTGATCGAGATCTTACACGAATGTTGAGGGAAAAGTGATTTTTCTCCGTTTTGGGGCTCAGATGGGCACTTGCTCGGCAGCCGACCGGGCCCTTTGATGTTGGGGTCGGATCGCACGTCGCTCGGATTTTGATCCCGTGTGTGCCGAGCTATTCGACTTGTATCGAAACGTTTTGCCTTTTCTCCAACCGTTGCTGCTCGGTTACAAAGTCGTTTAGGCTTTCGTAACGCTTCAAGAGCCGATCGAGAGTCGCGCCCTTTCGTTACGAAGTCCAAGAGACTTTTTCTTTTACTATAAAACTTCACTTCCCCACCCCCAATCTCATTATTCACTTTTACTTTCTTACTCAAGTTTCTACTCTTCACCATCGAAGTTTTTAGCTCCCGGGTGGCGCTGCTAGCTATCGTGGCAGGGCATTTCTTTGCTCCGGCGAACTTTTCCGGCCGTAACAGTCACTTCAAGGTCAGTCTCTTTCCTTTCTCTTTAGAAAAAATGGTTAAGATTACTTCTTCGAATGAGACCCCCGCCTCGGACCGAGTCGTTAGCCGAGCAGGTAAAGAGAAGGAGGTGGAAGAGCCGACCGAGCAGGCCGTGGTCCGACCGAGCAAGAGTGGGGAGGTTGCCGAGCCACTCCAGGAGGTTTCACCGAGGTCCCGGAAGGGTAAGGGAGTGGTTACGGTCATAGAGCAGCCGAAGACGGCAGGGGAGTTCGGTCGGCAGCCGATCACTCTGTCGAGCATGGGGGGAGTACGGAGCTACTCCGAAGAAATGCTGGAGAAGGTGACCCAGGGCACCGCCAAGTCGGTAGAGGAGAACGAGCCGAGAGAGATGTCCGAGGTGGACCAAATCTCTTCGGTCCTTACCGAGGCTGATCTGCATCGGATCCGGACTGGATTCCAGATCCCTGCCGAGTACAGGCTACTTCTCCCCGGACCCGGTTTCCGAGCCTGCACGTCGTCTTCGGTCGACACATGCATTTTTCCGGTCGACTCCTTGGCTGCCGGGCTTCGCTTACCGTTACACCCGTTCATTGTCGAGGTCCTCAATTGGTACGGCATGAGTCCTGCCCAGCTGATGCCGAACACTTGGAGGCACGTCTTGGCATTTGTTCTTCGGTGTCAAGAGATCGGCGCTGAGCCAAGTCGGTTCCTTCTTCGGAGCCTCTACCGTCCTTGCCAGCCGAACAGGAACGAGCAGAGGTTCTACCTTTCGCTGCGGACAGGCGTGAAGTTGATCGAGAACCCGGACTCGATCAAGCATTAGAAGGAGAAGTACTTTATTGTCCGAGCTCCCGAACCCTGGGCAATTCCGATAGCTTGGTCGAGGGAGGGCCTGCCCAAGTGAGCAAAGAGAGAGCCAGTGCTTAGTGACGAGGAGGCCGAAGTCCTCAAGAAACTCCTCGGCCTGCCGACGCTTAGTTGGAAGGACATCACCGAGGAGGCCTTGTTCTTAGGGGGTCTCAGTCCGATCAATCCCAATATGCCTCTAGTATTTTTACTTTTTTCTTGAAGTTCTTGAAAAATTTTCTAAGTTTTTTCATTCGGTTTGTGCAGAGTCTTCCGGCATGGACTATAGGGCGTTGATGGCGAAGGCCAAGGCGGCTAGGGAGCAGGAGGCGAAGAAGAAGAAAAGACCCTCGACAGGGCCTCAGGGCGGCCGAGGGCCGAAGATACCTTCGGTCCCAAAGACCGCCGACCTGCAGGTGGTCGTGCTCCCGGATGCCGATCCCGAGCAAGACCAGGTCGCGGCCTCCGATCTTCCTATCTCGGATGCGCCGACTCCAACGGCGAAGACAGATGCTCCCGGCTCGTCGAGCGGCGCGTTCAACGTGAGCGCGGCGTTAGCCCTTCAAGTTCCGCCTCTCACCGCCAAAGCAGAGAAGATTCTGACTGAAGAGCTTAAGCGGATCTTCGTCCCCGACTGGCAAATAATGAAGGTTGACGGCTTCTTGGGGGATGGCAACATTTGTATGCAGGCGGTGAAGCACTTGCCGACCCCGAAGGACCGAGCGGCGCTTAAGTCCAGGGAGGTCGGGGACGCTACAATGCAGATTGCTCGGAACACGATGTCGGTAAGTAGACCGAACACTTTCTTCTTGACGCATTTTTTCGAAATTTTCTAAGTTTTTAGGTCCGGATTCTAACTGTTTGTTCTCTTTTCAGACCCTCTGCCACTTCAACTTTTTGCTCGAAGAGTTCGCGAGCAAAGAACAGGAGCTGACGGTGCTGTACGACCAGGAGAGGTCGGAGCGTGCGAAAGTTATGAAGCTGTTCGAAGCCGAGCAACTCCTCTCGGCAAAGCGCGGTACCGAAGTGGCAGGGTTGGAGGCGAAGCTGGCCGAAGCTATGCAGCGGTCGGCGGACGAGGCAGCCAAGCTCGAGGCCTCGGAGAAGAAGAATGCCGCGCTTAAGGAGGAGCTGGCCAAAGCACGGTCGGAGGCGGAGAAAGCTCGGAAGGAGACCGAAGGGGTCATGGCCAAGCATCAATCGAAGGTGGCAAGGGCGAAGAGGGCTGTCCAGAAAGAGGCCGAGGAGCACATGTTTAAGAACATGGAGGATGCGTACGGCTGAGCCCTACTTCATATCGCAGCTCGGAACCCGGGGTTCGACACCTCCTCCTACCACTTTTACGACCCTGTGGAGGGGGAGGAGGAGCTTCCTTCGGCAATGCTCGGCCCCGAGGGACAGGCCGACGGTGTCGAAGGCACCGGTGAGACAGAGGCCAAAGGTAAGGAGGAGGACGGTTCTGAGGACGGCAACGAGGACGAGGACATAGGAATCATCGAGGGGTCGGCAGACCCGGGAGACAAAAAGGTCGACCCCTGACTTGGTTGCGTCTTTGGTCTTCTTTTTGCTTCTTTTTTTTATGTGCTGCGGACTGGCCACCGATCTCGTAAAAGCTTTTTGAGTTTTGAATGAAAACACTTTTTGCTTGGCTAAAATTCTCCAAGTGTTAGACCTCGGATTTTGTGTTTGACTAGTCGCAAACATTCTCCAAGTGTTGGGCATCGGATTAATCTTTGCTTTTCAGGTGAAGTTTGGTCCGATCACGGAGATTTCGTATCTTCGTAAGGAGCTGAAAGAAACGAAGCGAGAGCTTTCCCATAGCCGAGAGAGGCGATTTTATATGCTCTTGAATTTGGAGGAGATAAAAGCAGCTGCGAGGGGGTATTGTCGTGAGTTGAAGCAACTACGGAAGCAACCCCAAGCTTCTCGTCTCGAAGGTGAGATAGAGCGGCTTCGTAGGGAGCTTTTCGTTGTCGAGCAAAAGAATAACGAGCTCTTGGCCGAGATCCGTCACTTGGAGGTAACGGAGAAAGAGCATTCGGCGGAAGAAGAGAAGTTAGCTTCCGAGTTGGAGAAGTTGTCATCCGAGCGCCAAAAGTTGTTTGCCAAGGTCGACAAGCTTAGGAGGATTACGATAGACAGGGGGATCGAGGTCACCCATTATCGATGTCTTGTGACCGATAGTGCCAATGTTGCGGGCTCGTCAAGACCTCCTCGTCTGAAGATGTCGACAGAGGGTGACGTTCTGAGAGATAGGATTTTCGAGCTGGAGGAAGAGATCGCGTCGCTCAAGCCTCTGCCTGAGAGGGCCAACGTTCGTAGTACGTCGTGTATTTGCGAAGAGAGCGAGAGAGGGATCACTTTCTACGAACTTGCGACTCGTTTGCCTGCGGCGAGGCGAAGCCCTGCTGATGCTCAGAGTAGTGTAGCAGTCTCGTCTAGCGGCGCCTCAGTTGGCGCCACAGTTAGAGTTAGCGGCGAAGGGGGATCTCGCTTCACTGGTTTGGAATCGAGCTCGGAGGTTAGGCGTCGCCGCCCCCGCGTTTCCTTGAACCGGAGCGCTCCCTTCCGAAGAGGCACTAAACAAGTTGTATTATGTTCCTTTAAGTTATTGTAAAACTCTGCTGTAGCGTCGGTCTAGTTGTATGTAGAGCTACTTTATTTGAATAAAAACCTTTGCTTTGCTTCTGATGCTGCGTTGGGAATATTGGCTTCATGTGTTGGACTTCGGCAATGTTTGAAATTTTGTTGTTTGTCTCTTCTTCTTTTCAGCTCGTGGCGGTAGCTCAAGACGTCGAGCCCACTCGCTCGGATGACCACGCTCGAGCCGAGGTTGGCTCGGGGGTGACGAGGCTGTGCTTGGCGAGGTGCCAAGAGCGGCTCTATGAAGTCAAGCTGGGATTGCGCCGAGCCGAAAGCGAGCGGAACCATCTTCAGCTCATCCTAGGTCGGTGAGACATTGAGATCCGGCGTCTAGAGAGCAGGATCGCCGAGATGGCCCTCATAGGAGAGGACGAAGGTTCGTCGACCGCCTTTAGCAATGCCCTTCGGATCCAGTGCGTTCGGCACAATTTGTCGAAAATAATAGCGGAGAGGGACGATCTGCTTTCTGAGATCCGTCACTTGCAGGCTGTAGAGGCGGAGCTTCGGACGGAGGGAGAGGGACTGACGGCCGAGGTTGCCAAACTGACGATCGAACGGGACACTGATGATCGTTTTCAAAACCAAGTGTAGTGGGTTGGCCTTGTAATTTTTGCACTTTAAGGCCTTGTAACCTTGTTGTATGGAAGAGTCGCTTTGCACTGTGTCCTAATTATTAATAACATTTCTTTCTCGAACTTGCATGTCCTTTGTAGCTTTGAGTAGTCGTTTTGTTTGTGACTGTGTTCATCACGTCGAGGTCCCTGAGCCGGCCTCTTGCTCGTTCGCGGTTCGGAGACATGAGCGTTCGGCCAGTGGTGCCGAGCAGCGCTTCGGTCTCCTAATCTTGCGAACTTGCGAGATGAGTCGAGCCTTACCTAATAGTGGGCTCGCTGACCATCGTAAGAGTAATTCGACGGTTGTGGGAGCAACCCCGACTTGCGAACTACCTCTAGTTCGCTTAGGAGCGAACTTGCGAGGTAGAATCGAGCCAAGTGTTGGACCCCGGGACCATCGTTAGAGTTCAACGGTCGTGGGAGCAATTCCGAATGGCGATCCACTCCTAGCCCGCTTAGAAGCGAACTTACGGAGTAGAATCGAGCCAAGTGTTGGACTCCAGAACCATCGTTAGAGTTCAACGGTCGTGGGAGCAATTCCGAATGGCGACGCACTCCTAGCCCGCTTAGAAGCGAGCTTACGGAGTAGAATCGAGCCAAGTGTTGGACTCCGGAACCATCGTTAGAGTTCAACGGTCGTGGGAGCAATTCCGAATGGCGACCCACTCCTAGCCCGCTTAGAAGCGAGCTTGCAGAGTAGAATCGAGCCAAGTGTTGGACTCCGGAACCATCGTTAGAGTTCAACGGTGGTGGGAGCAATTCCAATTGGCGACCCACTCCTAGCCCGCCTAGAAGCGAGCTTACGGAGTAGAATCGAGCCAAGTGTTAGACTCCGGAACCATCGTTAGAGTTCAACGGTCGTGGGAGCAATTCCGAATGGCGACCCACTCCTAGCCCGCTTAGAAGCGAGCTTGCAGAGTAGAATCGAGCCAAGTGTTGGACTCCGGAACCATCGTTAGAGTTCAACGGTCGTGGGAGCAATTCCGAATGGCAACCCACTCCTAGCCCGCTTAGAAGCGAGCTTGCGGAGTAGAATCGAGCCAAGTGTTGGACTCTGGAACCATCGTTAGAGTTCAACGGTTGTGGGAGCAATTCCGAATGGCGACCCACTCCTAGCCCGCTTAGAAGCGAGCTTGCGGAGTAGAATCGAGCCAAGTGTTGGACTCCGGAACCATCGTTAGAGTTCAACAGTCGTGGGAGCAATTCCGAATGGCGACCCACTCCTAGCCCGCTTAGAAACGAGCTTGCAGAGTAGAATCGAGCCAAGTGTTGGACTCCGGAACCATCGTTAGAGTTCAACGGTCGTGGGAGCAATTCCGAATGGCGACCCACTCCTAGCCCGCTTAGAAGCGAGCTTGCAGAGTAGAATCGAGCCAAGTGTTGGACTCCGGAACCATCGTTAGAGTTCAATGGTCGTGGGAGCAATTTCGAATGGCGACCTACTCCTAGCCCGCTTAGAAGCGAGCTTGCGGAGTAGAATCGAGCCAATTGTGGAATCTGGAACCATCGTTAGAGTTCAACGGTCGTGGGAGCAATTCCGAATGGCGACCCACTCCTAGCCCGCTTAGAAGCGAGCTTGCGGAGTAGAATCGAGCCAAGTGTTGGACTCCGGAACCATCGTTAGAGTTCAACGGTCGTGGGAGCAATTCCCGTTTTATCCCTGAGCTTCAAGATCCGTGCCCCATCTGAATGGTTCCGATTTAACCCCATTTTTAGCCATATCAATTATAAATCTGAATTCTTCTTTATCCTTCTGAACTGGTCAGCAACGGGTTGAGACCCGTACCCAGTAAGGCAGATCCGTTCAAGGGATTTGAAGAAAGACTCAGTCTCCATTTCAGACCCGTTTATAGGTGAAATTTCTGTTTTACCCCTGAGCTTTAAGATTCGTGTCCGATTTGAACGGTCTTGATTTAATCTCATTTTTAGCCATATCACGAGCCCCCACTTTTGGAGACTAAGTTCTACAGTGTTTAAGGAGTAGTTTTGTTGTTCTAATGGCGTACGGAATTTTATCGGAGTTCTTAAAGGAGTTCGAAACTTGCTCGAGGTGTAACGGTGTTATTTTGAGCTTGTAAAATGCCCAAAATATCCTCAAAATTTTCTGGATTTTTTGTGATTTTTCCAGATTTTTTCTGAATTTTTCCTCATTTTTTGAATTTTTTATTCATTTTTAGAATTAAATAATTAATTATCGAAATTTTTAATTAATTATTCTAATTTAATTATTATTATTTTCAGAATTTTAAAATAATTTTCCAATTTAATAATTATTTTTAGAATTTTTTTATTAATTTTTTCGATTTTTAATTAATTTTTTTGATTTTTTAAATAATTAATTCAAATAAATAAATAAATAAATACCTGGACACGTGGCGCAATCCTGCGTGCTGATCACGATCAGAGGGTGCGCATCTCAAAGCAGGTTGTTTTTCCCAATTTCCAGCTCGGAACCCCTTTTGCTCGGCAACCGTTGCCGACCCACCAGGTGACGCCACGTGGCGCAGTCAACGCTAGCATTGACCGCCACGTGGCATTTTTTTTCTTTCTCCCGCTCTGTTCTCTTTTCCTCCTTCTCACGCTCTGTTCCTTCTTCTTCGTCTCTCTCCTTCCTTCGGCGCTACCTCAACAAAGAGAGAAGCTCGCATCGGTATTGGAGAGGAGCTCGTCGAAGGGGAGAATGGAGCTCCGGCTTGGCATGGGGAGCTCGGCGAGGTCGAAGATAGTGGAGCTTGACTGATGGAGGAGGAGCTCCGTGGCGGAGTTCGGTAAAGATCTCGAGCTCTGCCTTGGAGCTCGACTAGCCGTTCATGGAGGTTGGCGAGGAGGAGAGGGGGAGGTCGAGCTCGGAGCATTGTTGGAGGAGGAGAGGTGCTTGAAGCTTGATGATGGAGCTCTGGCTTGGGTTCGGCGTGGGGAGCCGCGAAGGGGTGAGCTCGGAGAGAGATGTGAAGGCGGCGGCTCGTCGAGGAACTCGGTGGTGGAGTCGACGAAGTGGATAGCGGAGCTCAACGTTTGGAGGTGGAGTTGAGCTTGACGGAGCTCGCGAAGGGGGGAGGTTGACGAAAATGGGTGCTGGAGCTCGGCCATGACAGAGCTCGGAGAGAGAGAGCTCGGCATGGGATATGATGGAGGTCTGCAAGGGCCTCGACCTTGGCGAGCTCGACGGAGGTGGAGCTCGGGACACTGGGCAAGGAGGTTGGAGCCCTTCGGTGGGTTCCTAGGAAACGAGGCTCGACAATGGAGTCAAGTTTGGCAGTGGCTCGATGGAGAATGGTGCTTGTCGAGGTGGTGGAAGCTTGAGCTCGGCCTCGGAGCTCGGTGATGAAGGGGAGCGAGCATGGCAAAGCGCTCGGCGAGGGAGATGACGTTGGGTTTTTGTTCTCTTGGTTTTTGGCACCAAAAGTCGTATGAGAAGAAGGGGAGGAGAGAGGAGGGATTTTTTGGATTTCTAACGGGTCCGAACCCGACCTTGTTTATTTGAACCCATTGACAAATCTTAGCCGTTGATCGAGTTTGAACACGAATTTTGAGGTAGAGTTTTTTGCCATTTTGCAGCTCAATAACTCAGTAGCTCGGATTTCAGATCCGAGCTACGTGGCTCCATCTGGGCGGTTGATCACGATCATGGCGCGAATCACGAGGCAAGAAGGCGTGGATCACGATAAAACATGATTTCTGTTGACGCAACGAGATCTGAGCCGTCTGATTAAGATCAGGCACAAATCACGAGGAGAAAGTCGTTTTTCTCCAATACGCAGCTCGGAACCCCTTTTGCTCGGCAACCATTGCCGACCCACCAGGTGACGCCACGTGGTGCGGTCAACACTGGCGTTGACCGCCACGTGGCATTTTTTTTCTTTTTTTTTTCTTGGCGCCTTTGCCTCTTCTTCTCTCCTACGCCTTCTCCTTCTTCTTCTTTCGTCGTCAACTTCGAGCTTCGTCGAGGGGACTGTGGAGCTCAATGAGGACGAACTGAGGCTCGTCGTGAAGTTCGGCAAATGATGGTTCGACGATGGAGACTCTTCGAGAGGAGGCATCGAGCTCGACATGGGGAGAACTCGACGAAGCAATGGGAGAGACGAGCTAGGCGAGGAACTCAGGACTTCGACGGAGCTTCGACAAGGAGCTTCGACAGGGGATCTCGGCACAGAAATAATGGAGCTTGAGCTCGACATGGGGAGCTCGGTGAGGTTCGGCGAGGGGAGCTCGACAGAGCCATGGAGAGAGAAGCTCGAGCTTCGACAGAGCTTTGAGTTAGTAATGGAGAGAGCTCAGCATAAGGAGCTCGACGCCAGCGGAGGCGCTTGCGGAGGAGGGAGCTCGAGCCCTGTGTTGGAGCTCCATGGTTCGACAGTGGAGATGAGCTCGTGAAGGTTGGAATGGAGCTCTGTGTTGTGGGAGCTTCGCGATGGGGGGAAGGAGAGGAACTCGATAGTGAGCTCGATGGCGGTTTGGAAATGGTGGTGACGTCGAAGCTCAAAGGCAGAGCTCTTGGAGATGGTGTCGACGCCGAAGCTCAAAGACACGGTTCTTGGAGCTTTTTCGTTTTGGTGGGAAATCCAGAGGAGAAGAAGAGAGAAGGCTGAAGTGGGTTGCGGGTTTGGGCCCTATAACGGGTCCAAACCGACCCGTTAACCTCTTGATTAATTTTTTTTTTGATGTGCAGATCTGAAGCGTAGATCGTGTTTGAGCACGAATTTTGAGGCAAAATTTTTCTCCAATTTGAGCTCCGGTGGCAAGAGCTCTCGGATCATGTTGCCGAGGTCTGGGAGGCTGGCACGTGTCCAAGTTACGTTGACTGGTCAACGCATTTTCTTGCGTTTGGAGCTCGGTAGCAAGAGCTCTCAAATCACGTTGACGATGTCTAGGGGAGCTTCGGCGCAGTTGTATTGCAATCCACTTTCTCAGTGCTACGGAGGTCCGATCGGGTCATGTGATCCCTCGTTTCGAAGCTAACTCAAAGATCTACACCTTCTCTTTAGGAGTGAGTTGAAGAGTCACCCGTATGGAGGGTCAGAATAGGCTCGCAATATCTTCGCTTCTGTTGGTAGCTCAGATTGGGATTCCGAGCGACGTGGCGCAATCTGGATCATCTGATTGAAGATCAGGCGAGAATCTCGAGGCACGAAGGCGTGGATCACGAGAAAACATGATTTGGGTCGACGGGGCGAGATCTGAGCCGTCTGATCAAGATCTTGGCGCGAATCACGAGGAGAAAGTTGTTTTTCTCCAATACGCAGCTCGGAATGCAAGTTGCTTGGATTGTAGATCCGAAGTACGTTACGAGATCAGAGCTGCTTGATGAAGATCTGTCAAGTTGAGAAGAGCTTCGGTCTCCAGAGTCTTCGAAGAGGAGCTCCACTCCTGTGGGCTAAGGAGATGAGCTAGGAGGATCCTCGCAAGGCCCATTCGGGAGACGAGTTTGAGGAGCAACTCTAAGGGAGAGTTTTGAGCTCCGAACTCACTTAGAAGAGGACCACTCGGGAGGCGAGTAGGACGAAGAATCACCTCCAAGCTCTAGGAAAGAGCCGTTCGGGAGACAAGTTAGAGGTACAACTCTAGGGGAGAGTTTTAGCTTTGAACTCGCTTAGAAGAGGACCACTTGGGGGGCGAGTAGGACGAAGAATCACCTCCAGGCTCTAGGAGAGAGCCGTTCGGGAGATAAGTTTGAGGAGCAGCTCTAGGGAGAGTTTTAGCTCTGAACTTGCTGAGAAGAGGTTCACTCGGGAGGCGAGTAGGATGAAGAATCACCTCCAGGTTCTAGGAGAGAGCCGTTCGGGAGACAAGTTTGAGGAGCAACTCTAGGAGAGAGTTTTAGCTCTGAACTTGTTGAGAAGGGGTTCAACAGTTGTGGGAGCAATTCCGAATGGTGAGCTGCCCCATACTCGCTTGTTTGCAAGCGGCTAAGGCAACGTCGAACCAAGTGTTGGACTCCGAACTTATTGTTAAGAGAGTTAACGAGTTGTATGAGCAATACCGAATGGTGAGCTGTCCCGCACTTGCTTGTTTGCAAGCGGCAAGGGCAACGTCGAACCAAGTGTTGGACTCCGAACTCAAATTTTGAGCTTAGTAAGTTGTGGGAGCAGCCCTGTAGGACAAGCTGGACTCCGAACTTACCATTTTGCGAGTCGCAAAAGTGACTTGGAGAAGTAGAAATGAAGCAAGTGCAATAATAGACAAAAGTTTAAGTTTTATTGAAATAAACTAAATTGTCGTTTCGATGGGGCGAACTATTATTACATGCTGTTGGCCGGGTTACAAGAATCGGCCTTATTGAAAACCGAGATCCTACTTCTACTATAGGGGGAAAGCCTCTTGGGAGGAGTTGGGTTCTCCCCCCATTGGACCTCCTTGGATGAGGTGGAAGACGGCCTCAGATTCTGAATCTTGGAACTCGCGGACCTCTCTCTTCGCTTGTAGGCTCCTCGGGGTGGAAGGTTGGCCCCATCTCTTCGAACAAACTTGTCCAGGTGTCCCCGCTGTATGAGCTATTCGATCACTTCTTTGAGAGCCCGACAATCATCCGTGTCATGGCTGTGGTCCCTATGAAAGCGGCACCACTTATCCCTGTTTCTTTTCTTGCCGGTGGTATTCATTCTAGGAGGAGCGCGGAGTAGCCCTTCCTTGTCCACCTCCATAAGAACTGCTGATATACTAGCAGTGAGGGGCGTGAACTTCTCAAAATGAGGAGTTGAGCGGCGTTAGCCATTGTCATCCCTCTGGAGTTTCTGGGACCCTTCTTCGCCCGTATTCTTCCGTTTGTTCCCCGAAGATGGTTCCTCAAGACTGGGGGGGTTTAGAGCCTCTTCCACTCGGATGTACTTCTCACTCCTAAGAAGGAGTTCTGAGAAGTCTCAAGGAGGCTTCTTGGTAAGGGACGCCTTGAGGTCGGCATTGGTGACGTTATGCTCAAATGCCGCAGAGGCTACTGATTGGTTGAGGGAGGCTATAGACCGGGCTTCAGTGGTGAAGTGCCGAATGTAATCTCTTAGGCGTTCACCCTTTCTTTGGTTGAGGGTCACCAAAGATACACTTATTTTCTCGACCCGACAGCTACTCACGAAATGAGTAAGGAAGAGTCCTTCGAACTGATCGAACGAGAAGATGGAGGCCAGGGCGAGTCGAGAGTACCATTCTCTCGCATGCCCCCTCAGCATGGCAGGAAAGATCTTGCAAAAGAGCGCATCCGAAGCTTGGTGGAGCATTATGAGAGTTTTAAAACTTTCGATGTGGTCGGCAGAGTCTGACTCCCCATTGTATGACTCAAAGTTAGGGGGCTTAAAGTTTTGCGGGACCGGGGCTTCCATGATGGCTCGGGAGAACGGGGGCCTGCTCGGACGAAAATTTCTCGCCCGTTGTTCCTTTTCTCTGTCAAGTCGACCAAGGCGCCTCTCCATCTCGTAGAGACGGTGGTAAACAGAGTCTTTCCTTCGGTCATATCCTGTCGATCCCCTAGACTCTTTCCTATGCGAAAGGGGACTAGAAGTGCGGTGGTGACGGCTTGGGGCAAGTTCAGGACTAGGTGCCCGTTGCTTATGGTTGGGAGCAGCGTTGAGGGCCCGCAGGATGGTCTCTTGAAAATCTTGGAACTCCGCCCTTGTGACTGGTGCCTCTCCAGCTTGGCGGTCCTTATGTGTGGCTCAGCTTACTGGAGAATAACTTCTCCGCCGATGACGTTGAGAGGACTCTCTTCGCCTCCTCGGGGGAGTGGATCTTCTGGTCCTCGGTCTGCGGGGGGTCCGAACTCTTGAAGCCCCTGGGTGTTCAGGTTGATGGACTCCCCCAAGGGCTCGCCATCCATTCAGGCGAGTTCGGAGGTCGAACCCCTTTTGGCGGTTGGCAATCACTTGACGGAGATCCCGCTCGGGAGGGTTTTGAGAAGCCATAGAGTCAACTGGAGGATTGGGAACCGCTACATGGTCATGAGGAGGATGTTGCTTTGGACGACTCCGACGGGAGCCCCCCTGGGCAGCCCCCCGAGACCCTGGAGGGGCCTGTTGAGGAAGAACACCTTAAGCTAGAGGATGAGGAGGAGGAAGATGAGTGGTTCTTCGGCTGGAGACTGCTGTCTTCCCCTTCTCTTTTGGATGCATGGCATGAAACTACTTCCACGGATGAAGAAGGTTGGATTGCTTTTTCGTTTCCCACAGACGGTGCCAATCTGTTGCCGCTGAATCTGGTGTGGGGGCAATAGATAGAATTTCTGGATTCTTGAGAAAATGAATAAGGAAAACCTGTTGACCTTCACCAACGTGTTGACTTGTTTCTTGCTGCAGCTGCGAACCTGCAAAAAGTGCAATACACCGGGATGGATCCTGGCGACACACCCTCCGATGCTCTTGTCAGTAATCATGAAGATTATGAGAGAGCTTTAACTGGAAAAAGATTGATTACCTTCTTATGGTGGGGGGAGAGGGGTTTTTATAGTCGCCTTAGGGATCCGTTTCGAGATAGGAGCAAATCTCTACTTCCCGGTGTGGATGGATAGAAGTAGTTAAGACCACTTTTTAGGGATAATTATAAATCTGAATTCTTCTTTATCCTTCTGAACTAGTTAGCAACGGGTTGAGACCTGTACCCAGTAAGGCAGATCCGTTCAAGGGTTATTGGGCTTTGAAGAAAGACCCAGTCCCTATTTCAGACCCGTTTGTAGGTGAAATTTCCGTTTTACCCTTGAGCTTTAAGATTCGTGTCCGATTTTAACGGTCCCGATTTAATCCCATTTTTAGCAATATCAGTATTCAATCAAGACTATCTTGGTTTTTTAAAGAGTGTGTCCAAATCTAGTGGTATTCAATCAAGACTTTTTATAACTTAAAAAAAGTCTTATGGTATTCGAAAGTCACTAATTTTCATGGATTGTTATGTAGAGTGGATTCTGTGAGACTTTTTTTTGAGATGGATACATATCAAATCAATCTCAAAATCTCACCCAAACCCATGAGACTATTCCATACTCTTTCATTTCAGGTTAGAAACTTCTCTCTCAAACCCTCTTTCTTTCTCTCAAACCCTTTTTCTTCTTTTGATAATCACTCATGTCTCACTCACCCAAATCACCCTCATTTCATTTGTTTTCTCTCAAAATCAAACTTTAATCTCCTTCTCCCAAATCCCCTTGAGATCTGAAACCCGAAATCAAGAAGAACTCGAGATCTCCAACAATGGCGCTCAACCTCTGGCAAAAGCAACTCGCCCAGATCACCAAAATGTTCAACCTCAACCAACCCCCTCTCAATCCTCCCCTGACAACTCCTCCACCCCTACAAGATACTCATCCTCGACGAGTTCTATCGCGACCTATGAACCAAACAGATTTATCTTCCTTTTTTGTAATCCTAAAGATTTATCTTAAAGATTAGATTTGTTTGTCTTCCTTTTTTGTATTCCAAAGTTCTCATTATTATTATGGTTTTTTGTATTATGTTTTGTTAGAGTTTTAAGATTACTGATTATTATTAAGGTTTTAAGAATTTGGCAAAAATAAAAAATAAAAAATAATTCAAATATTTGAGTTCAAGGTTTTGAGTTATCAATGGTTGCCTTCTGTTAGGATTTGCTGAAAATTCGTTTGTTCATTATTACCCATTGTTGACTGCGATGATTATAGTATGAGTGATAATCTGTTTGCCTTCTGGTTCATAGTATGGGTGATATTTGATATTTGAGTTTTCATAGTATGGGTGACATTTGATATTTGATATTTGATAATTCTGTTTGGTTCATAGTATAGGTGATAAATCTGTTTGCCTTCTAGTTCATAGTATGGGTGATATTTGAGTTCGATCTTCGTTTGTTCATTATCATATACTATAGGCAAATCTGATGCAATCCTAAAATGCATTATCTCAAGCCCCTTCGCTTTGTTGACTGTGAAGAAGATAATGCATTTTAGGCCACATATTTTTTTATAGTAAAAATATATTTAGAGTAAAATTTAAAAATCAAGTTGTTTTTGTTGTTGTTTTCATATCATTTAAGAGATGTTAGTAATTTTTGAATAGTAATGAAAAAAATAACTTTATAGATGATTTGCAAGTGTTATTTAAAGTGGGTGCATAGACCACGACTAAAATTATGTTACTATAATCAATAAGGGTATGCATAATATTATGTTAAAGTAATTTATTCACCTATTAATATAAAAGTTTAAGCATCTTATGTGGATTTGAAACATTTTGCCTTTTTTCTAGTGGTGATAAGCTCGTGCAAATGGGGGATTCACAACAAGGAAATAACAAAGGAAAGAGCAAAGAAAAAGAGCAAAGAAAAAGAGAACTACGAATCTTGGACCATGGATGATATCAATGAGCTATTGCACCTCTTGGTGGATGCTATAAATAGCGGATTGCGTGATGCTAATAGGTCGCTTAGCAAGCAGAATGTAGAAAAAGTGATACAATCACTACTTGAGCCGAATGAAGTGGTTCAATCTTCGTCATGCACCCTTGAGGAACGTGATTGAGAGAATATTTGGTATTTTTAAATCGTGATTCACAATTTTTAAGTCAGCACCTCCTTTCATATTTAAGACACAAGCAGGACTTGTGTTAGCATGTGCAGCACTACATAACTTTCTTCGCAAAGAATGTCATTCTGATAAATTTCCAATTGAACCAATAGGCGAATCTCCATCTTCATCGTTAACAGTTAATGAAGACAATAATTTTGAACCTATTGCTCAAACCCAAGAGCAGGAACGAGAAGATGCTAATGCATGGAAGGCTAACATAGCTTTAGATATGTGGATAAATGCTACTTAAGAGGACATGAAGCTATATCAAATTGACTATTAAAAGATGGAAATTTTGTATTGGGTTTAATTTTTAGTGTTTTAATTGTACTTTGGTTTAATTTTGATTATACTATGGAGAAATGCTAATGTATTGATTATACTTTGGTGTAATTTTGATTATATTGAAAATTGATAATTGAATGTTTGCTAAAAAATTAAAAATCCATGTATTTTTTGAAATATTATAAATCCATATAATCCTTTCAAATCCTATAAATTTTTATGATACAAATATTTTAAAATCCCAAAAAGACAATCCGGATTATAACAATCTTTTAAAAAAATCTTATAAGTTATTACATTCCTACATAGTCTTTTAAGATCCACAAGATTTTAAGCCAAAAAAGTCTTTTAAAATCCTAATCCAATACACCCCCCTAAAACTTATATTCACTATTAAAATGCTTTACAGCTACGGTCCGACAAAACCTACCATCATAATTAAAGTCAACTAGTAATCTACACGTGCGATGTACGTTTTAATTAAATTCTTTTTTTTATAGAGTAAATAATAAGACATAATCTGGCATCAAACCTGAGACATCCTTTTACTCATACATACTCTTTACAAATTACGCCTAATGGCACTAACTTTTATCTCTACTATTTTAATGGGAGAGTTTGTCACCAAACAAACACGTGCATTGTAACACACAAACATATGCAATGCACATGTATAACTAATATAAAGAAGGCTTTATGTTCGATGCCAGACAATGTCAGAATTTTTAAAAATATATATATATTTATAAAGATGTGCATCGCACGTGTAAATTACTAGCTTTATATGAGTGACATTTTTGTAAATAATTATTTTGTAAATAAATTTGAAGAGTATTATGGTAACTAACAACAGTTGAGTAAATGAATAGTTAATATAGCTCTGACTTAAAAATGAATGGTTGAGATTAGATAGTTGATTATGTACAAATTACAAGTTGTCTACAACTAACGATCCCATCTCTCCCATTATAGTACTAGTACTATACACGTGTGATGCACGTATTAATTTTTGTAAAAAATTAAAGTAAAGACTATGATTTACACGTGCGATGCATGTCTTAATAAATAAGATTATATATTTTTAAAAGTAAATGTGAAGACTATAATGGGAGTGTTGGAGTTGCATGTGGTTGCACGTAAGTAGATAGATATACAACTCCAACTCTTTCATTATAATAGTTATTATATATTATATTATAGATAGATAGATATAGATAGATAATTTACACGCATGATGCACATTTAAAATATTTATAACAAAATTAAAGTTAAAAAATGACGTAGTGAGGACTCAAACCTGAGACCTCCTTCATATTAGTTATGCACGTGCAATACACACGTTGGTAGATTTACAAATGACACTAATGTATTCTTCCATTATAATATTAGAGATTAGAGATTAGACCATCTCCAACCATGCTAGCTATCTTTTAATTTTAGCCAAAATAGCTAATATAAAGATAAAAATATGCTCCAACGGGACTAGCCAAACAACTCGCTAAAATAGATTTCTAAGATTCACTCGCCAGATCTGGCGAGTATGTACCACTCGCTAAACTTCTTCTAAAAAAAAAAAAAAAAAATCGCGATTCCCTCTTCCCTAACTTTCTCTCTCCCTGCTTTCTCCCCTTCCCTGTACTGAACCCATCTGCAACTCACCCCCGACCTCCCATCGCCTCCTCACCCCTTGCATCTACCTTCGAAACCCGTCTCCCTCCACTTCGAGTCCTCTTCCGTCTGCATCTCCTCGACCATCGAGCACCCCTCGAAGCCCCTCCTCGACTGCACCCCTCGAAGCCACCTCGACTGCACCCCCACAGCCACACTTTTCTTTCCTTTTCTTTTCTTTTCTTTTTCACCTTTTTTTTGGTTTTGTTTGAGGAAACTTTTCTATTTGTGCAATAGTCTCAATTGGTGGGTCTTTTTATTGTACAGGATACTTTGAATATCGACGCCCAACATCTAACATGGATCCTTATATTGTGACCTCATTTATCGCTGAAACCACCATCCTTTGGAAACCGTGAGATACCCCTGCTAATTGCAGCAGCAAAAACCTCTGTTTTCTGAGAAACCTGAATCTGTTCGTTGCGAACTGAAGTAGGAAATAAATTCTGTGTATACTTCTATCCAACTTTCTCTTATTTGTAAGTGGATTGATGTTTCTAGGTTTAAAATCTTGCCTCTAATTATTTTTATTATACTTTGTTTTAGAAGCGTGGATATGTCTATGGATAGTATCGTAGTACATCTAGTAGGAATTAGGGGTTGTTGTGGATTTGGGTGTGTAGACTAGTAATGGATTTAGGTTGGTTGAAGTTGAACAAATTTAAGTAATGGTGTTCATGTGGTGTGTTATTTAGCTAGTATTGAATTGAGCTTGGTTGAAGTTGAACAAAGTTGAAAATCCATGCTCGTGTGATGTGTGTTATTTAGCCAGGAATTGATCCATGTGACAATATTGGTTTTAGCTAGGTTATTCTGCCTCCCTCTAAAAAGGCTAAGTTGGATTTCACTTCTATTGTTGATGCCTTCAAGAGCTTTATTTCTCAAAACACATGTTTCATCTGATGGTTCTGAGAATGCAATAGCAGGAAATTATGGTTCTGAGAATGCAATAGCAGGAAATCATGGTTCTGTTGTAGAAGATCTTATGCATGTTGTGCAGGTGAAAAAGCAAACTCTGATTGATCGTACTCATGAAGATGTTGCTGCTAATTCTGTTCAAGAACATAGGTTGTCACACATTCTCAGGTACTGCCAATGAAGAGGCCAACTACAATGTTGAAGGTGTCAACAATATTGATCCTATTTCGAGTCCGTTTCTCAAATGTCTATCTTTGAACATGAGTATATTATTATTATCCTTCTAGTGCAATCAATGCAAGCAGCTTATGAGGCTAATGAGATCTCTAGTGATGGAAATGAAGTGGTGATTATAGAACCTTAGTAGTCATCGTAGTTCTTCGAACTTGGATCTACTTTATGGTTTATGTTGTGTTACTCTATTGGTGATATTCTCTTGTGTTGTTTTGGGTGCCACTTTCTTTTATGAGGCACATGTATGTGGTTATCCTTGATTGTTCTTAACTATAAATTAGTTGTTGTTGCCGCTGTTCACTGCCGTTGCTGCTGTGTGATTTGATTTTTGCTGTTGTGCGTGCTACGTGCATCGCACGTGTTGTTGTTGCTGCCGGCTTTTTTGGGCTTGAAAATTCTATTTTGTACTTGGACATTCTTATGGGCTTTGGTTTTATATTTTTATTTTATTTAATTTTAGACTTTAAATTATTAATGGTTATTAAAAATAGATAACATGGTTGGGGTGAAGACTTTTTTCGTCAGCCAAAATATCAATTTGTTATCCATTTTGGCTATTTTAGTTAGTCAAAATAGCTATTGTGGTTGGAGATGCTCTTAGAGATTAGAGATCGATAATCTGATGCTTTGCACGTGTTAATTGCTAATCCATATCTAAACCGTTAATCCCATCCAAGGAAACTGCTCCATTTTTTCAGTCCATGAAATGGACGGTCAGATATGCCCCATCAATGCCATACATGAACCATTGGGTGGTCCAAACACTCAACAAGATTTGCAATTTGCAGTTACCAATCAATCAATTACCAAATGTTTACACAATAATACCTTTACATAATTCGCATATGCGCATTTCTCTATCTCTCTCTCTCTCCATCTCTCTCCCTTTCATTCTCTCACACCAACGCCATCCCAAACGCAACCTTCAAATCGAGAAGCACCTGGTCCTTCTCTTTCTTCCAATAATAAAAAAACAATTAAAAAAAGAAGAAAAAAACTGACTTCAAATCCACGCTACAAAGGTGCGATTTTTCTCACAAATTCTGTAAGTTTTTTTTTTTTTGCTTTCACTATATAAAAACGTACTATTTTTTTGTGTACCGTTTGTTGTTTTTATTTTTATTCTGAGTATTTCGTCAATTCTTGGAGCTGTTGTTGTCAAAATCTGAAATTGGCGGTGACCCATTATTCTTTGTTGTTGATCAGAGGTGGGTTTGATTTGAATCGGTGAGGGTTGATTAGTTCTGTCTTTCCCCCCCCATTTTGTGTCTAATTTTGGTTGCAAATTAGAGGGCTTGGTGGGTTTTTGATTAATTTGTGGATTAGTGCAATGGTAGTGTGTTGAGATTGATGTAATGTTGTTGTGATGTCTAGTTAGATCCACATATTCGATTAGCCAGTTTAATTTGTTGGCTTCTATCTTGATTGACTGTAATAGTTTGACCCTGTTGGAAATTTCTCTTGATTTGGGGCATATTGTTGATATTAGGATTACGACGTAGTTCGAGGATTTGCCTTAGATTTCTTAAAGTCTCTCTCCAGTTTTGGGGGTTTATGCCTAAATTTGGAGTTGAACGTTATTTTATTGGTTTGAGTATTGATTGATAGGAAGAATTGGTGAAGATCCTAAACCAAGGGCAATGTGCTTGTGTTTGTGCTAATAGTTGTGGGATTATAAAAATGAAGATATAAAACCTAATATCACTTGGACGGAAAGTTTGTGATGAAACCTGATATTGCTTTTGACATGAATGGTTATGCTGATTCACTTTTCCATTTCCACATTGTTGGCACATGAGTTGAGAACTATAAATGTGTTTCTAGATTGATTTTTTTTTTTTTTTTTTTTTTTTTTTTTTTTTTTTTTTTGTGTGGCTCTATATAATGTCATAAGTCTTAATTCTAGGAGATCCTATTTGGTTAGATGTATATTATCATTTATCTTTTTTCTTCCAGATATCATTTCTTGATACATGCAATATAGCTGAGCTTGGTATCAAGATAGAATAATTTACTTATTTTTCTTAATTTGACTCCGTAGTGTGCGATACAATGTATCTGCTCTAAATTCTGATGATTTTCCCCAAACTGTTGGTATTAGTGTATTGGACCATTGAGCTGTTTACATATATTGGTTATGACTGTAATTCACAATATAATTTGACAGTTTTTTGGTATTCTCGGTTATGGTTTTCTTTAGTTAGGTCTAGTTACAGAGAGCAGCAGGGGTCAGTGCTACCCTGATTTTCAGAACCCCCCTCTACAGATGTAGAATTGTACCATTTTAACCAAAATTCCCTTCCATAAATAGGGCTTCATCTTTGAGATTCCATTGACTGAAAAAGAAAGAAGAAAAAAACATGAATAAGCGACTTCTCAAATCTGATTCCATCAACTTTTCCTTCTATTCTTCTCCAACCCATCTTAAATTTTGCCTCTTCAGGTATCACACCTTACACCACAACCTCGGTTATTAATTGCATTATAGAAACTATCATTTTACCCATTGAAAGTTCTCATCACGAATGTAGATTTGGTTGGTCGGATTTAGGGTTTTTGTTGATATTTACTGTAAATGATGTTGTTGACGATTTTATGAAGTTATAAGTAATTTCGGTTTTGTTTTGAGAGAGGAGGGACTCAGTTTGAAGGGCTTTTTGAAGTTTGGACTAAATTGGTCTTAGGTTTTGGGTTACATCATGGACAAAATTTTCTTATTAAGATAAGCCTCGTTTGCAAGCGAAGCTGCCCTTTCCTCTAGGCTCAGCTGTTGGTTTCGATGAACATGTTTATGAGCTGTAAAATCCTCTTTATGATCACATTAATTTACAGGATTTGGTTTTGATTTGGCAAAGGAGCTCTCTCCGTAGGGTTTTTGAGTATGGTTTTGATGAAATGTATCCTTGGTATTTTGATGAACTGCAGGGAATTTTTTCGTTGTTTCTTTCTAATCTTATCGTGATTATGGAACTTATGATGTATTAGGATTTTTTACGAATAAGCCCTTGTTTTCCCTTATTCCCTTTGTGATTTTGATGTGAGATTTGTTGTCTGTATAAAGTTTGCTTGTCAATTGTTTGCTATTATGCCTGAATGAATCTGTTGTCTTTTTTTAGGTGCTTTTGATTTCATTGTTTGAGGAGTTGGACTTTTCGGAGTTTCAGTCGGGGAGCTGTTCAATAGGAGAGTTGGAGAGGAGATTACTCAACAGGTACATGCTTGTTTTTTAAAGCTTGTATTATCTACATAAAAGCTGTTCATTCTTCCAGTATGAGGGTTGAAATCAAATGCTAAAAAGGAAAGCTGGGTAATTACTGAGTATGTTTTTTTTAGTATTTTAAATAAATGTATAATATTTAGACAATTTATTACTCCATGTTATATGTTACTATTGTAAGGTGTTCCATTTTTTTTAAGATATGGCTTTTGTCTATGGCTAAGATCACATATCTCATTTGGTATATATACACAAAGTACATTCCAGTTTAGTCAAGTCATATGCCTCAATTAGCATATGTTTACATAGTACTATCTTCCATATTTATCTCCTAAATCTTTATTGATCTTTGAAATTAATGTGATCAATAAGGAAATTACATTTTTGTAGTAAGTTTGCTTCCTCATCTGTTGTAGTCACCTCATGCCTCCTATTTAATATGTTGATTGTTGATGATCTTTTGACACTTCATTTCCTATTCACATTCTCGGATCCCTCTTTATGTTTCGTCTTTCACCTTTCTCTCCCATAACATACTCATCTTTCATCTTAAGCTTGAGAAGGCTTTACATTTTCTTGATTGTGTTTGTAAAGTTCTTTCTTCATCAGTTCGTATATTCATACATATTTACTAGTATTGTATCTATATATCGGTACTTTGAGTTGCTTGTTCTTGTTTGTGTCACTAAATTATTCGTTGAACATAAGCTAAATGACCTGGATACCATTATCAGGATTATACAGGATTTTTTAATTGAACAGTTTGACTATAAATTAGGTGGCAGCTTAATAAGCCGTCATTAAAGCTGGTTTAGTGGCCTTAAGAAAAGGCTGTATTTCCATATATCTCTACAACTATTCATGTTTGGTATTCTATAATAAATATTCTTATAGGGTTCAATGATTATTTTCAGTATGCTTGTATGTATATTTAGAATTTGAGCAAAACTGGTCTGTTGGAATTAAGGAAGGAGTATTCTATATTATGTGATGGATGAGGTGAGTCAGTGCGAAGAACTGGAGTTAGACAATCAAATGATTTACAAGGACCATATACAGGTCAACTTTGTATAATACCGACCAACATAGCACTGAATTCCATTCTATAGCTGATCGAATTTTCAAATTATGTGCCTTTCTGGTGTGTCTTTAAAGATAATTTTATAAGATAGGCTCCCAACTAGTAGTGTAGATTGTAGAGTTTATATGACATCATTTGTGCATTTTGCCATTCAGCCGGACATGTTTTCAATTGCATCCAGAATGCAAGTATGCATAGTTTCTTTTGTCTTTGCAACAGTACTAACCGCAAAAAAAGTCATCAAGTTTGATCCAGTGGTCACTTCAATCGTTGTATGACAGTATACCTCGTATCTGAAGCACATAGATAGCTAGTAACTCCTTAATCCTTCTTAGCAAAGTCCTTATCTGCTTATTTACTTACGAATGGTCCATAGCTTATAATATAAATGATGTGTGAAGAATTTTGCTTGGAGAAAGAATTATACCTCGTCGACATTGATGAATGCTTAATTGTATGTTTGCTGTAGAATCTATGACTGCCCATACTAGAGTTTGGCCTTCATTTGGGTATATTTTAGAAGAATTTATGATTATCCTTTGAAAGATCTAACTTTTTCTGGATTACTTATGTTCGTATATAATATATGATGTTCACATGCACTCATCAAGCTTGTTCAGGCATTTTAAAGACAACAAAATCTCATCCCATATTAATGGAAAATCTTGACCATATCTCTCAATTTTTTGGTTTACATGGGAAAACTTAACTGCAAACAATATTTGGGGCTACATTATTCATCAAATATTAATTGCATTTAAAGCCTCTGCACAGTGTTAGTAGAAACACTAATCAGCTATCACCCTTGCAACAGGTTTATTAGTATGCACCACTCGTATAAAATCTTTTGGCTCTCACATAGCTATTTTAGTTCTCCTATAGTCTTAGGTGCTAATAAACTTGTTATAGGGTGATAAATTCAACTAATACAAGCATTCGTGATGGTTATATGCCTTTATAAATTTTTATTTTATATTAGTTAATGCATATATATATATATAGGATATGGTCTATACCTTAGTTTAGGATCTGAATATGAAGACTGTCCGATTGAATCGGCACGCATCGCGAGGCAAGAAAAAAGCCCAAAAAAACTCAATAAGAAAAACAAAAAAAAATCCGGGGAGAATCTGAAGAAGGGAGTGATAGGTGGTGGTGGTGCGGTGATGGTGATGGTGATGGTGATGGCGACGGCGATGGGGGGGGGGAGTGGGAGGGGGAGGGGGGAGGATGAGGAGCGGCGGAGGTGGTAGTGGTGATGGTGGAGGATTTGGCGGTGGAGGGTATATTTTAGAAGAAATTATGATTATCCTTTGAAAGTTCTAACTTTTGCTGGATTACTTATGTTCGTATATTTTAGAAAAAACAATATGGGGAGAATCTGAAGAATGCGTGTCAGGGACGTCGGAGGACTGATGCCGGAGTGATCTGTAGAGTCGGAGCATTCATGAAGAGTTGCTGAAATAGTTGATGTATTACTTTAGCTCTGTATCTGGTTTTTTACGTGCTTTGTGCACTTTCTTTTAAATGTGTAATTGGCGGGTTAGTAGTAGTGCGTGTTGCACGTGTTTTCAAAGTGTGTCATGTAGCTTAACTGCCAGTCCCACTGCATATAAATAGGAATCTGCAATAAGAGATAAATATCAATAAAAATCAATCAAGTTTCTTCCCCCAAATCTTCCAATTCCCTAACCCTAGTTCTTGAGCTCCTCACTAATGGCGAAATCAGGTTCGGTCGGGATTCCAACTCCTGACAAGGTGGTATCAGAGCCGGCGTTCACCGTCGGCGACTCGCGAGACGTCGGAGGCACGTCGAAGGTGAGAAAGGAGATCCGATGGCTGAAGCGAGAGATGAATTCTGTAGAGAAGCAGTTTGATTACCTCAATGAAAGAGTTGAGGCGATATCGACCAGTATGGAAGAGAAATTTTCAACAATGATAGCAAGGATGGATGAGATGATGGCGATGATGCAGCAATCACATCCACGACCTCCCAAACCTTCTCTGTTTCCAATTCCTCCTCTGATTTTGATCAGCGAGGTAACTAACCCTAACTTCTTCTCTGTTAATTCGAAAGTGTGTGATGGTGGTGGAGGCATGTATAGAGCTCCAATGAAGTTGAAGTTTCTGAATTTTAAAGAGGTGAAGCTTCCGAATTTCAAAGAAGGAAATCCAACCAATTGGATAAGTGGACTCGAACACTTCTTTGAATTTTATGAGGTTCCCAATTCAGAGAAAATGAAGTATGCTTTGTTGAGTTTAAGTGGGGGCACAACTATGTGGTATCATAGGTTTATTAAACCCCGCATTCATGAAATTTCTTGGTCAGTGTTTTTGGAATAGCTAATATCTAGATTTGGCTCTAATGAGTTGGAAGGTGTTGACATTGTCGAAGATGGAAAGAGTGGTGGTGAGTCCTCAAAGGTGTTTGATGAAATGCATGTTCAAGAGGTTGAGTGGAAAAGCAACTCTTTGTATGATCAAAATCATTCTACTGGGCAAAAAAGTGTGGAACTGAGCTCTATGGAAAAAGAGTTTCAATTGATTGATTCAATTGAAGTAGGAGAGAGTACTTTTACATGTTATGATGTAGTTCATGGGCACAAGAATAGTGAGAAAGAAAAATCTCTTACTAATATAGATAATGAAGAACTGGACAAAGTAATGTTCAATGGATGGCCCCCACCTATGCGAGGAAATGTTGTTCAATCAAATTTCTGGCAGTTCTTGAAATTTGATACATTTGTGTTCATGAATAATAAGTGTGAGTTTGTAGATGAGAGCAATGGAACAATTAATCTTGAAGAACCTAAATGCAACAAGGAAATTCAATTGGTGGTAACGGAGTCCAAGCCGAAAGCGAAGAACGCCGAAATATGCGAGAAAGGGAATGCCTTCATTCGAGAGCAAACTGGGAACATGTTCAAGAATGCAAAGAAAGAGATTAAGAAGGGTGTTTCTTATCCTACTTGTATATCAGTGAACAATGTCATTTGCCATTCACTTCCACTTGCCAGTGATGAATCCGTTTTGGAAGAAAATGAGGTTGTAAAGATAAATATGGGGTGTCATATCGATGTTTTTATTGTTGTAGTGGCCCACACTCATGTTCTTCAGGGACCTTACAAGTACTATCTATACAGGCACTATGTGTTTGAGAAAAGTGACAATGGGTGCCTATTCACTGTTGGGTTTGGATCTCTTGGTGATAAAAAGGGTGAGAAGAGGGCATCTGTGACCTATTACATTACCTCTGTCTTGAGTTGTATCGCTGAGCACTCTTCTGATTTCAAGATCTTGATGGTTGGACATATATTAGGAGGAATTGCAACTTCGCTTCTATTTTCTGCAGTTGAGTCATGGCTTGTTGCAGAGCATAACAAGAAAGGTTTTCAACCACAAAGGGCAGTTTTAGAGTTTGAAAGTGCATCTGAGATACTACAGCGAGAGGAGGAAGAAATCCACAGACCAAAGTTGCTCTCTTTAGTGTTGACACCATGCTCAGTGCATTCTTCAAGCAAGTTCTGGGAATAACTTAAATAATGAAGTGGTAATTGCTGAACTGGAAGATATTCTCAATAAACAGAAGGATTCAGTTAAGCAGATGTCAAACAGACAGCTGTTTGGAACACGCTTGGTTTGATTCTTCCTAGTACTGGTCGTCTGCAGATTGCATTTTCAGTTTTTTCATCTCTCTTCGGTTATTTAGATGTTGTTGTGAAATCATTGGATCTGTATGAAAATTATTTTGATGTTCCGTATTCCATTTCCCAAGTTGGATATGGTTGCTATTACTGATTTCTCTGCTAGGGCGATGGAGAATTATGGCTTGGTTACATATAGAGAAACAACTTTACTTTATCATGATCGCCATTCAACATCCTCAAGCAAACAACGGATTGCTATCACTGTTGCTCATGAATTGGCACACCAGTGGTTCGGAAATCTTGTAACAATGGAATGGTGGACAAATTTGTGGCTGAATGAGGAATTTGTGACATGGGTTAGCTATCTACCTGCAGACTCTTTATTTCCTAAATGGAATATCTGGGCTCAGTTTCTTGATGACACTACCTTAGGTCTACGACTGGATGTGCTCTCTGAGTCACATCCTATTGAGGTTGAAATGAATCATGCCAATGAGATTGATGAAAATTTTGATTCTATAAGCTACAATAAAGGAGCATCTATCATCCATTCATCCGTATGCTGCAAAGTTACCTTGGTGCCTCGTGTTTTCAGAGATCAATGGCTTCTTATATAAAACGATATGCTTCCTCGAATGCGAAAATTGAAGACCTAAGAGCTGTGTTTGGAGAAGCATATGCCGACTCTGTGAGAATTGTATCGGTTGGTTAGAAGGTTGAAAACCTCCTAGTGGATGCAGATAATAAACAGTGGTTATCATACTCAACTAAACTTTGTGGAGGCACTCATATATCAAACACTCAGGATGCCAAAGCATTTGCGGTTTGCACTTCTGTTTGACGAGGGAATTGCTAAGGGTGTTCAAAGAGTAACAACTGTTACGAATGAGTATGCTATTAATGTAACTAGTTTAGTAGAAACCCTGAATGTTGAAATAGATGAGGCTCGAAAAGCAGAGAGAAACCTATTGGAAAAGAAACTGCATATCTCAAGTGTAGAACAGATGCAGTGGCTATTCCAGCAGCTAAGAAAGCTGGTATCAAATGTGCAATTTTCCTACTGATAATGCTCAGGATGAGCTTGAAGCTTTACGGGATAGGAGAGTGTTCAACAAAGCACATTCTAGTGGGGATTCAATTGCTTGTCAAATGGAGGAATGCGGTTATTGATTATGCGTTAGAGGTGGATGTGGATGAACTCCGCACAAAAACCTCGAGTTTCGAACTTGGGGCAAGTTCGGGGCTAAGGAGGCAGTTGTCTGGGACGTCGGAGGACTGATGCCGGAGTGATCTGTAGAGTTGGAGCATTCATGAAGAGTTGCTGAAATAGTTGATGTATTACTTTAGCTCTGTATCTGGTTTTTTACGTGTTTTGTGCGCTTTCTTTTAAATGTGTAGTTGACGAGTTAGTAGTAGTGCGTGTTGCACGTGTTTTCAGAGTGTGTCATGTAGCTTAACTATCAGTCTCACTGCATATAAATAGGAATCTGTAATAAGAGATAAATATTAATAAAAATCAATCAAGTTTCTTCTCCCAAATCTTCCAATTCCCTAACCCTAGTTTTTGAGCTCCTCACTAATGGCGTAATCAGTTTCGGTCGGGATTCCAGCTCCTGACAAGGCGGTGATAGGTGGCAGTGGTGCGGTGATGGTGATGGTGATGGTGATGGGGGGGAGGATGAGGAGCGGCGGAGGTGGTAATGGTGGTGGTGGAGGATTTGGAGGAGGAGGTGGTGGTGGTGGTGGTGGAGGGATTGGGATTGGCAATGGAGATGGGGAAGGGGAAGGGAAGGAGGATGAGGATGAGGATGAGGATGAGGATGAGGATGAGCGGCGGAGGTGGTAGTGGTTGTGGTGGTGGTGGAGGGTTTGGAGGTGGTGGTGGTGGTAGAGGGATTGAGATTGAGAGAGAAGTTTGAATATAGTTAGAAACCCATGAAGTATTTAAAATTTTTAGTGGTTCATAAAAGGCGTGTTTTAATATAATTCGACGATTTTGAAGATTTTTGAAGTGGGGTTGATTTCCTTTGGGTGGAAAATTAGAACATATGCAAGGATTTTAATTGGTTGACTGTGTGTTTGGGAGAATGAAAATCATGAAAGATAGAATGGGTGTAGGAAACTAGGAATACTATTCATGTCTAGGGACTTCTCTTCCTCTTGATATTTTTCTTTCTTAATTCATTTAAAGCTTTTGTGATAAGCTTATCTAACAATTTCCTTACAACATAAAAAGGAGTTAACAGCATATGGTCTTTAGTAAGTTTAAGAAGTGACTTGGTAGATTTACTTGTTGGTTTGGAGTTGAGGATCCATAATTTTTACTAATTAGTTATAAAACCTAAAATGAATTAGTTTGGGCATGAGTGAGAACCGGAACCTGATTTGTTCTGGCCGGTTTTCATAGCATGAATAGCCCGCCCACATCTGGGATGCATGAACACCTGACTGAACCTGACTGGTTTAGGAGGTCTGCAGGTTATTGTCGTGTTTAGCCCAGTGAACCCATCACTATCTTGAAGCCCTCCTGAACCAGTCAGGTCAGGTTTGAAATCGTGTTCAGATACAACACTGTTTCATTTGAATATTCCCAATTTCTCTCTTAATGCTATCTATAAACATATATGGGAAGGTTGTGAGCAGGTGTAGGTTTGAATCCATGTTGAGGCAGGTTCAGGTATGGGAAGGTTAGGCTCTTATTAGTTCTTGATTTTTGTTACATCCTCAAATTCTTTAACACTGCAAAGACAAGTGAGAAATGGTATCAGCATATTTGGAGCATCTCTAATCTTGACAAAAGAATGACTATTGAAAGTTGTGAAATAAATTAACGGTGTCAGTTTCAAAGTTGTGAGAAACAGCATCACTGAATTCACCATTAGTACATGTTGCCACAATTGTGTTGTCTTACGTTATTTATGCTGTTAGAATTGAAGACATCATCTCCTATTCCTTCCTAATCACTTCTCTCACTGATTTTTGGCTCCAAAGCTATTTGTATGATGACCATCCTGGGCCAAGCCATGACTTCGAAATGCAAGATATGAAATGAATTCCACCTTGATTACAGAGAATCAAGCAAAGAAGAGCTATTTTAGAACATTATTATTATTATTAGACTGGCATTTTAGAACATTATTAAACTAACTAAATTCTTTCAAAAAGAATGTCGACTTCAAGTATTAATATAAAATATCCATTCATTGCTCCATTCCTAATTACAAAATGAAGTTCATCCCTAACTTCAGGAAAATCTACTTCTTGAAATAGAGGTATTTAACACACTGTCTTATACGTTCTTTTTTAGGATGAATAATGATTTACGCATACGCTAAGTGTCGAATATGAATGGGTGTTCATGTTGTGATTTGTGTCTCGTTGTGCCCTTCCAACATTATTTATAGGTTATGATTAGGTTTGATAAAGAGGGGTTTGCAAAAAGTAGAGGTTGAAGAAGAGGAAAATTTTGTTTAAACGTGGGTGAAGGAGGCCACAGAAAACTTAGAGATGCATTAGCCCACCTGTATCTTAAATTCAAGGTAGGCATAAAAAAATCAAGGTTCCGTTGCTATATAGCCTTCATTTAATCCAATAGTTATTTAATCCTACTTTTCTAAATTTGTGTTCTTATAAATAATTAATAGGGATTTCTGCAGAGGTATTATATGTTTTTCAAAAGGGTAAATATAGTTAGGCCCCTGGTCTTTCACTGCATTTATATTAGGCCCCTTGATTTGTTTCAGCATTTTATAGACCTCTCCGACAGTACATAACCAACAATAACAGTGCATAACAACCTGTTATGCACCGTTGTTGTTGGTTATCTACTGTTGGAGGGGCCTATGACAGAATTGAAAAAGTCAGGTGGCCTAACAGAAATTCAGTGTCGGGCTAGGGGTCTAAACCTTATTTACTCTTTTCAAAAATACATATTTCACCTTTCCAAAGTAAGTAATTTTGTTGCCATAGTGTGATCTAGTTAGAGAGGTTTGACAAATGAAACAATTTTGAACTTCACTTCTAGAATTTGATGAATGAAGCATTCTCGAGATCGCTCTTAATCTACCACGTTTGCTATGCTAATTTGGTAATGTGGAATACATGTTTGCTAGTATGGAGTAAATACGGCTGTCTATTGTAAAAATTGGAGAAGTTTACAGAAAAATTTCCCAATATATATATAAATGGTTTTCATTAACTGCTAGGTGCATAGCTGGCCAAAGAGTATATCTGTAAATAACTAGAAAGTATAAGGTCATCTACAGAAATATGCTAAATCTGTATGTAATATAGTAGTTCCAAAAATAAACAACAACATGTATGTTAAAAATTCGCTTCATTATCAAATTTTAAGAGAGAGCCATCTGTTGTTTCCACGCCTGGATATCATCATTCTGTGACTGACAACGAAGGTTTGATTTAGGGGCCCAGTAGCTGTAAGTCTGTATGGCAGAATTTTGAAATGATAGAAATTTAGATTTTTGCATCCAGAGCTGAAATTTAGTAGATGATTGTCCCAGTAGAACTTGGTCTCCGTTTCTTAATGAAAAAGAAGAAAAAAAGAAAGTCGTCATCCATAATAAATGAAGAAATTTGTTAAGCTTCTAATAAATTTTGGATTACCTGATGCCTAAGATACACCACTAAGATTACTTCACGTAACTTTTGCAAGTTAACTCATGTCAAGATGAAAAATTACTGAGATCCAAATATTTACAACTCGGTATAAAATGGTAGGAACCACCACCTCTAACTTTTTAGACAGACGATGCCTTTGTTAGCTTTTGTTTAATGAGTAAATCTAGTCTATTGTAGCATTTCCACATTATTGATTGCAAACTGAGAATATGTGGATACTTTCAGCGGTAAAGCCCTCAAGGATACGTAGCATTTTGGATGTTTTTCACATTGCACTTGGTGATTCTGTAATATATAATTGCCCTTTTATCTTTGTTGTACTCTTTTTTTATGGGTAGATTCTGTTATCCCCATGTGGAATTTAAAAATAATTAAGTGGGGAATAATGTAATATGCCATCTATAATTTAGAAGGTTGTGTAAGTTCTTAAGTATCACCTTAACGTATCTCTTTTATGATTATTGTGTCAAGAGGTGCTTATTAAGACCTTTGATTGTGATATCCATATGCTATTTTGAAGTTTAATTAGCTTTGTAGTACTCGACAAATTATAATTCTTCTGCCAAATATTATCTCATGGGATGCCTTTGCTATCACAAAGTTCTAGTCTATTCTATCAATAGTTTTTCTGTCATAAAATTCTAGTTTATTCTATAATTATAATAATGGAAAGTAGTTTCTTTGCAATTACCAACTATTCCATACTTCCACATCATTCATCAAATCCCATCTGATTGCTGGTTCTTGGCATTCTTTGTTATTAACATCGATCTCAGTTGATCTGCACTTTCAAATGTTTTATTTGCACTTTCAAATGTTTTATTGAACACTGTTTGGATCTTGATTGAGCACGTGTCCTTTTTATTGTCTTGTCGTTTTCAGTTTCCTGTTAGTTTTTGCCACGTAGACAGTCCTTTTAGATATTTTGATTATATTCTAATATTGCATCAGGAAGTTTTAAATATAACTTGAAAATAATATTGCATCAGGAAGTTTTATTTTTCACATGCTCACCTTGGCCTGGTAGTAACTTTATATCTGTGAACCAAGAGTTAATGGGTGTAATCTTGCCAGAAGCAAGACTCCAAACATTTTTCTAATCATTCCTGTTCAAGTCTAGACACAACCTTAGATCATACATTTACACATGTGCATTATTAGGTCTTAGGCAAGTATGTGTGGGTCAGGCTAATCAAATAAAAGCATCATGCGATACTTTCATGGAGTCTGGTATTCATGCAATACTTTGATGATAATTAGATGCGACCTGCTGCTGTTCCATGCAGAGTCCACTGTCACCATTTAAGCTGCTATACTGGGGTATGTATCTGAAGTGGACTTGGACTCTGCGTGAGGTGAAGTCGATTTGGACTTTATGGATATTAGCTTTGAGTGTCTGGAGCCCTAGTTGTTATTAGTAAACTACTTAATGAGTCCTTTGTGTTGACCTGACCAAATTCAATGAATTTTTCTGTCGAGCTTTTAAAAAATTGATGGGCTCTTCGGATAACCTAACTAAATTGAATCCATTCTGCTCTTGGGCTTCCTATTAGTAACAAGTAGTGTGATGTTTATCTAGCCTAGTTTGTGGCCAGCCCAAGACTCCTATAGTCCTACGAGTACAACACCCATGATACAACAAAAAAAAAGACAAAAATCCACATAAATTCTTTTGTAGTTTTTTGTACTAATGACCTCTAAGCTGTTCCTTAGGAGGTTAGCTCGATTTTGTTAGATACAAGCTTGAAGATTACCTGATTGAGTTCCTAAGAGGTACACTTCAGTATTCTACTTGTTCCTAACTGTGATTCCCCACTGGAGTAATGCGATTGTCTAAGGTGTATGGGGGACCCAGGACACTCCTTTATTGACCAACTGTTTATGAGTACAATGCTACCATAGGGAGAGACAAATTCTGTGCTATTTCTAATTTTGACAAGTTCTACATCTGAAAAGTGTCAAAACCATCACTTTGCATTTTAAAGCAACTATTAGTATTTTTCTCATTTACTCCAATAAACTTATGTGTACCGACTTTGTGATTGTGAATTACCAACTTTGTCTGAAATTGTGAATTTTTGAAGTTAGAATGGTGAGGTTGCTCTATTAGACAGCTGAGTTTCTTGAATTATGGATTCTATTGCGAATTGGTTTAAATAATAAGGATTGTTGCTATCAGTTTTCCCAAGAAACATGATGTGGTATAAATATTCTTCTGATATGAATGAAACTTTCTCGTTCATCATCTGACATTGCTGAGACTAGAATCTTAGGAGTTGTAGAGGATGTTGGCTCCCAGAGAGCTTCTCAAGTAAAGTATTATTTAAATAACATCATCCTAGCAGAGGCTTCCATGTTCTCACAATAACTGCTGACTGCATGAGTGATTTTTTTCCAGCAAAAATATGCTTAACACATTGATTAATGCAAATGTTTAGGCTCAGCAACTCCCCTATACTCTAAATTTTCTTCATTTCAATTCATCTCTATGATTAGATCTTCTGAATGTGTGAATCATCATATTTAATTTAATCATCATATTAAATTTTAATTAAATTTATATATTCCTTTGTCAGCAGTCCTGTTTCTTACTTCTTTACAAATTGATATCTGAAATGCTAATCTGTTCCCCTTGTCTCATTTCAGGCAGATCTGTTCTCCTGCAGTACCTTATCTGAATGATAGACAACACTATGTGTGGCCTTATCGAAGGCCTCCCTGATGCAGTCGCTTTCCAATGCCTCGCACGTGTTCCTTTCTGCTACCACTCACAACTTCAGCTTGTCTGTCGTTCATGGAAATCAGCTTTCCGCAGCCCCGAGCTATTCAAGGCCAGGTGCGAGGTAGGCGCTACCGAAGAGCTTCTCTGTGTCTTAGCTTTTGAACCCGAGAACACCTGGCAGCTGTATGACCCCCTTAGAGACCACTGGATGACTCTTCCTGTCATGCCATCAGAAATTCGACATCTTGCTCGCTTTGGAGTGGCCTCTGTCAACGGCAAACTCTTCATTCTTGGCGGTGACAGCGACCGAGTTGACCCTCTCACAGGGGACCATGATGGTATATTTGCAACATCTGAGGTGTGGTCGTATGACCCTCTCCATTGTGAATGGACCCGCCGGGCGAACATGCTCGTACCTCGTGCAATGTTTGCCTGCTGCGCGCTAGATGGAAAGATTGTTGTTGCTGGGGGATTTACGTGTTTCCGAAAGTCGATTTCAAAGGCAGAGATTTATGACCCTGAGACTGACACATGGGCCCCACTCCCAGACCTATGTCAGACCCACACTTCTGCATGCTCCGGTCTAGTGATCAAAGGGAAGATGCACGTGTTGCACAAGGGTCTGTCAACGATCCAGATATTGCAGGACGGGGCCCGAGGTTGGAGTGTGGAGGACTATGGGTGGCTCCAGGGTCCGATGGCGGTCGTTCAAGGGGAACCATATGTTTTGAGTGGGGGGCTGATACTGAAACAACAGAAAGAAAGTGTTATGGATAAGGTGGTGTCCTCTGCATCAGAGTTCAAGAGCCGGATCGGGTTCGGGATGATCGGACTAGGGGATGAGATATACGTGATCGGAGGAGTGCTTGGCCCGGGCCCCACAAATCAGTCAATTAAGCAATTACGCCATGTAGACGTGCTTGCATTTGGTGGTGGCAGCAAGTGGCCGACGTGGCGACAGGCGGCACCGATGACTCAGTGCTGCGGGAGCATCCTAGGGTGTGCTCTGCTGAAGATCTAAGCAGGTTATGTAGGCAGTGGAAGGCGGTGGTTGGTGTTGATGTTTAGAGATGATCTTGTGTGTGCGGGTGGTCGATATTTTGTATGCTCCTTAGATTTTTTTTATTGTGTTATACTGCTGATTAAACCATCGTTTTGTACTGTATTATCAGTTTTATGAGGAGCTTTTTTTTTCAAATTGTATCTCAAGGCTTGAAAGGAATTACTGATCCGAGGCACAAAATAGGATATATCTTAAAACCCTCGAACTCAACATTGATATAAACTCATGATTTGCGGGGATTGAATCTCTTTTTGAAGGTTTAATGTTCTCTATTGAACTAATTTGTAAGACCATGATTATAAATCTTATACAACTTGAACTGATTCTTTCTGGATTTGATACGCAGTTGTTCTAACTTTGAGTAGGGATGTAGCCTTCCTGAGCAGAGAGAATCTATTGCAAATTTGTGGCGTATCTTTATACCATTATGACTAGCTGAGGAGGTGTGGACTGTGGGAGCACACTTTTCATTGTATAACGTTCACACATACCATCTACGTTTTATATGTACTTTTTAAGTGGAACACTATAGATTTTGGTATTATTTCCGGCCCCATTCTCAAATTAAATCTAGTCCCCACCAAATTATGATATTTTTCTCGCACTAAGCCACACCTTTTGAAACTATTTTTCAAACTAAAACACTTTCCAAACTATTTTTCAAATGCCCGTACACTATTTTCATCAGTGGTCTCTGCCTTTCGAAGATTGCTAATGAAAATAGCGGTCACTTGTAAAAAAAAGTTTCAAATTCTTTTTTGTTACCACTATTTTCATCCGCGACTACAGTGTATATGAAATTGCTGATGGAAATAACGACACTGTGTCAATCATATTGAAACTGGTATTCCAGAGAGCAAGAAAAAACCCTCCCTACTAGGGTCGCTAGTGAAGTTAGCTCGCTTGTGGGATTACCAACTATAATATATATGAGGTTGATATTCTCACTAGTGATCTTAGTTGGGAATGATTTTTTACAAAACTAACAGAGAACAAGAAAAATTATAAAATTCTGAGGTACCGAAACGGGCATAGGCTGTCAAGAAGAATGAAGGGAATATTACTCATCGTGTTGTACTACTAGATACATAAGTTCTATCATACATACAAGTTATTCAATGTTGACTCAAATGTACTCAAATATTTATTACATTCATATTCAGAGTCTTCTTGAAGTAAACTAAAAATATTTCAATCAAACTCTTCGTACCCTCTAATTTAATATGAGGATCTATAACAATAGCAATACAATACAATATAGAAGGATGATTAAGATACTTCAAAAATGTATCATAAGCAGGAATAACAATATGGCTAATGTATGGGCCTGAAATTATGTATTGAAAAGGTTGCATCATAGTAATTATTGAAATAAAAATAAACTAGAAGTGGAATCATACGATTTAGAAAACTTCACAGTTACAGTTTTAGAATGTTCCAAAAGTCTGAATAAAGGTTCGGCAAAAACCATGATTCAGGAGTCATCTGAAAATTTTTCATGTTTTTTGCAATACAAAAATCATTTATAACTGCTTTATATTGAGTAAAAATATTTAATAAGTCGAAAATAGAGTTCAATCGGCATCTCTAGAAAATTTTCTAAAATGTACTCCCTTAAGATTACACAATTCTTTAAATTGTTGAAGCATGGTACCACTCAAAGAGATAAAATGTATACAATTTTTAATTGCATTCACATATGTATCGGCAACTTTCAAAGTATCTTGTACACATAAATTTACAATATGACATGCACATGTAACATGAAATTTTTTTATACATGGAGGAGCTAATTGTTGTTTTAATGTATTAATCAAACAATTGTTGTTAAATGCATTATCAAAACTAATCAAAAAAATTATTGCTGATTTGAAATAAATCACAAACTTTTAAAATACGTGTTGCAATAACCAGACCATTATGGGGGTACAGCAAAGCGGCAAGTGATATGATTTTTTTTTTTTGAATTAGACAATCACTATCGATTCAATGGCGGGTTATGTCTATCATCGGAATATCGTTACAACCTTTCCAACAATCGAAAGTTAACAATACTCTACAAGTTAAAGAATATAAAAGTGCAATATTAAAGCGTATCTCATTTCATAATAAAGTTTAAAACAATCGGCCTTGAGTGCGTTTCTAGGAATTCTTTTGAAATGTGGATTTAGTCTATTTTGGTTAAAAACTTCTAGGTTCCTACTCTTGGAATAGATAAAATGTAACTATTCCTTAATAACTAGTTTGACAATTTCCCGACGAACAATTTCAGGATCATAACTATGGCTATCTATTTGCCTGGTCCTAGGGTTGATCTTTTGTTGAGTTTGTTGATCAATAACTAGTTCGGGGTGTATACCCATAATGTGTCGTCTAATTGTACCCGTCCCCTCACTCTTTTTCCATTTGTAACTTTTGTTATATATTTTACAAATCTGATGTCCTATACTAGGAGTCTCCTTGTTTGGGATATAGTAATAATATTTGTGTCAATCATTAGTTTCGCCACTATGTTTTCTACTAGAAGTGGGTTGTGCTTGTGTGCGTTCGGTTTCATGTGTTTGTATATCACTATCATGCATTTTTTTGTTGTGTGTCGGGATCATAATCGTGTGGAGGAACATCTTCATAACCTATGTTAAGGTTAGGGTTAAATTCGATCGCTAATTGTAGAATTATTGGTGGCCGACAAGATGAACTAGTGAAATGTTGTCCACTTTGGCTACAGCCACTACCATGTGATCGTGACATAATAAATGTAGTGTACTACTAGTGTATATAAAAAAATAATTTCTAGTGTTTTAGTAGTGTGTATGAAAAAACAAAAAAACTATATGAGAGGGTTGAGAGTAAGGCTGGCAACGGGTCGAGCTTGGGCCGGACTTATACAAACCTGAGCCCGAGCCCAAAATTTTTTGTTGGGTCTAAGCCCGGCCCGATTTTGGGTAGGGCTCAAAAATCCAGGCCCAAGTCCGGGTCCGAATAAACCAAAAAGCCCAAGTCCAGCTCGATACCTTTAAAAAAGACAATTATATGAAGAAAAATTATAGAAAATAATTACCATTCATCGCGTTACTTATACTAAAAATACATACAACTTGAGCTCTTCTCATGTAATATTCAATTCATTACATAAAACATAATTACAAAGATGTATATTAAGATTTATAACAATTGGCTAGTTGATAGTTACAAATGAATCATTGTACTTGTTTTGGACTGAGCATATCGAAGGTTGCCCATCGAAGAATGGTCGATTCATTTCTTCAACCTTACATTGTAAAGCTGATCATGTACAATATGTATGCTACACGATTATAATGCTTTGGATACACAGTATAGAAAATTCAATAGTTGACAAATGAAAGATTGGTGAGATTTAGCATTTGTTTTAAACAAATTTAATGCATATTGATCTTGCTTTCCCTCTAAAAAAGAAGCCATATGGAAGAACTGGATGGCAAGATTAATCTGCAACAACTTGAAGGCATTTTTTTGTTGAACTGTACTTAACGTGATCCGTAGTATTTGGGCTCTGCCAATAGAAAATACTTTGCACCAAATAATGCCATATCAAATAACCAAAAGACCTTAAAGCAATAGTTCTGTATTGTTCTAACCCCTGTTTCCGATTGTACGGACTATTTCTCTTGTATTTTAATGATATTTTTTCCTTCCTATTTTATTGTGTTGTGGGCCTTTGTCCTATTGTGGGCTTTCTGTTCCCATTTGTTTTCATGTATTATTATTGTTGGCTCATCCACATGCAAGCCCAAAATCCATTTCTTTATTGGATAATAAACCCAAAACCTAGTCTACCCAAACCCACATTTTCCTAACTAATAACCCAGATCTTCTCTACCCAATTTCCCCGTATCTCTAACTCCTCACTATTTACTTTACTCTCCCCACTCTCCCACAAAATCAGAACTAAAACCAACTTCTGATCCCCACGTCTTGCACAACCCTACCCCCGTCTACTGTGCAACCCCCTTCCTCCAGTTCTCCCGCTCACTTCCCTTCTCCATTTCGCCTTCACCAAAGAAATTGAACCCAACCTACAAAATCGAACCCACCATTGCCTCTACTCCCTTCACCGCCACCACCTCACCATCGCCATCCTCGCCTCCATCAGCATCCTTCTCCCCGTCCTCATCGCCATTGCCGATCGCTCAAACCCAATTGAAGCTCCACCGAACCCACTTCGACCGCACCTTCGAACCACCATCGCCCTCTCCCAATCCCCTCGATCATCTCCTCCACATTGCGGCGAACTCCCCACAGCCTCGTCGCCGCCATCCAAGCCCCGAAGACGCCGTCGCTCGTCTCCTCTGTTTCGAGTGCGAAACAGAGTTCGCGTCGCCATCGAAGCCATCACCGCCGCGTCGCCGCCGCCAGCGTCGCCTGCCCCAACCGCCGCCAGCCACCCCGAGCTTCGTCGCATGTCGCCGCTACAATCGCCGTTCCCTCGCCTACTGTCTCCCTCTCAGTCGACTTGAGGAAGAGGAAGACGAGAGCTGATTGGTTGAAATCGGCCGTTTGGTGTTTTGGCACACCAAATCCCGATCCCGCTGTTTGCTGTTCGGGTCAAATCCGATGTGTGGGAGAGATCCTATTAGTGGGATTTGGTGTTTCGTGTTCGGCCGGATCAGATCTAGTTCCCCGTTTGCTATTTGGATCTGATCCATTGTGTGTGTGGGATATTTAACTGAGTTGCTGTTGTTTGCTTGGGTTTTTCTCCACACGGTCTTCGCACGTGCTTTTGGGATTGCTTCCTGGGATTTTGATCCCGTTATTCTTTATTCGTATTTGAACCGTCTACAAAAAGGCAAGTCCATTTGAACTCTTTTAATTTTCTAGTTCAAGCTTATTGACCTCCTGCAAGTAGTTCCTTTTCAATTATCTTAAAATTGCTTTGTGTCCTTTCCGTTGGGAGTATCGAGGGTTTACACGAGCTAACTCGACGTACTCTTGACATCGTATTATTATCCATTGACTCAAATCCAAGCCTATATATACACATGACATGAATAAAATGACTAGGAATTGCACATGAGGAAAGTATATTGTGATCGAATACATTGATTGATTGAGATCTTGTGACTTGAACAATGACATGATAAATTGACTTGTACACTATAAAATCCATTCTAATTGTTGTACATTAGTGTAATGCATTTCATGATACAATAGCATGTTAATTACCCACTTTGATGAACATATATGTGATGACTTTTTATGAACTCTTGCTGCCTGTACTATTTTGCACAGAGGTTTCGACCCTGTTGCCATAGGAATTAATACAAACTTACTGAATATAAATTGTAGTCCTAAGTGTCTAGTTGCTGATAACATCCTGGAACTTCGAATTCTGAACTGTAGTCTATGAGTTATCGCTGTTTTAGTGTCACTGTGTCGGCTGTTTTCAGATTTGCTACTTCATGTATATTATTGTGCAATGCATCATGTTGCTGCATTCGTATCGTTCCCTTGACATTCTTATACACACTTGCATGGATATGAGTGACTTAATAATAAAATACTAAACAAGCCGGGGTTGATAAGTGTTGACTTAACAGTGGATAGTCTCAGAAAATGTACTCGGTAAGGCCTATCGTGATATCGTATTGACATGGAAGGAGAAGTATTGATTGTGAATGATTGATTGTAAATTGTAAATTATAAATGATTGTTATTGACACCGAGTAAACGCTCTGTAGATCCCACCACTATATCTCAAACGTACACTGCTTTGCGTGCATCGAACCTGTGGTATGAGACGCAGTAGTATGTGCACTAGATAGGAAAAAACAACATACTAATGAACTTAAGTTGACACGTATATACTTGATTATGACCATTGTTTATTAATACCATTATTGTCTTTGCAATTTGATTTTGATTCATATTCCTTCATATACCTTATTACTTACTCTCTGTTTTTCACTACTTGTTGTTCATACTTGCTCTAAGGACATTTCTTTTCTTCATTCTAGCTAATCCAGCTGCAGGTGAGCTAGGGGATTTGCCAGAAGGCAATAGCGAGCAGTATTTCTAGTTTGGAGCAGGAGATGCATTAGAATAAACTATTTCTTTCCATGTTTTCTTCATCTTATTGCAATTCATTTGATTAAACTTGTATTCCGGGCTTTTGACCCGTAACTGTTGTTTGTTTTCGCATTATTACTTATTATGTTGGACTATTGAATTCTTAATTCAGTTGTTGTTTATGTGATGATATTATCTGCGTGGTTGTGATTATTCTTGTTGCATAATGTTGAGTTGAGACTGGTACAGCTTATGAATGATGTTAATATCATTCACTGGGTCTTCGTCACGGGCTCATATTCCCGTATTTTGGGAAGCGGGGCGTGATAATTGTATAACATAAACATATATTTAGGAACATAGTTTTATGTTTGAGAATAAGAAAAAAAAATGCAAATTTAGATACATGAAGAGTAAAGTGCAAACATAGAAGAGATGAGTACTGCTATAGGTTTTACCTGTCCAAACTGTTTCAATAGCAAGCACAAGGTAAATTTCATCAAAAATAGTAAACTTATATCTGCCTGTAATGAAGATAGGCAAGTCAGGAATTGTAGATATGAATTGAAAAATGAGTTATTTGAAACTCAATTGTATAAGATCAGCAGAAGTGCATGATAATTACTAAGAATCTAAGATCCTTGATCACGGTATAAGGCACATATTACATTGATAGAAAAAACTTTTACCGTACTCGCACCCAAATTTAATTTAATGAAACAAACTATGAAAAATGTAAGACAAAGTTCATAAAAGTTGAGGTAAATTAGATGCTGAATTGTTCCTACATTTTGATGAATATGCCCTTCTAGCTCATCTTCAAATTGTTGACATAAGTTTCAACTACAAGCTAAATATATTTTGCATTTAGAAAGCTCAGAAAATATGAAATTAATGAAGCTAATAATTTTCTCAAAACCTGGCCCATGCAAAATCCTAGCCTGTAAAAAAATTATGTAAGAAACATATTGCATACTCACCAGGCAAATCCCAAGGATCGTAGTTCTCGAGCTCGATCCCAGGAATGATATACAGTCGCAGGCAACGGGCACGCCATGGCCTTCCTCTTCAAATACTGCACTACAAGCTCTTCATTATGAAAAGAATAAAATGCAAAAAATTGCCCTGACCATTGGTCAAAGAATAAAATGCTTCCCAAAAGAAATATTGTATAGCTAACAACACGTGAATCATGAACAATGTAACCTATTATATTCAGGTCAAGAAATCAACTACAATTCACTAAAAATTTACCTTCAATAGACTTATCCATATCACAATACCTAAACAAGTAAATTTAAAATAAAATGGAGGTCACTTGACACATGGTTTTACCCATACAATAAAGCAGCAAAACTGAAGACATCAAGATAACAAAATAGTAAAGAGATCTGAATATCCAATATTCAAAAGAGGGATGCCCAGGGCCGGTCCTGAGTTCGCGGGGCCCAAGACGAAAGGTCCAAATAATTATTTTTTGGGGCCCCTAATAACAATATATTTTTTACGCGCAAAATACGTATCTATATTTACAAGGGGAATACAAATTTGGGGCCCCTAAAATTGTAAAAAAATTGGGGGCCTGAATGCAGCCGTCTCTGTTGGAAAATAATCTATGTGGGCTTACATATGTGACTAAATGTATAATTGTTATTCTAAAGTCTAACCTAAATTAAAGTGATCTAATCAAGATTAAGTAATTGATTAAAAGCGTATAATTTAAAGTGTGATATAACACGTGTAGAGACCGTAAAGTAAATTTCTTATTTTGTGATGGGCAAAATTGGAAATCAATAATTATCAGTTAGGGTTATGGTCCCCTATATATATGCATCTTCTTATTCCATCTGTCATCCCGTCAACAGAAGAATAGAGACGGCCTCTCATAGAAGTGCGTATCATATAGGAAGATCCAAACCCTCTGCGCAATCTCCATCAATGGCTTCAGGTTAGTGCTTCCGCTTTTAATATTATTCTTCTTTTGATTTAGCAAAGATCAATAGTTCCATGATTTAGGATTTTATATTAAAGCACTTTTGTAACATGATTAAGATCTAGATTCATATAAACATGTTTTAGGTTATTATTAATGTTTTATGCATGTTCCTAAGTGTATATAAAATTTCATCATTTGGTATCAGAGCCATCTTTGCTGAATTAATTGAAGAAATTTAGGGTTTCTTGTTTAAAAAATTTTAGGGTTTCTTGTTTAAAGAAATTTAAGAAAGTTAGAGTTTCTTTTGATCTTCCTTTCTTGATATTTGATCTTTCTGTATAAGAAATTCAATTGATGAATTTAATTGATGAAGTAATTGGATCAATTGCTTCATATCTAGAATCTTAATAAAAAAAAAGGATCTGCTGGTTTAGAGGGGTGACGTATAAGTGATGCAAATTGATACTGCTGCTTTATAACTGGACATTAATCAAGAGAGCCAAGAACACTATCATCCTAAACATGGTGATTCCCCTCAAAGTCCCGATCACCATCTGTCACCTTCGCGGGGAAATCTCAAGTTATTAATGTGATAATTGGTTTATGTTTGCAATTTTAACTTGTCTAGATCAATGGCTTCAGAAGCATGAACTACGAAAACTGGGTTATATCGACAATTTTGAAACTAAGTGGGTAACAAATTCAAAATAAGGGCACGGAATCAATTCCCCCAAGGAGGAATGATCTGTAAGATGATGGGACTCTTCAGTACAGAGAGCCCTTTTTTATCCAACTCTCAAACTAGCCCACACATGAAAGGAGGGTGAAGTATTGTGAGATGCCCACTACACAGTCTACAAATAAAGCAAAGGGGGGTTACTGACAAGGTTGTTCATGGTGAGTCATGCACTTGGAGCAGTCCATTTAGGCATCAGAGCATATGCTTTGCGGGTTTGGTTCTTTTCGCTGAAAATATTTGATTATTTTGAAGAGCGTACACATGTACTGATCAAATTTAATAGTCATCATCCTTGGCTTTTTGGATTCTAATTTATAGCTTGACGGGTTAGAAAAACTCATGGATTCTTGGTCGTTCATAAAATGCTCTTGAGAATTTTCGAAATGACATTTTTGGCTGATTTTGGCATTGGAACTGCAAATTTGAAACTCTATAATATGGTAATGCTTAGTGTAATCAACTTTGTATGCTACTTTTGTACTACAAGACACAAGAATATAGCGCTCATTGGTTCCACATTCTCCCTCCCTTTTTTTTTTGGATCACCGTTCCACATTCTCTCTTAAGTACATAAGTAGTCTACAAAAGTATAGTTACCATTGAGGGCCCCACTCGGGTAATGAAGAAAGACAGAGTACCACTCTGTTCTCTTTCGGATGACGTGGCGTATGGCCCACGTACGGGCTATGTTTGACCGGAGTTAAGAAAACATACGGCTTCATTTATGTTAATGATAGATTATATAGTGTTCATGTATGACTACGGCGTCATTTCCAGAAAAGAATGATATTTATCAGTATAGTTTCATTAATTTTCTATTCATTAATTTGTGTTGACTATTCAATTTTCTGTTAATGAAAATCAAATTTCTGTTACTAAAGATATTTGTCCTATAATCGGATAAATAAAATTCAGTTAGATATTATTTTGATATTATAAAAAAAGTAGATAGATATGGTTCAGTTATGGTTTTGTTATTATTTCAGATAAATATACATCACATTTTCTGTTATAATTTTGTTATCTCCTTAAATTGATATTATCTATCTAAAATAAAGTAAAATTGTAAAGTTAAGGTTAAGAAATTTTTTTGGGAAACAATTAAATTCAAATTTTGGTTCTGATTTTTCTTATGAATGTCTAATATTTTGAATAGTTTAATTGAAACAAAATGTTGCCAAAGTAACCTCTTTTGTGTAGATTAATTTATTTAAAATATCAAGATGATTGTGTGTTTGTAATTCATGCATTTATTAACTGACCCAAAGGTAAGTTGATATTTGGCTGAATTTCATGCACATCTATGATAATAAATATGTGACAATTATAAGGTATTCCATGTGAACAATAAGTCAGTCCAAAGAATGACTTATTATTTGACAGGATTTATTGTCAATATTTGATTGCTACAACAAGAGTACCGCTTACAGTTAATGTTACTGTCCAAAGACTTGGTATTAACGTTGTGCCTGGTATCTTGAGATGGGATTAACCATTATTTGAATTTATTGTTTTATATGGATTCTCATGTGAGCTTATTTTGTTTGTTTAGTTTTTGTTCTATATTCAGCTAGTTTATCATCTGCTGCCTCAATAACTGCTAACATCAATTTTGTTCCCATGATAATGGGACAAATTTCAAGGATTAGAAAAGGACTCTTAAGGATATGGTAAGGAGTATGATAGTTCATTTCACCTGACCTGATTCCCTCTGGGGAGAAGCATTAAAGACATCAGCTTACATTCTCAATAGAGTACCACCTAAAGCAGCTGCAAAAACACCTTATGAACTTTGGACAGGTCGAAAGCCTAGTCTAAAGCACTTTCACATTTGGGGATGTCCAGCTGAGGCAAGGCCTTACAAGCCACATGAAAAGAAATTGAACTCCAAAACAGTGAGCAGCTACTTTATTGGTTATTCTGAACACTCTAGGGGCTATAAGTTTTATGATCCCACACTTAGGAATATTTTTTAGACAAGAACTGCAATATTTTTTGAGGAAGTTGAGTTTGGGGAGAAATAAGATTAGGGACATTGCTTTCGAGGAGGAATTGGATTCAATTACAAATCCAATTTCTACTATCACTTTTGACAATATTCAGGTTTACACACCTATTATTGATCAAGAAGTGAATCCGAAACCTCAACAAGACAATGTTGAATAACCCCCCATTCAAAATAAGGTAATTGTTCCAGAAGAACAAACTCAACAACCTCAAGAACCAGTGCCATTAAGGAGATCCACGAGAAAAAGGAGGAATGCTATTCCGGATGATTATATTGTATTTCTCCAAGAACATGAGAATGACACTGGAATGATGGAAGATGATCCAATCACATTTTATCATGCCATGAAAGGTTGCAACTCTCAAAAGTGGATGAATGCCATGAATGTGGAGTATAAGTCTGTGCAAAGTTTGGGAACTTGTTCCATTACCAGAAGGTGCAAAACAATTGGTTGTAAATGGATATTTAAAACCAAGAGGAATGCAAATGGTAATGTGGATAGGTATAAGGCATGTCTTGTAGCTAAAGGCTATCCTCAGAAAGAAGGCATCGATTTTACAGAGACTTTCTCTCCAGTTTCATCGAAAGACTCATTTAGGACAATTATGGCAATTGTTGCTCATCTTGATCTTGAGCTACATCAGATGGATGTGAAGATGACGTTTCTCAATGGCGACATTGATGAGACAATTTATATGGTGCAACCAAAAAACTTTGTGTCGGAAAATCCAAAGAATATGGTTTGCAAATTGACAAAATCCATCTATGGACTCAAGCAAGTTTTTCATCAATGGTACCACAAGTTTCATCAAGTAATTATCTCATTTGGTTTTGAGATGAATGTAGTTGATGATTGTGTGTATCACAAGTTCAGTGGGAGTAAGCATATGTTCCTAGTTCTATATGTCGATGACATATTGCTTGCCACTAATGATATAGATTTATTGCATGAAACTGAAAGGTTTCTGTTCAAACATTTTGAGATGAAGGATCTTGGGGATGCCTCTTTTGTATTAGGAATTCAGATACACCGAGATCGTTCTCGAGGTACTCTTGGATTATCACAAAAGAGATATATCGATAAAGTACTCAAAAGGTTTGGCATGCAAGATTGTAGACTAGGGGATACCCCTGTTGCTAAAGGAGACAAATTTAGTCTCAATCAATGTCCTAAAAGTAACCTTGAAATTCATGAAATACAAAAGATCCCCTATACATCAACTATTGGGATTCTAATGTATGCTCAAGTATGTACGCGTCCGGATATTGCGTACATTGTTGAATTGTTAGGCATGTATTTAAGAAAACCTGGTATGGACCATTGGATCGCAGCCAAAAGGGTCATGAGGTATCTTCAGAGAACAAAAGACTACATGCGCACATATAGGAAATCAGATCATTTGGAGGTCATAAGGTATTCTGATTCTGATTTCACTAGGGTGCCAAGATAGAAAAAGTCTACATCAGGCTATATTTACCTGTTAACTGGAGAAGCTATATCCTGGAAAAGTGCCAAACAAATACTTATAGCTTCTTCCACTATGGCAGTAGAGTATGTAGCATGCTATGAGGCATCGAATCATGGAATATGGCTGTGGAATTTTGGAAAATATAGAAAGACCACTCAAGTTATTTTGTGACAATAAGTCAGCATTGATGTATTCCAACAACAACAGGAGTTCGACAAAGTCGAAACATATTGACATAAAGTTCCTAGTTGTGAAAGAAAGAGTGCAAAGTGGACAGATGTCCATAGAGCACATTGGGACAAACTCCATGATAGCGGATCCGCTCACAAAGGGCTTACCACCCAAGGTCTTTTATGAGCATACTGCTCATATGGGTGTTGTATTATTTGAGGATATCATGATTTAGTGGGAGTTTGTATTTTATTTGCATTATGTTTGGGTGAGACATTTATACATCTGGTTATTTTATGATCAGAAATAAAGAATTCACTTTTCTCACTCATTTGTCATGTTTTGGTTCTGACCTCACTTAAGTTTTAAAGAGGACCAGTTGGAAATAGGCATGTGTATAGATCACATTGCATGAAATTTCCATGCTACACATTCACACTTGATCTGTGTCGTTCGATTATGTCGATATATGTGACCATTGATGAATTTAGTTGCGATAAATGTAACGAAAATTGCTTTGATCCTATATTTACATGATTAATGGACGAGATTGTTTGGCTATGCTTTTAGTTATGATAGCAAAATTTTGAGCTCATAAAGTATGTACATTTATAAGGAGTAACATATGTGGCCCATGTGGGAGATTGTTGGAAAATAATCTATGTGGGCTCACATATATGACTAATTGTATAATTGCTATTCTAAAGTCTAACCCAAATTAAAGTGATCTAATCAAGATTAAGTAATGGGTTAAAAGCATATAATTTAAAGTGTGATATAACACGTGTAGAGACCGTAAAGTAAATTTCTTATTTTGTGATGGGCAAAATTGGAAATCAATATTATCAATTAGGGTTATGGTCCCCTATATATACGCATCTTCTTATTCCATCTGTCATCCCATCAACAGAAGAATAGAGATGGCCTCTCATAGAAGTGCGTATCATATAGGAAGATCCAAACTCTCTGCGCAATCTCCATCAATGACTTCAGGTTAGTGCTTCTGCTTTTAATGTTCTTCTTCTTTTGATTTAGCAAAGATCAATAGTTCCATTATTTAGGATTTTATATTAAAGCACTTTTGTAACATGATTAAGATCTAGATTCATATAAACATGTTTTAGGTTATTATTAATGTTTTATGCATGTTCTTAAGTGTATATAAAATTCCATCAGCTTCACCTGCCTCAAGGTGGGGCCCAGCCCTAGGGATGCCCTACCTACTACAAGCGGCCTTCGTCTATGCTTGATTTCCTATTTTCTGCGACATTTTGTGCTGAAAACATATAAACTTGTGAATCTTCGTCTGCAACGGCTTTCTGAGGGGAGTAATGTTAGAAACACTTTGTGTCCTCGAGATGAGTACACCCGAGGAACATCGTTCCACGAGTTAGCACTTCGTTCGCCTCCTCTTTTGCAAAATCCTAGGGATGCTCAAAGCGGAGTGGTCGACTCCTCGAACGGAGCATCTGTTGGAGCGACTGCTCAGTCTACGGGTCCCGATGGTATCAGTCAAATCGCAGGCTTGGAGATCCCTTCAGAGGCCACGAGGGAGCGCCACGGTGCTCCTTGCCCTCAAGTATCTCTTAATAGAAGTGTACCACTCCTTAGGAGGAGTTAGAGCGAGGCTTTATAGTTCTGTAGGAGCCTGTAGCCTTGAATAAGACTTGTATCTCCATCTTCGGTGGAACAAAATATTTGTAGCAGTCTTTGAATAAGACTTATATCTTGACTTTAAATGGAATAAAATTATTTGTAGTGTTCGAACAATGTTGTAGTCGAACGAGCTTCTTTCACCTAATAACGTTGTATTAAGGAGTTTTCAACGGTTTTGGGAGCAATTTCGAATGGTGAGCTACTTCGTACTTGCTTGTTCGCAAATTGCTAAAATAGCATCGAACCAAGTGCTGGACTCAGAACTTGTTGTTAAGTGAGTTTCAACAATTGTGAGAGCAATTTCGAATGGTAAGCTACTTCGTACTTGCTTGTTCGTAAGTAGCTAAAATAGCATCGAACCAAGTGTTGGACTCCAAACTTCTTGTTAAGAGAGTTTCAACAGTTATGGGAGCAATTTCGAATGGTGAGCTACTTCGTACTTGCTTGTTTACAAGTAGCTAAAATAGCATCGAACCAAGTGTTGGACTCCGAACTTGTTATTAAGAGAGTATCAACAGTTGTGGGAGCAATTTCGAATGGTGAGCTACTTCGTACTTGCTTGTTCGCAAGTAGCTAAAATAGAATCTAACCAAGTGTTGGACTCCGAACTTTTTGTTTAGAGAGTTTACATACTTAGTGTACGCTTCGGGGTAAGACAACCAAAACATTTAGACAATAGGTTTTCTAAGAAAGTAAAACTGCTTTTATTAAAGATGACTAAGTGACTGCTTCTGAGTTGCAAGCCACTATTACATTTGAAAAATCAACTAAATAAGAAGAAAAAACAAATTTAGAAATGCTATAGGATTAGAAGTTGCTGGGAGCGGTGTTCAGACACCCTCTTGGTACTTCAATAAGTATTCCGCATTCCATGTTCTTGCTACTCTCTTGCCCCCTAGGTCAAGTTGATAAGCACCAGGACAGACAACTTTGGAGATCTTATACGCCCTTCCCAATTAGGTGATAGCTTGCCTTTCTTACTAGGGAAATAAATCGATAGCTTTCTAAGCACCAAATCTCCTCCTTTGAGATTAGTAGGGCGGACCTTCTTGTTGTAGGACTGCTTAATCCTACGTTGATAAGTCTCCTGACGGATGGAGGATCTTTCTCGAATCTCATCGATGAGGTCCAAGTTGCCTTGAAGCTGGTTCGAATTTTGGTCTTCATTGAAGGCAATCAAGCGGGGCGAGGTTAGGCCAACTTCCAGTAGGATGACGGCTTCAGAGCCGTAAGTGAGGTTGAAGGGAGATTCTCTTGTGGGGGTTCTCTTAGTAGTGCGACGGTTCTACAATACATTGGAGAGATGTTCAACCCATAACCCCTTGGCAGACTTGTCCAGTCTCTTCTTTAGGCCTAAGAGAATTTGCCGATTGACGTTCTCTACTTGACCGTTGGATTGCTGGTGAGATATCGAGGAGAATCGTTGCTGGATGCCTAGGTCAGTACAAAAATTGCGAAAGGCTGCCCCCGTAAATTGGGTCTCATTGTCTGTTACTAAGATTTGAGGTACACCGAATCTGCAGATGATGTTCTTCCAAAAGAACCATTGGACTCTGTTCTCAATGATCGTTGTTAAAGGTTCGACTTCGATCCATTTGGAGAAGTAGTCGATTGCAATGACAATGAACTTCAGCTGGCCCGGCGCTGGAGGGAATGGCCCTAGCAAGTCCATCCCCTACATTGCGAAAGGGGTCAGACTGGATAAGGAGGAGAGCTGGGCTTATGGTAAGTGCCGAATTGTTGAGATCTTTTGGCAGGGGTGCATTGGCGAATGTGCTGTTCGGAGTCACTAAGAAGTGTGGGCCAGAAGTATCCGTAATTTAAGATTTTGCGGGCGAGGGACCTTGCTCCCAAATGAGCATCGCACATCCCTTCATGGGTCTCTTTTAGAGCATACCGGGCCTCCTCTGTCCAAATATATTTCTCGCTCCTCAGTAGGAGTTCCAAGAAGTCTCGAGGCGGCTTTTTAGAAAGGGATGCCTTTAAGTCAGCATGCTTGATGTTGTGTCAGAAGGCAGCAGAGGCTACCGACTAGTCTAGGGAGGCGATCGACCGGGCCTCGGTGGTGAAACGCTTGACATAGTCTCTTAACCGCTCGCCCTTCCTTTGACTGAGTGCCAGCAAAGATGTGCTTGTCTTTTTGGCGCGATGGCTACTCACGAAATGGATAAGGAAGAGCCCCTCTAACTAATCGAAGGAGAAGATGGAGGTAGGGGCGAGTTAGGAATACCATTCTTTCGCTGGCCCCTTCAGCGTAACCGGGAAGGTTTTGCAAAGAAGTGCATCGGAAGCCTAGTGGATAATCATGAGAGTTTAAAAACTCTTGATATGGTCGGCGGGATCTGACTCCCCGTTATACGACTCAAAGTGAGGGGGTTTGAAGTTTTCCGGGACCGGGGCATCCATGATGGTTCGGGAGAACGGAGGCCCTGCTCGGGTAGAAATTCCTCGCCCGTTGTTTCTTATCTCTATCAAGTCTGCCAAGGCACCTCTCCATCTCATGGAGACAGCGGTAGACCGAGTCATCCCTCCGGTCAAATCTTGTGGATCCCTGGGACTCATCCTCATGCGGAAGAGGACTGGGAGTGCGATGGTGATGGCTTGGGGCAGGTTGAGGATTAGGTGCCCGTTGATCGTGGTTAGGAGCAACATTGAGGGCCCGCAGAACGGCTTCTTGAAAATCCTAAAATTCTGCCCTTGTGACAGGTGCCTCTCTATCTCGGTGGTCCCTTGGGGCGGACCGACCAGTCGGGGTGCAGTTCTTCCTCTGACGGTGCGAGGGTGACTCTTTCCGCCTCCTGGGGGAGTTCGATCTTCTACGGTCTGGCCTACGGGGGGATCGTGCTCTAGGGAACGAATCGTAGGACCCCTTTGATGTTCATGGTGAGGGATTCCGTCATGGGTCCGCCTCTCATTCAAACGGGTCCGAAGATCTATCACATGTTACCAACTGACAATAACGTGTTGGAGATCCTTTGGCGTGGGAGGACTGTGAGAGGCCATGGAGTCGGATGAGGGGTTATGTACTAAGACATGGTCGTGAAGAGGAGGTTGCCTTTGACGACGGGAGCCCCCCGGGGCTGCCTTTTGAGGCCCTTGAGGGGTTTGTTGGGGGTGAGGTTGTTGAGAAAGAGGATGTTCAGGCTGCGGTTGCTGGACATGTTGAGGGAGAGGCTATTCAGGCTGCGGTTGCTGGACTTGCTGGACGGGTTGAGAGAGGACATCATGGAGGGGAGGAGGAGAAGGAACGGGAGTGGCTCTGCGGCTGGAGATCGGTGCCTTTCCCTTCTTTGGAGGCATAGCTTGGGAAACAACTTCACCGGTGTAGTAAGGCTGGATTGCTTTTCGATTCTCACAGACGGCACCAATCTGTTACTGCTGATTTTGGTGTGGGAGCAAACAGATGAATTTGTGGATTCTTTTGGAAACAAATAAAGTAAACCTGTTGACTTTCACTGGCGTTTGACTGGTTTCTTACAGCTGTTGTTGACCGCAAAAAGTTCGATACACCGAGATGGATAATGGCGACGAACCCTCCGACGCTCAAGTTAATAATCAGGAAGATTATGAAAGAGCTAGCGTTTATGTAGAATAAGATTGATTACCTTGTTATGGTGGGGGGAGGGGAATTTATAGTCACCTTAAGAAACAGTTTAGAGATAATCATTTATCACTATGTCCCGGTATTTTTGGATAAGATGTAGAGTTTAAACTCGTTTCATGATAAGAGAGGCATTTTAAACTGTCTCTTAAAGATAATCACGAATTTGAATTATTCTTTAAATATCTGTATTTCGGTTTGTAACGGGTTGCTACCCATACCCAACAGGACAGAATTGTTTTTGGGTTATTGGACTTCGAAGAAAGACCCAGTTCCCAATTCAAACCTGTTTGAGATGGAAAGTACCGTTTTATCCCTGAGAGCTTTAAGATTCGTACCCGACTTGAACGGTCTTGATTTAATCCCATTTTTAGCCATATTATTGATGACGAAGATAAAGGAGGAGCAGCCAAAGACAAATGGTTGAAGATGGAATGAATCCATTGGTGATCTGATCGAGCCATGCTTATTTGCCAAGGCAACTCTTCCGCCATCTCTACTTCTGCCCTGGGGTTAGCTGATTTTAAATTTTTTTTTTTTTTTTCAGCCAAACTGCATCTGCTTCATTGTTTCATAGTACCGAGCCAAACTGCATCTATCCAAGACTTGTATCACACTCATTGAGTTCTCAACATATACCAGGGAAAAAAGGAAGGAGGGCCAGAAGTTCAGAAGTTCTCCATCGACGACTCGTCCATTCTTGTGGCAATCTATGTGGTTCATACCTACCACATAACTGACTGCTACTGTGAGTTTCCCCTCCTATTCCGTACTTATATTACACGTACGGAGTTGGTTCTGAAAATTTTATGTCTAGCTAGTTGTCAGATATTCCTTGTTTCAACATATACATTTTACAGTTTCTGTTGTTATAAGCTTTTCTCTTTAGTATAAATAGTATAATTTCTTCCCTTGAAGATGTTTCTCCATATTCTACATTTGAGTGGTTTCTTTCTTTTTTTTTTTTGTCTTTTTTTTTAGGGAAAAGGTGGAATCTAGCCACCCTGTTTCATTAATAAGAGTTTAAAGAAACAAACGCAGAGTACTGGGTCCAAGTACAAACTACAGACAGAAAATAGAACATAGATGAAGCAACATGACGCATATAAACAACAAGTCCCTCCAACAATCCTGGAGGGTGGGCCGACAAACAAGCTCGGTCCAGCAAAATTGTAAGTACGTCAGTTTAGCTTCGTACAGTGCCTCCACGGCACATGCACACCCACCTGAGACAAGTCTGGCAGAATTTTATCAACCGCCGATCCCTACCTTCACCTCGCTGGGGGGACCCCATCTATGGGCCCAAGCCCCGCAGATCGAATGCACAGCGATCGCACCCTCCTACCATCTCCACCACTCATCCTACAAACGTGCCAATAGCTCCCACAGCCGCTACCAAAGAGAAAGTCGTGAAGAGGATACCTTCACATCTCACACGATAGTGCTTTCTTAGACGATTACTCACCAAACAACTATCTCGCTCACCCTATCAAACACCACGCTCCAGGAGAGAACCGTGGAGAGGATACCTTCACCTTTCTCACTTTGAAGCACTCTCCGGTGATTTCTCACCACACATACTTATCTCGACTCATACTCCCAACCCGAGGGAAGAGGCGACGCTGTCACGAGCCAGTGATCTAAGCTGGAGGAAGCTCAATAGTCTGATAGTAGGCGCTGTGAAGACTTCACCGGCGCATCGTAGGACATGTTAGAACCTGAATATAAAATAATAGGAAATTCCAACAGAAATTGTGAAGAAATCAAATACAGGAAAAAACAGTAAGTAAAGAACTTGCACAGAGTCGAGATTTGATAGTCTCTGTCCTTAAAGCAGAATTCGTCCCGTAGTGTGACGGTTACCGGCGAATTGCTTCCCAGGATACAACTGTACCTTCTCTGAAGAATGCAGCACCCTTGCTTCAGAGACAACGAACTGTTGTCTGTGGTGTACTCTCAGTTGACTTGACACTGACACAGAGGAGAAGAAGAAAAGAAATGTAAAAATTCTATGTCTGCATATCAGGCACTGTCTGGATTTATAGAGGAATTGGAAACTGTTCTGATGCCAATACTCTGTAACAGCAGAGTAATGGAGACTCTTCAGATTCATAACTGGTCAGCCATTACTCTGCTGTTACAGAGTAATGGGTACCAGTTACTGAATCTGAAAAGCTTTTTCAGTTCAGTAGGGGAAGAGGTTTTGTCTGGGCAAAAAAAAAAATTTAAGCCAGACCAGACCGAGCCGAGCCGAGCCGAACCGAACCGAACCGAGGCCAGAGCCGGAGCCGGAGCCGGGGCCGGGGCCGGGGCCGGAGCCGGAGCCGGAGCCGGGCCGGGCCGGGCGCGCGCGTGTGTGTTTGTCATTTTGGCTAAGTCCTCTCTCCACTACACGTTAGTGGTAACCCCCGGGCCACGCCCTTTAGTCCAGTTTTCTAGTATATATACTAGACAAAATCATTTCCAATTTTCGATCTAGGACTATCTATTTTCTCCAAGTTGCCAAGTTAGTACATTTCAAGTACCCAACTTTGGATCAACATTTCTTATTCATACGGAATTCGTTTTTGGCAAGTGAGTATACTACGGAATAGTACTCGTCAAGAGGATCGCAATCCACTCATTTTCCGGCGCCGCCGGTGGCCGGAGCCTGCAGGAATCCGGCCCGAAAAACTGCAAAAATTAATTCCAACAATCCCCCACATGAATGGAAATTACCAGACCATGTAATCTAGACACGACAGAAAAATAAAAAACATGACAGAAAGACTCTGAGAGTACAATCGGAAAATCACTGCATCAGGAATGGTAGTAATTTTTCAACTTTGAACCACCCTTAGTAATTAGCTATCGGATTCACTTGACCAGGTAGTGATCATGATGTCTTGAACTACCCGGGCGTTCATGTGAACCTAGACAATAACTATCACACAGTTTCATCTTCTCACAGAACTAAGTTCTCTTGTTGTGTTCGTTTTGGCCTTGAACATCCCTGGTTAATCGTGAGTGAACTTGGAGAATGTAGCCTCTATTCATTCCCCTAGAAACGGCCCCATTTCACACTCACAAGGTGATTGCCCATAAAGAGTATCCTGCTATACCCCACTTTTATTTCAAAGCTATGTGAATCATTAAAAGCCAAGCTTATCCTAACTATTTGCAGGCAGCACTTGTTTTATCATCCTAAGAATGGGTATGAGATGTTAATCTCTCAGTGCTTTTGTTGATTCAACAAGATTTAGTTGTCCCTTTGAACCTAGATCTTGGGATCTCAAATTCCTAGGTAGGGTTTCCATCAAGTATCCTCTTTCGTCATAGGCTTTAAACCCATTCCTCTTGATGATCTCACAACCTGCCCTCGCGACAAACCTTTAGTAAATGGATCCGCTAGGTTGTCGACCGATTTTATATATTCTATAGAGATTACTCCATTTGAGAGCAGTTGTCTAATGGTTTTGTGTCGCCTTCTGATATGACGAGACATACCATTATACATACAACTCAGTGCCCATGCTATAGCCGATTGGCTGTCACAGTGTACACATAAGGCATGCACTGGTTTTTTCCACATTGGAATATCCTCTAAGAAGTTTCAAAGCCATTCTGCTTCCTCTGTCGCTTTGTCTAAAGCAATAAACTCAGATTCCATGGTGGATCTGGCCAATAGCGTTTGTTTAGAGGATTTCCATGATACAGCTGCACCACCAAGTATGAAAACATATCCACTTGTGGATTTTGAGTTCTTTGAGTCCGATATCCAGTTGGCATCACTGTAGCCTTCCAGTACTGCTGCATATCTGGTGTAATGCAGCGCATAACTCTGAGTATGTCGCAAGTAGTTCAATACTCTAGTTATTCCTTTCCAGTGACTTCGTCCTGGATTACTCGTGTATCGGCTCAGTACGTTTACCGAATGTGCTAGGTCCGGTCTTGTACAATTTGTTAGGTACATCAGACTACCAATTACACGTGCATATTCCAGTTGTGATATACTTTCGCCTGTATTTTTGAACAGGTGAAGACTTGGATCGACGGGAATTTTTGTTGTCCCATTGGAATAATTCTTGAATCTTTCAAATACTTTCTCAGCATAGTGAGCTTGAGACAAAGTAATCCCCTCAGATGTTCTGGAAACTTTGATTCCTAGTATGACATCTGCAACTCCCAAGTCTTTCATGTCAAACTTGCCACTAAGCATGCTCTTAGTTTGTTTGATAATGTCGTTATTGCTTCCAATAATGAGCATGTCGTCGAATTTTTTCCCAAAATGACCCTTTTTGCAAAAGTATTGCCACAAACGACCTGTTTTTTTTTATTTCCACAAACGCCCTACTCGCTTTTTGAGAAAGCGTGTTTGGTACAAACCCTCGCGCTTTTTCAAAAAGCGAGTCTTGGGTTTCAGAAAATTGGAAACCTAAGACTCGCTTTTCGAAAAAGCGGGATGGTTTGTACCAAACTCGCTTTTTCCAAAAGCGAGTCTTGGGCTTCTTTGCCCAGCAACACTCGCTTTTTGAAAAAGCGGGGGTAATTATACCACACTCGCTTTTTCAAAAAGCGAGTGTCGATTGGGACTTAAACCCCCGCCCCCAAAACAGATCTCACTTCTCTCTATCTTCTCGAAGACTCGCTTTTTCAAACCCTAACCCATCGCTCGCAATCTTCGATTTCTCGCCTATTTCATCAAAATAGCCGTCGATTAGCTCCTAAAATCTTCGCTTTCTCATCCCAAGCTAGTTGCCCACCTTGTGGTTGAGTTTTGTTTTCGAAATTTTGGGTGATTGCGGGGGGTTGAAGAACAAGGGGTGGAGGTCGGTGACGCTCGCGATTTGGGGCTGGTTCTTTTTGGTTTGTGGTGATTGCGGTGGTTCAATTCTTGCGTGAAGCTTGAGGTATATTTCTAGAACTCAATTTTTTCTAATGTTGTATATATATTGTGTGTAATATGTGGTGGTGTGTGTAGAATTTGTGAACGATTTCTGAGAATTTGTGTAGTATTTGTGTTCTAGAATTTGTGTAGAATTTGTGTAGAATTTGTGTAGTCATCAATTTTGGGTGATGACTGAGTATATAACTCTATATACTTGTGTAGTATTTGTGTTCTAGATTTTGTGTAGTATTTGTGCATATGTGCATATGTGAGTAATATGTGGTGGTGTGTTCTAGAATTTGTGTAGTATTTGTGCATATGTGCATATGTGAGTAAAAGTACAATTGTGCATATGTGATTTTGTGAAAGTATAATTTGGGATTTGAACGATTCTAGAACTCAATTTTTGAATTTACTTAAATCAAGAATTGTAGATTTGTGCATATGTGAGTTGTATTTGTGAGTTGTATTTGTGAGTTGTGAGTTTGGGATTTGTGATCAGGAGAAATTTACTGCAATTCTAATTATATATTTACTGCAATTCACAGACCAACTATTTGAATTTAGGATATGTGAGTTGTATTTGTGAGTTGTAGATGTTTTGAGTAAAATTAGCATAATATCTCCACCTATAGATTTTGTGAGTTGTAGATTTTTTAATTTAGTAATATCTCCACCTATAATTTGTGACTTTTTGTGAGTTGTATTTGCATTTCAATTATCTTTAGCTTCCGTGATGATTTAAATTGCTAAAATAAATTTGGAATTGTTAATAATGAATGCTCGTTCATCATTGTAGGATACTTTTTTTTTTTGAAAAAATGCCACGGAATAAGGGACGTGTGGAGGCTGGCGGTAGTAGTAGAGCCAATCGTGGCGATGGACCACGTACATCTTTTGGCCCACCTCCACGTAGTGAACGTGTTGGTGGTCGTCGTGGTGGAAACGAACGAAGTAATGTAAGTTATATTTTTTTTGCATTCGATTTGTTTCACTGTCATATAATTGATTGATATATTTATTTGCTGATGTAACTGGTGTTTTGCAGGTCCCAACAAACCAAAATGTGGCTGGTACTTCGTCGCCTGCCCCTTCTTCATCTACGGTTCCGCTTGTTGGTCCAGGTCCACTCGACCCCAGTCTTCTAACTTGTCAGTCGCACCATCGCTCCAAAGATGTGTGGGAGGGGGATTCGAAAGAGTGTACCTTCCGTGGGGGGCATCCTCTCTCTATGCACCCACGGATTCACCAAATACTACGGGATTGCGGCCTATATGGCATCGCACTGATGAGCGGCATCAAGTGCGATCGGCCTCTACTGACAGCACTCCTGGAGATATGGCGTCCTGAGACCCACAGTTTCCACTTGTCAGCTGGGGAGATGACTGTTACGTTGCAGGACATTTCAGTCATCACAGGCCTTCCGGTAGATGGGCAGGCGGTGACCGGCTCCATGGACTTCGACGCGGCATACTTAGTAGAAGAATACCTAGGTGTCGAAGTGGAGACAGGTGCAGTAGTTGGGAAACAAATTCGTCTGAAGTGGTTGAAGGAAAAGTTTAAAGACCGACTGACGGATGATTCAACCGAAGAGGAGGTCCAGATGTACTGCAGGGCGTACATCCTTACTCTTTTTGGAGGGGTACTATTCTCTAACTCAAGCGGTCATTCCGTCCCCCTCATGTACCTCCCGCTTATTGCCGACCTTGGACGAGTCGGCCAGTATAGTTGGGGTAGTGCCGCCCTAGCAGCCCTCTACAGGAGTTTGTGCCTGTGTGCCCTCGGGTCCGTGCAGATAAATGGCCCGATGATTTTGCTTCAAGTGTGGAGCTGGGAGCGTATCCATGTTGGGCGTCCCGTAGTTAGAAAATAATCACCCAGCTGAATCAATCTCCCTGAAGACCCGTACATGCTTCCTCCTCTAGGTGTGTACTGGTCGGATAACCTAACCTGGACTGCCAACCCGAACAGATGCCTGACCTACTACCGTGATGAGTTGGACAGGTTGGCAGACAACTGCGTTGTATGGATGCCCTACACGGAGGAGCGTCTAGCACGATTACCGCCCAGTGCCCTGTATAGGCGAGACCTTTGGCTGACAAAAGCACCGCTCATTAACTTCAGCACTGTCGAGTTGTATTTTGTTAGCAGAGTACTACGGCAGTTTGGTCTCCAGCAGTTGATACCAGTAGCTGAGCCCTTCAATGCAGATCTTCATAAAATTACCGGAATGGTCGTACGCCAGGTCACAATTGGGCGGAAAGCTTCTCCACATATGTCGAGAGATGGAACTTACAAAGGTTTGATGAAATAATCCGCAACATACCTCCATTCCAATTAGCAGACCACGCGAACTACATGAATTGGTATCGGAGGATGACAAGGCGGTACATCTCTCCGACAGGACAGACTCCAGCCGGTGTGGTGATGCCTATACGTCGACCGGCGGCAGAACCGGTAGATGTGCACTCCATGCATTTGCCGATGTTTCAACCGAAGGCATCGGCTCTTCGCACGATTGTAAGTTTTTTCGAAATTTATAAGTCTTTTATTTTTTTTGAACTCTAACTACAAAAAACAATATATTATATTTTGTAGATGGCCCAGACTTGGAGTATGGGCAGGAAATGTGCAGCGGTATTGAGTAGTAACGTGGCCGATGCGGTGAAGGACTTCGCACGCGAAATGCTGACATCATGTCGAGCACAGGCAGATGCTGTGGGGGAGGGAGCGACCTTGGATGCAATCTTAAACACTCCCGCACATCGGACTAATACACGCCAAAGACGATTCAAGAAAGTCGCTAGTAAGCCACCGCGTCGTACTGTTGTTGAAGAAGCAGAGGAGGAGCAAGTAGAGGAGGAGGAGCAAGTAGAGGAGGGCGACCCATTAGAGGTTGTGACACAGTTGACTCCATCTCCCCGAGCGAAGAGGCAAAGGAAACGAAATGTGATTTTTACACCGAATCCGTGATCAGCGCTGTTTGTAGTTGAATGTTGTATTTTGTTTAGTCAAATATTGTAAATAACTTTTGAATAGTTCTTTGAATGAAATTCGAATTTTAGAATGGGGTGTGTGCGTAGTGTGTTCTTGATTGATTAAGTTTTCTTCTTTTCTTGTTTTGTTGCTACATTCTATCTTGTTTTGTTGCTACATTCTATAGATGGATTGAATGTGATTTTGGTTGGGATTGTAGTGATATTGATGGTGGAGATGATGGTGGATTGTGGTGTTATTGATTGATTAAGTCATGTAATTGTATCACCGAGATGGTGGAGATATTATTGACTTCAAGCTGTTATTTCATACACAGAAAGCGAGTCTGGCTTAAATGACCCCGCTTTCTCAGAAAGCGAGTCTTCGAACTGTATCTTTTTAATCTAGCAGATCCAAGACTCGCTTTCTGAGAAAGCGAGTCTTAGTAATTTCATCCACGGGATTTGAAAAAGCGACTGTTAAACCAGAGAATTTTGAATCTCTGGTTTTCTACAGATCGAAGACACGCTTTCTCAGAAAGCGCGATGTTTAACACTAGACTCGCTTTCTGAGAAAGCGAGTCTTCGTTCTGTATCTTTTTAATCTAGCAGATCCAAGAAAGTGAGTCTAGTAATTTCATCCACGGGATTTGAAAAAGCGACTGTTAAACCAGAGAATTTTGATTCTCTGGTTTTCTACAGATCGAAGACACGCTTTCTCAGAAAGCGCGATGTTTAACACCAGACTCGCTTTCTGAAAAAGCGAGTCTTTGCCTATGTTGATGAAATTTATTTTTAAGGTAATTTAATTCACACAGCAACAAACACAAAAGGACATCAACAACAAAAAAAACAAAATTTCCAAAATAAAACATCATCGTTAGCATCAACATAATAAAGTACAATAACAAAGTCCAAGTTAATAATTACAAGCACACAATATCTAAGTTTGCTGAGTTCTACTATTAGTGCATCGTCGCTTATTGTGTCCTTGTAAACCACATTTTGAACATCTCATCCCCGTACCACGACTTGACCTATCTCTCACATCCATGTCATTGCGGAATCTGGTAGTTCTAGGCCTGCCCTTCCTTTTACGTCGCAAAGTGGCATCGGGTACTAGTTTTGGTCCATCAATAATAGGCCAATATGCTGGATCTAGTATAGGCTGAAACACTGGACCGTATGTTTGTGCTAATGAAGCAACGGTGTAAAATTTATCAACGAGATGCTTGTGATCTATTGCACGATATGCACAAGCCGCCAGTACATGAGAACATGGGATATGGTATAGATGAAATTTCATACATGTGCACGTCTTCGTTCCCAAATTCACAGTGTGCAAGTTCCCACCCTTCCTTTCTCCACCCACCATGCGTATACCCGTTCTCACGGAAAAAATTCCTGGTTGATGATGGAACATTGTCACCCCATGTCCGTTAGATCTCTCACGGCGACTATCAAGCAGTTCATGTACTTTTCGAGAAAAAATCCTCCCTTCGGATAAAAGTTGAGTTGCTTCTTGTCGACGAGTAGTAAAATAATTGTTCAGACGTTCGAAGATCGTCTCAACAATCGCTGTCACTGGCAAACTACGGACTCCTTTCAAGACTGAGTTGAACACTTCTGACAAGTTCGTAGTCATTATTCCGTATCTGCGACCTTCATCTGCATAAAGTGCCCATTTCTCAACCGGCTTCTCTTTTAACCAATTAGCCGCTTCCACATTTACGTTCTCAAGCTCAGCAAGTTTGGCCATGAACTTTTTGGGTTGGTTTTCACACGCTATTATTTTCGCCTTCTTACGCAATGCCTTGCTACCAAATTTAGTAAAGAAATTTGTAGCAAAATGGCGCATACAATAACGGTGATACCCACTTGGTTCGTTCCAAGCTCCATTTTGTAACTCCATAGCATGCATTATACCAGCGTGACGATCAGAAATAACACACAACTCAGTGCGATCGGTTACATAATGTCGGATGCAACTCATGAACCATGTCCACGTATTTATACTCTCTCCATCAACCAATGCAAATGCAAACGGAAATAAACAATCATTCGCATCTGGTGAAACAGCAATTAGCAAGCAACCCTTGTACTTACCGTACAAGTGAGTTCCGTCAACACTGATCACCGGTCTGCAGGACTTGAAACCTTGAATTGAAGGACCAAATGCCCAGAATACACCCTTGAATGTTTTCTCACCAGGGCCAGACCCATACTTATCCCAGTGAACAACGGTTCCTATATTTGCAGATTGAATTGCTGTGAGTAGAGCAGGTAACTTTGTGTATGCTTCTTCGAAGGTACCATACAACCTCTCGATGGCTTTTTGTTTTGCTCGCCAAGCTTTCTTATAGGAAATCTGATAATTATATTGTATTTTAACAATCTCAATAATTGACCTCGGTGATAAAGAGGTATCTTTTTTCACCACATCAACAATCAGATTACAAACAATATTGTAATCAATTTTAAGGTGATCTTGATTGAGCGTTGGATTCGTACAAGTGTGTGGCCCAACTATCTTCTTCACCACAAAATTCGTCCCGCCTTTTGGAACCATCGCTCGTAATCTCCAAGGACAACCAACATCACTTACTCCAGGGGGCCCTTGCACGATCTCCTCAATGGTACGTTTTCTAGGTGCCATTTTGCATTTAACAGTGTACAGTGACGGTGTAGATTTCAAAGTTACAAATTCACGATGTTTTTTGATAGAATACAACTTCACTGCCTGTTGAATCGACTGCTTACTTATAAACTCCTGTCCAACGTACAATTCGTCTATATTGGACGAACCAGACGACTCTTGTGGAACTAGGTTTACTCTAGCACCTTCAGCCATTTCCTCAGTAACATGACCGTCAACATTGCCGTAGCTATAAGTACCTCTGGCTTCATTAGAACTGCTGTTCGTGGGATTTACATTTGCACCACTGTCAACATCTTCATCATCGTCTACGTCATCAGTGTCACCACTATCAACATCTTTATCGTCTGTTTCTTCATCTTCTTCATCATCTTCTAATAAGCTGTTGTTACAGACTGCATTTTCAAAGAGTTCAAACATGCTATTATTTGTAACAGAGTCAGGAACCGGGCTAGGTTGGCGTGGCAGCTCAACATTTACAGAATCCGGAATTGGAGCATGGGCGAAGGTGTTTTCTTGTGAGGATATCGGATTTGGTTGTGATGATTGATCGGGGTTAGGCCTCGACTGCTCTGTAGGTACTACCCGTATGAAGCTTGCACTGGGGATATCATGTGGCTGGGCATTGACAACTCGGATTTGCTGAATATATAACTCTACTACAGACCAAGCACAATTGGGATCAAATGTCCTAGCAATCAATGACTTCAGCGCATTATCAGTAGGTACGGGCACTGTCATAAAATATTGACCATCTCCTTTTCCTGCTGCGTATCGAGCTAAAATTTTCAAATTCCATTCATTCCTATCCCAATTAGTAACTTCATAGATTTTCCCAACTAATTCTTCAAATGTGATGGTACGGGGCACCCAAACTATTTCCGGATCCAAATGACTATAAGAACAACCAATCTTTGGATCACGAATTATTTCACCACCAAAATATAACCAAATAGGAATCTCCAAATCCATACCTACGTTAATTTATACCAATAATCGAGTTATTATCAACCCATAAAGAAAACCTATTTAAATTAACAAAATAATGGGGAAATAAACAACATACCTTCACAATAAAGTTGCTTCCCTTTTGAAGTATACCCAAATTCCAACAAATTAAACCTCTAACGGAAGATGGGTTTAAGTTGTCCAAAGCAATTTTGTGGGTTATTCAACAAAATATGAGGGTATTTTGACGAATTTGAGATGAGAGATGGGTTAGGGTTTCGCGAACGAAGAGGAAGAGAAAGAATTGAGAGAAGAAGTGAGATCTGTTTTGGGGGCGGGGGTTTAAGTCCCAATCGACACTCGCTTTTTGAAAAAGCGAGTGTGGTATAATTACCCCCGCTTTTTCAAAAAGCGAGTGTTGCTGGGCAAAGAAGCCCAAGACTCGCTTTTGGAAAAAGCGAGTTTGGTACAAACCATCCCGCTTTTTCGAAAAGCGAGTCTTAGGTTTCCAATTTTCTGAAACCCAAGACTCGCTTTTTGAAAAAGCGCGAGGGTTTGTACCAAACACGCTTTCTCAAAAAGTGAGTAGGGCGTTTGTGGAAATAAAAAAAAAACAGGTCGTTTGTGGCAATACTTTTGCAAAAAGGGTCATTTTGGGAAAAAATTCCATGTCGTCTACGTATAGACAGACCAGAATGTATCCATTTGGAGTATCTTTGATGTAGATACATTTATCACGTTCATTTATTTTGAAACCATTTAACATCATAACATTGTCAAATTTTGCATGCCACTGCTTTGGAGCTTGTTTCAGGCCGTACAGTGATTTTACAAGCCTGCACACCTTATTTTCCTGTCCAGAAACTACGTAACCCTCAGGTTGTTTCATGTATATTTCTTCTTCTAAGTCCCCATTTAGAAATACAATTTTAACATCTATTTGATGTATTTCCAGGTTACGTAGAGCTGCAATAGCTATCAACATTCTTATGGATGTTATTCTTGTAACTGGGGAATATGTATCGAAGAAATCTAGGCCTTCTTTTTGCCTAAATCCTTGTACTACAAGTCTAGCCCTATGTTTCTCTATTGAACCATCTGGTTTCAATTTTTGTTTGAAAATCCATTTGCATCCTAGAGCTTTACATCCAGAAGGCAAGTCGACTAACTCTCATGTATGATTTTGCATAATGGAGTCTATTTTACTTTTGATTGCTTCCTTCCATATAGGAGCATCAGGCATAGATATGGCTTCCTTGAAAGTTCTGGGCTCATTCTCTAACAGAAAGGCCGTCACAAAGTCAGGACCAAATGATTTTGATGTTCTAGCCCGTTTACTTCGTCTAGGCTCATCAGTATCATGTTCTGGTTCATCAACTGAAGTGCTTGCATTCTCTTGTTCACGTGTACGTTTGGGGTACGTAGTATCCTTACACGGAAACACGTGTTCAAAGAATGAAGCATTCCTTGATTCCATTATTGTATTTACATGGATATCCGGTATATCCGATTTGTATACCAAGAACCGATATGCACTACTGTTGTGTGCATGGCCTATGAACATGCAATCGATCATCTTAGGTCCGATGGTGACCTGTTTTGGGTTAGGTACTGCCACTTTTGCTAGACACCCCTACACTTTGAGGTATTTATACGAAGGTAAATTACCTTTCCATAGTTCATATGGTGTCTTGCCGGTTTTCTTGTGAGGTATTTTGTTGAGAATGTAGTTGGCAGTCAGCAATGCTTCCCCCCACATATTTTGGGGTAAGCCAGAATTCAACAACAAGGCATTCATCATCTCCTTTAGAGTTCAGTTTTTGCGCTCGGCAGTACCGTTTGATTCGGGTGAGTAGGGAGCAGTTGTCTGATGAACAATTCCATGTTCCGAGCAGAACATGTTAAATGGTGCATCATATTCTCCTCCTCTATCACTTCTAACGATTTTAATCGTTTTGCCAAGTTGATTCTCAACCTCAAGTTTATATTCTTTGAATTTATCCAAAGCCTCATTTTTGCTATGTAACAAATAAACATAACTGAATTTTGTGCAATCGTCTATGAAAGTCACAAAGTACTTTTTGCCATCTCTGGTCTGCACATATTTTAAGTCACACAGATCTGTGTGAATAAGACCTAGAGTTTCTGTGTTTCTTTCTACAGAACGTGATGGAGTTTTAGTGAGTTTGGCCTCCGTGCAAACATCACATTTTTCTGAGTTATCTACCTTAAATTTTGGTAGCAAATTCATGTTAACTAATCTACGTATAGAATTTACATTAACATGGCCTAATCTTTCATGCCAAACAGAGGAAGACTCAACAACATAGGCAATAGGAGTTATTTCATTAACTTTGGGAACAGTAGGAACAATAGTTTTAGGGATGACTGACATTACATTAAACTTGAACAGTCCATCTTTTACATATCCTTTCCCCAAGTATACCCCATTCTTAGACAGTACAAAATTATCAGAAACAAGTACAACTTTAAACTCATTCTTGCTTAGCAAAGAACCTGATATCAGGTTCTTTCTAATGTCTGGGACATGCAACACATTTGTGAGTGTTAGCTCTTTGCCTGAAGTCATTTTCAGCACTATCTTCCCTGTTCCTTCAATTTTGGAGGTGGAAGAGTTTCCCATGAACAGCTGTTCATCTTTGTTGCACTTCTGGTAGGAGGTGAACATTTTCTTGTCCGAGCAGATATGCTTGGTGGCCCCAGTATCGTACCACCATTCACGAGGATTGCTCCCCACAAGATTTACCTCTGATACAACAGCACAGAGGTCCAAGTCAGAGAGACCAGTGGACAAGTTCTCAGCTATGTGTACGTGGGATTTTTCATTTCCTTTTACATGTCCTGTTTTTGAATGATTACTGTCCTTACTGCGGCACTCAGAAATTTTGTGCCCCAGCTTACCACACTTGTGGCATTTCCCAGCAAACCTCTTTGCAAGAGGTTTTTTGTTTGAGGCCTGTGGCAAAAACTTCCTCTTCTTGCCCATCTGTTCGTGCTCCACCACATTGGCCTTTTCTATGGACTGATTTTCATAGGACCTGTCAGCCTTGTGATTCTCTTCTTCGATCCGCAACCTGACAATTAGATCTTCAAGAGACATCTCCTTTCGCTTGTGTTTGAGGTAGTTCTTGAAGTCTTTCCACCCAGGTGGAAGTTTTTCAATGAACGCTACAACCTGGAATGGTTAGCACAACGTCATATTCTCTGTAACAATGTCGTGCATTATAACCTGCAGTTCTTGGACTTGACTCACCACAGTTTTGGAGTCAATCATCTTGTAGTCCAGAAATTTGCCGACAACAAATTTCTTGGACCCGGCGTCTTCTGTTTTGTACTTCTTTTCCAGGGACCCCCACAGGAGTTTGGACGTCTTGAAGATACAGTAGACGTTGTACAGGGAGTCTACCAAGCCATTCAGGCTGTAGTTCCTGTAGAGGTAGTCGCCCTGAGTCCACGCATCAACTGCAGCAACGGAGTGTGCATCCATTGGCGCCAGCATCGGGGCAGATTCATTGAGGAATCTGTCCAGCTTCAATGTGGTCAGGTAGAACGGCATCTTCCCCTGCCACTTTTTGAACCCAGTTCCATTGAACTTCTCCGGTTTTTCTCCCACGGTTATGTGCGTGGGCAGAACGACCGAATGTGCCGCAACCGATTGTGCAGTCACATTTTGGGTCACCGGTGTTTAGGTACTGAGAAGCCCAGTAGCAACTTCAGTTGGTGTGTTCTCCATGTTCTGATTTTCTTCTCTAAAATTGGTTGAAACAGAAACTGTTAGTTCTTTTTTCCGAACAGAACCTGTAAACAGACTTCACAAAATTGTTAGAATCTGTGAGGAAAAAATTCTGCTTTAAGATTGTTAGAATCTGAATATAAAATAATAGAAAATTCCAACAGAAATTGTGAAAAAATCAAATACAGGAAAAAACAGTAAGTAAAGAACTTGCACAAAGTCGAGATTTGATAATCTCTGTCCTTAAAGCAGAATTCGCCCCGTAGTGTGACGGTTACCGGCGAATTGCTTCCCAGGATACAACTGTACCTTCTCTGAAGAATGCAGCACCCTTGCTTCAGAGACAACGAACTATTGTCTGTGGTGTACTCTCAGTTGACTTGACACTGACACAGAGGAGAAGAAGAAAAGAAATGTAAAAATTCTATGTCTGCATATCAGGCACTGTCTGGATTTATAGAGGAATTGGAAACTGTTCTGATGCCATTACTCTGTAACAGCAGAGTAATGGAGACTCTTCAAATTCATAACTGGTCAGCCATTACTCTGCTGTTACAGAGTAATGGGTACCAATTACTGAATCTGAAAAGCTTTTTCAGTTCAGTAGGGGAAGAGGTTTTGTCTGGGCAAAAATAAAAATAAAATTTAAGCCAGACCAGACCGAACCGAACCGAACCGAGGCCGGAGCCGGAGCCGGGCCGGGCACGCGCGTGCGCGTGTGTGTTTGTCATTTTGGCTAAGTCCTCTCTCCACTACACGTTAGTGGTAACCCCCGGGCCACGCCCTTTAGTCCAGTTTTCTAGTATATATACTAGACAAAATCATTTCCAATTTCCGATATGGGACTATCTATTTTCTCCAAGTTGCCAAGTTAGAACATTTCAAGTACCCAACTTTGGATCAACATTTCTCATTGATACGGAATTCGTTTTTGGCAAGTGAGTATACTACGGAATAGTACTCGTCGAGAGGATCGCAATCCACTCATTTTCCGGCGCCGCTAGTGGCCGGAGCCTGCCGGAATCCGGCCCGGAAAACTGCAAAAAATTAATTCCAACAGGACACTCCAGACCAACCATACCCAAACTCCACACCCCATCACCCCCAACACCAACAAACTACCGACCTGACCCCACGGGCCCCAAACCGAACCACCGACCTCACACTTGATCCCAAATCCATGGTGTTCGCGATAACTGGCGCGGGAGGATGCTCTGGCGCGACATAGTCGCTCCGCGACAGTGGAGACAAACACCCCAGAAGTTGAGACAAGTGAGCACATATTACGGAGAGACCCCATCTTTGGGCCCAACTCCACAATCTGCAAAACAACCTAACTCCCGGCATCTTCACACGCACTACCAACCCTCGCAATGGTGACAAACGCACAGAACATTCGGGCAAACATCAAGCAAAGCCACCCAACATTATCTTCCCCACCGTAGGAGCTCTGCACCTTCGGTCGGAAAGCGATGAGTACTACCTGGTTAACAACCCCCAACCACACCAAAACAACCACTGTCCCCATGCCGAACCACTGGCCTCACAGAACGTCGTTTTCGCCTGGGGGGGGGGGGAATGGGGACTGGCGCGTCGACCGTCGCGATGCCCCTCTGCCACTCCGACCTGAGTCGGAAACGGGGTGATAGGGCAAGGCACCGCATGCTCCCATGCCGCCCCTTGAACCTTGAAACACGCCGGGAAGAGCGCACCGCAGCGACGTCGCGCGAACAGGCAACGTCTCCGCAACTAGATGACCTTCGACTTTGACCTGAGCGCGACCACCGACTGGACTTGACCTGAGCGCGACCATCGACTTCGTGGAACGAACTCCGTTAACGTTGCCTCAAAGGATGGAGGAAGGGTATGGAACGAACTCCGTTATCGTCGCCGCGAAGGATGGAGGAAGGGTAAGGGTGGGACGTCGGGGGGGGGGGGGGGGGGGGGGCGAAGAGAGCTAGCCGCTGCCGCCCCTAGGATTGTAGATCTAGGAATTTTTTTGGGGTTCCTTTTGTCAGATTTAGTTTTCCCTCTAGACTTTTCTAGAGAGAGAAACTCTGGGTTGAAATGAGTGGTTTCTTTTTGAACATGTTGTTTCTTAGCTCACTTAAATTCAGATGGCTTGTTGTAGGTTAGTAGGAGTCTCGGAGTCTTGGGAAAAACCGTAAAGCACCAAAACGTATAATTTGTGTATTTCACTTTTGGGTACGTGGATAAATGTTGATAAATGGCCAATGCGCATAAAAAGACACCAAATAATGGTCCCCGTATATAAGCCGTACGTATTTGAGAGAGAAAAAGAAAGGCCTCGTCTCTAGCTATATTTGGCGATTTGACTGTTGGACTTGTTGTTGTATACTCATACGTCAGTTCCTCATTACCATTGTAGAGTCATTTCTTGCATGTTGAGTTTGTGCACACGATAAAAAAAAAACCGGGCACGCTATTTGGCTCAAAATCAATAGCTGTTCAAGGCTGTGATGGAATTTTATATACACTTAAGAACATGCATAAAACATTAATAACAACCTAAAACATGTTTCTATGAATCTAGATCTTAATCATGTTGCAAAAGTGCTTTAATATAAAATCTTAAATTATGAAACTATAGATCTTTGCTATATCAAAAGAAGAAGAACATTAAAAGCGGAAGCACTAACCTGAAGCCATTGATGGAGATTGCGCAGAGGGTTTGGATCTTCCTATATGATACGCACTTCTATGACAGGCCGTTTCTATTCTTCTGTTGATGGGATGACAGATGGAATAAGAAGATGCGTATATATAGGGGACCATAACCCTAATTGATAAATATTGATTTCCAATTTTGCCCATCACAAAACAAGAAATTTACTTTACGGTCTCTACACGTGTTATATTACACTTTAAATTATATGCTTTTAACCCATTACTTAATCTTGATTAGATCACTTTAATTTGAGTTAGACTTTAGAATAGCAATTATACATTTAGTCACATATGTGAGCCCACATAGATTATTTTCCAACAATCTTCCACTTGGGCCACATATGTTACTCCTTATAAATGTACATACTTTATGAGCTCAAAATTTTGCTATTATAACCAAAAGCATAGCCAAAAAATCTCGTCCATTAATCATGTAAATATAGGATCAAAGCAATTTTCGTTACATTTATCGTAACTAAATTCATCAATGGTCACATTTATCAACATAATCAAATGACATAGATCAAGTATGAATGTGTAGCATGGAAATTTCATGCAATGTGATCTATACACATGCCTATTTCCAACTGGTACTCTTTAAAACTTAAGTGAGGTCAGAACCAAAACATGACAAATGAGTGAGAAAACTAAATTCTTTATTTCTGATCAGAAAATAACCGAATGTATAAATATCTCACACAAACATAATGCAATACAAAATCCCACTAAATCATGATATCCTCAAAAATACAACACCCATATGAGCAGTATGCTCATAAAAGACCTTGGGTGGTAATCCCTTTGTGAGCGGATCCGCTATCATGGAGTTTGTCCCAATGTGCTCTATGGACATCTGTCCACTTTGCACTCTTTCTTTCACAACTAGGAACTTTATGTCAATATGTTTCGACTTTGTCGAACTCCTGTTATTGTTGGAATGCATCACTGCTGACTTATTGTCACAAAATAACTTGAGTGGTCTTTCTATGTTTTCCAAAATGCGCAGCCCAGTGATAAAATTCCACAGCCATATTCCATGATTCGATGCCTCATAGCATGCTACATACTCTGCTGCCATAGTGGAAGAAGCTATAAGTGTCTGTTTAACACTTTTCCAGGATATAGCTCCTCCAGTTAACAGGTAAATATAGCTTGATGTAGACTTTTTGCTATCTTGGCACCCTAGCGAAATCAGAATCAGAATACCTTATGACCTCCAAATGATCTGATTTCCTATATGTGAGCATGTAGTCTTTTGTTTTCTGAAGATACCTAATGACCCTCTTGGCTGCTATCCAATGGTCCATACCAGGTTTTCTTAAATACATGCCTAACATCCCAACAATGTACGCAATATCCGGACGCGTACATACTTGAGCATACATTAGACTCCCAATAGCTTATGTATAGGGGATCTTTTGTATTTCATGAATTTCAAGGTTACTTTTAGGATACTGATTGAGACTAAATTTGTCTTCTTTAGCAACAGGGGTATCCCCTGGTCTACAATCTTGCATGCCAAACCTTTTGAGTACTTTATCGATGTATCCCTTTTGTGATAATCCTAGAATACCTCGAGAACGATCTCGGTGTATCTAAATTCCTAATACAAAAGAGGCATCCCCCAGATCCTTCATCTCAAAATGCTTGGACAGAAACCTTTTAGTTTCGTGCAATAAATTTATATCATTAGTGGCAAGCAATATGTCATCGACATATAGAACTAAGAATATATGCTTACTCCCACTGAACTTGTGATACACACAATCATCAACTATATTCATCTCGAAACCAAATGAGATAATTACTTGATAAAACTTGTGGTACCATTGACGAGAAGCTTGCTTGAGTCCATAGATGAATTTTGTCAATTTGCAAACCATATTCTTTGGATCTCCCGACACAAAGTTTTCTGGTTGCACCATATAAATTATCTCGTCAATGTCACCATTGAGAAACGCCGTCTTGACATCCATCTGATGTAGCTCAAGATCAAGATTAGCAACAATTGCCATAATTGTCCTAAACGAGTCTTTCGATGAAACTGGAGAGAAAGTCTCTGTAAAATCAATGCCTTCTTTCTGAGTATAGCCTTTAGCTACAAGACGTGCCTTATACCTCTCCACATTACTATTTGCATCCCTCTTGGTCTTAAATATCCATTTACAACCAATTGGTTTTGCACCTTCTGGTAATGGGACAAGTTCCTAAACTTTATTGTCTTGCATAGACTTATACTCTTCATTCATGGCATTAATCCACTTTTGAGAGTTACAGCCTTTCATGACCTGATAAAATGTGATTGGACCATCTTCCATCATTCCATTATCATCCTCATGTTCTTGGAGAAATGCAATATAATCATCCGGAATAGCTTTCCTCCTTTCTTTCGTGGATCTCCTTAATGGCACTGGTTCTTGAGGTTGTTGATTTTGTTCTTCTGGAACAATTACCTCATTTTGAATTGGGGGTTGTTCAACATTGTCTTGTTGAAATTCCGGATTCACTTCTTGATCAATAATAGGTGTGGGAACCTGAACATTGTCAAAAGTGATAGTAGGAATTAAGTTTGTAATTGAATCCAATTCCTCCTCAAAAGCAATGTCCCTAACTTTATTTCTCCCCCAAACTCAACTTCCTCAAAAAATGTTGCAGTTCCCGTTTAAAAAATATTCCTAAGTGTGGGATCATAAAACTTATAGCCCCTAGATAGTTCAGAATAACCAATAAAGTAGCTGCTCACTGTTTTGGAGTCCAATTTCTTTTCATGTGGTCTGTAAGGCCTTACCTCAGCTGGACATCCCCAAATGTGAAAGTGCTTTAGACTAGGCTTTCGACCTGTTCAAAGCTCATAAGGTATTTTTGCAGCTGCTTTAGGTGGTACTCTACTGAGAATGTAAGTTGTTGTCATTAATGCTTCTCCCCAGAGAGACTCAGGTAAGGTGTAATGAGCAATCATACTCCTTACCATATCCTTAAGAGTGCTTTTCTAATCCTTGAAATTTGTCCCATTAAGCATGGGAACAAAATTGATGTTAGCAGTTATTGAGGCAGCAGATGATAAACTAGCTGAATATAGAACTCTAAACAAACAAAATAAGCTCACATGAGAATCCATATGAAACAATAAATTCAAATAATGGTTAATCCCATCTCAAGATACCAGGCACAACGTTAATATCAAGTCTTTAGACAGTAACATTAACTGTAAGCGGTACTCTTGTTGTAGTAATCAAATATTGACAATAAATCCTGTCAAATAATAAGTCATTCTTTGGACTGACTTATTGTTCACATGGAATACCTTATAATTGTCACATATTTATTACCACAGATGTGTATGAAATTCGGCCAAATATCATCTTACCTTTGGGTCAGTTAATAAACGCATGAATTACAAACACACAATCATCTTGATATTTTAAATAGTTTAATCTACACAAAAGAGGTCACTTTGGCGACATTTTTTTTCAATTAAACTATTCAAAATATTACATTCATAAGAAAAACCAAAACCAAAATTTGAATTTTAATTGTTTTCCAAAATATTATCTTTTCCTTAATTTTACAATTTTACTTTATTTTAGATAGATAATATCAATTTAAAGTGATAACAAAACTATAACAGAAAATGTGATGTATATTTATCTGAAACAATAACATAACTATAACTGAACCATATCTATCTACTGTTTTGATAATATCAAAAGATAGGATTAAACAGAATATTAACAGAAATTAAAATTCTTAAATCTCACATTTCCTTAATTCTGCGAGCACAGAAACCCCAAACCTGGGCCCAAGCCTACGTTAGCAACAGCGGCAACATTTGCTGCCTTCACAAACCCGGGCGGGCCCCACACGCCATCCACGTCACATGATGCCAGCGACAAAGCAGCAGCATTTGTTGCCCTCACATACCGGGCGGGCCCCACTTCATGTGCCACGTCAGCTGCCAAAACAGCGGCAGACTTGTAGCCTTTATCCCGTGGGCCTCCACTCTAGTTAATTCCATATTTTAGTTTTTTTTTTTGGTTAACCGATAGGGTACTATTCTTTTTTTTTTTTTTACTCAACCTTTCATAATACCCGTGAGCTCCTCTCCCATCTTATCGGGTGGGCCCCTCACATTCAACCACCACGTCATCAGCATTTCAAGGCAGCAAAGCTGCCTCACATGATCGTGGGACCCCTTCCATGCATGCATTTCAACATTATTTCAATATTTCAACATTCCATTATATACCAACTTTATAACACATCACATCAAAAGTGTGTGTCTCTACTTAACATGATCTGAACTCTAAACCAGCAACTGAATATAAAAGAGTCAAACCTTTCCTTACACAAACATTCAATTTAATTCTTGCTAATATACCATGTTACCAGAACTTTATCTTGCATTTTAAGAAGTCATAATGTCAAATCCCCATAACAAAGTGATCTTAGGAACGCATAAAAACACAAATGATGTCATTGAATGAGTAATTTACCCAGGCTCTCCCGATTTAACCAAGCGACAATCCAATCTCTCAAATAATGAGTACACCTGACTTCACAAGTTCTGCGGTATATTCACAATTATGTTGCACGTCATGTGCACTATAAGTTTATTAAGAATTAATAAATAGAAGATGATTTAGATGATATGGTACTTCTTCTCCTCATCTTAATGCTCTATTTGGGAAAGGAAGATCAAAAGAAACCCTAAATTTCTTAAATTTCCTTTAAACAATAAACCCTAAATTTTCTTCAATTAATTCAGCAAAGATGGCTCTGATACCAATTGATGGAATTTTATATATACTTAAGAACATGCATAAAACATTAATAACAACCTAAAACATGTTTCCATGAATCTAGATCTTAATCATGTTGCAAAAGTGCTTTAATATAAAATCTTAAATTATGAAACTATAGATCTTTGCTAAATCAAAAGAAGAAGAACATTAAAAGCGGAAGCACTAACCTGAAGCCATTGATGGAGATTGTGCAGAGGGTTTGGATCTTCCTATATGATACGCACTTCTATGAGAGACCGTTTCTATTATTCTGTTGATGGGATGACAGATGGAATAAGAAGATGCGTATATATAGGGGACCATAACCCTAATTGATAAATATTGATTTCCAATTTTGCCCATCACAAAATAAGAAATTTACTTTACGGTCTCTACACGTGTTATATTACACTTTAAATTATATCTCTACTATTTTAATGGGAGAGTTGGGGTTGTAAACAAACAAACCCTAATTTTGTACACGTGCTAAATCCACCAAACATACCCGTGTGATGCACGTGCAGCCCCTAAAAAAGGGATATTTTAGCAAATGTCACCATTTAAAATATGAAAATTAGCATATACCCCCACTATTTTTAAAAACTAAGAAATACTCCTATTTCTAATATTATAATGGGAGAAGACCTTAGTGTCATTTGTAAATGTTTTGTCAATCTACCAACCTGTGCAATACACGTGCATAACTATTATAAAGGAGGTTCTAAGTTCAAATCCAGATTATGTCTAAATTTTTATTTTAAAAAACTATATTTATTAAGACGTGCATCGTACGTGAAAATTACTAGTGCTTTTAACCCATTACTTAATCTTGATTAGATCACTTTAATTTGGGTTAGACTTTAGAATAACAATTATACATTTAATCACATATGTAAGCCCACATAGATTATTTTCCAATAGGCTGTTTATTTCCTGCTGTACCGGCTGTTCACGTAGCTTATCATGCGTCCTTGAAGAGTTTCTACTGCCATAGCTAGGTTCAATTTTCAGGATTTGGTAGGGTCGAAACTTTGAAGTTTTTGTATTATCAAATGTACTTGTGGGTTGTAATTAACTTTGTAAATGATGATCTACGAATTGCAATTGATAAGTTCAAATTCAATAGTGGGTTTCTTTATATCTTAATTGCAAGTATTATAGATCAAATTTGTGTTTGGAACTTAATATGGCTAAAAATGGGATTAAATCGGAACTATTCAAAGTGGGCGCGAATCTTAAAGTCCCAGGGGTAAGACGGTAATTTCAGCTATAGACGGGTCCGAATTGGGAACCAGGTCCCTCCTCTTGGACCCGCTAACTCATGAACGGACCTGACCTGTTGAGAATGGATCTCAACCCGTTAGGGGCCAGATCAACAGGATTTGAAGAAATCCTGTCACCCCCCGATCTTGAGGAGGTGATTATAACCACCCTTATCATACCACATCGAAAAGTAGGGATTTACTCTTATCCTGAAAGAGATCTCCCTGGCGACTATAAAAACCCCCCTACCTCCTACGGTGAAAGTTGATCACACTTTGCATACTTGAGCTTTTTTCCCTAGCTTTTTCTGTGTATTGACTTGAGCGTCGGAGGGTTCGTCGCCGGAATCCATCCCGGTGTCTCGAATGTTTGTGCAGGTTCAAGGGAGCACCAAGGGATCAACTGGTCAACAAAGAAGAAGAAGGGTTTCGCTTGTTCGAGTTCGAGTCCCTCACGAACCTACAAATTTCATCTATTGCCCTCATATCAGAATCCAGCGGTAACAGACCTTAAATTTTAACGATGATGATGAGAAATCAATTTTAAGCACCATGTGTTTGTTGGGTAAAATTGTGATTGTGCACAGTTGAAATATTTCCCCCCTTTTGCCTCTGTGGGAGTTGCAGAAGATGGTCATGGGAGGATGAGAACGTATTTTAGAACCGTGGGCAAAATTCTGGAGCTTCATTCAGATAACATTGTAATTAAGATAAATTTTGGACAATCATAGGCAAAATTCTAGTGATAATTTAGAAGTTGAACTGTCTCTTTCTGGTCTTGTACAACTAGTAGATCCAAGGGCGGAGGGACGACATGGGCTTCAGGTTAGGCAAGTGCAATATGTTGTTCCCCACCTAAAGCACAAGACCGTGCCTTGGCAAAATAAGATACTCAATTCCATTCCATGACCATGAGGAACTCAACATGCAATATCTATGAAGAGGGCCTCATAATCTATCTAAACAATGGTAGCCCTTAGATCTCACATCAAAGATTATAAGCCTTTGATTTTGATATCTTAATCCATTAAATCTCAATCAACTTATGAGCTCTTCACACATTCAAATCAACTTGTTTCTTCCTCACAACAACACTAAAGGATTTAGTATTGATGCCTAGCATCTGTAGTTTTTTTTTTCTTTTTTTTTTTCCTTCTCTTTTTTTTTTTTTTTTAAAGGAAAATGTGGAGTATGATCACCATGTTTCATTAATAAGAAATTAATGATACAAACTCAGCGAACTGGGCCAGATTACAGCCTACAGACATGAAATAAAACATACATGAAGCAACATGATCCGTATAAACAACAAATCCCTCCAACAATCCTGGAGGGTGGACCGACAAACCAGCTCGGTCCAGCAAAATTATATGTACGTCAGTTTAGCTTCGTACAGTGCCTTCACGGCACGTGCACACCCATCTGAAACTAGTCTGATAACACCCGCTGATCCCTGCCTACTCCTCGCTGGGGGACCCCATCTTTAGGCCCAAACCCCGTAGGCCGACTTATGACATCACGACACATGCACAGCAACCGCACCCTCCCACCATCTCCACCACTCATCCTACAAACGCGCCAACAGCTCCCACAGTCGCTACTAAAGAGATAGCCATGAAGAGGATACCTTCACCTCTCTCACGATTGTGCTATCTTAGGCGATTTCTCACCAACCAACTATCTCGCTCACTTCACCAAAAACCACGCTCCAGGAGAGAGCTGTGGAGAGGATACCTTCACCTCTCTCACGTTCTTGCTCTCTCAGGCGATTTCTCACCACACAGACTCATCTCAACTCTTACTCCCAATGAGGGAAGATGCGGCGCTGTTACGAGACAGTGGCCTAAGCTAGAGGAAGTTCGATAGCTCGATAGTAGGCACTGTCAAGACTGCATCGGCGGCATCATTCCAAACAAGTGAGCGCGCATCATGGAGGGACCCCATCTTTGGGCCCAAGCCCCACAATCGTGCAATACAGCGTGCTACACAGTCCCCACCTCTCACAGTAAACAACCATTGGCCTGGCTCCACGGGCCCCATACCGAACCACCAACCTCACACACTTGAGCCCCAGATCCATGACGTTCGCGACAACCGGCACGGGAGGATGCTCTGGTGCGACATAGTGGCTCTGCGACAGTTGAGGCGAGCACCCCAAAAGTTGAGACAAGTGAGCGCACATCATGGAGGGACCCCATCTTCGGGCCCAAGCTCCATAATCGTGCTAAACAACATACGACACCCACCACACAAGAACAAGCATGACACTGCCCACCTCAAACCCTAGCTTCTTCACATGCACTACCAACCCTCGAGAAACCAAATCATAGCTGCAGATTGCCGTGATTGGCCTCGAGAGTGTGGACATGGTGGCAACCGCGAAGAACATTCGAGCAAACATCTAGCAAAGCCAACCAACCCTAACCTAACCCAAACCCCCCAACCAACTCACCCCCAACACTCACAAATCTGGAGCCTCGACGCCGCCGCTTGGTTGTCAGCGTCGTCGCCGAAGTCCGCTAGGTCGTTGGCGAAGAACATCCGGCACTCCTATCGCCAGGGAACGGCGTGAGGAAATCGAGTCGCTGGCGTCTGGATCCACTGCCGTCGAAGGAGGTCGACATCAGAGATGGGGCGGCGAACCGTGGACTCGTCGTAGGAGAGGGGGCGGGAGAAGGAGGACGGGTCGAAGAGTTCGCACCATGGGCGGCGAGTGGCGATTAAGGCTTTGGAGCAGGAGATGGGGAAGTCGGCTGAAGGGGCGAAGGTTGAGCACTTCGGGGGGTGGAGTGGGGGGGGGGGGCATCTCCGTCGAAGGAGCACTGGGGAGGAGCGCGATCGGAGGGGGACGACGGCGGGACGGTGGGGCGGCAGTGGCGAGCCCTAGCCGCCGTCCCAGCCTTTTCTCAGATCTAAAGTTTGCTTTTTTAGGGGATTTGGGGGTTAGTTTCTCTCTCCAGACTTTTCTAGAGAGAGAAACTCTTTTTTGAAATAAAAAATAGCATATGTAGTTGTTGTAACTCAAAATATGAATTTTTAAAATAAAAAAATTGATGGACATGAGATGAATATGAATTCTAGTCCGATATATATATATATATATATATATATATATATATATATATATATATATATATATATATATATATATATATATATATATATATATATATATATGGCCCTTTTGTTGTGCACTACCTTCCATGTGTACTCCGTGTGAACTTTTTACACGGAGTGCACAGAGATGATTTGAATCTTTCACATTGATCTACACATCTAAATTTGTCTAAATATGTAAAATCAAGTCATTTGGAATTCATTTGCCCATCCATTGAAGTGTTACAAAATTATATGACTGAATATCGTTTGTTTTTATACTGACTTGATGGATGGGCAAATGAATTCCAAATAATTTGATTTTACATATTTAGACTAATTTAGACGTGTAGATTAATGTGAACGGTTCGGATCATCCATGTGCACTCCGTGTAAAAAGTTCGCACGGAAGGTAGTGCACAACGGAAGGGCTCTATATGCATGTGTGTGTGTGTGTGTGTGTGTGTGTGTGTGTGGATGAGAGATGAAATCTCATCCGAGAGCCTTTTTATTAAGAATATTAACTTAATCTTAATTAAATCTTAGATCTTAGGGGGCATTTGGTACACAGATTGGAAGATTCTCAGAAATGAAAGGATTCTCGAAAATGTGAGGGTGGTAATGAAGATTCCCAAAAATGTTGAATTATCGCTTTTGGTATAGTACATTGCAATCCTAACTTAATCTTAATTAAATCTTAGATCTTAGGGGGCGTTTGGTACACAGACTGGAAGATTCCCAGAAATGAAAGGATTCTCGGAAATGTGAGGGTGGCAATGAAGATTCCCATAAACGTTGAATTATCGCTTTTAGTATAGTGCATTCCATTCCTGGGAATCCTTTATTATTGTATTTTTTATTCTAGTTTTTTGGGTTATTTTATTGGTTGTTATGAAATTTTCATGAGAAACCTCAAATCCCATGATTTTAGGTGGATGATTTTTTTTTTTAATTCTAGTTTTTTAAAGTTATTTTATTATTTGTTATGAAAGTTCAATGAGAATACTCAAATCACATGGTCTTCTAAGGGAATGAAAATCTTTCACAACAAAGGATTTTGATTTCCTTGAAAATCCATCGTTCCTTCCAAAACTATGATTACTCCATACCAAACAAGGTAATCTAACTGTGGATCTAGGATTTCCTTGCACATTCCCACATACCAAATGCTCCCCTTAATTAAATCTCAATTAAATCTTATTATGCATGCAAAATAAGTTTTATAGGCCTAATTCTATAGAATTATTTCTTCACATTTGGAAAAATAAATTCATCCACTGGGAGATCAAATCCCGTCCGAGATTATTTTTTTAAAATACATGCACGAACGGCCTGTCTGATTATTTAATTTTTTGTAAGTGGGGCGAGAGATGATCTCACGTCCGATACATTTTTTTAAAAAAATTATTGTGAGACGATAGATCATCTTGCATTCGAACAAAATAACGGTTAAATTTTTGGACGGACGAGAATTCATCTTTCGATTGCTATAATTTCAAAATTCCTATATATCATCTCAAATATAGAAGAGTACTGTTCCTTAGAATTCAAATTTTGAAAATATAGAAAACGATTGCAGTAAATTTTTTGTCAAATTTTTTAAATTTTAGAAATATTGGAAACAACTATAATGCTCTTCGAGGCTCCCTAATTTGTTGGTGCATTCACACAAAAAATACCTTCTACCAAAATACTTCTTATTCCCCTTTTCATTACTCAGAACCTGAACTAAGGACCTGAACAAAGGACAAGTACGAAAGGCTGTCATTGGTACTTCATTCAACGGCGCCGTAGTAAAAAAATATTTTCTTCATCTCTGGTTCTCAACAAAATGTTTGGAAATTTTATATTCTTTGTTTTAGATATTTTATTTTTCAAATTACTTTAATTTTACTATATAAATGATTTCATTTATTTATTTATTTTGAAATTTTACATTGTTTTGTGCTTATTAAAGTGCCCAAGCTGAATGAAGTTCCTGGCCTCGCCCGTGAGTAGATCCCTTAATTAGAGAGATCTAGTGTTGCTTTCCAAGTTTCATCATTAAAGAAGTATATCAGTTTCACATGACTAACAGCATCTGGTCGTTGTAACTCAAATTTAGGATATTTGGCATATAGAAGTTAAAAAAAATTGAATTTGCACTGCAGTCGTTGTAACCCAAACTTTGAGTTTTCCCACAATTTAAATCGACGTCAGACGAAAGATAATTTCTCGTCCCTAAAAGAACATTTGAAACATAAAATTGAACGGACGAAGGATGATTTACAGTCACTATCAATTTTTTATAAAAATCACGGGACGGGAAATGGGTTTCCGTCCGTCCATTTTTTTTAAAAAAACAAGAAAAAACGAACGGACGGGAAATCATCTCCCGTCTGACAATTAAAAAAAAATTATTTAAAAAAATAACGAACGGACGGGAAATCATTTCTCGTCCGACGTTTTTTTTATAGAAAAATTTACGGACGGAAAATGATTTCCCGTTGGACGATTTATTTGTAAAAAAAAATTGGGACGATAAATGATTTTCCGTCCGATACGTTAATTAAAAAAAAAAATAGCGACGAAAGATCAACTTTCGTCGGCTATTTTTTCTATATTCCTATATCTTCTGCCAAATATGACAGACCATTATTCCTAAAAAACCCAAATTTTGAGTATATAGCCAAAGACTGCAGCACAATATTTTCTTTCTTTTGAAAAATTGGCAAATAAGCCAACGACTACAAATGCTCTAACCAATATAAGAGGATTGTGTATCACTAATAAATTGTAATGAAACAAAAAACATGCATATATTATATTAGTAACATGTGTTAAAATCGAAACGATATCCAAATTTTATCATAATTCTAAAGTAGCACCCAAAATTTTTATAATACCTAAATAACATTCAAAAACTTTAAAATATGACTAAAAAGCACCTGCCGTTAAATTTTCCATTAAGTTAATGGAATATTCCTACAATATATTCTTTTAACTGGTTTAAACCTGTTAAGAAGAATGTGTGAAATGTCAACATTACCCTCATCTCCTTATACAAATTACTAAACCCAACCACCATCTCCACCATCTCCACCATCATCTCCACCACCGACCACCATCTCCACCTCCTTTGAAACCCATCACCATCACTTTCATCTCCACCAAAATTTTTTAAAAAAATCCAAAACAAGAAAAACTGAAGAATGAAGAAGAAGAAGTGAAAAATGAAGAAGAACTGAAAAGAGGCATGAGGTTTTTTTTGTAATTTCACACTCTTTCCGTTAAAAAATTAACAGAGATGCGTTTTGATCTTATTTTAAAAACTTCGGAGATTATTTGGATATTATAAAAGCTTTTGGTGCTATTTTGCCTTTCAACCTAGTAACAAAAGCTTAAAAGAATAATGAACTCAAGCTTCATTCAGATAACATTGTTCAATCTCTAATATTATAATGAGAGAGTTGAGATTTGTAACCAAAAAAACTTCAATTTTGTAACAAAACACCCATGCAATACACTTGTAACACCCTAGATTTTTAAACAATGTTTTTGAGATTAATCAATGAATTAAAATGATTTTTGATGAATTAATAAATATTTTTCTGAAATTTATCTTTTTACACGTGCAAATATTTTCATGGGGAGCTCAAAGTCAAAAACTATTTTTGGGAAACCTAATATTTATTAGTATTTATTATTTTATAATTTTCTGAATTTTTCTGATATTTATTTGACGTATTTGCAAATATTACAAAAAAGATGGGTTTTTGTGCACAATTACCACATGGAGTGAAAACTCCCGATTTTTGGATTTTTGGGCTGAGCATGATGCCTAGACAACTCAGAGGTAAAAGTTTTACTTTTTGTTTTAATAGATTTGGTTTATTTCACAAATTTATTAAAGAATTGTCTTTTTACAAAATTGCCACTTAGAGGCAAAATTACAAATTTATTTTTCTGAACTTAAACCCAGTGCCGGCCAGTATTAGGGTGGTTATTTTTTTAAAATTTCAAGTGAATTGGTTAATTTAATTTCCAAGTATAAGGATTTATATATGTAAAGATATATTCAAAAGGAATATTTTGCAAAACCTATTCAAAATCCTAATACATCAATTACCGGCTTATAAAAGGAGTGGTGCAGCCGTCTCTTTGCTGCACTACACAAAGGATTTTCTTTATTATTTATTTCTTGAAGTTTCGAAGCGAGGATCTTAGTTTTCTTGTGAAAGGAAGAACTTTTCTTATTCTTTTTATTACTTCAGTTGATTCTTTAAAAAGGTGAGTGACATATGTTTGATTTCTTACTGTTCTATGCATATTGTATGTGATGATTTGTCTATTAGAAAGCATGATAGATGGATGTATGATGATATAATGAATTATTGAAGGATAGATGAATAAAAATTGAATCTTTTCATGAAAACTATGCTATTGATGATTGAAATTACATATAGATGACTTGAGATTGTTAAGAACCTAATAGAAACCATGAGTAGGTTGTTTCTTTCATATGCTTACTGATTTGAGAGGTTATAATGAGTGTGTATATTGTACAATGCACAAATGATTGAAGATGAATGTTTCACTGTGTGTAGATATATATGATCTGTTCTTGATGCTTTGATGAACAAAACTTGATTAAATACATATTGTATTCACATATATTCATGTAAACTATTGTAATTAGTGGGGTTTATGCATAACAAGTTGTGGAGGGGTTTTTGGATCCAAAAAATCGGATTTTGAAGTAAAGGAGGATTTGAAGTTTTCGGTTCTAATAGGGCTTCAGCCGAAAATTGTTTTTTGTTGTTGTAATTTTTGGGATGTTTTCGATTGGATCGAGAATGGGTTGGTACTGAGATTGATATGAACTTAATGCTACATATATACGAAGTTTTCTTGATGTTTTACTGATGCTTAAACACCCTATATATATATATATATATATATATATATATATATATATATATATATATATATATATATATATAGGAGGATTTGAAGTTTTCGGTTCTGATAGGGCTTCAGCCGAAAATTGTTTTTTGTTGTTGTAATTTTTGGGATGTTTTCGATTGGATCGAGAATGGGTTGGTACTGAGATTGATATGAACTTAATGCTACATATATACGAAGTTTTCTTGATGTTTTACTGATGCTTAAACACCCTATACGTATATATATATATATATATATATATATATATATATATATATATATATATATATATATATATATATATATATATATATATATATATATATATATATATATATATATATATATATATATATATATATATATATATATATATATATATATAGGGTAAAAGGGATATGAGCAACTTGCTCATTTAGTAAATGAGCAATTGATTATGTGGCATGCATGAGATACATTGGACAACTAACCCTTTTAAGGCTTTTCCAATCACATGTATGCCACATCATCTATTGCTCATTTACTAAATGAGCAAGTTGCTCATACCCCTTTCTCTCTCTCTCTCTCTCTCTCTCTCTCTCTCTCTCTCTCTCTCTCTCTATATATATATATATATATATATATATATATATATATATATATACTTTTGCTGTTTTGAAGAAGATTTGTGAAAAATTACTTTTTTGTGATCTTAATGTGATTTTGATTAGTTTTATAAACTCTTGTATGTTATACAAGTCGTATTTGATCATCTCAGGGCTTTCGTTTTTGCAAATTCATGATTTTACAATAATTATAAAAATATTAGTAAAAATGTGCACGAATTTCAAAGCTGCAAATTTTTGCTTATGACAGTCGACCGCCACTATTTTACACTAACATTGACAGTCGACTGTCAATTCTCTATTTTTTTGGATTTTCACTTGATAGTCGACCGTCGCATTTCGTACTGGTTTTGGCAGTCGACCGTCAATGTTCTGGCTGATTGTTTTCTTGAGTTTTTCTTCATTTTCCTTGAACGATTATTTCTTCGATATTACGGATTATTGTTCCACTGTTTTATATGATGTTTTTACAGCTTACAGTATTTTATAGAGAGTTACGTTTTGATTATAATAGATTTTGAATTGTATTTCTATAACTTTATAAAGGGAAATATATATGGTTCTTGAAGAAATTAATGTTTTGTGATATTCTATGACTTCAAAATATGATTCTTAGTTATTTAATGAATTTAATATTTTATTTCAGTTTTGGAAATTTATGAGTATATTGAATAAACTTGGATTTTGTTGATTAAAGAAGTTTTCTCGATATAAACGTTTTGATGATGAAATTGAAAGTTTTATTGAAAGTTTTAGTGTTGATATTCGTTTTGTGAATCTGTAGGAGTTGAGTGGGAGTCCTGTGAACCGGTAGATGAGATTTTGTGGATTTTGTAGATTTTGACCAGTTGGGTCTTGGGGTTGTTATTGTGGAATTAAGTTCGGCAGGATACACTAACTCTAGAGAGGGAAATTTGTATTTTAATAATAACCAACTTAAGGACATGCACTAGTGGAGATGTGATGGAACTTGGGAAACATAAGTATATGCTTTTGGGGTCTAATCCAACGGATGCGTTCCAAGACTTGTGTGTTATGTCTCGAGAGGACTTTTAGTATGTTTGCGTGTCGAGGGTCTGCAGTGCCTATTCACGGAACATACAAGTACATTCGCGTATCGAGGGCTGACGGGTCTATTCATGGGATGTGCCTGTGTACTTGCACAACGAGGGGCGGCGGTGGGGTACACGGCAGGGAGGTGATTCTCCAGTTTTTTAGCTATTCTTACATAATGTTTACGCGTTGAGGGTTGTGATGCCTATTTGTGGAGTAGTCTAGATCTTGTTTCCGTCACCTTAGTAGGATTAGTTGCATAACGAGGGTTGTAACCCTATAAAGTGGAGAACGATAAGGGCTTGTACCGGATCTATGTAGTATGTAATGCATAGAATCCGACAAGTATGCATTAGAGAGTCATCATATTGCATTTTTGTTTTCTTGACTTAGTTTTATGCATGTTTGTTTTCTATTTTCCTACACTTGACACTTAGTGTAATTTCACTTGATGTTTTCAAGTTTTATTTACTGTTATTTCATATTCCATTTGTTACTACTGTTGGTATGTGTTGATTATGACTTTATTCTTTATGTTTTATTTATGTTGTGTTTCTTTTGATGTCACTCACACCGTTATGGTGGACCCTTGCAGTTTTGGGGGTTAGGGTTATCTCTAGCCTCATGTTTTACAGGTAGGTACCTATAGCTTTAGGATTTGGATGCATGTGGTAGAATGATAATGTGGCTTATGTAAATTGTAAAAGAATGTGTTGTAAAAGAAAGAAATTGTAATTCAAGGTGTTAAATTTTCTGCTGTGCTTTGTAAAGAATTGATGTAATAAAAGTTGAAAAGTTTATTCATGTTTTTGCTATGTTTACTATTACATTGAGATTGATGCTGGGAATTGTGCCACGTATTTCTGGGATATTATATTGAAAATTCGAGGCGCTACAATGCGTCCAAACTATATCCAATAGATACAAATATTTGTAGACAAACAAACCAGACAGAGGAACATAAATAATTTGGAAAGAAGCCAACTTTACATAAGTAATTTTCATGGATACCAGTCTCAACCCAAAAATAATGTAACTCAATTACAATGTTATAATAGTGTATCAATATTTCCTGTGGCTACGTGTTGCTGCTTATTTTGGTATGGGAGCAAACAGATAGTGAGTTAATAATTGATGGAAACTACAAAAAATCTGACCTTTGACCTTGGCCGTGAAATACAGTTAGAGCTCTTGGGATTGAATCTGGATCGTTGATTGACCACCGTGATCTGAATCCGACGATTGCTAATGCGGCTGATGGACCTGCAAAAAGCTTGAAACACTGGGGGGTGGCCTCGGAGACAGACCCTCCGACGCTCAAGTTAGAACCAGAAAGAGAAAGAGAGTATGAGAGAGAAGCTGACAAATTATTGATTACCTTCTGGCTGTAGAGGGGGAGGAATATTTATAGGCCTGAGGAACATATCAAGAGATCGATCTGGAACCGTTGGATCATTATGAATTTCTTATCTCCTTTATGTTCCTCCCCTCAAGAGATAAGTTCTCTTGTTAAGGGATAAACAATTTGACTCCTAGCCTTCGTGGGTTGGGTGTCTCTCCTAATGGGCTTAGTCTGTCACTTTTTATGGGCTTGAAAGAAGTCCATATCTTGGAGAAGGTCCGAACCTGTTAAAGAGACCCATTATGGTTAATCTGCCTGTAGAAGTTTTGAGATCTGTGCAGGAATCATACGACCCTAATTTGCTGCGATTTTTACCATCATCACTACGCTTCTTGCTTTAGTCATCCAACTCTTTTGTTTTTGTTTTTTTACAATCTTAGGTGACACAATACTAGTGGAGGTTATTATAAAGTAGGTGTAGAGTAGGTTATTTTCTACAACCTACGCTACACCTACTCTATAATAACCTCTACTAGTATTGTGTCACATAAGAGTATCTGCATCAATGCACTAGCTATTTAGGTTGTCATTTTTATTTTTTTTAACGTAAAGGACAACCTTAACAAAAAATGGCAATAGGTTCTGCACCAATGGTTTCCATTTGGGTTGCCAAATTTATATAATAGTGTGTGTGTGTGTGTGTGTGTGTGTGTGTGTGTGTGTGTACCAATTAATATAGACTAGTAATTTGCTCGTGCGATGCACGTAAATAATAAGACGTACTCTGGCCTCGAAACTGAGACCTCCATTTACTCATCACAGACTCTTTACAAATTACCCCTAGTGGCACAAACTTTTATTTTATATGAGTGACATTTTTGTAAATAATTATGTCGTAAATAAATTTGAACTTTGAGGGTATTATGGTAACAACAACATTTAAGTAAATGAATGGTTAATATAACTCCCACTTAAAAATGAATGGTTGAGATTGGATGGTTGAATTTCTACAAATGAAAACACAACTCTCCCATTATAATATTACTAGTAATTTGTACGTGCTTTGCACGTCCTAATAAATATATTTTTTTAAACTAAATATTAAGACGTAATCTGACCTCGAACCTAAGACCTCTCTTTACTCGTTACATACTCTTTACAAATTATCCTTAGTGACACCAACTTTTATTTTATATGAGTGTCACTTTTGTAAATAATTATGTCATAAATAAATTTGAACTTTGAGGGTATTATGGTAACTAACAACAATTGAGTAAATGAATGATTAAGATAACTCCCACTTAAAAATGAATGATTGAGATTAGATGGTTGAATGGCTACAAATGACAACCCCAACTATCCCATTATAATATTAGAGATTATTATTATTATTATATTATATTATATCTTAAGCTAATAGGTTTACCTCCTCTTTTCTTTCTCTATTTTGAAATAGAGAAATGATAGCAAAAGTAGGAGTTCAAACTTTTTTACCACGTGCAGACCACACCTTTAACTTAATAAAACAAAATTTAAAAATATACAACACAAAAAACTCTTCCTCTCCCCAAATCCCCCCATCCAACCTCGCCCAAAACCCACCCGTCACCATTCGCCATTCGCAAATCCGCCCCAATCCAAACCGTCGCCGTCCACCAGTCCACCCAAATACAATTCGTCTCCGTTCACCTATCCTCGCCGTCGTCTCTAGCCCAAAACTCAACCATAATCGTTCTCCGTTCGCCAGTCCGCCCAAATCCAAGCAGCAGCCGTATGCCATACCCCAAATCCTCACCGAGATTAAGGTATTCTGGAAGTTGTAAGATCCTCTCTTATTTGGATTATATATTTATTATTTTTTAGAATATTGAGAATACGAGATTAAGGTATTGATCAAGTTGTAACATCCTCTCTTATTTTGGATTGTATATATAGTATAATTATTTGCTAAAGAGATGAAAATATTTGACAAATCTAAGAGTAATGTCTAAAGATCATTTGGTTTATTATGTGCGGCTTCGTCTTCCCATGTTAAATTCTTCAATCTTATCTCTATTTACTATATGCGCTCATCCTGTTTGATAAAATGCATGAATGAACTGAAATATGTTAGTTATAAGAGCTTGTTGTGTGGTGGGAGTATATGGAACTCAAGTGGATGTGTTTTAATTTTGAATTTGATTGGAGATTTATACACCAATTTTCAAAATATAAAGTTCAGTAAGATGCTTATAGATGTGGGAAGGTTCAAATTTGGGTTCAGGATTATATTGATTACAATTATTTTCTCATTTGTGGTGCACACGAGGTGTTTGTGAAAATGCTCAAAAGACCTTTATAATTATTTGGCATTATTTTGATTCAATTTAGTCATTCAAATTACCTTCTTTCAGGTGCTGTCTTGCCGACGAATTTTGGATGGCTGACGAATGTGGATATTGAAGGTAAAAGTATACTACTTAGCAATTACGTTTTTTGTGTTCGATGGTTTCCTCTTTAGTGGTTTCTCAATGCTGATGAACTTTGTCATATACTATATCTTTTGATCCATGCTCTAGTTTTATGGCGAGCATCTGTTGCCATTATGTAGGCGTGCAGAAAGGGGTTGCTTCATCATGCGCATTGTATTAAAAGGATTGTTGTAAGTCTCTTAAGCTCAAAACAATAGATATGTTCATACTTTTTTGGACTAGCATTAGAACCTTACCAAAGTTTATTGAGGGTGTTTCCGGAAAGGAAACCTGTATCTTGATTAAAGTTTCTTTACTGTTTTATTTCAATTTTGATTAAAGTTGCTTTCTTTTGCTGCAATATCAGTAATTTTTCTACTTAACATTGATTTATGGTATAATTACTGTATTGGATTCTTACTTAATAAACCATGAAGGTATATATAATCGTCTGATCAAATATTGTTAAAATTTATTATCTTTTAAAATTATGCATACTATTATATATATTATACTATTAGGAGAGAGAGTCCTTCCTCTATTAAAAAAGAGCATGGAGGGAAAAGTAGAAAACTAGCACATGCTAATAAATGAGAGAAAAAAGAAGAAGAAACAAATTAACATGTGCTAACACGTGCAGTTAATTTACAAAATAAAATAAAATAAAATAATAATAAAAACAATCACTCACCTTCTGATGTTGATTATATTTCATTTGAGAGGGAATAATTTAAGATGGAAGGCTTGATTTGAGAGGGAAGACAGTTAAGAAACACACTGTGGAGAAGGAGATAACAAAGTACATCAATGAGGAGTCCAAGAAGAGCCACATCCCCACATATTACTACATTGTAAGCTCAACTTTGGTAATTATTCGACTTTTTTTCCTTGCTTTAGAAATATAGAATGATGTTGGTTGATTTGAAAATGTGAATTTGTTAATTTATAGATTTGTCATCTTTTAATTATATTGTGATCGAAATAGTTAAAAGTCATATCTAAATTTATGGATCTAGTGTTTAACTATGTCTTAGTGTTGTGTCGGTATTGAATAGGGTCACCTCCGTCATTTAATGACTTTTATGTTTCTGTTTAAGAACTAAAGTTACTGTGCATGTACTAATGTACATGATAATAAAAAAATATGAACTAATGAAATCTCCCTTCGTAGTTTCAAAGAATATGACCGAATTAGATAAAAATATTATTATTTTGGTTTTCCAAACAAGAGTAGCACATGTATTAAATAAGATAAACTTGGGAAAAAAACATAGTGCATATTATAATTGTATTGTTTAAGTTCCATATAATTTTATGAATATGTAAAAAATATTTTAGTCTGTGCAATTTGCACAGGGTAACACTAGTTTATATCTTATACTAATAGGAGAGAGATGCTACCCCCTCTCTCATTCTCTATTTTAAAATAGAGAAATGAGAGAAAAAGTAGGGATTCCTATTTAACTAACACGTGCACTATGAATAGTTTTTAATTAAAAAACAAAAACAAAATAAAAAACACAATTCCTCAAACATGTTTTCTTCTCCTCCCACTTTCTCAATCTCACAAAATCTCACATCTCTTCCCCAACTCACCCCATCCCCTTACTTAGAATTAGATTTTTAAAGAAACACAATTCATAAAATTATTTTTATTTGATTTTCTTAGTCTATCATCTTTACCCTAACATGTGCTATAATACATAGTTTATAATGTATAACTTATTCATTGAATGTTAATGATGTTATAATATACCTATTAACATAAATTAGTTGAATTTGTGACATATTTTCATTGAACGTATTTTTTAGCTTTAGTAATATTCAATTTGATAACATTATGGTTTAACTGTAATTCTCTAAATCATCTGCTTATATGAGGATAATAACGAAGATTTAAGTAATTACGGTAGGGATAATATTCATAAGTTTCTCTCAATTCTCTCATATTTTTTTGGAGTTATATATAATTTTATGAGTCCCTCAAAACTATTTTAGGTTGTGCAATTTGCATATGGTAACACTAGTTAGAGATTAGAGATATTTATGTATTATATTTATATTTTATACTAATAGAAAAGAGAGTGTACCTCTCTTCTTTCTCTACTTTGAAATAGAGAAAGGAGATGAAAGTAGGCATTCCTATTTAACTAACACGTGCACTATGCATGGTTTTTAATTAAAAAATAAAAACAAAATAAAAAACACAATCCCTCAAACATAGTATGTTCCCCTCACACTTTCCCAATCTCACGGCTCTTTCCAAACCCACCCCATCTCTACTCCCGCACCCCCAACAGCTTTAGTAATATTCAATTGTATAACATTATGATTTGACAGTGATTATCTAACCATCTACTTATGTAAAGATGATAATTAAGATTTCAATAATTACGGTAGTAATGATATTCATAAATTTCTCTAAATTCTCTTTCATTTTTTGGAAGTTCTATTTAATTTTATGAGTCCCCCAAAATTATTTTCGGCTGTGCAATTTGCACAGGATAACACTAGTATTATATATATACACACACTATTATATATATAAATTTGAAGGAAAAAGAGATAAAATATAGTGATGTGACATATGACATTACCATTTGCTTTGTTGAATATGGCAAAAAAATGACAATTGCTAAATTTGGTAACCCAAATGACAGAATGATGCGGAGGGTTTTTGTTATTTGGGTTGTCAAATATAAAAATGGCAACCTACATAAGAACTTGGTGTGAATGCTCTAAGATTGTAAAGAAACAAGTTGTAGAAAAAATTGTGAACGCAGCATTATTGAAATAATAATGGAGCTAATCAAAGACCAAAATTTGTTGTAATTATTATTAATAATCATTTTATTTATTAATTTCCAATTAACTCAAATTCTAATGAAGATTCTCATATTAGTTCTGCGGTCCTTAACAAAACCTCAGGCACCAAAAAGACAAAGAAGGAAATATTTCCTTCTCTCGTTGTCTTGTCTGCATAATTCTCATTGCCAGTTGGGTTTAGCAACAGAAATAGAGAAACACCCATCCCTTAATTAAGGTCAGGTCACAAACTCAAATCTCAAAATCAAAGACAGCTATCATTACTAGCATATGACTATGTGGCACCATTTTTAACGTCCCTATTTTGGCTTTTCCAAAACACTTGATATACGTTAGCATATGCATCAAGATTCCTGAGAGTTTGTCCCTGTCAAGAGTTTAGACCAAGCGGTGGGTTTTTTGGTTTTATTCAAAATTTTATATATTAATTCATCATTTGTTTTCTGGTTCTATTTATTATTATACGATTTAATAATATATATATATATATATATATATATATATATATATATATATATTTTATTAGCGAGATTGGAGGTAACGGTTGTAGTTTGTTCAAGGGTTGTGGTCTGTTCTGTTGTGTGCTCTGTGACTTGCTCAAAGTATCCCATATTTTTAAGGAAGTATAAGGTCTCATATGGCGGTTTGTGGTTCTCCTACTATTTTGATTTGATTCATTCATTACTACGTGTGGCTTCACTTTCATCACTCTTAGATTCCTTCATTGGGTAAGAAGATACTACCCAAAAAGTTTCGAATTTCCCAAGTTTTACTTTTGTTATTAGATTCATGGATATCTTTTTTTTAAAACCCAATTCCATGCTCTCTTGATGTTTTTTCTTCATGGGAGTCTTTGTTTCTTGATTTTTACTTGTTGGGTTTTGCGATTTGATTTCTTAGTTGTGTTAATGTTTGTTGTGGCTTTCATTATAGATCTGAGTGGACTGAACCAGAATTTTGATCAGATCTCGCATGGGTCTTTTGGGATCTTATTGGAACTAATTTTGGGACTGAATTTCTACTGCAGGTTTATTATTGATTTGTAAGTAGGCTGTCAGTTACTTACTGCGAAAATGAGTGCTGCGGTTTTTGTAGCAATTGCTGCTACTGTTGGTAATTTACTGCAGGGCTGGGATAATGCTACCATCGCAGGTGGTTATTCTTTTTCTGAACTAGTGATTGTATGTTTCACTTGTACATGTCCATTTATCAAACTATCATGTTTATTTGTTATTTTACTTGTGAAAGTGCTGTTGAATATGGTCCCTGGACACAATAATGCTTGCATAGTTTCATTAGTACTTGGAAAAAGCCACTAAAGCCTCACTCCCCCACCCCCTCATTTTTGCCTAGGCTTTTTGTAGTGCTTTAGCCCGGCTCTTAGATATTCTAAGAATACTGTCTCCGAAGGCTACTTTGTCAAGTTTGTATATCGATTTTTTAGTGTTAATTCTATTAATTGTGGTAAGTTTATTAGTGTAATTCTATTATTCAAAAAAAAGAAAAAAAGAAAAAAAGAAAAAGAGAGGGGGTGGTATTAGCTATGGGCTTTCTTAAAATTTTCTCGTTATTATGAAAATTTTAATTACATTTTAATAAGTAATTTTATTTTTTCTTTAATATTTTTATTAGCCTTGCCACTTTTTACCACTGAAGTCCTGTTTTCTTGCTTCCCTCTGCTAACCACTTTACGCAGCATTGGCTTCATTTATCTTCTGTGAATGAGAAGGTGAATATTGTTGAAAAGAAGTGTGTTTAAACGAAACTATATTACCAATAAATTTCATCAAGGGTTCAACATGTAAAATCGTAAGCTAGTCTTCAGTTCTTATGACAACCGTATTTCATCATTTTTCAGGTGCTGTTCTTTACATAAAGAGGGAATTTAATCTAGAGACTCAGCCTACTGTCGAGGGGTTAATAGTCGCAATGTCATTAATTGGAGCCACAATTATCACAACGTTTTCTGGGCCTGTATCAGATTCGGTTGGTAGACGTCCTATGTTAATTGTCTCATCGATGCTCTACTTTGTTAGCGGTCTATTGATGTTATGGGCTCCCAATGTCTATATGCTACTTTTAGCGAGGCTTATTGATGGCTTTGGAATCGGTTTGGCTGTCACTCTTGTTCCTGTTTATATCTCTGAGACAGCCCCTGCAGAGATTCGGGGATTACTGAATACACTTCCTCAGTTCTGTGGCTCGGGAGGCATGTTTTTCTCATACTGTATGGTTTTTGCTATGTCTCTACTGCCACAGCCAAACTGGAGAGTGATGTTGGGAGTTCTTTCCATCCCTTCCCTTCTCTACTTTGCTCTTACCATTTTTTATTTACCCGAATCTCCAAGGTGGCTTGTAAGTAAAGGAAGAATGGCGGAGGCAAAAAAGGTTCTCCAGAGATTACGTGGAAGGGAAGATGTCGCAGGTTTGGAGCACCACAGCTTACCTTTATGTTCACTTTAAATTTAATATATACACATATTTTGAAGTGAAGTATCTTCTAGAAACCCTCCTGTCATACAAATCGCTTTCTTTTCTTTTGAATTCATCTGTTTTTGTCATTGATCAATTTGATATTTATCGCCAGTGTTGTTTGCTTGGGAAATTTCTACAATGCATCACTTGCTTTAGATGACACCTATTTTATCACTTTCCCCTAATTAGTTGGTGCAAGGTTTATCTATTGTGTATCATATATTAAGAAATTTAGTGGAGGTACTCTAAAAACACTCTAAAATTTACTAATGTGTTTGGGACATCAATTGTAAAAACACTCTAAAATTTACTAATGTGTTTGGGATATCAATTGTAAGAAGTTAATTCTTTTAAAACACTCTAAAATTTACTAATGTGTTTGGGATATCAATTGTAAAAAGTTAATTCTTTAGTGTCTGGATAATGAGGTTCAGCATTGAATTGTATTGGTAGATGCATTTATCGAATTCTCACTTTTCCTAGTGATAATGATTATTTCAATACTAAAATACTGTGATTCCATTGTTTATGACTAAAATGTCAATGGATGAAAAAGCACATGAATTAGTTATCCTAACCTTGTGAATCAATTATATCCTAATAAAGCAATCTCAACAGTAAAACTTATGACACCAATTGGTTCAAGGGGGAAAGGTAATGAAATCATATGATAAATTTTCCCAAGATATCTATGTCGTTAAGAACTTAAGATTGTGATAAATTGTGCAAGTCATCCATAGGATGGCTACAGCCTACAAGTAGGTCTAGATTGCTTCTTTGGTGAAAATCATAAGAGGATTTACTATGAGACACTCTATCACAATTAACCATATCTTGACAATCATTAAAGGATTCATAGTAATCATATCTAGAAATATTATGTTTTGCAGTTGCACATCTCTCATATCCTTACTTTGCATTCATATTAGTGTACCATAGCCTTCAACATGATAATTTCAATCTACCAATTTTAGGTATGACTTTTGTGTTACACTGTTGAATTTGGCACAATTTTGTGCATTTCTTTTATCCCAGGACATAATTTAAAAGTTTCAGTGAATTACTTTTAACTCGCAGATCCTTTAATCATGATCTCTGGTGCATGCCATTATTTCTGTAATAAGCACTTTGAGTTCTTGGACAGTTTTGAGACTATGTAATAGTTTGTTTAATTTGTTCTCTTTAGTTTCCAGGTTATGGTTATGGTTAACTTTTTCAAAATTAAAGTCCATAGATTTATCGGTTTCAGATGTGTTAGTCAGAGTAAAGAGCATGGTATCAAATATTCGTAGTACTTTTGGCCTGCTTGATACACAATACGTGGCCAAAAACTTGTTATCAGCCAATACTTTAAGTGGAAAAAGAAATATGATAATAGGCAATTGATGTTGGAAGAAATTGGAGCAGGTAAATGTTGCCTTTATAATTAACACATGTAATATCAAGAAATATGTCTTTGCATAAAATGAATAACAATATATAATGAAAGGTAGAAGGGTTTAGATTTAGCTCGCTTGTCCTTGAAAATAAAATGAGACACTCCTTTGCACTAAGAGGTTGCACTAAGAGGTAGATAGCGTTTCACCTGCGAACAACCTAGGACAGTCTTCCACACTTAGTGGTATTAAACTCCCAAACTACCGGCTACCTCCATGTGCATGAATGAGTGGAGGGAGATCCAAATCAATAACTAGTGTTCAACTACTAAGATTACTCTGATAAAGGGCTTGGAGAGAATGGAGAAGGGAAGATAACTTTTGGAGGACATGCATAGGTTTCCGTTTCTTCCAATCTATTTCACATTTGGATGTAATATATAAAGATGCACATAAGAAATGGTCAAACTTGAGGTGTAAATGGAGATTAAATGTGTCATATGTTACAAAAAGTTATGGCCATTATAATGGTACATGATGATTTTGTAATTAAGACCACATTCGGTTACTAACCAAGTCTCTTGAAACTCCACAAAACCAATAATGAAGATAATTAAGACCCCTGCAACATATTCAAAGCTTTCTAATATGGATGCAAATAGTAACATGCGCAACATAAGGTCCAAACCATGTTTTCTAAATAGATTTTATCTAAATAGCTGAAACATTAGACTTAGAACCTATCTATCAGTTCTCTCCCGATGCATAGGTACAACATGTACGACAGAGAAAGGGCAAAGTATATATTGACCTCTTGCGACAGCAGATGATTCTTTTGTTGTCTTAATCCACACTCTGGATCCCTAAATTTTTGTGCTTATAAATTTGAGTAGGTACAATTTTCAGTACATCTTCTGGTTATACCTATGTCTTGGTCAGACTTAAGTCAAATTATATGTTAAAATTTCCCGACACATGGTAGATTAGGGGATTTGACATCCCGATCCGTCATCTGACCATTTGAAATACGAATTTTTTGCAGTACTAGGCTACTTTTTGAAACTTTTTGCGATTTTAGGCCAGTTGAGAAACTATTAGCACTTTTGACTACCAAGTGCCACGTCAGTAGCGGCCGCTATTGGGAATAGCGGCCTCTTCATAGCGACCAACACATCGAAATCCCACACTTGGCAGATTTGTATAATTACAAACCACTTGGTACAACTGAGGCCGCTATTGTCAATAGCGGCCTTGTCTAACTAAGGTCGCTATTCCCAATAGCGACCTCAGGTGGGCCTAAAAGCAATTGAGTCAACCTGTGGTCGCTATTGGGAATAACGACCTTAGGTATACAAGGTCGCTATTGACAATAGCGACCTCCGTTACTCCAAGTGGTTTGCAATTATACAAATCTGTCAAGTGTGGGAGTCCAATGTGATGGTCGCTATGAAGAGGCCGCTATTCCCAATAGCGGCCGCTGCTGACATGACACTTGCTAGCCAAAATTGCTAATAGTTTGGGATGTGGCCTAAAATCGCAAAAAGTTTCAAAAAGTAACCTAGGACTGCAAAAAATTCTTGAAATACTCTATTTTGGATAGTGCTAAACTATCTGAAGTGACTAACATTCTTTTCAGATTGGGTTCAAATCCACCTTTGATCAGATTGATAATTAAGCCATGTATCCAAGCAACATCCGCCTTCGTGTTCATATCTGCAAGCAAAAAAAAACTAACATTGATATAACGACACCATGTTCCTCTGTATTCTGTCCACTTGCCTTTATGTATGAGGCACAGTTGTGAAATATTTCATTCTCTAATTTGGTCTATCCTCTAATATCTCAGTATCAATTATGGTTTCCTAACAGTGAATAATTGTTCAGCTCATGTACTGATTTCTGCATTATGTTTCCTTTTCAGGAGAAATGGCTCTTCTGGTTGAGGGCTTGGGTGTCGGTGGGGACACATCCATTGAAGAGTACATAATAGGACCTGCCAGCGAACTAAACGATGACCATGGAGTAGGCGCTGAGAAGGACCTGATCACCCTCTATGGGCCCGAAGAAGGTCAATCCTGGATTGCCCGACCTGCAAAGGGACAAAGCATGCTTGGTAGTGCCCTCGGTATCATATCTCGCCATGGAAGCATGGAGAGCCAGAGCAATATTCCTCTGATGGACCCTCTAGTCACTCTATTCGGGAGTGTCCACGAGAACCTACCTCAACATGGGAGCATGAGAAGTACCCTCTTCCCCAACTTTGGCAGCATGTTTAGTGTTGCCGAGAATCAAGCCAAGAATGAACAATGGGATGAAGAGAACGGTCAAAGGGATGGTGGTGATGACTATGGCTCTGATGGTGTTGGTGGTGATTCCGATGACAACTTGCACAGCCCACTCCTCTCTCGCCAGGAAACAAGCAATATAGATGGAAAGACTCATGGGAGTGCTTTGAATATGAGGAGACATAGTAGTCTGCTGCAAGGAGGAACTGGGGGGGAGGCCATGGGTATTGGTGGTGGATGGCAACTTGCCTGGAAATGGTCTGAGAGAGAAGGTGCTGATGGCAAGAAAGAAGGAGGGTTCCAGAGAATATATCTGCACCAAGAGGGGGGTGCTGCTGGGTCACGTAAGGGTTCTATTGTTTCAATTCCTGGAGGTGATGTTCCAGAAGAAGGTGAGTTCATTCAAGCTGCTGCGTTGGTGAGCCAGCCTGCTCTTTACTCTAAGGAGCTCATGAACCAGCACCCGGTGGGGCCTGCGATGGTTCATCCGTCAGAAGAAGCTGCTAAAGGGACGAGATGGGCTGATCTTCTTGAACCTGGAGTCAGGCGTGCATTGATCGTTGGAGTTGGAATCCAAATCCTTCAGCAGGTAAGCATGGTTATTTTCACCAGGAATTTCCAATCTACATATGTGTGGGGAATGCTCAGAAGTTGAGGGGTTTTTTCTCTATCTATATTTTAATTTATTTGTACTACTCATTGCCTTATGTTATATATAGGAGAGAAGTAAGGATTAAACTAATACATTTTTCAGTATAGGACTAAACTGAGTAATATAATATCTCACATCTAACACTCCCTCTCAAACTCAAGTTGGTTCAAGCAATATGAGTTTGGAATATTGACAATGTTCATGTGGTAAGGACGGCACATGGTGGTAGGGACAACGCATGATGATGCAGGGATGACACTCAATGACAGTGCATGGGACGGCGGTCGATGGCGCATGATGGCGCAGGGACGACGCTCGGTGGTGCATGGTAATGCAGGGACGACGCTCAATGACGGAACTCGATGGCACAAGGGACGATGCATGATGGTACATGGACGACGCTCAGTGGCGCAGGGACGATCCAACTCTTGGATCTAAGATTGATTTAGATCCAGTTCTTGGATCTGGGATTGATTAGACGGTCTGACTCTTGGATCTGGGATGGACGTCGGGATGGCCCTCGGCGGTGGAGAGAGCTCCTAGGATAACGGGATGTGGTGGCGGCGCTTTATATATCTGACCACCAGTGTGAGTTTGCCTACTAATTTTCGACTCTCGACAGTGTGGGATTTTGGGAAGGAGTCGACTCTCGACTCTGAAGAAGTCATAGTGGGAATAAGCCGGCTGTCGAATCTTGACAATGTGGGATTATGTGTTGGCTATTGACACTGAAGAAGTGTGAAAGGAGTAGGAGTGGTAGTAGTTCGGGACGACACTGCAGGCAGACGAGAAGGACGCTGAGATGGACATCGGGAATTGGGATGCTGGCGGGACTTTGGGATGACGTTGGGATCTGGGATGATGTCAAACTCACGATGGATTAACCATTGTGAGTTTGTATTTGGATTTGGATGCGGAAGTGGGAGGGCATCGACATGAGGTGGGATGAGGGAGGCGAGAGTTGGGATGAGTTGTGTTGGGATTTGGATTTTTTTTTTGGGGCGGCGGTTTGAATTTTGGGCAAAAGGGGTTCAGGTATTGGGTGTGGGTTTGGGCATTGGGTTTTAGGTAGATTAGGTTTTCGGGTATTTGGATTGGGTTTGGGTAGGGTAGGGTTCAGGTATCGGGTTGTATGAAAAGGGGTTTCGGGTATAAGTTTGGGTAGATTAGGGTTTGGAAAAAGAGAAAAAGAAAGGGCAGCAACAGCTGGAACAAGAATAGGAGGAGGTAGGAATTAGTGAAGTTTGAGTGTGGTGGTGGTGAGGGGAGTCGGGCCTTTTGGATGGTTAGGGTTTAGGGTTTGGAGTGGGAGTCAGAATGAGGTGCTGGTGGTGATGGTGTGCGGTGGGGTTTGAGATGAGGAGGGGGCATCAGGGTGATGTTGGTGGGTGGCGCGCGCATAAAGGAGGGCAAGGAGAGGGGCTATTGAAGGTGGCTTGGAAGTGGCAGCAAGAGGTCGGGATGATGGAGAGGGCTTCGGGATGAGATGAGTTTTGATGATGGAGGTGATGTTGATTCGGGAGTTTGGGACGAGGACATGCGGGCGGCGTGGAGATGAGGGAGTTGGGGGGCTGATTTGAGGCATCAGGAGTTGGGGGGAGGTTGTTGGGTGGTGGAGTTGGAATTGATGATGGGTTTGGAGATGAAGAGACTGCAGGTTGGGGGGAGAGGTTGGGATGAGTAGCAAGAAGTCGAGGATGAAGATGGGTTTGCTGTTTGGAGTTCGGGATTGAGTTGGTCGGGTTGTTTGGGTTGTGGGATTGAAGATGATGGTAGTGGAGTTGTGGATGTCGGGTGAATATGGAGAAGGTGGTGGTTGATGGTGAGGGCAATGCACAGGGAGAGAGAGGGTGATTAGGGTTTGATTAGGAGAATTTGGGATTAGTAGGGTTTGAGATTAGGGATTTTGGGATTTGGGATTTGATTGGGAGAGGGATGTCGGTGACGGGAGGTGGAGTAATTCCGATGAAGGCAGGAATCACTCTACCTCGATGACGAGAAGAAAAATAGTATAGACCTTATATGTAACGCCCCGAGCTCGGCTCAGCTGCGCACGCGGCTATACGTGCGCGCACGCGAAAGAACGAAAACAAAACTCTAGCCACACCCATCACAGGCACCATCAAAAGGTGGGTATACCCTATAGGTGAACCTTTATCATATGGAATCCTATATATACTCATACACACTCACACTCACATCCGATATGGGATTATACACCCATGCCATTCACGTCACTCTTTCCATGCATGCATGTCATTTTCATGCAATATTGCCTATGCCCCATAATCAATCCTATAGGTTCATCATTAATTCCTTTCAATCAAACCCTTATAGGATAGGTCACATCAACCAACTCATCTCTTTATTATTTATTTATTTATTATATATATATATATGGGGAAAAGGGGTATGAGCAACTTGCTCATTTAGTAAATGAGCAATTGATGATGTGGCATACATGTGATTGGAAAATCCTTAAAAGGGTTAGTTGTCCAATGTATCACATGCATGCCACATAATCAATTGCTTATTTACTAAATGAGCAAGTTGCTCATATCCCTTTTACCCATATATATATATATATATACCCGCTTAAGTACGGGGTGTTACACCCCCTTAAGAACTCAGTGTCCTCGCTGAGCCCGGGATTCGCAAGCTAATACAGTACCACCTTTCTAGCCGATGTAGAGTAGACTATCCTGATTCAACTAGCGTACTGTCCCTGGCCGCAACCAGCATACTGTCCTCAGTTCAATCTCAGGCGCTCATCTACTCTGACCCACAATCGGTGTCGAAAGTCGGCTCTGATACCATTTTGTAACGCCCCGAGCCCGGCTCAGCTGTGCCCGTGGCTACACGTGCGCGCACGCGAAAGAACGGATACAAAACTTTAGCCACACCCACCACAGCCACCATCAAAAGGTGGGTATACCCTATTGGTGAACCTTTATAATATGGAATCCTATATATACTCATACACACTCACACTCACATCCGATATGGGATTATACACCCATGCCATTCACGTCACTCTTTCCATGCATGCATGTCATTTTCATGCAATATTGCCTATGCCCCATAATCAAATCCTAGAGGCTCATCATTAATTCCTTCCAATCAAACCCTTATAGGATCCTCTTATAGGTCACATCAACCAACTCATCTCTTTATTATTTATTTATTATATATATATTATTATATATATTTCTATATATAATCTTATATATATATACCCACTTAAGTACGGGGTGTTACATTATAGAAGTAGAGGCTCTGATAATATGTTAGATTCAGAGATAGAAAAAAATATTTTATTGGATTACTGGATTGATTATAAATGAGTGCAATGTCTCCTATATGTAGGAGAGAAGTAAGCATTAAACTAATATATTTTCTGATATGGGACTAAACTGAGTATTATAATATCTCACATCTAACACCTTCTTTACAATCGTTGAGTTCTGTGATATATTTGATGCTTCAATTTTGCCTTTCACAATTAGGATTCCTCCATGGGTCGTAATCTCACACTGTTCGTGCATGAGTGCTCTCACATACATGTTTTATTTATTACACTCTAGGATTCCTCCATGGGTCGTAATCTCATACTGTTCGTGCATGAGTGCTCACATACATGTTTTATTCGCCATTATTAAACGTGTATTTTTTTCTTTTACAGTTAGGATTCAGCTCGTTGTTTTTTTTCTCCCTTATTTCCTTCAGCTGAGCCTAGATCAAGCACATAGATAAAAATCATATATTTGTGATTTTTTAATTATGCATAATATATATATATATATATATATATATATATATATATATATATATATATATATATATATACATACTAGATTTGCTCGTAGGCACGTGCCTACAGTACGTCTTCAGAACGATAGAGTATATGAAAAGCCTTGTACACAGTAAATCAACAATTATGTAGCTCAAGTTTGAATAGTATGCCAATAATTAGTTGTAAATAAAAGTCCATGTTTCTATATATATATATATATATATATAGAGAGAGAGAGAGAGAGAGAGAGAGAGAAAGAGAGAAATAATTAAATAAATAAAGGAGTTATTTTGGGGGGAATCTGAATAGAGAGAGAGAGAGAAATAATTAAATAAATAAAGGAGTTATTTTGGGGGGAATCTGAATTTGAGTTTTGGGAGGAAACTTTTGGGGGGGGGGGGGGGGGGGAAATGTGTTTTGTGATATTAAATTTGGGCCTTTAATTTTGGGGGGGATTGAAGGGGAGCCACTTGATAGCTTCCTTTAATTTTGGGGGGGATTGAAGGGGAGCCACTTGATAGCTTTCTTTGTGTTTTATTTTATATATATATATATATATATATATATATATATATATATATATATATATATATATATATATATATATATATATATATATATATATATATATGAAACCTACAAAACTATTTACATACATTACCTACCAGGAATTCGGTGATACTTTATTACTTTATCTAAAATAACACAAAAAAGAGTATGCCCGTATTTCCGTATTTTATGGTGTTTTACTTTTTTAAGCATCACATTTATATTTACGATGAGGGATTATAATTTCCCTATCATTTTTTAGACTAGACCTGCTTAGTCGTATTCATCTATCTAAAAGCCCCGCGACAAGTGTATGAATGAAGTCGAATCAAGAAGTTGTTGTGCGGAATACAAATCAAACCAACAATCAAACCAACGCGGAAACAAAGAGAGAACCAGCGAGAAAACACAGAAAAGCAAGCAACACAAGAACACAAGATTTACGTGGTTCGGCAAAACGATGCCTACATCCACAAAGGGCGGTTGGGGTTTCTTTACTATGTTCTCCAATGGGCAAACAAAGCCTTTACAAGAGATGACGGCTACAAAATCCGAATAAGGTGTTACAATTTACAAAATCCTAACGGGTGTATTTATAGGGAAACTATTGGGCTTTTCGAATTGGGCCGAATCTGGATCCAAAACCCACCGACAGTCGACTGGTCCAATTACCAGTCGACTGATTCCTTCGGGACGGTCGACTGACTCCTACGTACAGTCGACTGCTGCTGCTGTATACTCAGTCTTCGAAAACTCCTCTCTGGACAGTCGACTGTCCCATACCACCAGTCGACTGAAGCTCTGAAACTTTCGAACACTGCAAATACCAAATACCAGAATCGAGCCATTATCCTACAATCTCCACCTTGGCGAGATCTTCCAAGTCAAGTATCCAACAATCTCCACCTTGGTGAAATCTTCCAAGTAGCCCAAGCAATCTCCACAAATACTCCAAAACAACTGCTCATCACCAAATGTAACAAACGAACCCAAACTCCACCTTAGTATGATATCACATACTAAACAAACCAATAGCAAAGTACTATCCCAAACGCCCATGCCAAATTATCAAACATGCAAAATATTAACCAGGTTCATGCAATGCTTGAACTTGGCTGCCCCAACAACTTTGGTCAACATATCAGCAGGATTATCAGCTGTTCCAATCTTCACCAAATGAATATCACTATCCTTTATCAAATCACGCACAAAATGATAACGGACATCAATATGTTTGGTCCTCGAATGATGAACTTGGTTCTTCGCTAAATGAATAGCACTCTGACTGTCACAGTGTACCTCCACCTTCTCCTGATGAATTCCCAAGCTCTTCAAAAGTCCATGTATCCAAATGGCTTCCTTCATGGCCTCAGCAACCGCCATGTATTCAGCCTCAGTAGTAGACAACGCTACAGTGGACTGCAAATTTGACCTCCAACTTATAGGTGCTCTAGCCATAGTAAACAAATAGCCTGTAGTAGACCGCCTCTTATCTAGATCACCTGCATAGTCAGAATCAACATACCCAACCAATAACCTGCTAATATTGTCATCCCTTTCAAATTTCAAACCCACATCTGTGGTGCCACTTATGTACCTCAAAATCCATTTAGCTGCTTGCCAATGCTCTTTGCCTGGATCATGCATATATCGACTAACCATACTCACCGCCTGAGAGATGTCTGGTCGAGTACAAACCATGGCATACATCAAATTGCCAACCACACTAGTGTAAGGTACATTCGCCATATACTGTCTCTCTTCATCTGTACTTGGAGACTGAGAAGCACTAATTCTGAAATGACTGGCTAAGGGTGTGCTAACTGGTTTAGTTTTCTCATTTATACCGAACCGTTTCAGCACCTTCAAAAGATATTGCTTCTGTGTCAAACTCACTATGCCCTTTGCCCTGTCTCTAGCTATCTCCATCCCAAGTATCTTCTTGGCTTCACCAAGATCCTTCATCTCGAATTCAGAACTCAGCTGATTCTTCAAATTTTGAATCTCCTTAGCATTTTTAGAGGCAATCAACATATCATCCACATATAATAACAGATATATAAAAGAACCATTCTGCAACTTCCTGAAGTAGACACAATGATCATACTCACTTCTGGAATATCCTTGCACTTTCATAAACTGGTCAAACCTCAAATACCACTGCCTTGGAGATTGCTTCAACCCATAGAGAGACTTCTTCAACCTGCAAACACAACTTTCCTTCCCAGCTGTCTTAAACCCATCTGGCTGCAACATATAAATTTCTTCATCTAGATCTCCATGTAAGAACGCAGTCTTCACATCCATCTGTGTCAATTCAAGATCAAACTGTGCTACCAAAGCTAACAAAATCCGAATAGAAGGATGCTTCACAACTGGAGAGAACACTTCATTATAGTCAATACCTTCCTGTTGAGCATACCCCTTTGCAACTAGTCTAGCCTTGAACCGAACACTGCCTTTTGGACCTTCTTTCTTCGTATACACCCACTTGCAACCAATTGCTTTCTTCCCCTTTGGTAGTTGCACTAGATCCCAAGTCTTATTCTTGTGAAGAGAGTTCATCTCTTCATCCATAGCAACTTTCCAATCTGCATTTTCTGAACTTCTAGTGGCTTCTTTGAAGTTGGAGGGAACTTCATCATTCACAATGGGAAGAGCAAATGCAACTGTATCTGTAAAACGAGACGGTCGTTTGATATCTCTTCTTTGCCTTCTTACTGCAATTGATTCTTCCTGCTGGATAGGAACTTCTTCATCATTCTCAGTATCAACCACATCATCTTCATCTTGGACAGGAACAGGATTTTCAACTGACAACTTTTCTAACTCCACCTGTTGGAAAACTCTCCTACCAGTCGACTGGTTATTGCCAACAGTCGACTGTCCCGAGCTCCCACTCTTCTGCTGTTCTAGACCACCAGTCGACTGCTCCTGTACACCAGTCGACTGTCCCGAGATTCTGCTACTCACCTGTTGGAGAACTGTCCCACTCTTCTGCTGCTCACCAGTCGACTGTCCTATACCATCAGTCGACTGTCCCGAGCTAATCATGCTGGTCTCATCAAAAGTCACATCTCTGCTGATTACTAACTTCTTCTGTTCTGGACACCACAACCTGTAACCTTTGACACCAGTACTAAAACCAACAAATATAGCCTTCTTGGCTCTTGCATCAAGTTTAGTTTCAGTTACATGAAAATAAGCAGGACAACCAAATATATGCAAAAAACTATAATCAGATGCAGGTTTACCACTCCATACCTCAATAGGCGTTTTGCCTTCAAGTGCTGCTGATGGTAAACGGTTGACAATGTGGCTTGCATATATAACAGCTTCTGCCCAAAATGTCTTCTTCAATCCAGACTGTGCTAACATACATCTCACCTTCTCAAGTAAGGTTCTGTTCATCCTTTCTGCAACCCCATTTTGCTGTGGAGTCTTCCTAACTGTGAAGTGCCTCTGGATCCCTTCATCTTCACACAACTTCAGAAACGGATCGTTCTTGTATTCCCCTCCATTATCTGACCTCAGAACCTTAATCATCCTACCAGTCTAATTTTCAACTTTCTTCTTCCAACTTGTGAACAATGTCAAAACTTCATCTTTGTGCTTCATGGTATATACCCAAACTCGTCTGGAGTAATCATCAACAAAAGTAACAAACCAGTGTCTACCACTCATAGAAGGTGTCTGAGTAGGGCCCCAAACATCTGTGTGCACATAATCGAGGATACCCTTTGTCTGATGTACAGCTGTACCAAATTTCACCCTAGTTTGCTTACCCAAAACACAATGTTCACAAAATTCCAACTTGCACCCTTTAGCATCTTTAAGCAAACCTTGCTTCACAAGCCCCTGCAGGGCCTTTTCTCCTGCATGCCCGAGTCGCATATGCCACAACCTAGTAGAGTCGGGAACAACCTGTTTAGGCCTTTCAGTTACACTGGCAGCCTCACCCAAATATGTTTTTCCCTGCAAGAAAAACAAGTTCCTTTTCCTTTGCCCTTTCATCACCACGAGTGATCCGCTAGTCACCTTCAGAATGCCACCTTCACTAGCAAATTTCAATCCACTGGCCTCCAAAGCACCTAGTGAAATCAGATTCTTTTTCAAATCTGGAACATACCATACATCTGAAAGCTCCCTAATAAGACCATCGTGCATTAGCAATTCAATCTTCCCGATTCCTACCTTCTTACAAGGTGCATCATTTCCCATCAAAACTACACCACCATCCATATACTCCAAAGAAGTAAACCACTCCTTTTTCCAAGACATATGATAGGAGGCTGCTGTATCAAGAAACCATACTTCTTGATAAAGTGAGGGACTAGAAGCAAGTGCAAAAGAAAAATTCTCACCACTTTCTAAATTATCAACAGTCACATTTGCAGTCGAATTTCCCTTATTTCGTAGCTTTGGACAATCCTTTTTCCAATGCCCCCTTTCATGACAGAAAGCACATTCATCTTTGGCTGGTATTTTCCTGTCCTTCGAAACTCCTCTCGATTTGGAACGAGATTTGTTTCCCTTTTTCCCAGATTTGGACTCAGATCTGGTCTCAGTCCTGCCCCTTACAATTAAAGCTTCAGAAGTTTCTTTATCAACCATTTTATCCCTTCTCCTAGTTTCATTATTCAACAAAGCATTTGCAACATCTTCATATTTCACAGTATCTTTTCCATATAATAAAGTAGTTGCTAAATGATCATAACTTTCAGGTAATGAATTCAACAGAATTAGGGCTTTATCTTCATCCTTAATTTGCTCATCCAAATTTAACAAATCAGCCAACAATTTATTAAATGATTCAACATGAGCATTCATAGACATACCTTCCGTATAGGTGAAGCGAAAAAGTCTCTTCTTCAAATACAGCCGATTCTCCAAACTTTTCCTCATGTATTTGTCTTCGAGTTTCTTCCACAACACCGCAGCAATGGTATCCCTCATCAAATCATACTTCTGAGCCTTCTCAATAAAGAGCCGAATAGTCCCACACGCAGCTCGATTCAACTTCTTCCAATCTGCTTCGGACATATCCTTAGGTTTTTCTTTCTCCAAAGCAACATCTTGTTCTTGTTGAACAAGAACATCCAACACCTCACATTGCCACATCCCGAAATTGTTTGTCCCATCAAATTTTTCAACTTCAAATTTTGCGTTGTGAATCGTTGTTCTTGACGAACTTGATCCCACAACATCCTTGGTTGCATCTGCATCACCCGCCATCTCCCTCTAGGTCGAACCAACAGCTCTGATACCACTTGTTGTGCGGAATACAAATCAAACCAACAATCAAACCAACGCGGAAACAAAGAGAGAACCAGCGAGAAAACACAGAAAAGCAAGCAACACAAGAACACAAGATTTACGTGGTTCGGCAAAACGATGCCTACATCCACAAGGGGCGGTTGGGGTTTCTTTACTATGTTCTCCAATGGGCAAACAAAGCCTTTACAAGAGATGACGGCTACAAAATCCGAATAAGGTGTTACAATTTACAAAACCCTAACGGGTGTATTTATAGGGAAACTATTGGGCCTTTCGAATTGGGCCGAATCTGGATCCAAAACCCGCCGACAGTCGACTGGTCCAATTACCAGTCGATTGATTCCTTCAGGACGGTCGACTGACTCCCACGTACAGTCGACTGCTGCTGCTGTATACTCAGTCTTCGAAAACTCCTCTCTGGACAGTCGACTGTCCCATACCACCAGTCGACTGAAGCTCTGAAATTTTCGAACACTGCAGATACCAAATACCAGAATCGAGCCATTATCCTACAGAAGTGTACTTGAGAATTGTTCTCCACCGCTTCGTAGCCGGAGCAGACACCTTAAGTATCTTTGTTCAATGGAAAGGAGAATGGTGGGAATTATGAGTCACCTCACCGGGCCAATGATGGATTGAGGGAGAGATATAGTACAAGGTGCCAAACTCTCATGTCATGACTTGGATTTCCCTATTGGAATGAGACACACTGGTTTGTGTCGCTACCCTCTCTTGTCTTCAAGCCAATTTCTCTCTTTCTGTTTTCACCTGTTTTCACTGTCTCTCCTAGTTCCCAATCCCCATCTCCAAAAAAAGGAGGTGGTGGATGCCGCAACCACAACTTATCCTGTTTAAACCCCCGATCATGCAATTGAAAGATTCGAACCTGCAGCTTCCTTTTTTCAATTGGCTCTGAAAAAGATCGTCAATGAACATATTTGAGATCGGCGAACCATATTCGCAAGGATGTGTTTATTCTTGTAAGAAATTTCTCATCAAAATGGGATCGGCTAAAGGTCACAATGTTTGACTTACACTATTTTCAATCTGGTCCTGGAGTGCAGACTTCTGTACTTAGTGCTGATGTCATATTTGAGTAATCTATAGGCAAGGAAGGGGATTCCAAATTCTGACATACATTTTGGCTAAGAAAAGATTATGCTAACCATTTATCCTTCTATGCAAGATACTTCTATCGCATGATTAAATTTAAATAATTTTGGGAGTTATACAGAAAGTTGTTTACGAAGTTAGAGATAAAAAAACATGTGTATTGATTGATTTGGAAGATTGTTTTCGGAATCGTAACTGTTAAAATGATGAGGGTCATGTGCTGCTGCTACCTTTGGATTTACCCCTAGACAAGAAATTTGTTGATCCTGAACAATGCGAGGTTATTACGGGTTTTGCATATTAAGTATCTATTACTGCAGCATTTGTTGAGCTGTTGAGTTTCAATTGATTTATGGTTCATCTGTTGTAAATACATTATTCTCTTTCTAAGTTTTCTTTGTTGAACTTTCATGTTCGATGGCTTTGACCCATTAAATATCTAAACAATAGATATTCTTTTCAGAGAAAGGAAGCATAGCTAGATGATCTTTTTCTTTCCAATGAAATTCAGTATTGACATTTTTTGTTAATAACCCAGGGCTCGAGACACTTCCCTTTACCTATCTCACCTCTTGACAATCTGAGCTACAACTCAGTAGTATTGACAAATTAGCCTACAAAATCTACATATTCCATTGTTTCAACAAACATTACTTCCAATGCTAAAAGTTTTCTTAAAATGCAGTTTTCTGGCATCAATGGAGTTCTCTACTACACTCCTCAAATTCTTGAACAAGCTGGCGTAGGAGTTCTTCTCTCAAATCTCGGCCTGACTTCAACATCAACATCTATCCTTATAAGTGCGCTTGTTACCTTGTTGATGCTTCCTTCGATTGGTATTGCTATGAGATTCATGGATCTCTCCGGGAGAAGGTTAGCTCTCTTTCTCTCTCCCTCTCTTTTCATCTCTTATATTTGGTTGTCGTCAAAACATATTCTCATACAATAAATAGTTCGTCCTTTTCATTTCATCTTATCTTTATGACAGGTTTCTCCTTTTGGCAACCATCCCTGTCCTAATTCTTACCTTGGTTATACTGGTCATATCCAACTTGATAGACTTTGGCACGATGGCCCATGCTGTGCTTTCCACCATTAGTGTCATCGTGTACTTCTGCTGCTTTGTTATGGGATTTGGCCCCATCCCTAACATCCTCTGTGCTGAGATTTTCCCGACTCGAGTTCGAGGAATCTGCATTGCAATTTGTGCCCTTACTTTCTGGATCGGGGACATCATTGTCACTTATACCCTCCCTGTCATGCTCACTTCCATTGGCCTTGCTGGAGTTTTTGGTATATATGCAGTTGTCTGCGTCGTTTCTCTTGTGTTTGTCTTCTTAAAGGTTCCGGAAACTAAGGGCATGCCTCTAGAGATCATCAGTGAGTTCTTTGCTGTAGGGGCAAAGCAAGCTGAGAAAAACTGAAACATTCTTGGTTACCTGTCCGTTATTTATCAGTTCATACTGGATTTTGAATGTGGAAGAAAACAGAGATACACCCCATGTAAAACAGCAGAGATTTAGGGCTGTGGAGAGTATTCTGAAGCAGAGATATTGGGAATATTTTGGTTTTACTTTAAGGGGCCTTATATTCATTTTTAGCTAGTGCAGGATGCTGTTATGTAAAAGCCTAAATCAGTTTCATGTCTTATTTTTTCTTTGTTCTTCGGATATTTACTTTGATATTGTGATGAATTTTATTGTTTCCTGCATAAGTAGTTGTATCATTTTTAATTATTCTGAAGGTATTCAACCTGTGTTTAGTTTATCTTCCACCAACAGATCTCCGACTATTACAATACTGCGATTTCTCTTCTTTCTGTTGGTTATAGTTATAATGCATACCTTCATTATTTCCACTGCTTTCTTTTTCAGTACTCTAATGTACAGCAAATTTTAATGTACTGAGCATGAGGAAGAGTATGATCAGCCCATGTGCGATGAGGCGATTGTTCTGTGGTGCTGAATGTTATAGTTGTAGAGCCCACGAGGCTATGACTGGAATTTTGCATATATGTTCCTAACAAATATCGTCTTTATTTTTTGCCACCCCATAAGCTCCTATTTGCATAGGTGTCGTTAACAAAATGGAATATGTTTCACTTTTTATTCCGCTAGTTGTTTGATGTTTAATAGGCGACTGAATATTTCTTTTTTTCTTGAATTGATATGGATATTATGAGAGATAAACCTTTATTCCCAACATGCTACCATCAATTCTCGATAGCTTCTTGCTCGTCAAGAATAAAGAATTATTTTATCAGCTTAATTCTTCCTCTAGATTGTTAAAAGACATTTATGCAAATATGAGAGTGTGGAATTATATGAGAACTCTTCTGTACGAAAAGAGTGGGGGCTTTCAGGGCAATTATATGATGCAACTAAATAGCATAATGAAGGGGAGATTGTCTTATATCCAGTATCAAGACCTGAGCAGGAAAATGAATGGAGGGATTCTCGTGTCTGACTTGTGTAAATTGGCATCCAATCAAAACTCTTTACTTTTCCAGCATGCATTTGTCTCTAGTATTTTCAGGAGAACAAAGAAAGTGTAGACATGTGAGTTTTTGCATGTTTATTACATATGCTTTTCATATATGAGTTTGAAGACTCCAAGAAATTGATGTGAACTATTATGAATTGAGGAGTTAAATGAGGATCTTTAACAGCAAGAACTTGAATTTTATGGAGAGAAGCCAATCTAGTACAAAATGTACATGTTAATTAATCTTGTATAAAGTTTAATCACTGTATTGCAGAGTTACCCTGTATCAAAACCATGATGAAGGCTGAATGTGAGAGTTAAATAAAGAGAACGACTCACAAACGAAGAACAAATATACTTGTTTTGAAAACCCTTGAGGTTAAACTTAAACAAATGACACCTTCTCAACTACCATCAAAATCTTAATTGTCTGCTCTACATAGATGACCAAAATGAACCAAATACAATAAATTTCATCTCAAAAGTACCGAAGTCCCAAGACAGTGCAAATGTCTAAAAAAATTATATCTGATTGCCTCGCCACCAGAATCCTTTTGCTTGCACTTTTCCTCTTGATAGCCCGTGTCATGGTGACAGGGCCGGCCCTGAGTTCCCGGGGGCCCAAGGCAAAGTCCCCAAATGGGGCCCTCCATACACCAATAAAAAAAAACATGTATACAAAAAATTTGCACATTGTTGAAAGCAAAATATGCAAAATATATAAATTTGTTTTAAATCACTCAAATTTAAAGTCTCAAATTCAATTCAAGTCTTCAAGTCTAAACCCAAATAATTTTTAAAAAAAAAAATTAAAGGCTCAAATAATTATTTTTGGGCCCTAATAACAACAATATTTTTTTAACGCGCAAAATACGTGCCTATATTTACAAAGGAATTACAAATTTGGGGTCCTAAAATCGGAAAAATGCTGGGGGCCCGAGGCAGCCGCCTCACCCGCCTCAAGGGTGGGGCCGGCCCTGCGTGGTGATCAAACAAGGAAACAACATAACTCCGCAGCTTATCTCCACTGTCGATAATTATATTGTGAAGAAGACAACATGTGCACGAGAATAATACTCGGCAACTTGTGCTTATCAGGCCTCCACATTACTTTGTTCAAGATCCGCCAAAACCACTATTAGTTGAGTTATTAGTTGAGTGAGTGTTCTGAAGGCTACCAGACTTACATTCCTATATATATCCTTCACGTTGAACCTCACCATCAAAAGCCGCCCTTCGTATGGAGTCACAAGCCAAGGAAGCAGAGGGTAGGCGAGTCTCCCACTATGTTGTACTCTCTGATCTCCATCTCCGCTCTTTCTGCAGACAACTTAACACCAGCCATTCAAGAAGAAGCCTGAAACACTTCAATAGCCAGGCGGAAATCTGTCATGCTCCCAGGCCAACCTGTTACTAGGTCGAGAAACTTCATCTCATGGTCAACGATCCCTTGAAGGAACATATATACTATAGTTTATTTTTTTTCTCTTGGTCGCACCAATCATCGGACGATTCAACTGCAGGAAGCTCGGCATTATGATGTGTGTTGCATCAAATGGTCCCACAGCAATTTGGTCGCACCATTTCATGTGGTGCTTTGCTCGATCTTCCATCGACTCTATGAATCTCCATGCAGAAAATCAACTATTCGAGGATAATTTTTATAACATTCTAAGAGTTGATTGTAAATCCTCGTTTATTCCCTGTTAACCCAACTTCCAACTACATAACTCTAGTAACAAAAATCCAATCCAGATTCAAGTTCGGTTGGAACTGCAGAACCAACAAACAATTAAAGAAAATAGGCAGCAAAGTGGAAGACAATGCTATAGGAATCTTGATGATCGAGATAGTAATAATATATCTAATTAGTCTACCGAATAATGATCTTCTAATTCACTTGGTGATTAAGATAGAAACCTAGGTGAACTTTCAGCCATCATCTAAGTCACTTTAATTCAACTAAATTAGAGACATGTTTTGGGACAATTAATTTCTGTTAGTAATAGCTAAAACCTAAGTCAATACTTTGTCAACATCAGCACTGATCCTCCTTCAATCTTCTTTTATTAGGAAACTCATAGCAGCTCAACAAAACATTCAGATCTTCTAATATTTCCTACAACATATATATGTTGGACTGTTTTTTTGTTTTTCTCATTTTCATCTTGAATGTGATGACCTCTCGATACAACAACTTATATGTTGTAATTTTTTACATGTGAATACCATGTGGCTTGTGTTATAAAATATCTGTAGCTTTAATATTCTTAAAATATTGATCTATTATTAATCACAATATTTGTTGACACCAACAGTTGTGTTACTAGACTCATTTTAATATTCTCAAAACTTTAGAATACTTCTCGCTGTAAATTTGCTTTTATTAACTTGCAATCATCAATTTCCTACTATAATTAAGTGTCAGTTTATATTGTAAGTAACATTACTGCTTACATAACAATAGCAAGGCTATTATTAATTTGTGGTGCTAGATATTACTTTGGTACTCTTTAACCATTTAGATAAAAGGAACAGTTTATTGACCTTGAAAATTCCTTTTAAAAAAAATCTAAAGTTCTAAAAAGTAAAGATAAATTTGGGAACAAGCCAAAAGGGTCATTCTGTCAACCGGGTGTAAACAGCCCTAAGCGACACGGTATTTAAGCATCTTCGGACCACCGCTAGCTGGGAACCGACTCCTACAGCTAACCCAAGTTAATCAGAACTTGATAGACTAAAGATTTGTTTAGGTTGATTAGCAAGATCATTAAACTATTTCTAGAGCCCCTGACACCTTTATTGAGTAGCTACAATATTGTTCCTGCAGACTCCAGACTGCTATACTAGTTATCATGACCGGGAAAGAAGAGACTACTACTGCCAAGCCAGCCAAGTTTGATGGCACCCATTTCAAGAGGTGGCAGAGTCAGATGAAATTCTGGCTCACCACTTTCGGATTGCTTTCAGCAATTGATGGATCCACACCCATTACAACTGATTCTGACAAATATGAGTCTACCAAAGAAGTTCCCGAATCCCCTATTTCCTTTCAAACTCCTAAGGAAACCTCTAGTTCTCAAAAACCTAAAATCCCTAAGGAAATAGACTTTCACTGTTTTCATCGAATTCTAAGCGCTTTATCTAATTCTCTTTATGATATATTCTTTGAATATAAGAACGCTAAAGAACTTTGGGATTCTCTGGAAGATGAATATGGTTGTGATGATGCTGGAATTGAAAGATTCAATTCTTCTACCTTTAATAGGTATTTCATGGTAGATAATAAACCTATGAATGACCAAATCCATGAATTCCAAGAATATGTGAGGCATATTCAAGCCAAAGGTACAATATTTTCTACTAAGTATAAGATAGCTTGCCTAATAGATAAGCTCCCTCCTTTTTAGTCTGATGTCAAGAAGGAACTCACTCATACTCATGGTGAGCTTACCTTTACCCAAGTCCTAAAGAAGATTAGAACAGAAGATCAACTTAGGCTAAGGTCCAACCCTAAAAATGAGTCTAAAGCAAAGGTAAACCTTGTAGTACATCCCAAGGCAAACCCAAACCTAATAATCCTCACAAACCTAAGAAGAACTCCTTTAAGAAGAAGCTTTCATCCTCATCACCAGAATCACCAAAACCACCAAAACCTCCAACACTAGCAAAACCATAGAACTAGAAACTTCAGTCAGACTCAGGATCAACAGAAGTTTTGTTTGGTGTGTGGAAGAACAAACCATCTATCCTTCAATTGTTTTCATAGGAAGAAGAAACCAATCAAGACTCCTTATAAGGGGAAAGGCCCTACCAAATTAGAAGCCAACATGATTCTGAATGGATCTTCTAGTTCCTTCAGGTCTGTGACTTACCAACCTTCTGTTAATATTTCTTACCATTCTGATGACTGGTGGTTGGATTCTGGAGCTAATGTTCATATTTCATTTGATCGCTCCTGTTTTTCAAACTATTAGGAATTATGTGGAGGAGGCATAAACCTAGGTGATGGATCAACGGCACAGATTGTAGGAAGATGAAGAATAGATCTGAAGATGACATCAGGAAAAAATCTGCCTTTTCATGATGTACTTCACGTGCCGTCAGTTAGGAGGAACTTAGTTAGTGGTTCCCTTCTTGTAGCGTTAGGTTTCAAGATTGTAATGGAAGCCAACAAAGTTGTATTTTCTAAGAATGAGTCTTTTGTTGGAAAATGATATGTAAAGGATGGTCTTTTTATTCTCAGTACTATAAATAAAATGTCAGATCCTTCTCCTGTTGTTTCAAATGTAGAATCTTCCAATGTTTGGCATGGTAGACTAGGTCATGTGAATCTGGATTCTCTTAGAAGGATGATGAACTTAGCTCTTATTCCCAAGTCTCCTGTAGATAATAAATACAAATGTGAGATTTGTGTTCAAGCCAAACATTCTAAACTACCTTTCAAATCTGTAGAGAGGAATTCTGATCCTCTAGAACTAGTTCATAGTGATGTTTGTGTCTCAAATAAGGTTTTGACCCGAGGCAGTAGGAAATACTTTGTCACCTTTATAGATGATTGTTCGAAGTATTGCTATACCTACCTTCTCAAAACCAAAGATGAAGTTCTAGATAGATTTAAGGTTTACAAATCCGAAGCTGAGAACCAATTAGAGAAAAAGATTAAGATCCTTAGATTTGATCGTGGCGGAGAGTATACCTCAAACGAAATGACTAACTTCTGTGAAGAAAATGGAATAATTCATGAGGTGACTGCTCCTTACTCACCACAGTCCAACGGAGTTGCTGAAAGGAAGAATCGAACTCTGTTAGACATGGTGAATGCCATGCTTCTCAGCTTAGGTGCTCTTGATAACTTGTGGAGAGAAGCCTTATTGACAGCCTGTTACATCCTAAATAGGATCCATAGTAAGTCTAAGGATAAAACTCCCTATGAATTATGGAAAGGTAGAACTCCTAGAGTCCATTATCTCAAAGTCTGGGGATGTCTAGCAAAAGTAGGAATTCCTGAACGTAAAAATAGAAAGATTGGACCTAAGACTGTAGATGCTGTGTTCATAGGATATGCCTTAGATAGCAATGTCAATAGATTTCTAGTGACTCATTCTGAAGTAAATGAAATCTCTAACAATACCATCATAGAAGCCAGAGATGTGGTTTACTTCGAGAGTATATTCCCTTTTAAAGATAGAATTTCTTCCAACCCCTCCAGTCATTCCCTTGCTCTTTCTACCAGTTCCCATTCTCAACCTTCTAGTTCTCAACCTGATCAAGACTCAGAACCTAGAAGAAGCAAAAGATGTAGGATTGAAAGAAATTTAGGGGAAGGTTTCTTCACTTATTTGATAGAGGGTGGTCCCTCAACTTACGAAGAAGCAACATCTTCTCATGATGCTTCTTTCTGGAAAGAAGCCATCAACAATGAGTACAGCTCCATTATGAAGAACAGTACTTGGTATTTAGCAGACCTGCCTTTAGGTAGTAAACCCATAGGTTGCAAGTGGATCTTCAAAAAAAAACTTGAAGCTGACGGTTCAATAGAGAAATACAAAGCTAGATTAGTAGCCAAAGGTTTCACCCAGAAAAAGGGATTAGATTATTTTGACGCCTACTCTCCTGTAGCTAGGATTGCCTCTATTAGAACTCTTCTAGCTTTAGCATCCATTTATGACTTGCTAATCCATCAAATGGATGTAAAGACAGTCTTTTTGAATGGAGACCTAGAGAAGGAAATCTACATGAAGCAACCTGAAGGTTTTATTGCTAAAGATCAAGAAAAGAAAGTTTGCAGATTAGTAAAATCACTTTATGGCCTAAAGCAAGCTCCCAAGCAATGGTACAGCAAATTTGATAAAGTGATTTTAGAATATGGTTTCTTACCAAATGAGTATGACAAATGTATATACTCTAAAAATATTGATGGAAGTTGTGCCATTATATGCTTATATGTAGATGACATCCTCATTTTAGGATCAACACTTGAGTTGATAAATAATACTAAAGATTATCTATCTAGCATGTTTGATATGAAAGACCTAGGTGAAGCCAACCTGATTCTAGGAATGCAAGTATCCAAATCCAAGGAGGGTTATACTCTCTCCTTAGTATATTCTATTGAGAAAATGCTAAGAAAATTTGAGTACTTTGATAAGATACCTACTCGTACTTCTTTTGACAGTAGTATCATTCTCAAGAAGAATGAAGGTTCACCTATAGAACAACATAGATACTCTCAAATGATAGGTTCTCTTATGTATATAACAAATAGAACTAGACCTAATATTGCATTTGCTGTTGGGAGACTTAGTAGATATACTAGTAACCCAAACCGGTCACATTGGTCAGCATTAGAAAGAGTATTTAGATATCTTAAGGGTACTATAGATTATAAACTTCATTATTCTAGACACCCTGATATCATAGAAGACTACTCAGATGCTAACTGGGTAACTGACTCACATGATGTGAAATCCACAACTGGATATGTTTTTACCCTAGGAGGAGCTGCAATCTCCTGGAGTTCATGTAAACAAACTATCATAGCTAGAAGTACTATGGACTCTGAAATGATAGCTTTGGACACTACTTGTACAGAAGTTGAATGGCTTAGAAATTTGATTATGCATATACCTGTTGCTAATATTCCTGCTCCTGCTATTTCCATAAACTGTGATAATAAATCTTTTATAGAACTACTAAAGCATGATTCTATGAAGGCTAAGATGAACAGGCACCTGGAGCTACGCTTCAAGTCAATCAAGAGCCTATTAGGCAAATATGTGGTTCTTGACTATATAAAGTCAGAAAAGAACCTTGCAGACCACTTGACAAAGGGTTTATCTAGGGCTTTGATCCTAGAATCATCGAGGGGGATGGGGTTAAGCCCATAAGTAAGTCACCAGCAGTGGCAACCCAACCGAGTCTGACTGGAGATCCCAAGAAGCCGGTTCAATGGGTAGAAACAAGCTGGACTTCGGTGAGTATTATGGAATACTGACTTAGAGATTAAATTCTCATAAACTAATGCCCAGGTGGCTGTACGAGGTTGTACAATGATATCTTATCCCTATGGTGACAGTGTTCCGGTGTGATCTGGTTAGGATGAGTTCTAAACTCTTAATAGGACCAAACATTATTATGTAGGGTTGACTCCGATCACCAACCCTTTGAGGACTTACCTATATGAGAGGTCGTGAAGGTTGCGACTATGGGACAGGGCGATCCCAGACAACTCTTATGAATATGAAAAAAGTGCGCATGGCCATTCAAAAGCGCCACCCGATAGACCCAAGAACCTCTAGCGTACTATGTGTGCTTTTTTCTGAATCTGATTCAAGAAGTCTGATTCAAGGCATAGTCCATCAAGCAATTCTTCAGACAAAGACAATAATCACTACGTGAGATTCAAGACTGTAGTCCATCTCATTTATGCATACTATACTCTTGTCCAGAACTTCTCCATCATTATTCTTTTGTTATTTTTGTCTTCGGATCTTGGGTTGGGGGGGGGGGGGGGGGCCGCCCATTGTTGGCTGTTTTACTCAAAACCAAGCTCCTCCTTCCTTGCTTTTAGTCCCACATCGGTTGGGAGATGTGCATTGTGAGTGGTTATATTACAACCCCTCCTTTACTCCTTTGAAGACTTGTGTGGTGTGGGGAACCCGTGGGCCACACGCGCGCACCGCCGCCGCCGCCCGGCCCGGTTCGGTTTGGTTCAGCGCGCGTAATGGGCACGGGTGCATGCTTACATCTGCGGGCACCGAATGTCGATCCGATTTGCTCTTCGGGTTCGGATTGAGGCCCAAAACTCCTTTTGCTATTTGTTTTTTACCTTTTGACTATTTTCTCCGAAATGTTGGATCTGTTATTCAGATCCGAAATTATTGCCTTCTTCTTTGTGCACGTTGAGAGTGGGATCAGCAACAATCAGCCTATATATATTCCAATCTTCTGTTCCCTTTAAGACTACTGAAAAATACTTCCCACAGAACTCTATCTCGTTCGCCTCTTCTCTGCCTTTCGGTGCTCTATTTTTCACTTCTTCAGACAATACCTCGGATCAACTCTTAGGGTAGTGCGTTCCGCGCGACTTTTCCATAGGCCGGTAACTTTGTTCTAATTCATTTTAGTTTATTGTTTCGAGTTGCAGAAAATCAAAGATTTGAGGATAATTTTTATAACATTATACTATAGTTTTTTTTTTCTCTTGGTGGCACCAATCATCGGCCGATTCAACTGCAGGAAGCTCGTCATTATGATGTGTGTTGCATCAAATGGCCCCACAGCAATTTGGTAGACCAGATGAGGCTTCAATTTCGGCATTGATTTGCTCCATTCTATCAGGGTCGAGCCATTTCATGTGGTGCTTTGCTCGATATTCCATCGACTCTATGAATCTCCATGTAACTTGAGATACTGTCGATTGCCCGACGCCGAAGGCTCCTCCGACTGAGACTCTCATGGCAATGGCAACTTGTTTTTCGCCACTGAGAAGCCTTCCTTCGATGTTTATGAGACCTGTTGGGGGCCTTGAGAGGAAGTCTTTTTCAACTAGAGAGCATATGTACTCAAAGGTATTTTTGGATACCCTGAAAAAGTGTTTGAATACTTCTTCTTCTTCTTCTTCAATAGGGATATTTGGCCCTGACATGTTTGATCGGTTTTCAAATCAGTAAACATCGATCAATCCACGCAAGGAATTAGATTCTGTACAAAAGGTCTAGCAACATCTTTTCTTGATAACGAATGCAATATATATATATATATACATATATATATATATATATTAATAGAAAAGATAACACATGTATCTTAGCACTATAAATTGACAAACAGAAATAGTTCTTCCCTTGCAACTCCTAGCGACGAGAAATACAGATGGCTGAAGTTTACAATAGATAGCGCGCAGTGTGAATAAAATTTATGATTAATATGGCTTGTAAAAAATCTAGGAAAACAGATACATACAGTAAATAGTAAGTGACAGAAAGAACATAATATCCAAGTCACCAATAAATTATGTCGTGAGGACACCTATATGATGGTGCCAGTATCTGTGCATGTCGGAAACTTACACTTCAAGAATACTCCTTGGACACATAGTTGACACTCCTCCGTATCCTAAATTTTAATACATATCTTATATTTTGGACACATTGTTGACACTGTTCAAAGACTAATCGAAGAGATAAGCAAGATTTTCAAACAATGTTGCTTTTACAATATTCTAGTTTTAGTAAATTTATTACGTTTGTCATGAGTAAGGAAATTCTCATATTCTGTAAGTTTGTATAAACTATACAACCAGTACTGTTCTATGGATTATAGATTCCTATTTTGATTATGTAACGCCAAAACTGTATTGAAGGATGTCATTTGCATATTTTAAATGTTGACCGGAGTGTATTTTAAATGTTATTTTGAGATGAACGGAGTCTATGTTGGTGATTTTTCATATTGGTGATATATATACGATAGCGTTTTCAAAACGCTATATATACGATAACGTTTAGAAAACGCTATTGTATTTATAGCGTTTTCGAAATGCTGTTCCTTTTATAGCGGTTTTTGGAAACGCTATGGACATACCATAGCGGGGGCATTGACAACGTTTGCAAAACGCTGTCATGTATCTTTAGTAATATTTACAAAATGCTATCAAATGGCATATATGTTGTAGTGAGAAGACCAATGTAGGAGAGATGAAGTTTGAGAAGAGAGAAGTCAGAATTGTGCTTCACAGCTTTAGGGTTTGGGGTTCGAAAGTAGAGGGAGAGAGAGAGATTAAGTGAAAGATGAAACAGCGGGGACCACTATTTATGTTGATGTGCTGCTATTTTAGTGGCATCAGCTTAATGTTGTCGTTATTGAAAATAGCGACATCAGGTATAACTTCTTTTCATACTAATTTTTTCACAAATTAGAAAGCACAAGCTTATTATAGAATAAGAAATGTACTAATGCCGTTACTCTTAAAAGAGACATAATTATTAAAAAAATAAGAGGTGCCGCTATTGAATAAACAATATCAAAATAATATATACAGTTGTTGTCAATAACGTTTTATGCTAACATGTTCAAAAATAGCAAATTTGGAAATATTTTCGGAAGGGGATCAGTTAGGGATGGCAAATGGGCCGGTTCAACCGCCGACCCGCCCGCGATCCACACGTATAACCCGGCCCGCGAAACAGCGGTTCGGGTTTGGGTCGAACCCGTGAACAGTAACGGGTCGACCTGGGTCTCGGAAATAGCGGATCTAACCCGCTCAGTCCGGCCCGCGAACCTGCTTAAAAAAACCAACCCGCCCGCCAACCCGCGGGTCGGCCCGCGGGTTGCAAACCGTTAGACCCGAACGGGTCAAACTTTCGACCCGCGGGTCCAACAGGTCGCAAAACGTGCCCAACGGCACTGTTGAACAGAGTGCCATCAACAGCTCTAATGGCCGTTTTTGTGGTTTTTTTTGGTTTTTTTATATAAAAATCTTTACCCTATAAATACCCCCCAAAACCCCATCAAAAAATTCACAAAAAACTCTCTTACTTTCTCTACTATTATAACTCATTTCTAAGCAATTTGTGAACAGTTGAAGTATTGAGCAAGCAAGTCTTGAAGACATATACAAGATCAAATTCCGATCATATCGAAATCCAAATTCAACAACGTCTTCAACTCTTCAACTCTCGTCCAACTCCAAGTGATCAAGTCTTCAACTCTCCTCCAAGCTCTCCTTAACTCTTCAATTCTGGAATCGCTTATCTCTACTTCTACTTGTAATCTTATTTTCAAGGATTTTTTTATATACGCGTATCCACGGTGAACGGTATCAAAATTTCATACCCCTCTTCTTATTTAATTTTTGTTGTAGTTATAATTTTTGTTGGTTTTTTGATCTTCTCTATGTCAACCCTCTTGTTTTCTAGATTTTTTTTTTATAACTCATCGCTCTTACATTGTGTAATTTTTTTTTTACATACATTACTACATTATGTCTAGATCACGCGGTAGCGGTCGTAACCAAAGTGGGCAAGATTCCACCGGTACTTTTCGTAGGCCACCAATTATCCTAATTAGTGAGCCCGCCGAAGAGTACCATGATCCTCCTACCCAACAATGGGGTAAACACAATGAGGTTGTAGGAGACATACAATTAGAAGAAAAAGAAGAAGAAGAACAACCAACTGAAACAACACAATCCCGTAGTGGTAGGAAAAGTAGAGGGAAAAGTAGTGATTGTCATAAATTTTACGATTTTATCCCGGATGAAGAAACTCCGGGTATAGGTTTGAAAGTTTGTAAAACATGTTCTAAGGTATACAAATTCAAGAGGGGTGATGGCACCGGTAGAATTAGTAGACACATCCAAAATAAACACAAAGACCTTCTTGTTGACCTACCCGGCCAACAAAAAATCCACCCTAGGACCGGTCTAGTTGATAGCTACCCTTGTGATTCCGATCTTGTTCGTCGAAAAATGGCCCGATTAGTAATAAAGGAAGAGTTACCATTTTCCTATCCCGAGAGTAGGAACTTGGAAAATTTTAATCAAGCGGCCTTAAATCCTCATTTTAGAAGAATCCCGAGAAATACTTGCAAATCAGATTGTTTTAAAATGTACACTAAAATGAAGGACGCTTTGATTGCAATTTTATGAAGTTTAATTTGTAGAGTTAGTTTAACTTCGGATTGTTGGACGGGTGTCAACAATATTTTAATGATGGGAATAACCTATCATTGGATCGACAATGATTGGATTCTTCAAAAAAGAATCATGTCACTTGCCGCGTTGCCCTATCCCCATAGTGGCGTTGAAATAGTAAACCGTATTTTAGAAATTTGTGATGTTTTTCATATTCGCAATAAAATTATATGTATTAATTTTGATAATGTATCTAACAACAATGCATCAATTAGTATTTTAAAATCCGCATTAAACCCTCCATCTGACATTATTTTTCATGTTAGATGTGCATGTCATATTTTAAATTTATGTGTTCAAGATACATTAAAAATAGCCGATCCATATATACTTAAAATTAGAAATTGTGTATATTTTATTGCATTAAGTCCCAGCGTATTTCAAGAATGGAAAAATTGGTGTAGGATTTCAAATGTACCTTTTAGAAGATTTTCAAAGGATGTTAAACACCGATGGAACTCTACTTTAGATTTACTACATGTTGTTACCGAATATAAAGCAGTTGTAAATAATTTTTGTATCGCAAAAAATAAGTCAAATTTTGAAATGACTCCCATCGAATGGTTTTATGCTGAATCTTTGTTGAAATTTTTGGAACTTTTTAAAACCGCAACTTTAAAATTTTCAAAATCATATGAATCTACTTCCAGTAGCATTTTTATTTGAATAGTTACTATGATGCAAACATTTAACGAAATGTTAAATGATGCTTATGTTGGTGATATTGTAAAACCTGCATACAATTTTTTTTGAAGTATTTTAATCCTCCTCCTATGTTGTTTTGTGTTGCTACCGTTATGGATCCTCGTATCAAATTAGAAGGTACGAAGAGTTTGACTGAAATGTTTTTTGCATTACTTGGGAAAAATATAGAAATAGAAATAGAAATTGATTGCACTTCTTTTTTAGTTAAATTTGAATCTACATTAAATAACTTGTATGATTATTATAATAGATCTTTTGCTTCTAGTGGTACAACTTCTGTAGTTAGTTCTTCTTGTGGTAGTTCTAAAGGTAAGGGTAAGAGAAAATTTGATGATAGAACATTTAATTTACTTGCACAAATTCAATCCAAAAAACCTAGGACTAATCAACCAAATGAATTAAATTGGTATAACCAACAAGATTTTGAGTCTTCTACTTCTCCACTAGATATTTTACAATGGTGGAAAGACCATGAACACACTTATAGTATTCTTAAATATATAGCTAAAGCTCTACTAACTCCTCCCGTCTCTACAGTTGCTTCTGAAAGTGCATTTTCTTCAAGTGGCAGGGTTCTAACTGATTACTGGAATCGCTTGAAGCTCGACTCGTTAGAGATGCTCGTTTGCACAGAAGACTGGCTGAAGGCTGAAGATAGGACACAAGGGAAAGCATTATCTACGTCCACAAGTGGGAGCAACTCGCCGGAAAAACAACAACAACAACAACAATAGCAACCAAAATGAAGAATTCAATACCAACAACTGAACAACAACAAGTCAACAACAACAAATTGAAGGCCACCAATTTGAAGACAATTGTAAATAGATAAAAAAAAATTGTATTAGATCTTTGCTTGTTATTTCAAATTATAAATATTGAAGTAAATTGAAATTGTATATAAGAAATATGTTAGTGTATAAAACAAATTTGTGAATTCTTTATTTCTTATTAGAACTTGTGAAACTTGTATAACTTGAAATCATATGAATAATATTTTAAAATTTTTTGGCAATTTCACTCTTACAATATTATTATTATTATTACGATTTTTTGTGTTTATTATTTTTATTATTTTTTTTAAGTGAAAAAAAAACATATCTAAACTGGCCAGCCCGCGACCCGACCCGGGTTGGACCCGAAAGGGTTCACGGGTTGGACGGGTCGCCTTTTCTACTATTCGACCCGGCCCTGTTAAGCAACCAACCCGGTCCGAACCCGTCCAAGTCAACATCCAACCCGGGTGGATCCGGCCCGGCCCGGCCGTTCAACCAGAATTTGGTAATTATTTTCAAAAAGTGGTCAGTATTGCAAAAAAAAAATCGCTTTCTTGCCGGCCAATCATTCCACGAATTTTTTCCCAAAATGACCCTCTTTTTGAAAGTTTTTCCAGAACTGACCTGTTTTTTTTTTAAAATTCCATAAACGACCCATTCGCTTTTTGAAAAAGCGAGTTTGGTTAAAAATAACTCGCTTTTTCAGAAAGCGAGTGTTAAACTTTTAATTTTCGAAAGGTTAGACTCGCTTTTTGAAAAAGCGAGTCATTTTTAACTAAACCCGCTTTTTCAAAAAGCGCTTGATTATTTTGGTAAATATTTTCGAAAGTGGGTCAGCTTGGTAAATACTTTTAGAAAGTGAGTTAGTTTGGTAAACAATTTCAGCAAGTAGGTCAGTTTGATAATAAGTTCTTTCTATATCACATTGTCACTTCATCTTCTTTAGACTACTATATATGAAATCGTTTCTTTAGACTACTATATATGAAATCGTTTGTCAGGACTTTCTATATCACATTGTCACTTCATCTTCTTTGGTAATGATTTTATAAAGTTAGTAACTGTTTAGCAGTAGTCGAGAATATACATAACTTGACATTATTTCAGTATACACATAATTGATGTGTTTTAAGTTGTCGAGAATGAGCCCATAGATACTCTCAATCTCCGGTATACAAATAATTGGCTTTTGACCTATCAATCATATGCGCTGAGTTCTTGCGCCAAATGTCTCACACTCACTTTCTGAAAAACCGAGGGTGGTTAAAAGGGTCCATGATTTTTTTTTTATATATTTCACATTGGCGGAAATGACCAAGTTACCCATTCCTTCATATAACCAGATTATCACCTTAGGGATAAAAGGGTCATGCGGTAGTGATAAAAGGGATATAACCAGATTATCTCTTTTATCACCTTAGGGATAAAAGGGATAAAAGGGTCATATGCGCTGGGTTCTTGCGCCAAAAATTCTTCTATTAAAAGGGTGGTTGTAACTTCGTCCATGGCTGCTGTTATACATAATGGTAGACCACAAAAGCCTGACGTGGTAATTGATGAGACATGGTTCTCTAGTTCTGAATATTATCAGCAGACTAAGGTTTGATCATAATATATTGTTTTGTATTTCTTGCACTTATTGGTAGGAGCATCAACATATGCCAATTCAGTATTTGGGTGGATAAATGTTAAAATTGTTGTCGAGGCTCATATCTATTAACCATTTAGAAATGTTAGAAATCAGATCCAATGCCCGGGCCTCGACAACAATTTTAACAATTTTAACACTTATAAAAAATGCCAACTCAGGTTATTACTCCTGGAAATAAAAAAAATGAACTTGGAACAAGCAGACCAGAATAGTGTTTTCATGTATTGGTAATGCATCTGATTTGTGCAGCTGAATTTCAGTTGTATTCAAATGATTCTAATTTGTTCTCTGATACAACAATCTGCATTGTGATGCATGTAGATTTGTGAATCCTTATATGTGAAAAAAGAAGGGAGGAATGGAGCTTTTTTGCCTTAATACAGTGGGGGGTATCAGTAGTGGTAATACTGTTTTGAAAAAGGGCCTGTAAAGGGCCTGGTACAAACAAACAGGCCAACTTGTGTTATTCCTGAAGTGTAATAACCTGAGTTGGCCTTTGTTTTAAGTGTTTTTTGATGAAAAACTATCCAGAATACTTTAGGAGCAGCAAGTGAACACATTTGTTTTCTAAACCTAACGAAGATGATGTCGCTGTAGTCAATGATGAACGGATTTTCAAGAACAGTGCTTTGTACTAGTGGGCGTGGCATTCTAAAAAATGTAGCTCTAGTATGGAGTTTTTATCATTGATGCATCTGGAATCTGAGACTGCGACTAGGTTGTATTTTTCCAGGCATTATGTTGTTTTTATGGTTTTGGGGGTGCTGCTGATATGTTGTTATCCAAAAACTGCTTTTAAACTGCAAAACAGAGTGGGAGGTTTCAGTATTCTGAACAGTGTTTCCAAAAAAACACTTATAACAAAGGCCAACTCAGGTTATTATTTCATGAATTAAAAAAAAAATGAACCTGTGTTCAAACAGATTCATGTATTATGATGCATCTGATTTGTTCAGATGAATTGCACTTGTATTCAGATGAATTGCACTTGTATTATGATTCTAATCGGTATTTCTTTTTTTAAAATATATTTGTGGAGGGAGATACAAAGTGGGAGATGATGGTTTCTGATCCCTTATGATTATTTTGTAGTCTATGCTTCCCGTATTTTATCTACATTATCTGCAGTCAGGATGCTTTCAAGTCTTCTCATATTTAAGTATCAATTTGCAAAACAAAGAGGGCAACTGGGGGCTTTCTTAGCACAAGGAGATAAGAATCAACAGCAGCAGCTCCTAGCAGCATCGTTACACTGATTGGGCAAAAGTTTACTATTATTTTGTGACAATTTTGTATTGATTCAGCAAAAAAAATTGTACAACCTGTTATCAAAATATGTGTATTGATTCCGTGCCATTGTACCTCACTTTGATTGGGATTGTTGAACAATGTAAACAGTAGTAATGAAGTCAGCTAGTTTTCTTGCACAAATTGGTTGAGCATGTTGATTTTTGAATACTTTTTATTTTGATTATCTTCTCATACATCCTATTTGATCTCACATGCAATCTTTTATCCGATTACTGCTACTACTTGCTATCACATGCAACCTCAACAAAACAAACTAAAAAATACTCCTCATTTAAGACTGAAGAACTGCAATTACCAAAAGAGGTAATGATAACAGCAAAACATTGATCCAAATAGAATAACTGATACATGAACTGCGAGTTGTGACTTCACAAAACCTCACTGAATCTATATTATGTACATACAAGATTTTGAAACAAATTTTGTACTCTAACGTGAAGAATCAGCCGTGGAGATGATGGCGGCTGATTTTTGCTCGATTCACATGCTGCTCAGGTTTCTTGTTCTCATACTTGTACAACATTGCAATCTAACTGGAACAATTAAAAAAATATCAGCAAATGATAAATGCAAATTGATATTCAAAATTGTCAGAAATATAACCGAACAGCTTTTGATCTATCTTTTTCAGAAAAACAGCTTTCAGATAACAGTTTTCAGCTAGAAATTTAACCGAACAGCTTTTAAACTCTCTTTTTCAGAAAAACAGCTTTCAGATAACAGTTTTCAGATATAAATATAACCGAACAGCTTTTAAACTTTCTTTTTCAAAAAAAAAACAGCTTTCAGATAACAGTTTTCAGCTAGAAATATAACCGAACAGCTTTTAAACTCTCTTTTTCAGAAAAACAGCTTTCAGATAACAGTTTTCAGCTAGAAATATAACCGAACAGCTTTTAAACTCTATTTTTCAGAAAAACAGCTTTCAGATAACAATTTTCAGATATAAATATAACCGAACAGCTTTTAAACTTTCTTTTTCAAAAAAAAACAGCTTTCAGATAACAGTTTTCAGCTAGAAATATAACCGAACAGCTTTTAAACTCTTTTTTTCAGAAAAACAGCTTTCATATAACAGTTTTCAGCTAGAAATATAACCGAACAGCTTTTAAACTCTTTTTTTCAGAAAAACAGCTTTCAGATAACAATTTTCAGATATAAATATAACCGAACAGCTTTTAAACTTTCTTTTTCAAAAAAAACAGCTTTCAGATAACAGTTTTCAGCTAGAAATATAACCGAACAGCTTTTAAACTCTTTTTTTCAGAAAAACAGCTTTCAGATAACAGTTTTCAGCTTGAAATATAACCAAACAGCTTTTAAACACTCTTTTTCAGAAAAACAGCTTTCAGATAACAGTTTTCAGCTAGAAATATAACCGAACAGCTTTTAAACTCGTTTTTTCAGGAAAACAGCTTTCAGATAACAGTTTTCAGCTAGAAATATAATCGAACAGCTTTTAAACTCGTTTTTTCAAAAAAACAGCTTTCAGATAACAGTTTCCAGCTAGAAATATAACCGAACAGCTTTTGAACTCGTTTTTTCAGAAAAACAGCTTTCATATAACAGTTTTCAGCAAGAAATATAACCGAACAGCTTTTAAACTCGCTTTTTCAGAAAAACAGCTTTCAGATAACAGTTTTCAGCTAGAAATATAACCGAACAGCTTTTGAACTCGTTTTTTCAGAAAAACAGCTTTCAGATAAAAGTTTTCAGCTAGAAATATAACAGAACAGCTTCTAAACTCGTTTTTTCAGAAAAACAGCTTTCAGATAACAGTTTTCAGCTAGAAATATAACAGAACAGCTTCTAAACTCTCTTTTTCAGATAAACAGCTTTCAGAATACAATTTTCAGAAAAAAATATAACCAAACAGCTTTTAAACTCATTTTCAGAATAACTCTATTCAGAATACAGTTTTCAGAAAATTCTATTCAGAAAACTCTATTCAGAATAAAATTGTTGTCGAGGCTCATATCTATTAACCATTTAGAAATGTTAGAAATCAGATCCAATGCCCGGGCCTCGACAACAATTTTAACATTTATCCACCCAAATACTGAATTGGCATATGTTAATGCTCCTACCAATAAGTGCAAGAAATACAAAATAATATATTATGATCAAACCTTAGTCTGCTGATAATATTCAGAACTAGAGAACCATGTCTCATCAATTACCACGTCAGGCTTTTGTGGTCTACCATTATGTATAACAGCAGCCATGGACGAAGTTACAACCACCCTTTTAATAGAAGAATTTTTGGCGCAAGAACCCAGCGCATATGACCCTTTTATCCCTTTTATCCCTAAGGTGATAAAAGGGATAATCTGGTTATATCCCTTTTATCACTACCGCATGACCCTTTTATCCCTAAGGTGATAATCTGGTTATATGAAGGAAGGGATAACTTGGTCATTTCCGCCAATGTGAAATATATATAAAAAAAATCATGGACCCTTTTAACCACCCTCGCTTTTTCAGAAAGTGAGTGTGAGACATTTGGTGCAAGAACTCAGCGCATATGATTGATAGGAAAAAAGCCAATTATTTGTATACCGGAAATTGAGAGTATCTATGGGCTCATTCTCGACAACTTAAAACACATCAATTATGTGCATACTGAAATAATGTCAAGTTATGTATATTCTCAACTACTGCTAAACAGTTACTAACTTTATAAAATCATTACCAAAGAAGATGAAGTGACAATGTGATATAGAAAGTCCTGACAAACGATTTCATATATAGTAGTTTAAAGAAACGATTTCATATATAGTAGTCTAAAGAAGATGAAGTGACAATGTGATATAGAAAGAACTTATTATCAAACTGACCCACTTGCTGAAATTATTTACCAAACTAACTTACTTCCTAAAAGTATTTACCAAGCTGACCCATTTTCGAAAATATTTACCAAAATAACCAAATGCGCTTTTTGAAAAAGCGGGTTTAGTTAAAAATAACTCGCTTTTTCAAAAAGCGAGTCTAACCTTTCGAAAATTAAAAGTTAACACTCGCTTTCTGAAAAAGCGAGTTATTTTTAACCAAACTCGCTTTTTTCAAAAAGCGAGTGGATCGTTTATGAAATTTAAAAAAAAAACAGGTCAGTTCTGGAAAACTTTCAAAAAGAGGGTCATTTTGGGAAAAAATTCTCATTCCACGTATTAAAATCCCAATCACTTCCTACAATCACACTTGATCCAAAATTAATCAAACAAATCCTCTGTTAGTCAATGGCATCCTCAGAACAAGAAGAATCCGGCAATCTAGCCACCCATATTAACCTCTCCCTTCGCCTCCTCGACGTCTCCGACCTCGACGACTACATGATATGGGCCTCCGACGACAAGGTCACCAAATTCTGCCCCTGGGAGTCCTACACCAACAAAGCCGACTTACTCAAATACATCACCGATGTCGTCATCCCCCACCCTTGGTCCCGGGCCATCTGCATCGATAACCGGGCTGTAGGGGCTATTTCGTTGACCCCGGGCAAAGAACCTCATAAGAGCAAGATGGGGTACATACTGGCGGCGGAGCACTGGGGGAAGGGGATTATGACGAGGGCGGTGAAGTTGGCGGTGGAGACGGCGTTTCGGGAGGTGGAGGGGCTGCAGAGGGTGGAGGCGTTGGTGGATGTCGATAATGGGGCGTCGCAGAGGGTGTTGGAGAAGGCTGGGTTTGAGAGGGAAGGGGTGTTGAGGAAGTATGTGGTTATCAAAGGGAGGAGTAGGGATATGGTTCTGTTCAGTTTTTTGGATAGTGATATTTTGGTCGATTGAGTGTTTGTTGATTATAATTTGTTTACTCTTTTTTTTCTTTTGTTATTGAATTATCTTTATCTTTATCTTTTTTCTTTTTCTTTTTCCTTCTTAACAACAAAAGTTGAAGAGTATGGCCACCATATTTCAGTAAATAGAAATTAAGGAAACAAATTCTAAGAGCATTCACTATCGTCTATTTACTTAAAAAATGAAAAATGTGAGAAATTTCACGTCACTATCGTTTGCTATAAACCTAGTTTATAGCAGAGTCGTGAACATTACTCGGTCATATATAGCAGAGTAAAATAGCATTTGAAAAATGTAGAAGACGGTAAATGATCCTCCATCTATTAAAAATTATGAATTGTTTAGAATAAAAAATTCTAATAGACGGAAGATCTTCTTCCGTCTATAGACTTTGATCGGTCAAAATTTTATAGACGGAAGAAGATCTCCCGTCTCACAAATTGGTTTATTTAAATAAAAAAAAAACTCCCAAATGGAAGAAGTTCCTCCTTCTTTGTCAAATTTTTTTTTTAACAAATTTTTTTTTAAAAGAGACAGAAGAACATCTTCTGTCCCTTTCTTTTATTATTATTATTATTTTTATACTTTTCGTCCTTTTATTAAAAGAAAAAAAAAATAATAATAATAATGTCCAAACGGAAGTTCTTCTTCCGGCTGAGGTTTTTCACTTATTTAAAAAAAAAAAAAAAATTCCAGATGGAAGAATATCTTTCGGCTGGATTTTTTTTTAAACAAAAAAAATAATAAATGCCTCAGACGGAGGATCTTCTTCCGTCTATATATTTTACTATTTTTTTTTGCAAATTATAGCTCTGACGATAGTGGTGGAAGCGATTCATTTCTAAAAACAAATTTGCATATAGCTAAAATATAGCACGAACCATAGTTGATGCTCTAAGCATCTGTAGTCGTTTGCCATATACCCAAAATATGGAAAAAATCAAAAAAAAAGTGGTTGTAGTCGTCTGCCAAATACCCAAATTTTAGGTGTCGCATGAACAGGAGCGTGCCAAATATGGGAGACGGTTTGGCAAAAGCTAAATTATAGCTGGACGAAAGATAATCTTTCGTCTGAAACGTGGGACGAAAGATTAAACACCGTCGCTTCAATTTCGTATACGACAAATTCGACAGACGAAAGATAATATACCGTCCAATTAATTAAATTTAAAAAAGATAAAAAATTTGGACGGACGGTACTTAATGCACCGTCCAAGACCAATTTGCTAAAAGCCAAAATGCCAAGGACGGAAGATAATCTTCTGTCCAAGGCATTTGGCATGTTTGAAATTTTTTCTTTTTTTTTTAGTCCTTTTGTGGATTTGTTAACTGTTTTTATTTTTAAATTTTTTTTTTATCCTTTTCTCTCACTTCAATGCATTCATATATATACTTATATATTTTTTGATTTAAATTTCGGAGACGAAAGATAATCTTTCGTCTGAGTCAAATTTTAGCTTTTGACGACTGCAGCGCAAACCCATTTTTTCCATTTCTATTTGTCAAATACCCAAAATCTGAGCCAAGACGACTACAGATGCTCTAACAAGTTGGAAAATAAATGTGTCTCGAACATTGGAGGAGGATATGAACAAAATAAAACGACAAAATGAGACAATCCTCGACAACTTGAGGCTAGGTCACAAATCAATTAAAAATTTAGCAACACCTAAGAATTTGAAAAGACCGAAATGAATTTAAGTTGAAGCTAATAATAGGAAATTAAGAAGTGTTAGAGCATCTGTAGTCGTTATCTATATATCGATAATATCGATATTTAGCTTAAAAAGTAGCTGCAGTCGTTTGCTATATATCGATATTATCGATAAATCGCTACAGTGCATTGCTATATATGAGAGACGAAATAGCTTTTATCGATATCTGAGGGACGGCGTTCGAAGAGCCGTCCCACTCCAAAAATTACTATTCTAAGCGTCGGACGGCACTCGAAATGCCGTCCGTTCGAAAAATTTCTAATTAAACCGATTAATTAAATCCCAAAATCCGAATAAAGCCCACTATTCCCGGACGGCACTCGATGTGCCGTCCGTTTGGAATTTATTAAAAAAAAAAAAATTTGCCGAATGACATGATGGGATTAGGGGATCAGGGGATTAGGGGAATTGTATGGGACTCCAAAAATTCATTTCAATGGCTATATTGACTTTGTCTCATCTATCCAACGGCCATAATGGGATTAGGGGAATTGTAAATAAAGTAGGGAATCAAGCTTGGGAATGGGGCTACAGGCCAAAAGTGTGTTGGACGGCACTTTATGTGCCGTCCTAGACACACGGGTGGGTTGTTTTTTTTTTTATTATTATTTTTTTTAAAATGGACGGCACTTCGTATGCCGTCCGACGATTCCGCATGCATTTTCCACTTTTCGGCCTCCGACGGCATACGAAATGCCGTCGCTTAATATTAAATAATTGTTTGTTATAATATAGCTTACGACGAGTGCAGCGAAATCCTAATATCCATTTCTATTTATCGATATATGGATAAATTTAACATTAACGACTACAGATGCTCTTAATCTGATGAATGATGTAGGGTTCAGTGCGGAGGACTATTCATGCAGCCAATCCAAAATTTTATGATGAAGACTCCGATTGTCTAAGAAATCAGAATTCAGATTTTCAAAGTTTAAGAAAGATGCTTGCTGCATGAATAAAATAATACAAATCCCACAGGAGAAGACCCCTAAAAATAGGATGTAATACTTGTGCGAGAAATATATTTGTTAGTACATTTTCCACAGACAACGAGAATAAAAACTCCAGATGAAGCACTCAGATACACACGCCAAAATGATGCAAGCAATCAATAAAGTTATATTTCTCGATATCTTAAATTTGTTTTATGAACTCTTTATTAATAAGCCGAAGGACTATAATTTATTTTTTTTAAAAGTTTATATTATTTAATTCGATTTGTTAATTTTTGGTAAAGGATACTCGAAAATCTGACCCAGTACAGTTAAATAGATTTCACCCAAGCTGCAAACAATTTAAAATATTATGTTATAAGAAGAATAAAAATAAACATAATAAAATGTATTATATCAATTAGACTTCAATCAATATTAAAAAACAAAGTTATTCTAAAATATTATGTCATCAACACATATGTGGATATTCATTTACAATTAGACTATAGGTTGCAAGATAGTATCTTACAAAAAGATAAACTTTATATTCATCGGTTCTAATATTTACGAAACTACGTATCTTTCTTTGTGTTCTCTGTTGGATATATAGGTATATTCTTACTATATGAATAATATTATGTGTAATATTATTCTATGAGTAACACGTGTGTTACATAACACCCAGAGAACTAAACAACAATAGAGGATGAACGAGAGAGGAGCGAGAGAGTACAATCCACAGCAAGCACAAAGGAGCGAGAGAGGTTTCTATAGCGAGAGGGGTTCCCACTTAGAGAGAGGAGCTAGAGTTTCGTGCGTCTCACATTCTCAGAGGAGCACTCATCGAACAGGAGCTCACATCAGAGTCACTGAGCTATCAGAAGCTGAAGCTGGGAGATCCTTGCCGAAACGAAGCAGAGAGGAGGAGACTGAAAGGAGCGAGAGGAGAAGGGTAGAAGAGCGGCGGGACGTTGAGCTCTCGAATAGAGTGAGAGGTCGACCATCCTATAGAGAGCCTCATTCTTCCCATAGAGGGAAGACGAGCGCTCATCACAGCAAAGAGGTGATTAGAGGCCAAGACATCTCAAAGAGAGATGGATCGGAGGAGAGGGAAGGCAATAGGGTGCCCACTCATTGAATCTCCTACCTTGAAGCTGTCAAGGGGTCGGGGAGGAAGGAGCCTCCGGCAAGACTCTCGGCTAGAAGAAGCTCTCCGACTATCACCAAAACGGATCAAGACGGGGAATGGGTTCTGGTATGAGCTCGAAAAGCCATCAAAGCAACAAGGAAGCAGCATAGGAACGACTCAGCGTCGGAGGGGGACGGGCAGCGCTGTCACAAGTGTGCTCAATGGGGACACACACTATCTCAATGTACCAAGGATTGGTTTTGCTACGCTTGCCGTAGAACCGGCCACATTTCTCGGGACTGCCCAAGCTTCAACAGGGTTCCGACTCCGGTGTCCTTTGCTCCTAAAGGCGGAGCATCCATTAACACCCATAGCAGTAAAACCCAAGAAAGTTTCGCTGGAGGAAGATCCATGGTGAAGGCGATGATCACCCTAACTCCGCTCATGGCAGAATTCGAACGGAGGTTTCGATTTTGCAGCGTTATCAAAGTTCAGAGCGGCAATCCAATGGCTGAGGAGATAGAATGTCTGCTTTACGCCAACATAACTCCAAATGCAGCTCTTCAATGGAGGGTGCAGCATCTGAACTGCAGTTCCTTCTTAGTACATTGCCATGACGAAGAGAGGTTGAACGAAGTACTGGGCAAGAGGGGAATGGGCTCTGAAGACTTCTACGTTACTTTTTCTCAATGGTCGTGCAAAGTCGGAGCTCTGAATGCGAGCGAATTGTCGTCAATTTGGATCCATCTCTTCAACTTCCCCCTCCACTGTTGGCTCCGTTCTGGTTTCCAGAACCTCGTTCGAGGCTTTGGATTTCTGCAGGAAGTCGATAGAGCTACGATAACTCAAGAGTGGAGGGAATTTGCGCGCATTAAAGTGGGTTGCGATAATTTCTCTGACATTCCATCAATGGTTCAGGCGGAGTTCGAGGGGGAGTTTTACGAAGTGAAGCTGATCGTGGAGAGGAAGAAGAACGTTTCATTTGGGAAAGTTTCGATGCGGGAGGAGGAAGAGTGTTCAGACGACAGGAAAAAAGATGAGGAACAGGGTAGATCGAAGGTAGACGATGACGGTGGACCGTCCGATCCCAAAGATCTTAATCTTGGCCGTTCATCTTCCCACAAGGAGCAGTTCCAGATCGATGACCAGTACGGCTCAAATTTGAAATGCATCGCACAAAAAGATGTACGACTAAAAGGGAATAGGGAGATAGCTATGTGGCAGGCAGTACCTCAGCGGCGTGAAGGGAAGGGGGTTCAGAACGAAGGGACAGAGAGCAATGTCGGGACTGTTCGTATACCAGGGATTTTCAAAGGAGCGTCGACTGTGGGTAACGAGGCTGCGATGCGGACTTCTATGGAGGTCCCTCAAATTGCGCTTCTGACGAAGGACGAAATACAAGTCTCCATCCAAAAGGCTATCGAAGCTATTGTACGGCAAGGAGGATTTGGCGCTTCGATTTGAAAGGAAGATGAACAGTCGATTGCTAAGGTGGACCTGGGGAGTGGGCTTGGGCCGCTACATCCAGCAAAGCAAGATCCGATTCTGCTGATCGATCCTTTGGTGGACAAAGGGGTGCGTGGGCCAGAGGGTATTGCTGTTGGGCCTCAGGTAAATCTGATAAATGAAGAATTGAGCCCAGTGGAGAATCTAGAGGATATCGGGGAAAATGAAAATAGTCACTTGGAAGTTTCGATCGGTATTGGGGAGGGCAACATGGTCGACCACGGTGTATCGGAGCAGTCGGTGGACCAAAGTAAGGAGGCGTTCGACTCGGAACAAATCAATGGTATGATAGGGGCTTTGGATAGTCTACATAGCGGGGGAAGTGCTTACGACTCAGAGCACGAGAAATGGGCAAGACAATTTAGAGAATTGGCAGGAGGCAGAGTAGGAGAAAGCGAAGGGGGAAGCAGTGTTAAAAATATGGGAGATTCGCAGCGAAAGAGCAAGAGGCAGTTAGATAAATGGGGATAGAGTGGACCAAGGAAGAAGACTTGATTAGAGCAGCGACAAAGACTAGAGAGCCAACCTCGGCCTGTCAAGGTATTCCCTTTGGTCATTTTTCAGTATTAGATCTTTTAAATGATGATTCTCTCATTTATTTTGCGAGTCTGTACGGTCTAGCCATGGGGTCCAACAGGGATGAACAAATGTTTCACGTCAATATTATTAGAGGGGATAAATCTCAACAGAGGGAATAAAGTTGGGCATGGGGTCCTAGAGTTTAGGGGTTAGAGGTTTTATTTTATTTTTTTAATGTTTTACATTTTTGGAATGTGAGGGGGATGAGGCAGAAATCCAAGAAGAGGCTAATTAGTGATACTATCATTAGATACAGACCGTCCATTTGCGCGTTTCAGGAAACTAGGGTTGAATTTCCTAATATAGTTGATTTTCAAAGCATTAAAGGTATAGGAGCTTTCGAGTGGAGATTTAAGCCGTCGCGAGGGTTTTCAGGGGGTATAGCGATAGGAATAGATCCTACGGTGTTCGAGATTATAGACGAAATTTCGGGAGAATTTTCCATCACGATTACTATTAGAAGATGAGCTGATAGTTGGATTCAGACCGTTACTACAATCTACGGTCCCTATGAGTCAGCCCAAAGGAATTTGTTCTGGGACGAGATTAGGAATATTAGAGGAAGGTGTAAGGGTCCGTGGGTAGTGGGTGGAGATTTCAATATTACAAGGTTTCAGTTCGGGCACCTTGTCAAAGGAGCTCCGAGGGGTGACATGGATCAATTCAATGCCTTGATCGATGATCTAGAGTTGGTGGAAATCAATCCTTCGAATAGGAAATTCACTTGGTCAAATTTACAAGCGGTTCCAACTTTGGCGAAACTAGATAGAATCTTAGTCTCCTCAGAATGGGAAGATGTTTTCCCATTGGCCAAGGTCAAAGCGTTGGTTAGATTTACTTCTGATCACACTCCGTTAGCTCTGGACAGCGGGGAAGGGGAAAGAAGGAAAACACATCAGTTTCGGTTTGAGAAGTCATGGACATTGTGTGAAGAATCAAAGAGGATTATTGAGGATAGCTGGAATGCGCCTACCTCGCCAGATTCGGCAGTGGGATGTTGGATTCAAAAGACCATGAGATTACGTTCAAAATTGAAGCACTGGGCTAGGATGGAATTTGGACAGAATCAAAGACTAAAAGAAGAAATAGGAGAGAGGATTGAACATTTAGAAATCATAGAGGAGGAAAGAGATCTTTTAGAGACTGAATTAGAGGAGCTGCGAAGGAATAGACAAGACATTCTACATATTGGGAAGATGGAGGAATATTATTGGAAGCAACGCTCAAGATTCCAGTGGGTGATGGAAGGAGATGCCAACACTAAATTTTTCCATAAGATAGCCAATGGTCGAAGGCGTAAAAATCACATCTCTGGGCTTAATGTGGAAGGAGAGTGGTGCGAGAATGAAGATAGAATTAAACAACATCTTCACGATAAATACAAAGACCTATTGGGTAAAAGAAGAGAGCATAGGTGTTCATTGAATCAGAATATGTGGTTGGATTCTAGGCTTAATGGATCAGATAAGATCGAAAGCATCTTCACAGAAGAAGAGGTTATCTCCGCTATCAATAGTCTGGGATCAGATAAAGCTCCGGGCCCAGACGGCTTCCCGATTTTCTTCTACAAGATCTATTGGAATATCATCAAGGGGGACTTCATGCGAATAGTTCGAGATTTTCACAAGAGGGAAACTGATTTAGATCGTCTGAACTATGCGAACATTGTGTTGATCCCCAAGCAGGCTGAGGTTAAAGAGGCTGGGGACTTCAGACCACTCAGTCTTCTGAATGGATCCTTTAAAATCATCACCAAGGTACTGGCTAACAGATTGGGGCCACTTCTTAATGAGATTATTGGACAGTCACAGAGCGGCTTCATTAAAGGAAGAGACATCATGGATAGCGTGGCATCGGCCCATGAAACTGTCTTCAGAGCTAACAGAGACAAAACGGATGGCTTCCTCTTTAAAGTGGACTTCCAAAAAGCTTACGACTTAGTTGAGTGGGACTCGGTGGACGAAGCCCTAATACTTAAAGGTTTAGGGGAAAGGTGGAGAAAGTGGATATTCCATTGCATCAGAGGTGGTAAATCATCCCTCATTGTTAACGGATCTCAGGGTAAAGAGATCAAATGCAAGAGAGGGCTTCGTCAAGGGGATCCTCTGTAACGCCTCGAGCCCGGCTCAGCTGCGCACGCGGCTACACGTGCGCGCACGCAAAAGAACGGACACAAAACTCTAGCCACGCCCACCACAGGCTGCCTCAAAAGGGTGGTTAACCGTTGGGTAACCCTTCATCATGGGCTTTCCTATATATACTTCTTATTTCCCTTCCTATCCACCGATATGGGATTAAATCCCCTTAGGTCAACCGGTCAAATACACCCACACTTATCCATTCTTTCATTTAATCCTTTCCTTAGCCCCATAGGAAATCTCATATGCCCATCATGCCATCACATCCCATAGGATCATCTATAGGCCATCATTTAATGCCTACTCCACTTTTTCCTTTCTTTTTCCTTCTTTCCATGCCACGTCACTCACTTCCATTCTTTCTTTCTACTAGTATATATACTATATATATATAGTATACTAGTATATTATACTATATAGAAATACGGGGTCTCACATCCTCTGTCATCGTTGTTATTTGCAATAGTTGCTGACGGTCTGCCGGAGATGATTGCCAACGGGAACAGGGAGAGGAATCACTTTGGAATTGACATCAGGGGTTTGTCCGAGCCGATTTCTATTCTGCAATATGCGGATGATATGCTATTGTTTGGGACGTCGTCTAAAGAGGATATCATAGTGATGGGATCGGTTTTGAAGTGCTCTGAGGCGTGGTCTGGAATGAAGGTAAATTTCAACAAGAGTTGCGTAATCCAACTGAGCGAACGCTGCTCCATTCCCATCCCTATGATCCAACAGTGGTTAGGATGCAATAGGGGAGAATTCCCGCTTACGTATCTTGGGATCCCCATCAGGCCAGGGAGGCTTACTAAGGAAGACTGGCAAGCACTTATCGATAGGATCGAGAAAAGACTAGTAGGGTGGAAAGGGCAATTCCTGACGCTGGGAGGTAGGATTACATTGCTGAACGCAGTTATCAACAGTATCCCCATTTACCTTATGTCTATTTACGAATTACCGGTATGGGTAATCAATAAGATAGACAGATTTAGAAGGAGATTTCTATGGAAAGGTACAAACGAGGGGGGGAAAGGGATACATCTCGTTAGCTGGGGGAGGATCTGCAAAAGGAAGGAGTTCGGAGGGTTGGGTATAATTAATCTCAGAGACATGAACAGGGCGTTACTTAGTAAGTGGTGGTGGAAGATGGAAAAACAGCGTAATAATTGGTGGTGCAAGTCTCTGACTAATTACCGGACAAGGAAGAAATTCAGATTTGGGGGAAAGGGCATCCATAGTAGGAAATCTTTCTTTTGGAAGGGGGTTTACAGAACGGGGGAGCTTTACCACAACAATACTCTGTGTAGGATAAAAGATGGCAGGAAAACAAGATTCTGGAAAGACAAGTGGTGTGGTAATAATTCGCTTATGAGCCTTTTTCCAGCAGTGGTAGAAGCAGCTCTGAACAAAGATTCGTTGGTCTATGACGTTTGGAAGAACTCCAAATTGAGATTAGAGGTCAAGGATACACTGGAACAGGATGCGATTGTTCAATTGCAAATGGTTAATAATTTCATTCGGATAGAAGTGAATTACACCCAACAGTCGGAAGACGAGAGATGGTGGACGTTGGAGGGCAATGGAAAGTTCACAGTTTCCTCCCTATACAAAAGGCTTAATGATGGTGGTATTAGAAACAAGACTACGGAGGTGATTTGGGGTACTAGCGTTCCTTCTAGAGTGAAAGTTTTCCTTTGGCTGGTGGAGAACGATGCAATTCTATCCAGGGTTAATTTGAGAAAGCGAGGTATTGTGGAAAGTGCGTTATGTGGTACATGTATGTCCGAAGAAGAAGATACAAATCATATTTTATTCAGGTGTCATAGAGCTAGATGGGTCTGGGGGGAAGTGGGTATTTCGTTCGGAGTATTACACTGCCCGGGGTCTAGTGCTGAGGTTTGGGGGGTTATTAGAAACATCAGGAATACAAAAGAGGTTAGACTACAGTGGGAAATAGTTGTGGCGTCCGTGTTGTGGAACCTATGGCTAGACCGCAACGATTTTTGTTTCAATAGCGTCCGTCATTCTCTTTCCTCGTTATTGCAAAAAATTGACTTTTGTCGTTATGAATGGACAGGCCTAAACAGATCCATGAAGAAGATACGTTCAGGAGAGGAGACAGAGTAGCCTGCTAGCAGGGGGACATCTCTCTTTTGGCAGTGGAGTCCATATGTGGGCTGGATGCATTAGATGTTTTCTTACTTTCATGTATTTTGTTTGATGTTCGGGATGTTTGCCCGGATTAGACGTTTTTGGAGCTTTTAGCCTGCGGGCTCTATGTATTTCATATTCCTGTTTCGTTAAGTACTTTTTAATGAAGCGATGACCTCGGTCATCTTTTAATCAAAAAAAAAACACGTGTGTTACATGTACTAATTGTATGGATATCGGAACGCGGATGGAGTGAGTTGAGAACCCAGTACCCAAACCAGTATTTATCTTATAAATATTGGCTTGTGATAGTTGTCTAGGTATTCCAATTTTGATACCTAAGGTAAATATCTCAAACTCCTTAGACTAGGATATTAACCCTAATTTCCATTGTTATAATCTCTCATAATGTTTAACAATCTTGAGATATTTTGATTTTTAATTTTGAGATTAAGAGAGAAATTATTGGAGTTGATCATCCGTCGGATTCAACTCGCCGACGCTATCACCAGTCGCCGGCGCCGCAGTCGCCGGTGCCGCCGCAATAAGCCGCTGACCCGACCCCGAGCCTCCTCCTTCTTCTTCCCAAGTGCAAAGAGAGATCGGGTTGTGGACAACTCAGATCCAATTTTTTTATTGGACGTTTTTGGTGTTTGGTGTTCGGGTGGTTGGAGCAGATCCAGATTCAGATCCAGTCCAACAACTGCTCTATTGGTTAGAAATTGCTATTTGGTGTTTGGACTGTTGGAGTATATCTAGATTCAGATCCAGTCCAACAGCTGCTCTATTGGTTGGAGATTTGCTGTTTGGTGTTTGGACTGTTGGAACAGATCTAGATCCAGCCAAAAGGAATCAGATCTGGATCTAACCAGTGGAGACAATCCATTGGGTATTGTTTTGTATTCCGTGTTTGGGGAGAAGACTGGATCTACTGCTGTGTATTTCAAATTCAGATCTAACCCTCCAATTTTCCTTGATTCTTATCAAGATACGATCCACTCTAAACTTTAAAATTTGTGCTGCTGTATTTAATTTAATTTTATGTATTATTGTTTATTATGCAGTTTTACAGAAAAACCCTTCATTTTACTATAATTACGTTAGTAGTAATTGTTCAGAAAAATCCTCTAGATTTTGGAATTTACTATTTATTCCTATAAGATGGAAAAACTTAATCGTGTGTAAAAGATTCCGAAATTAGAAATATTTGATAATTCTGAATTTAACAGTTGGAAAGTGAAAGCACAAAAAGATATGTGGATGTAGTTGTTGGAAATAGTGTGGGCAGTGGGAATGTTGTTTGGACTAGATCCAAATATGTTTGGACTGGATCAGATCTAAATTAAAGATAAGTTCTTCACCAAATTTAAATTATTATTTAATTATTTGTTTGATTTTTTTGCTAAGTGTTAAAGTTCAAAACCGTATTAAGCATTGTTTAATTAAATACAAATTTGAATAACTGCTTTGGCTACGTGCTATGGATCAAATATTTATTTTGATAAATTGTAGGCTTTGACTATAAAATTGAATCTCCAATTAAATTGTTGTGAATTAGATAGTGCTAATAATTTGTTTAATTGGCTAATCTTTAACAATTTGAAGAATGTAGGAATTTCAAAGTTACTTACAAATTGTGCGTATTGGAGACAATGGATTTGCATCATGGTATGATAAGTTTGCACTACGCAGGCTTCTCCATCGAATTTAGAAAACACTTCTAACTTGAAGTGTCGGTATGATCTACTCTAATCTTTCTTAATATTTTCATGTGATGAATGTATTAACGTTTTGTGTGTTTGATCACATGATTGAGATTTTTAGATCATAGTTATTCTCGCCTTGAAAACTTGCATGTTTAGGGTTGTTAAGTACTTTATCATACTACGTGTATAGATATTTTGACAAATCCATTATTTGCAGTTTGTGTAAGATTATATATTTGCTTCTCTAATAATTAAAAAAATGTATAAGATGTATAACAAATGTCTGTAACTTAGGAGAGAGCATCTCTTAATATATGATATGACTCTATTAGTTACTTTTTGTTCTTTCTCGTTCATTGTACTGTGTGTGCAAAGTTGAATTATAACATGTTATTCATTATCTCATTTAGCGTTATGAAGATGATGAAGAACGAATAAAGAAAAGAACTCTTCGCTCAATGTGTTTGAGCAAGTGGACATTATTAGAATCACTAGAGAAAGCAAATAGTTTTGTTAAATTCGGAAGAGTAATTTTGTATTAACTCTTATAATGTGCATATATTGTCAATCACATGTATAATTTGAGTTTAACAAATGAGATAATTAATAATAATAGTTCTGATTGTGTATAGTCTTTGAACATAGCATAATTGGGTAGGATATGAGAACTATATATTAAATTGTTGGTTTTTGTTAAAACTTACAACACTGCTAAATGACACTTCATTAAGTTATGACAAATGTGAAGATTGAACTCAGATTATGATCACTAGAAAATCATTTTATATGGTGTCTAGGAGTACATTCTGATATTTGTGATCTCAGTAGCTTTGTGACTAGACGAGATAATTGTTGGTCAGAAGTATTTAATCGCTTTTGTAGATGATTAGTATAAGTTTCTCATATATATGAAGAATGAAGTACTTATTATTCTTAATGAATTAAAAAATATAGTTAAATGCTAAAAATCAATGGTTCAGATTTGATAGAGGTAGTGAATATCTTTCAATGATTTTAGAGAAGTTTGCAAATGACATAATCTCTACTACACTGTACTTACAACAGTCAAACGGTATTGATAAAAGTTAGAATCAAACACTTAGTGAAATGTTGAATTCTATAATATTGATCGTTGTTTGTCTTGTGCAATTATGAGTGATGTTGTATTGTTAACCATATCTCTAATGTGTTACTACACTCTAAATTGAATACACCTTGTAGATCATGGCATAAAAACTCAAATAATTTTGTAAAAGTAAAAATTTGTGTTGTGATACATTTGTGATAGTACATGACCCTAGAAGTCCTAAAGTATGACCTATAACAAATATTTGTGTGTGTTTAGAAAGTGCAGAATATAGTTCTGTGGACAGATGTTGGATCTATCTAATTTGTGTTAGAAGAATCTTGACTTGCAGAGTTCTTTGAGGATGTGTTCATCAAAGATAAATGTATGAAATGATTTAGTTCTACAGATACGGTCAATGATTCACAGTTAGAATTAAGAACCAGCCTTACTAACACTTAAAACTTTAATGACAAATGAGCCAAGAAGAGTCTTTAGTAGACAATGAGAATAATTTGTGTCATACAATAATATTTTAAATTAGTTGATCTGCCGAAATGGGCTAAAACTATAGTAAGTAAGTGAGGTTTTGTGGAAGAAACTTAATTTTGATTGTTCAGTAGCAATTTTAATGCATTTTAGTAGCTAACAGATTGACTGAGAAAAATAGGGTAGATTTATTTGATGTCTACTCTCATGTTTTTCATATTACTTAAGTATTCTTCTTAGCTTTACATCTATTGAAAATTTTGTTATTCATAAAGGATATTTAAACAGTTTTGTACTAAAAGTTTTGTACGTGATGTTTTGTACCGAACAGTTTTGTACTGGAAAGTTTTGAATTAATATGTTTAGTGAACAAGATTTACAATTTAGTAAAATTATTGTATGTTCTTAAAACATGTAAAGCCGGCGAATAAATAATTTGACAAATTTTTTAAAGTGCCTAGTATATAAATCAAGTAATTTAGATCAGTGTCTTTAACTTTGTGGTGTGTCAAATATAATGGCTATTATTTACTTGTGTTGTTGACAAGCTTGTTCTTGGAAGTAACATCTCTATTACAAATGAAGTTAAAATTATGCTATCCAAAGAATTCAACATAAAACACCTAGGTATTGTGGACACCATAGGTATAAGAGTGAGTTTCGGTTGGCAAGGTATAACCCTTAGTCAAACTTATCAAATCAAAACGTGTTTCAAAACTAGGGATATTGTGATTGAAAGTATGTTTTGAAACAGCTTATGATTATGATAAAAGGTTGACACATAATGATGGTGCAACTATGAGATAGGTAGATCATTCTAAAGGAATTGAAAGTCTCATGTAGGTATGGTCTGCAGATTCACTAATAATTTCATACATATTTGAGTACCCTTAAGAGGCTAATGAGATACCTGAGTGGTACTCAAGAGTTTGCTTTGTGCTACTCTAGTGATTCTTCGAATGAATGACTGATCTGATGCATTATGATGCTCAGAATTTGGTGAAAGTCGATAACTAGTGAATATGTGTTTACACTAGGAGGAACAGAAATGTTATGGAAATTAAAAAACAAACAGGCACTGTGCTATCATCCATGAAATCAGAGCTCTATGTGTTATCCTCTGCAGGGGAAAAGGCAGAGTGGAAGGAAGAATTTGTTACTAGTCATCCATTAAGAAGTTTAAGTAACTCTCTAATTCTGTTATGCGACTGTCAAGCTACAATGCACTGTAGTTCATAACTCACTCTATAATAGTCAGATGAGTATATTAAGGCTAAAAAAAGCCTAGTTGAACTTTCTTATGAATATAGTGCAATTGAGACAAAATATGGCTAATGCTCTTGCTAAGAGACTTGAAAGTGATTTAATTATCAAAACTGTGGGGGAAATGGAGTTAAAAGCTATTGATTCAAAAACTTTAACATCTAAGTTGTTTTGAGATTTAGAATTCAATTGGAGCCATAGAAAAGTTCAAACTTAAGCATCAATTTTAGGCAGTTGACATGCTTTAGATAATTTGAAAAGTTCAATGTAAATTTTGTCAATATATAATTTCATTCTAATTTTGATGATGATATGTATTTTCATAATTTACTTAGAATCATCTTATTATTCCAAAAGAAAGTGTGAAAACTTGTCGATGTGTTTCTGATGTTTAGAATGTCATTATATCATTTCAATTTTGATGATATATCTCTTTTATGGATTCTTGTTTCATTCTAATTTTGATGATTCAGAATTAACCATAATTGATTTGACTGTTCTATCATTCCAATATGAAACATAGTATAGTTCTTGTGTAGAAACTAAAATAGTTTGTGTTCTTTATTTTGTTAAAGAAACTTGATTATGATGCTTGCGTTATATTTTGCTAAGCTATCGTTGAATTGTATTAAGTTCTTTAGTGGAACTAGATACTTTATGAAATTCGCTAGAATTCTTAGAGATGTATCTCTTGATATTCTTATTTTTAATTAATAAACTAGTAAAAATGGAGGCATTGAATCTGTCAACATAGATTTCAAAATAATGATTTGCTCAAAATGGAGAAGTAAACATAAAGCAGTTTGTAAGGATATTGTTTTGGTTTATTTCTCTCGAGAATGAATGTGTCACTTGCTTAATAAAACTTCTGTTGAGTTTAAGACTCTTGTGTTCATTGAGCTTAAAACTCTTACTTTGTTTTTGAAGTTTATTTGCTTTGTTTGATTTTGAAATGACAGATTTCTCCAGTTGGTTTAGTCATTGTGAACTATTCTGTTGTGATATGGTTTGGGAACTGTTTAATTATTTTGGTTTAGTCTTTTTGAACTATTCGGATTTATAATTGATTTAGTCCTTATGAACTGTACATTGAGTGATGCATTTCTTCTATTTAAAGACTGCTATCAGTTAGTCAGCTTCATGTTGAACTGATGAGATAATCCAGTACGTTTATATATTAAGAATATAGGAGGAGATTGTTGGATATATAAGTATATTCTCACTATATGAATAATAGTATGTGTAATATTATTCTGTGGGTAACACGTATGTTACACGTACTAATTGTATGGATATCGGAACGCGGGTTGAGAGGGTTGAGAACCCAGTACCCAAACCAGTATTTATCTTATAAATACTGGCTTGTGATAGTAGTCTAGGTATTCCAATTTTGATACCTACGATAAATATCTCAAGTACTTTAGTTTAGGATATTAATCCTAATTTTTATTGTTATAATCTCTCATAATCTTTAACTTTCTCTACATAGGACAACGCCACTGGGATAAAAAGACAAGAAAGACGGAATCCTTCTCTTGAGTGGAAAAGGTTGCCTTTGTCATTACACTGCTCATGTATTAGTAAATGAGGTGCATATGGAAATTTGTCGTTTAATTATTTGTGGACAACACACATTTTTCTTTTAATAGTACAATGAGCATTGCTTAAAATTTATGTCGTCGATCTTTATAAACATGAACATATTGGTAAACTGCTAATGCATGGCATTATTAATGATAGTATAGGTCACGAACTTAGGAATTGATTACGGCACTTCTATTTACTGAAGCACTTCCAACTATCCATCAAAAAAAATATATGAGGATGGTGTGAATCTTACTGCATCGATAGACAGCTAGGTAATGTGGATTGACTAAAGAAATTACTTTTATATCACATTCAATTCAGTTTGATAGAACAAACACAAATATAATACTCCAGTTTACATTGAATACAAACTGAAATTGAATTTCAAACTATCTATTATTTATTTTTTAACTTTTTTTTCCTCAATTAGTAGCAGTTGTCCACAGTCGGATGGGATGCAATTCCAACTTTCTAATTGATTCCGTTTCAGAGCCCAAATTGAAGCCTGGACCTTGGTTCCACCTAAGAGTAGGATGCCTTGTTTTATGTACTCCAAATGCTTTGAATGATCAGGTTTACATATAAGGAATTTATGTACTTTTTTGAAGTACAAATCCTCTGTAACTCAAAAGGAAAAAGAAGCAGAAGAAGAAAATGGATGGCAGTGCTAAAAAGCATATAGAGATTCCTCTTATTTTATGACATGGTCAGCCATCTCAACTACGTAACTGACACCGCAACCAACAAATGGCTAAAGCCTGGACATAAGATAAGTGGAAGATGGGGACCTTAACAAGAGAATTGAGGATGGTGATGGCGAATGTTCCACGAAGACGGCTGGAAAGGGTAGATGCATGTGTGGTGTTGAGAATGTGGCATCATACAAAGGGTATTGAATAGGGGTGGCATTAGGATACAAAGGGTATTGAATAGGGGTGGCATTAGGACCGGCCCAGCCCGGCCCGGCCTACCCAAATCCGGGCTGAACCGGGGTCAACCCGCCCCAAACAAGGGGGTTGGTTCGGTTCACAAAACCCCCAAAAAAACAGGCTGCGGCCTGGCCCGCTCAAACCCGAGACCGGATTGAACCGGCCCGGGCTGACCGTCGGCTGCTGCTGGTTTTTTTTTTTCCAGATTTTTTTTTATAAAAATATTTGTAAAATTACTAAAATTTAGGGGGATAAGATTCTATATTTATGTTAAGTAGAAGTGCACGACAATAGTTCACTGTCTTCTCTTCAATCTAAATAGAGGTCATTTCGATCTCTAAATACAAATGTTTCTCCGTATTGTAATTTGAAGTTATTTGAATGAAAAAAAAATTTAGTCAGTTATTTGATTACATATTAAACTTTGTAATTTATAAATTTAATTTTTGAATATTTCTTTTATCTTTATGGTTTTAACATTTGTGAATAAATTACCTTACAAAGTTTAAAAATGTAAAAAAATATTAAAAAGGGGGGAAAAAAACCCGAATCGAACCGGCCCGGCCCCTGACTAGGGGCCAAGGGCCGGGACCGGGCCTCAATATTCTAGCCAAAGCCCGGCCCGGCCCGAGATCGACGCTGGTCCGGCCCGCCTAAACCCCGCCCGGCCCGAGATCGACGCTGGTCCGGCCCGCCTAAACCCCGGACCGGGTCAAACCCGCTGGACTTCGGCCCGGCCCAACCCGACCCGGGAGGACCGAATGCCACCCCTAGTATTGAACCAACTAAGTTCGAAATGGAATGCGAGAAGTGGAAGTTTATAATTTGGAAGGGGGGGATTATGGATTTGGTCGTCTTCCGCACAAGAAGAAGCGATACAGGTAAGAATACCCGACACAAGATGACTGCAGGTACAAGAACCGTCAAATTTGTGAAAAGTATCACATGGGGATTCGACTATAACTTTATATAGTAGTACTAGGTTTGCCCATTGACACGTGCCTACGGCACGTCTTCGGAACGGTGCACCTTGTTTGATCATATAAAATAGTTTTGGATGTCCAGCAAATTAATTGAAGTAGCAAACATAGAGAAAAAAACATATTATATAATTTTTTTTGATTTTTTAAAATTATTTTTAAAGTTTTTAAATTTTTAATTTTTTTAGTTTTTTAATTTTTAAATTTTTTAAATTTTTTAAAATTTGTATTTTCTTAATTTTTTGAATAGAAGAGGGAGGGAGAGAGAGAGAAAAAAAAATAATTAAATAAATATAGGAGTTGTTTTGGGTGGGAGATTTGAATTTGAGTTTTGGGGGAAAATTTTTGGGGGGAAAATATGTTTTGTAAAGTTAGATCTAGACCTTTGATTTTTTGGAGATTGAAGGAGAGTCATTTGATAGCTTTCTTTGTGTTTTATTATATCGATTACTTTATAATATTTTCAATTATGCAAAAATTTATCAAAATGAAGTTCAACTACATAATTTGGAGCTCATAATCCAAATCAAAGATACATTATTCCCTAGGAGGGTGAATAGGGTGATTGTGAAAAAATTAAATACTTGAATTAAAATAAATAAAAAGAGTTAGAGAAAGAAAACACAGTAAGCAGGTAAAACATAGCGATATAACGCGGTTCGACCCCCAGGTCTACGTCCACACCACCTACTTATAGCAATTCTCTGCCACAAGCGTTCCACTATATTTTAAACTCTTGTACAGTGATTCTCGAAATTCAAGTCGAGAGACCTATTACCTTCAGGGCTTCTACACACAAGTCCCGTAAAAACTCACTGAAGTGGAAGAAAAGAAAAGCTCTCAAGATCTAAAGCGATCTTGATTAAAGAAAACAATAAAAGCTCTCACACTCGGATCGTTGATTGAATAATTTGTTCAGAAGAATTTAATTGCAAGCATGAAAAATACTCAGTAAATTTGCCTCTATTTATATAGCTAGGAAACGTATCTTTCCAAAAAAAAAGAAGATATTTCTGAAAAAATCAAGTCTGCATGTTTACGGTCGACCGTATATGTGAGCAGTCGACCGTTCATCTTTCAACTTGATAGTCGAGCGATGACCGGTCGACTGACTCAACTTTTCAACTATGATGAGCCGTCAACTGTTGTGACGGTCGGCCGACATTTTGTACGGCCGACCGCTATCGTGCAGATTCGACTTTTATTTAGCGAATTTACTTTATATTCATACAAAAATTAATCAATCAATCAAACGACCTTGACATAGCATTTTCTCCCAAAAACAAAAATAAATAATTTAATTATGCTTGCTTTCTTGAATATTTGAAGCACATATTTCTTGTGTTGCAATATTCCTTGATCTTTTCGATTCATGCCTCTTATGCTTGGATTCTGTTCCCGCTGAATCTGGTATGGGGGCAAACAGATAGTATTTGTGGATTCTTGGAAAACTTTGAATAGCAAACCTGTTACCTGTTCCGCCGGAGTTTGACCATTGACTCCCGCCGTTCACCTGCAAAAAGTGCGAGACACCGGGGTTGATCCCGGCGACGCACCCTCCGACGCTCAAGTCAGTAACCAGAAGTGATTATGAAATAGCATAAAACTGGCAAAAGATTGATTACCTTTTAATAGTGGTGGATGGGGGGTATTTATAGTCGCCTTCGGGGTCAGATTAGGAATGTAATCCCTGTGATCTGATAAGGAATAAAATCCTCGCAATCAGATAAGGAATGTGATCCCTGATTCCCGGTGAGAGGATAGACACGAATCAGGGCCATTGATTTGGTTGAACCAGAAACCCTAATTCTATCCTGCTGGACTGGGTTCGTTCCGGGTTGGGACCCGTACCCAGTTGAGGTGGATCCGTTCGCAGGTTATTGGATCTTTGGAGAGGAGATCCAGTACCCGTCTCAGACCCAGTTGTAAGTGAAATTACCGTCTTACCCCTGGGCTTTACGATTCGTGCCTGATTTGGACGGTTCCGATTTAACCCCATTTTTAGCCATATCACGAGCCCCCCACTCTCGAAGACTGAGTTTGATCAGCCTTGGAGGAGTAGTTTTACTGTTTTAATGGCTGGCGGAGTTGTATCGGAGTCCAAATGGAAGGTTTTGAATCTTTGAAGGAGGTAGTGTGGTGAGTTTTCAAGTCGGTTGCACTCTAAGTTGTTCTTGAGCTTTTCTGGATGTTTGGTGATTTTTATCTATTTTTTCGGATTAGTTATTTAATTTTGCGAAGTGTTAACCAGTCGTTCGGGGGTCTTAACAACACGTTCTAGGCAACAATTGTTCGTTCAGGGGCTCAAAAATATACCCCCGAATTTATAATTATTTCCTAGAATTTTTAGTTAATTTTCCCAAATTTTTAGTAATTTTTTCGCAATTTTTAAATAAATAAAATGATTTAAATAAATAAAAACTAGTTTTTAATACCGATTTATGGCGTGTCGCGATCTGAGCCCTCCATCAGCGTCGAGCACGATTTTCTGGGCGATCGGACGACCCATGCTCCTGGGCAGATAGTTTCTCCGTATGAGAGGGTCGGCAGCTCGGCTCCTCGGCTCGGCAGATCGGCTCGGAGCCTCTGGATCTGCCGAGCTACGTGGCACGATCCTGAGCGTTCGTCTCAGCGCGGATCCCCAAAAATCGCTATCTTGTCGTTTAGTGAACGTGGCAAGATCTGGGTCGTCCATCACGTTTGAACACGTTTTTTGACAAGATCCAACGGCTGAGGAGGGTCGGCCTCTTTTTTCTCCATATGTGGAGGTCGGTTCCTCGTCCCCTCGGCTCGGCAGTTCGGCATTGTAGGCCGAATAAGTACTCCGATAGGACATTCGGTTCGACCTAGTAGCTCGAAGGCTTGACCAGGCTGTTGGTTAGCTCGGCTAAGCGCTCCGGTGGCTCAATTCCTTGTCTACTGTATTAGTGGCTCGGTGGTCCAGCCCAGCTGTTCGGTAGCTCGGCTAGATGCGTCGGGATCTTCCGACCTATGTGGCACGATCCTGAGCATCCATCTCAGCGCGGATCCCCAAAAAATGCTATCTTGTCGTTTAGTGAACGTGGCAAGATCTGGGCCGCCCATCACGTCGAGCACGTTTTTTGACAAGATCCATCGGCTGAGGAGGGTCGGCAGAATTTTTCTCCATATGTGGGGGTCGGTTCCTCGGCATCTCGGTTCGACTCCGTCTGCAGCTCGGCTCGGAGCCTCAGGATCTGCCGAGCTACGTGGCGCGATCCTGAGCATCCATCACGGCGTGAATCACGAGGTCGGGGTTCAGATCACGAGAAAACGTTATCTTGTCGTTTTGTGGGCGTGGCGCTATCTGAACCGTCCATCGAGATTTGACGCGAATTTTGAAACGATCCAACGGTGATTCAGCCTCGGCAGAATTTTTCTCCATATGTGGAGGTCGGTACCTCTGCACCTCGGCTCGGTTAGAACGGCTATTCGGTGACACATCGAGGTGTTGATTGCCGAGGGGTGGAGTTGGGTGTTTTGAAGAGTCCTTGTCCTGAACCGTCGCCACCCTCTGACCCAGTAGCTCGGTTGCTTAGCCAAACTGTTCGGTAGCTCGGCTATGCACACCGGTGGCAGGCAGCTCGGAAGGATGCGTGGCGCGATCCTGAGCGTCCATCACGGCGTGAATCACGAAGACGGAGTTCAGATCACGAGAAAACATTATTTTTTCGTTTTGTGGTCGTGGCGCTATCTGAACCGTCCATCAAGATTTGACACGAATTTTGAAACGATCCAATGGTGATTCAGCCTCGGCAGAATTTTTCTCCATATATGGAGGTCGATACCTCGGCACCTCGGCTCGGTTAGAACGGCGAGGACCAACGTGGGTTCGGCGGATCGTTTTTCCACCCGGTAGTTCGGTTGCTTAGCCAAGCTGTTCGGTATCTCGGCTAGACACTCTGATGGCCGAGTCATGGACTTAAGCAATTTGAAGAGTCTCTGCTTTGGCATTTGTCCTTCCCATAGTGGGCCTTTAAATGCCCAAGGAAGCCCAAACGTCGCCTTGAGGTTATAAATTCTCACTCCCCCACCCCAGAGCTCATTTCTCACTTTTCACTCCAAGTTTTCACTTTTACTCTCTGTGCACTCTGCTAGCGGCGATTTCAGCTCCAAGGCGGTTGCGTTAGCTGTCGCATGGGCCAGGCAATTTTCGGCAAGCTAATTCCGACCGTGAACGTCACTTCAAGGCCACGTCACATCATGGTCAGTTTATTTGCCTTAGCTTTTTTTTAGAGATGTCAAGGGTAGACTCGGGGAGTGAGACCTCGTCCTCGGGCGATAGTGGCGCCGAGGAGAGGAGGCAAATGGAGATCCGAAGAAAGGGGAAGGAGGTGGCCGGGCCGTCCGAAGCCGAGGTGAAGAAGAAGAAGAAGGCAGTGGCCCGGTCTCCTGTAGTCGAGGAGATCGTGGAGCCCGAGAGGCGAGCACCTGAGTCGGGCCGGTACCCGAGTGTACTGTCCGGCCATGCCGGAGTCAGGCAATACGAGGGTGACCTTCTGAAGAAGGCGATTGTAGGTCGGTCGGCAGTCTACGAGGAGAACAACCCGGTCCTGACTACCGAGGTAGACGAGATTGCGTCGGTATTAACCGAGAAGGACCTGCTCCGGATTAGAAAAGGGTTCGCCATCCCTCCGGAGTACAAGCTGATCCTCCCCGGCCCTGGGATGTGAGCGAACTCCAAACTGTCGCCGGATATGTGTGTGTTTGACTACGACTCGCTGAACGCCGGATTGCACTTTCTTCTGCACCCTTTTGTGTTAAAGGTCCTCCAGTGGTACTGCCTGGCGCCAACCCAGTTTATGCCGAATACCTGGTGCCACGTGAATGCCTTCTTGCTGCAGTGCCGCAATGCCGAGGTCGAGCCAGACATGACGATCCTTCGGAGTATGTATCGGATTCACCGGATGCACAAGACCGAGCATCGCTACTACCTGTCACCCCGGAAAGGCGTTAGGCTCATAGAGAATCCGGACTCGATAAAAGGTTGGAAGGAGAAGTTCTTTTTTTGAGGGAGCCCTCGATGCTGAACATTCCGACTCGGTGGAAAGTAGAGGTGCCGAAGTTTGCAAGGGCCGACCCGGAACTGACAGTGGCCGAGGCGGAAGTGGCGGCGAAGATCATTGCTCTCCCAATGTTGAGCTGGAGGGAAATGACTGAGGAGGTGTTACATGGGTCGGGCCTTAGTCCGATCGACCCGAGTACGCTCCTGGCATCTTGTAGTATTTTTTTCCTAAGTTTCTTGCTCGTTTTTCTAACTTGCTATTTGTCTTGTTGTTTGGAACAGAAGCGCCGAAGATGGACTTCATGGGGATGATGAACGAGCGAGGCAAAGTTGCCGACGGAAGGAAGAGGAAGAGGCCGAGCACGATGGCTTTGTCCGGCCGACCCTCTAAGGTTCCTTCGGCAGTTGCTCCGTCTATTGCTGTTCCTGAGGCCCCCTCGCCAGCGGTGGTCATCTCCGCCGACCCTCTGTCTCCTGCCGAGTCTGCCACGGCCGATGAGGCCTTCAACATTTCTGCGGCGCTGTCGCTCGAGGCTCTGCCCCTGACCACTCAGGCCGAGGTGATCCTGACCGAGCAGCATAAGAAGCTGTTCGTCCCCGACTGGCGAGTGAAGAACCATGAAGGCTTCCTTGGGGACTCACAGATGTGCATGCAAGCTGTCAAGCACTTGGCGACCCCAAAGGATCGAGCCGCACTGAAGGCGGGGACGACTGGCGATGACACCTACGAAGTCGCTCGGTCGCTTGTGTTGGTAAGCTTTGTATTCATTGTTTTTGAGAATTTGTTAAGTTTGCCGTTCGGCTTTTACTTTGTTCTTACTCACTTTTTTCTTCGGCAGGCCACTTGTCACTTCGACCACCTCATCCAAGAGTTCGCCGACCAGGAGAGGGAGTTGAAGGCCGCCAGCGACAAGGACAGGGCGGAGAAGGCGAGAGCGGTCCGGCAGCTCGAGGCAGAGCAGAGACGCTCGGAGGCCTTGGCGGTTCGGGTCGCCGACCTCGAGGCGGACCTAGAGCGAGCTAAGGGGCAGCTCGCCGACGAGGTTGCCAAAGTCGCTAAGGCTGCCGAGGAGTTGGCGGCATCTGCGAAGGCACTGGAGGAGGCGAAGGCGGAGAAGGATGCCGCGGCGGCGAAGATAAGGGCGGAGGTTGAAGCCGAGGCGAAGGCGCACATGGCTTCTAACATGGAGAAGTCCTACGAAAGGGCACTCGACCATGTTCAGGATCGCGTCCCCGGCTTCCAGAGAATTGGATATAGGTTGTGGCCCGGGGCCATGGTAGAGGACGAAGAAGAGGAGAGCGAAGAGGAGGAAGGCGACGAGGAGGAGGGCGAAGCGCCTGTCATCCACGAGACTGTGGTGACCGACCCCCAAGCCGAGGCAATGGGGGGCGATGGGCCGTCTGGCGAGGCGCTTGTGGTCGAGCTTCCGCCGCAGGTGGACCCTTGATCTCCTCGTCGTTTACATTTTTGTTTTTCTTCTTTTAGAATGTAATGCCTTTTTGCGGACTGGCCACCGCTTCTTTGCTATGAATGAAAATTTTGTTTTGAATTTATCTAAGTGTTTGGCTCGGATTTTAGTCTTTCAATGTAATGCTCTCGTCTTTCAGATCGTCGAACATGCACCGGTTACCGCAACCGCTCGGTGCCATGCCGAACTGTTTAAGCAGTCTCGCGAGGCTCGCCTCGAGGGCGAGGTCGAGCTGATCAGGAGAGTGTTGTTCAATGTGGAGAAGAAGAACAGCGAGCTGCTGGCCGAGGTACACCACTTGCGGATAGTCAAGGAGGAGCTCTCGACGAAGGAGGAAGAGCTGGCCTCGGCGCTGGCGGAGCGAGACGAGCTTGCGAAGAAGGTCGAGCAGCTGCAGAGGGTCACAGTCGACAAGAGCATCGAGGTGACCCATTTGCGTCGTATTATATCCGACAGTGCTGAGTACCCGGGTTCGGCAAAACTCCCACGGCTAAAGATATCGGTGAAGGATGACACCTTGAAAGATAGGATCGTCGAGCTCGAGGAGGAGGTCGCTCGTGTGAGGCCCCAGCCTGCGAGGGCCAACGTCCGCAGTACCTCGTGCACACGCGAGGAGTGCGAACGAGGTATTTCCTTCTATGAGCTCGCGACTCGTCCTCCCGCCACAGGTCGGACCGCGGCCGATGCCCAGAGTGGCATAGCTGTTAGCTCAAGTAGAGCCTCGGTCGGAGCCACTGTGAGGGTTAGTGGCGAAGAGGCGTCCCAGTTTGTCGGCCTAGAGACGAGCTCGGAGATGAAGAGACGAAAACCCCGAGTGTCCCTGAATCGGAATGTCCTTATTTCGAGGACGTGCTGAACAAGTTGTACTGGGCTTTTGATTTCTTGCATCGTCTTTTTTGTTGTAACTTCTTGCCTTGTAAATTTATCAAGTTGTTTTAATGAAATCGAAGTTCGTCTGCTCATTGTTGTGCCATAGTTGCCTTACTCTTGAAACGAACCATAAGAACCAATAGTTAGCTTCTTCGAGCATTCTAGCCATAGGACTCTTGCCTTAGCTATAGAACTTTAGCTCTTGCTCGGGGTATACCGAGGCAACTTTGCACTTCGGTAGTGTGGTAACTCGGATTTCAGACCCGAGCCACGTGGCTCACTTTGGACGGCCTATCACGATCATGGTACGAATCACGAGGCGGGAGGCTCGAGTTTCGAGAAAATGCTATCTTGTCGTTTTGTGGATACGTGGCACGATCTGATCCGTTCATCACGTTCTAGTACGCATTTTGAGACGATCACTACAACAAATATGACCTACGATAGCATTCGTAAAATGCTATAGTAGACCTACGATAGCGTTTTACAAACGCTATCGAAAGGCCCGCTATAAAAAATCTACAGCGTTTCGCCGAAACGCTGTCGTTTCTATAGCGTTTCGGAAACGCTATAGAATCTACAGCGTTTCGCCGAAACGCTATAGAATCTACAGCGTTTTGCCGAAACGCTATAGTTTTTTATAGCGTTTTGTAAATGCTATAGAATCTATAGCGTTCGGCAAACGCTATAGTTTATATAGCGTTTTGATATTTGTGGTTTTTTACAGCATTTTAGGAACGCTATCGTTTTGATATTTGTGGTTTTTTACAGCATTTTAGGAACGCTATTTCGTTTTAACTGTATACAAAAAAAAATCTACGGATACAAATAAAAATCGATTTATCGAAAATGTAAATACACCATTATAACTATAAAAGGTTCGCAAATTTGTGTACAAATATATAAAAACATACCAACATAGAAATATGTACACAATAAACTGATACAAAAGTTCATCCAATAAACGAAAAAACTAACGACAAAAAATTCTTGAGAACCAACTTTTCTTACTGATCTTGTTTTCAAGTTTTATTGTAACTGTTATAATTTCCTCCAGTATCCTGCTTACATAAAAATATCCATATCTAAAAACATTGTCATACAAAATATCTCTAGAATCACCCAACTAGCATCTTTAAGCTCTTGAATTAAGAGTGAATCTCCAAGTCAATGAGTCAAACTGCAGTACAACTTAAAGACTTATTGGCTTACTGCACATCTTTCTTTGAGGTAGTCAGCAGCCTGAAAACAAAGGAAAATTCTTCAAATCAGTCGGTAAGCATGCTTAAGGGTTTTTCTGCACAAGTGTCACAGAAATATTGAAATTCCATATAAATCTCACACAAATCGCTATAAAAAATATGAAAAGCATGAACGTCTCTTTTGAATTACAGTAAATGCCAGACTTGTATACACCTCTCTGGGTATAAAAAATATGAAAAGGATAAAAAAGAAAGCGAGTACGTACTAACAAATGCTTTAGCAAATTGATATGTGATGATTCAATCCCATGATCTGTATGATAACAAGCTGACAAGGAGAGTCCACAGTGTAATTCTTACTTTATGTGATTTTGGGTGCTAAGAACATGCACATCAGCACATTGCAGCTAAGGTATAGATATATATATGTTCGTCTCTGAAAACTTATGTGCTTTCTTCCATAATTTATGAAAAGTTAATAATTGTGTATCATGTACTTGGTTATTTGTCCAGGAACATATTATTTTTTCTAGTTGACATCTATCAGCAATACTCATGACCTACAATATATTAAGAAGCATTCAATATATTTAATCATTTCAATGTTCATAGCTCCGTTTGGTTTTTTCATTATATACAGTCATGAATTTATTTCTTGTATCAGATGTTGCGTTCATTGCAAGTGGAAAAACTCGTCATTCCAGCCATACCTGATCTACTAGAAACATGGACAAAATCCTTTTCTTTCAAACCTCTGGAACCACCCCATAAGGAAGAAATCAATAATTTGAGCCTGATGGTTTTTGCAGAAACAACTCTCTTACAGAAGCCCGTGTTCACTACAGTTCCAGTTGGAAAAGGTACCAGTGTTTTTTTGCCTCTGTGTTTTTATTTTTTTTTCTTCCCGTCGTGGTAAGTAAAAACACTTTCTAGAGCTAATATACGCCCTCCATGAAGTTAACATACAAGTTTCCTCTTTGGTTTCGGTTTGTTGTTGATGTAGGACATGTTGATGATGGGGTGAGTTGTGAGAAAAAGACACCAGAAATGCATGAAGAACAGAGAACCTTTGGTGACCAAACTAATTACAGAAATCAAAATGGAGGTAGGAAGGTAATTCACGAAGACCATGAACCACCAAGATCCGTTGGTGAACAAGTAAACACTACTCCCCATTTTGGAAGCAGTAAAAGTACACTGGAAAGGCCTGATCTAGAGAGATGTGTTGGGGATAAGGTAAATACTACCACCTATTCTGGAAGCAATAAAAGCGCCAAGGAAGGGCCTGAACTACGAAGAACAGTCCGTGGTAAGATAAATCCCAGAAACTGTTTAAGAGGCAAGAAAGGAACACAAGAAGCTCATGATGAACTTCCAATATCGATGAATGGTAAGATAACCACCAGAAGAAATTTTGGAGATGGAAAAGGCATACAGGGAGACCATAAACTACCAACAGATGATCAGATAAGTACCAAAAATCATTATACCGGCAGAAAAAGCATGCAGGAAGGCCTTGAACTTCCAAGATCGACGGGTGATAAGGTAAATACAAGAAGCCTTGTTGGAGCTGGGAAAAGTATACAGAAAGGTCAGGATGTTTCACAATCAATTGATGGTCAGATAAATTCAAGAAACCATTTTGGACTTGCGGCAAGCACACAGGAAGGCCCTGAATTTCCAATATTATCTGGGGATCAGATAAATGCAAGAAATCATTTTGGACGTGGGAAAAGCATACAGGAAGGCAATGACGCAAGATCAACTGATGGTCGGATAAATACCAGAAATCCTTTCGCACGTGGACTAAACACTCATGAAGGCTCTAAATTTCCTAGAGCATTCGATGATCAAACAGATAGCAGAAGTCATTTTGAAGGTGGGAAAATCATGCAGGATGACCACGAACTGCCAAGATCAACTGATGATCAGATAAGTACCAGAAACCCTTTTGAATCTTGCAAAAACATTCATGAAGGCCTTCAACTATTCAGGGATCAACATTCATGAAGGTGGGAAAATCATGCACTCACAGTGAGTGACTTACTGTTGTAAACATGTATCCTATTGGACCTCACTAAGCACCACAGTTGGGTTTTCTTTTTAAAATCTTGCTATCGTATTGCAATAAATATACCAATCCAAACAGACAAACGAAAAAACAAAATAAATAAATCCATAAATATTCAAATCCAATTAATCTTTTTAGAAGTAATGTACCTAGTTAGCATCCAACATCTTGATGTGATCGGTCGGCCATGCAATTGCAAGTCCCATAACCTCATCTAGAGTATCTACACCACCACCTCGCCTAAACAACGGTGCTGAAGGTTGTCTTACTTCATCCACCCAAACTTTGGAAGCATTTTGCCCAAGGGGTACACAGTGCACTACCACCTCAGGGTCATTTGTCACCCATCGCCCAATAGCAACCACTTCACTCGGTGCCTCCCAATTTAACAATTCACACTTTCTACTTCTACGATTATTGCTGCCATTGAGTGACTAACATGAAAACATATAAAAAAAAAGTTATTTCAAGTGTTTTATATATATATATATATATATATATATGAAAAGTACTAAAGCTGTACGGGGTTACCTGTGGAGTATCAGTTGCATTAGTAGTTGATAATGGATCATTGTACCACAATTTTGAGCGCTTATCCTCATCCTCATCCTCCATATCGTCATCTTGAGCATTATCATCACTATCGCTATCATCACTATCGCTATCATCTTCTTCATCATCTTCACTATCCTCTTCATCTTGAGCATCACTATCTTCTTCCTCCATATCGTCATCACTATCTTCCTCCTCCAGATCATCCTCACTATCCTCTTCTTGTTGAACCATCCTCTGTAAAATAACAAACTGAATTATAAATCTATTATGTTTAATCTAATCAACATTCAAATGAAAATCAATATTCTTACCTTCTTATTTTTCTTATGTTTCTTATGTTTTGAGTAAGAAGAGTTTTTACACTTTGTTTGCTTTTTAAGTAGAGCTGTCAACTCCTTCACTGTTTCAGCAAGTGAATCCACCTTTCCTCTGAGCTCAACTACTTCGGCAGAGGTTGCAATCGAGGCACTTAATTTAGATTGGTTGGCTCCAGCTCCCATCGAGGATAAACGGCCTTGTCGTTCAGGCTTGTTAAATACCCTTGAATATGCGTCACCTTCATAACCCGGGCCTACGTGGGATGTCTCGGGTGGCGAAGAAGCTAGTTCTTCTTTCACCTTTTTCTGAAAATAAAAAAACTCAAAATTAATATGAACATATGATTGAACAATAAGAATCTGTATTTAACTAATACTAAACTATGTGATAAAACAATTTTAGAACCATACTATAAGATCAACATCATCTGGCTTTCCTGCTTCACCGTTCTTTTTTGTATATGCTCGATACCAACAATGAAGCCTAACTTTATCTTGACAAATGGAACCCTCTTCTTTCTATATAGCAAACAAATACAATCAACACAAACATCAAAATTATAAACAACACATTTAATAAATATAATGAAAAAAATTTATAATTAACTCACTACTATTTCAGATTGTATCCGAGCAAATCCTTTTCGACTACCACGGTAAGGGATAGTTCGTTTACTTCTCATTTCCTTGAACTTTTCACTTTTTGCCTACAAGACAAATTGTACTCTAATATAATTAATTTTATATAAAAGATAAGATATAGCAAGTTAAACAGAATAGTATACATAGTTTTTTACCTTGAATTTTGGGTTGTTTCTTGATTTTACAAATTCATCCCACTCTCTTTGACTTTTGTAAATCGGTTTCTTGTTTAAGCTTGCCCCCAATTTTGCTTTGCGTGCCCTGGCAGATCTTCCCATCGCTTGTAGGGTGTAAATTTTTGCTTCTCTATCACGTCCATTGAATGTGAACTTTTGCTGAAGTAATATGTGTATATATAAATTATTATCATAAAAATAAGCAAAAAGAATTAAATGAAGTTAACCTTTTGAAGCATTGCTATTAGTTTACTAATAAAGCATTGATGATTACTCAGTTAGTTTACTAAATAAGCACAAAGAATTGTATGCAATAAAAATACTTTCGAAGCAATTAATTACCTTTAGAAAAACAACTAGCCTGGTGATATAGCTCCGTTTGGTTTTATCAGAATAGAACATTTTATGTCAACACTCAATAAACAAAAGAAGTAGATGTTATATGCTTCAGAGTATCGAGTTTGGATCCTCAAAGATCCATATTTGATACCAATATGAAAATGGATCTAAGTCCATACCTCACTCTGTAAGCTCCACACCCTGAAATTCAGGTTGGATTTAGATTGAATATGGGGCAAAATTGCCATTCTTTACACCATACAACATGAACAAACATTGCCTTCTTAAATTAAAATAGTTAACCAATCACAAAGCTAAACTGAACAAACATTGCCTTCAAATTATAATTAACAAATTCAATTGTCAAGTTGCCTCTTAGTTTAAAGCATATACTACACATTAGTTTACAGCAAAAGGCGAATCTGAAGGTATATACAAATAAACTGACAAAATGTATGTGACAGTAATAATAAAATCTCTGCCATGAACAAACATACATTTTGTCAGTTTATTTGTATATACCTTCAGAACAGACTGAGTCACTGAATGTATTAGATCAAGAACATATATTTAGAGCTGTAAATGCAAGAATACTTCAAATTTGAGTTAAGCACTACAAATTCAATTCTTCCTTAATTAGCTGCCCCACTTAACCCAAACAATTAATTATGCATTCCAGCACCTTCTTGCACCAATGATTACTTCATTTCAAACTGAAACCACTTCAGTATATGAAAACAGCTTCAAATTTTATTTTACTTTTTTTAGATTATAGTTGCCATTCTTTACACCATAACTGAGAAAGGATCATAGTTGCTTTCTTTACACCATACAACATGATCACACATTCACAAGCATCCATGCAATCCAAAGAGTACCAGAGTCCGGAATTATATATTTTGGCTGTTGCATTAGTAAGTTCCCAACCTTGTGTTTATTTATGCATTCATACAAATAATGAATTTTAGTTCAGTATACTAAATTCTTTAGGAAGTAAAAGCTTTCATTGTGTTATATAACCAAAGCACATAAGCCTATTTTTTTCAATCACCAACCTTTTGCAAATACAAACTACAAAAAGGATGTAGACTCTTTGTTACATAAACTTACAATGGTATGAATCAGTTATCACTGTTTCGGTTAACTATTCCATTTACCTTTAGTTGACAGTTATCACTGAGTAAAGCAGATAACTTACATATATAAGTAAAAAAGAGATAGGATAAGATGACTTTCTATGGAAATTCTCTAGCACAGGACTACCAAAATGTGGAGGGGAGGGAGCAGGGGAGGGAGTATCAAAAGATTATTTAAATGAAGAGCAATAGGAACATCAATGCAGCAATCAACGTAAATCTGTGATATATATATATAACAAATCTATATATATATATATATATATATATATATATATATATATATATATATATATATATATATATATATATTATCTTACCTTTATTGCCTGCCAATAAAATTCTTTAGTCTCATCAGATATCTTTCTCCAGTCATCATATTTCAGCGGCACCATCTGACGTGCTAAAACGCCTACAAAAGAAGATAGTTTTTTTGAGTTTTCCCCAACAGGTTGACCGAGATCATTTAACGTCACTTCCAACTTTTGTCCGCTGACAGCCGATAAATTACTACAAGTTGTGTGTCCGCGAGTCCTGATCGTGCCTTCTGACTGTTGTGCTTGTTTCGATGTTTCTTCTCTCAATTCATTTAGAGTCGCATCGCCAACGACATTAGAGTCGACATGTTCCGATATACGGATCACATCATTTGATGCCTTCTCTTTCAGTTTTATTCTTCCCTTTTCTTTTTCCTTTTCCTTATCATTTTCCCTTCTCTTTTTCTTTCCCTTCTCCTTTCTCATTTTCTTTTCCTCATCCCTCCTTTTCCTTTTACCTCCTTGTTTTGAGCACTACAAATGATCCAAACAAGAACATGATTGTGAATAATACATAATAAATATGTTATTGTATACGTGGATAAATGGTTGATAATAGTTTTTACCTCTTCTCGAGCCATGTTTGAAAGAAAGACACCTCACTTAAATAGACAGCCAAAAACAGGAAAAAAATGAACATGTTAGAAAGATTCATCATCATAATTGGAAATTTCAACATGCAAATTATCACTAACAAAAATATAAAAATATTGAAGTAAACGAGTGATCATAGAAATTGTGGCAGAATCAGTTATAATAAGTTTCACTATGAAGTTATGATAAAAAAATATAAATAGTTGTGCAACAAAACAATATGAAAAATTACACATAGATACCCTCACAGTTCTTTCTTACATATTCATTATCCTCATCATCAGTATTCTTATCAAGTAAGGATACATCTAATGGTCTTGAATAAACACTCTCATTATCCAAATCCAACTCATTAATACCTCTTGGTGGCGCCTTTAGAACAACATACCAATTAGATGAATCACTTTCCTTAGAATAAAACACTTGTTTTGCTTGTGATGCTAGAATAAATGGGTCATTTTTAAATTGTTGTTGTCCTTGGTGCAGGTTAACCATAGTAAAACCTTCATCAATTTTGACACCAGTTTTCGGATTAGCCCAATGACCAAATAAAACAGGAATCTGAAAAGTAAAATAGTCCAGTAAAATAATATCTTTGATCACTCCATAATAAACAACTGGTTTGATCTTTTGGTGCTTATCCTTCGAGCTCGATCTGCTAACAGTTGTTGCCTCATATGAAACCCCACTATTTTGAGTTGACTTGAATGCATCTTTTATGTGAAAGCGATAGTCATTCACAACAAACCCAGAATAAGAGAGAGCATGCACAGATGGACCTTGTGCAAGCCCTCTTAACGTTCTGGATATGTTATGAGTGAGCATACCATGAGTCTGCCCGTGAATCTGTTCATAATCAATGATACACTATTACAATTATAGGCAGTAATATATAATAAGCCAAAAATTCAATGATTATATATATAATTAGACCTTTTCTTTTAACCAGTCTGAGAATTCTTCTGAATGTCTATCTTGAAGTAAAGTATCATTTTTGACCAGACGTTTGTCCAAACGCTTCAACTCCTTCAAGTGTATCCTAAAATAATTAACAATGGTTACATGCTCTTATGTAAAAACATTATCATTGAAAATTACTTTTCGTACTACACTTACTCTAAATATGGCTCAACCTCGGCCATATTAAACAGTACACATCGATGAGCACTTTGTAGCCTTTGATAATCCAAAGTGATCGATGTTCCTTTTGAAATTGGCCGACCTTCAAGTATCGCATCATTCTCGAAATCTTGATTTCTATTTGAACGATTATCCATATCAGCCACTTGACTCATGCATTTACTGAAAAACTGCATGCACTCATCTAATAAATAGCATTGTTCTATACAACCTTCAGGTCGTGCCAAATTTCTAACATATCCTTTGAATGTCTTCATTTGTCTACAGAAAATAAAATTAATATTTTATGATAAAAACTACATAAAACAAATAGAATTACAAAAAAATCAATTTGTTACCTTTCAAAGGGATACATCCATCTTTGTTGAACTGGGCCACATAATCGGGCTTCTCGTCCCAAATGAATTGTCAAATGAATCATAATATCGAAAAAAGCAGGAACAAAAAATCTTTCAAACATGCACAAAGTCTCAACAACATCTGCCTCCAGTTTTAACATTTCCTCCGGGTCAATGACCTTTTGACATAATGCATTGAAAAACGCACATAGTCGAAATATTGCATTTCTAGGCCCTTTTGGGAGAAGACCTCTTAATGCAACAGGCAACAATTGTTGCATTAACACATGATGATCATGAGACTTGAGGCCAATAATTTTACACTCGTCCACTGATATACAGTTCCCAATATTTGAACTATAACCATCAGGTACCTTAAGGTCAAATAACCGTTTACAAAACAATTGTTGTTCCTTTTTCGAAAGAGTGTGTGGCGCAGGTGGCAGATAAGTTCTCTTTCCATTTTCCCGTTTTGGATGCAAGCCATGTCTAATTCCCATGTCTTCCAAATCCATACGTGAATTTATCCCATCCTTTGTCTTTCCCTTCACATTCAGCAAAGTACTAATAATGCTATCACACACATTCTTTTCAATGTGCATTACATCCAAATTATGATGCAGTACTAAATGCTGAAATTGAACAAAAAGAAAACAATTGAGATATATAAGAAACGTAATGTTAATTAATTGCCAAAAAAATATGAAAAACTAGATAATAAGATAAATAAAGTTGGTTATATATATTACCTCCCAGTAAGGCAAGTCAAAAAATATTGACTTCTTCTTCCAAATCTGTACAGATTGCAACTTTCTCTTATTTTTCTTTGACCCCTTTCCAAAATCATTTTCAATATTTTTAATCTCATTCAAAATTCTTGATCCGACCATTAATCTAGGTGGCTCCTCAAGCTCTTGTTTCCCATCAAACCAACTTCTTTTGAACCGTAATGTATGTTTTGGTCCAAGAAACCGCCTATGGTTCATGTAAACATTTTTTTTACTGTGTTTCAACCATTTAGAACAAGTATTAGTACCACATATGGGGCAAGCTAGTTTTCCCTTCGTAGTACATCCAGCCAGGTTACCATAAGCTGGAAAGTCATTTATTGTCCACATCAAAATTGCTTTCAAGTTGAAAAATGTTTTGGTGAAAGCATCATATGTTTGTACACCCACATCAAATAAAACCTGCAAGTCATCTATCAGTGGTTGTAAATAAATATCTATGTCATTTCCTGGTTGATGTGGTCCTGAAATCAACAATGATAACATAATATGTTCCTTTCTCATGCATAACCCTGGTGGAAGATTATATATTACCAGCATCACAGGCCAACAACTATGTGAGGAGCTAAGACCACGAAAGGGATTAAACCCATCTGCAGCCAGACCAAGTCTAAGGTTGCGCGGCTCGGCAGCAAAAGCTGGCCATTTATTATCAATTGTTTTCCAAGCCAAAGAGTCAACAGGGTGCCTAATTTTATCATCTTCACTTTTATGATTGTGATGCCATCGTAAATTTTCAGCAAGTTCTGATGTTTGGAACATTCTTCTAAACCTTGGAATTATTGGAAAATACCTCAAAATCTTAACTGGAACTCCAATAAGAATCTTCTCGGTCCGATGATCCTTCTTCCACCGTGACTCATGGCACTTCCTACATTCATCATCATCTTTGAACTCACCTCTAAATAGGCAACAATCGTTGACGCATGCATGTATGATTTCACAATCAAGTTTAAATGACTTAATTAATTGCTGTGCAGCTCGTGCGGATTCTGGGATTGTATTTTCATCAGGTAACATATCATGCAATATCTCCAAAAGATGATTAAAACATTTGTTAGAAACACCATACATGGATTTATGCTTATAAAGAATAATTGTTGCTGATAGCCTACTGTATTTAGTGCAACCAGGATATAAAGGAATATTAGCATCCTTCAACATATTTGTTAAGTCATCATCTCCCTCTTTACCATTAGATTCATGAATACCCTCATTATCAACATATGCATCTTCAATTATTCTATCTGGCAATACAGATTCCTTAGTAGAACTCTTCGCATTCAATCCTTCCCCATGCCAAATCCAATTTGTGTAAGTCATATCCATTCCACGCTTGAGCAAATGAAGTAAAAGCATATCCTCATTTCCACGACAGAAATTTTGGCAATCTCTGCATGGGCATATAATCCAGTTTGGGTCCTCAGCAGTTGACTTCGCAATTTCCACAAACTGATGAACTGCCACTTTATATGCTGTTGTATTTCTATAAATTATAAAATAGTGGTCATAAAAGCATGTAATATCTTAATATCTATTATATATTCAAATATTAATTTGGGTAAGATTTCATTACTTGTTAAGATGAACCCAATCTTTATTCATTGTGATGACACACCAGCTCCTCTGACCTTGAAGAGATGACAACCGAGGAGAAATTAACAAGATAACACCAACAATACACACATCAACAACGTGGATCAAACTTTAATTGATACGATTTTAAAAATATGTTTTTTAAATATGTCATAGCCATTCACCAGTTGCATATCAAGAGGTACACAAATTACTAGCAAAAAATGTTAATGTAGTGGAACTAAGCCATAATGATAAACATACATGCAACCTAATGTCATCCTTAACTCAAATAAGAACTTTCAATTGCAAAAAGTTTGTCTACTGTGACTAACTTTCCACTATAAAGCAATTACCATCACTATAAAGCTGGATCGATAGTAGTAAACAGCCTCTTGCCGTTCCAAGTAACTCCAGACAAGAAGTTCTACAGAAAGAGTAGGCTACAAAATAGTTCTTTATACTATAGATGGACTTGTAGCTAAATGTAAGGATGTAATAAGTGTGCTACTTTATAGGTCATCCAAGTAAAATTGAAACAAATAAGTTTTAATAACAGAGAAGCAAGGCGAAGAGAGCATGTAATTTATTTACAAAACGAACTAAAACATACAGGTGCACAATTTCCAGACTAAACATTTGACTAAAATATATGCCCCAACGATATATACACAACTTTACATTCACTATGTCCTGATTATCATTTATCTTAATAGATTGGTGGAAATCAAAAGGGGATTTAATAAATCGAAAGAAGTTCTTGGTTACAATCAAATGAAACCAAGAGCATTTTTTATACACAGATATCAACTTAAAAGGAAAAACTCCAAGTGCCGAACGAGAACAGTATATACACACAATATCTATTCCTAGCAAATCATGAAGTAAAGTGTATACATCCCATACAGTGCTATGCTAAAAACCCTATTTCTTTATATGTTTACCTGCCAAGCCAAGGATCAAGAAGGGTTGTGTGAGGAAGAGAGGGCGACGGCGGCGCGGGGAGGAAGAGAGGGCGACGGCGGCGCGGGGAGGAAGAGATTGAGACGGCGGGGAGGGCAACGGTGGCACGGGGAGGAAGAGAGGGCGACGGCGGGGGGGAAGAGAGGGCGACGGCAGGGAGGGCGACGGTGGCACGGGGAGAAGATTTGATGGCAGCTGGGTCGGGGATTCGATCGGGAGGCGCAGAGGAGGGAGGGATCGATTTGGGGAAGAAGGGTTTTTGGAAGAGAGGGAGAAGTTAGGTTTGGATGGATTTGGAGTTTTTATTTAGAATTTTCTTTTTTGCCCATATCTATTTTGTTTATTTACAGATATAATAGCGTTTCTAAAATGCCGTAAATAATATAGCGTTTTAAAAACGTTGTCATAACTAAGAGTAAATTTCAAAATTAATCAAAGACAACATTTACTTCAAAAATGCTATTATTGATCACTTTCAATAGCATTAACACCTAAATGCTATAATAAGTCCGCTGTAGAAAGCCCTATGTGTTGTAGTGGATCCAACGGTGAAATTGGTTCGGCGGAGTTTTTCTCCGTATGTGGAGGTCGGTTCCTCTTCCGCTCGGTTCGGGATACTGATGTAGTGCAGTCGAGCCGAGCGTTGGACTCCAAACTCGCCGTTAGCACGTGGCTCAATCTGGACGGCCGATCACGATCATGGCACGAATCACGAGGCAGGAGGCTCGAGTTTCGAGAAAATGCTATCTTGTTGTTTTGTGGATATGTGGCACGATCTGATCCGTTCATCATGTTCTAGTACGCATTTTGAGACGATCCAACGGTGAAATTGGTTCAGCAGAATTTTTCTCCATATGTGGAGGTCGGTTCCTCGTCCGTTCGGTTCGGGATATTGAGGGAGTGCAGTCGAGCCGAGCGTTGGACTCCGAACCATCGTTAGAGGTGTTCAACGGTTGTGGGAGCAGTTCTGAATGGCGAACTACTTCTAGCTCGCTTAAGAGCGAGTTTGCGAAGTAGAATCGAGCCAAGTGTTGGACTCCAAACCATCGTTAGATTTGGTCAACGGTTGTGGGGGCAGTTCCGAATGGCGAACTACTTTTAGCTCGCTTAAGAACGAGCTTGCGAAGTAGAATCGAGCCAAGTGTTGGACTCCGAACCATCGTTAGAGTTGTTCAACGGTTATGGGAGCAGTTCCGAATGGCGAACTACTTCTAGCTCGCTTAAGAGCGAGCTTGCGAAGTAGAATGGAGCCAAGTGTTGTACTCCGAACCATCGTTAGAGTTGTTCAACGGTTGTGGGAGCAGTTCCGAATGGCGAACTACTTCTAGCTCGCTTAAGAGCGAGCTTGCGAAGTAGAATCGAGCCAAGTGTTGGACTCCGAACCATCGTTAGAGTTGTTCAACGGTTGTGGGAGCAGTTCCGAATGGCGAACTACTTCTAGCTCGCTTAAGAGCGAGCTTGCGAAGTAGAATCGAGCCAAGTGTTGGACTCCGAACCATCGTTAGAGGTGTTCAACGATTGTGGGAGCAGTTCCGAATGGCGAACTACTTCTAGCTCGCTCAAGAGCGAGCTTGCAAAGTAGAATCGAGCCAAGTATTGGACTCCGAACCATCGTTAGAGTTGTTCAACGATTGTGGGAGCAGTTCCGAATGGCGAACTACTTCTAGCTCGCTTAAGAGCGAGCTTGCGAAGTAAAATCGAGCCAAGTATTGGATTCCGAACCATCGTTAGATTTGTTCAACGGTTGTAGGAGCAGTTCCGAATGGCGAACTACTTCTAGCTCGCTTAAGAGCGAGCTTGCGAAGTAGAATCGAGCTAAGTGTTGGACTCCGAACCATCGTTAGAGTTGTTCAACAGTTGTGGGAGCAGTTCCGAATGGCGAACTACTTCTAGCTCGCTTAAGAGCGAGCTTGCGAAGTAGAATCGAGCCAAGTGTTGGACTCCGAACCATCGTTAGAGTTGTTCAACGGTTGTGGGAGCAGTTCCGAATGGCGAACTACTTCTAGCTCGCTTAAAAGCGAGCTTGCAAAGTAGAATCGAGCCAAGTGTTGGACTCCGAACCATCGTTAGAGCTGTTCAACGGTTGTGGGAGCAGTTTCGAATGGCGAACTACTTCTAGCTCGCTTAAGAGCGAGCTTGCGAAGTAGGATGGCGAACCATCGTTAGGGTGAAGAGCAAAGTGCAGAGAGATATAAGCATTTGTATAAGTAAAATATGAAAAAACTTTCTTTATTGAAGACTACTAGTCGGCTGCTTCTGAGTTGCGAACCGTTATTACATATGAAAAATGAAGAGGAAACATACAAGGGAAAGGAGTGGAACGGTTCGACATCCTAAAATAATTAGAGAGGCGCTGGGGTGCTTTCTTGGTATTTCGAAAGATGGTCGGCATTCCAAGTCCTTGGGATTTCTCTGCCTTCAAGGTCTTCGGACGTTGGTCGGACATTCTCCTGGGGGATCTTTAGAGTTTCGAGGGAGAGGACTGGACCCCCAGTCGAGGTCATGTAGCACTTGCGGGCTGTTTCCTGGTTGCCTTTTACTTCCCCTACTCCTGCCCGGGTGGGAAATTTCATCTTGAGGTGATAGGCGGAAGGGACGGCTTCAAGAGCCGCTAGGCCGGGCCGACCCAAAATGACATTATAAGCTGCAGGGACATCCACGACCATAAAGTCCATCGACTCCGTTTGGGTAGTAGGAGTTTTGTCAGCGGTTACGTCGAGGGTGATCACCCCTTCAATAGTCACTAGTACTCCCGTGAACCTATGGAGTGTGTAGCCGGCGGGTTTGAGTCGGTCTCGCGATAGCTGGAGGCCTTTGAAAGCGGCGAGGAAGAGGATGTTAACGGAGCTACCATTGTCCACTAGGATCCTTTCCACCTTAAAGTTTGCAATATGGAGATTGATGACAAGTGCGTCACAATGGGGGTTCGGACACCCTCAAGGTCTTTGTCTGAGAATGTGACGGACACTCTGAGGCCTTTAGGAGGAGGTGTGGCGTGAACCAAACTAACTTCCCTTATAAACGCCTTTCGAGAGGAGTTGGAGGAGCCCCCCATTGGGCCCCCATGAATGAGGTGCAGGACACGCTCCTATTCGAAGTCGGGCGTTTCATCACGTTCAGGACGCTTGTTAGCCCCCCGAGGCGGGGGAGGAGGATCGGTTCGGTCCTTTCTCACGAACCTGTTTAGTTGACCCCTCTGGATGAGGTCTTCTATCTCGTTCTTCAGGGCTCGACAATCAATGGTGTCGTGGCCATGGTCCCGGTGATAACGACACAACTTCTCTTTATCCCTCTTCTTCTCTGGGGTGTTCATTTTAGGTGCAGGTGGTATCACCCCCTCCTTCTCAACTTCCATGAGAATTGTGGAGATGTTGGCATTAAGGGGAGTAAAATTTTCAAATCTGGGAGGAGGTCGGCGCAGGCCACCATTATCCTTCTGGAGCTTCTTGGCCCCTTCCTCTTCTGTTCCCTTTCTCTTAGACCCGGAGGAAGACCCCTCAAAATTGGGGCGGTGCTCAGATTCTTCGGCCCGAATATACTTTTCGCTCCGGAGGAGGAGGTCAGAGAAGTTCTGTGGGGGCTTCTTGGCAAGGGAGGAGCGGAGGCTGGAGTTGAGGACATTGGATTGAAATGCTGCTGCAGCGACCGACTGGTCGAGGGATGCTATGGACATGGCTTCTGCTGTGAACCTTTTCACATAGTCTCTCAACTTCTCACCCTTCTTCTGGTTGAGGTAGAGTAGCGAAATGCTGGTCTTCTCAGTTCAGCGGCTACTCACGAAGTGGGTGACGAAGAGGGTCTCAAATTGCTCGAAGGAGAATATTGAGGACAGGGCAAGGCGAGAGTACCATTCTCGAGCCGGACCCTTGAGAGTTGCGGGGAAGGTCTTGCATAGCAGTGCATCGGAAGCTTGATAGATGAGCATGAGAGTCTTAAAGCTTTCGATGTGATCGACGGGGTCAGTCTCCCCGGAATAAGTCTCGAATTGAGGAGGTTTAAAGCCAATTGGTACGGGTGTATCCATTATGGTTCGGGAAAAGGAGGGCGACTAGGGCGAATGGTCCTTCCTCTAAGCTCTTCTTCTCGTTCTAACTGACCCAAGAGCCTCTCCATTTCATGGAGACGGCGGTAGACAGCGTCATCCCTTCGACGGTAATCAACCGAGCCTCTAGACTCGTCTTCGTACGAAGGAGAGCTGGGGCTACGACGACGGTAGCTCCTGGAGCGGAGAGGACTTGGCATGTGCCGGAGGTTGCTAGGAGCTGGGGGAGGAGTTAGGGACCGTCGGCAAGGACTTCGGACTGGAGGAGGAGTGGGAATCCTTGGAGCATTGGTGTTGTTGGGACGGAGATTGAGAAATTGTAGGACGGTTGCTTGGAACTGCTGGAACTTGGCACGGGTGATGGGTGCCTCGTCGTTCCTTGGATGTTGCCGACCGGCAGGGGAATGGGGTCTTCTCCTGTGATGCTCGGGGGACTCTCTCCGACCCCTTCGGGTAGGGGACCTTCTGTAGTCTCGGCGGTGAGGAGATCGCTCATCCGGATGTTGTTGGTGGGAGGCTCCCTCTCGGGCCCGCTTTTCATCCAGACGGCGGCGAAGATCCTCATCCTTCTGCCGATTGAGGATGGTGTTGCGAAGGTCGGAAGCTCAGGGATTGTGGGAGGCCATAGAATTCGAAGAGGCATTGTGGATGGAGACGTGGTCCGGATGGAGAGGTTGTTTCTGCGGGTCGGGACGCGAGACCCTTGCTCTGACATTTTGGGGACCGGGGGGACCCTTAGGAGGTTGTTGATTTTGAAGAGGAGGCTGGTCCTGTTGGAGAGGGTCCTCTGCTTGAGGAGGAAGTTGCCCCTGTTGTTGAGCGGGTTGGACGGGGACTTCCTGTTGCTGATCGGGGTTGGGTCCACGGATGGACCCTCTGGATTTTGCTTTCCTAGGAGGCATGGCTGGAGAAGGTCTGACCAATGGGAAGAGGGGAGGCTGCTATTCGTTGCTTCCCACAGACGGCGCCAATCTGTTACCACTGAATCTGGTGTGGGGGCAAACAGATAGTATTTGTGGATTATTGGAAAACTTTGAATAGCGAACCTGTTACCTGTTCCGCCGGAGTTTGACCATTGACTCCCGCCGTTCACCTGCAAAAAGTGCGAGACACCGGGGTTGATCCCGGCGATGCACCCTCCGCCGCTCAAGTCAGTAACCAGAAGTGATTATGAAAGAGCGTAAAACTGGCAAAAGATTGATTACCTCTTAATAGTGGTGGATGGGGGGTATTTATAGTCGCCTTCGGGGTCAAATTAGGAATGTAATCCCTGTGATCTGATAAGGAATAAAATCCTCGTAATCAGATAAGGAATGTGATCCCTGATTCCCGGTGAGATGATAGACACGAATCAGGGCCGTTGATTTGGTTGAACAAGAAACCCTAATTCTATCCTGCTGGACTGGGTTCGTTCCGGGTTGGGACCCGTACCCAGTTGAGGTGGATCCGTTCGCGGGTTATTGGATCTTTGGAGAGGAGATCCAGTACCCGTCTCAGACCTGGTTGTAAGTGAAATTACCGTCTTACCCCTGGGCTTCAAGATTCGTGCCTGATTTGGACGGTTCCGATTTAACCCCATTTTTAGCCATATCAGATTCAAATCATTTTGGATCTTTATTTTGATTTTTCTTTTTCTGTATATCCTGAAAATCTTAACTGAAAATATCGGTTGTACATGATACGTTTTGTGCACACCAAACTTAGGGTCAACAATCTCCCCCTTTTGGTGTGAACAAAACATACCTTAGAATTTTAAGTTTGAAATAGATCAAATTCAACTTCTCTCCCTTAATCCAATACTCCCCCTAAATTCATGCATGTACCGATTAAATGAGTGTGTTCATGGCATGTACAAAGTTGAAGCGTTTCATATACTTGAAAATATGCACACATTTTGTGAGTTACAGAAAGTCAAGAACACAAAAATTTAGAGGAAAACACACGAATCAAGAACACACAAATTTAGAGGAAAAGATAGATAAATTAAATTCTAAGCTCTAAGCTTTTCTCCCCCTTTTGGAACACACCAAGAGGGAACAGAAACACGATGTAGAGAAGTTAAAAAAACAGAATAGGGACCGGTCGACTGTGCGGTAGATCGGTCAAAAATCCCAACAGAACATGTCGACTGTAAATAATACAAAGAGAGGAGCGGTCTACCGTGCAGTCGAACGTTTACCCTTACAGAGTGAAAGTCGACCGTTCAGGCAAGTTAACATTATGGATAAGTACATCATAGATAATTACAAGATATGTAAGTTAACATTATCATCATTTCAAACTAATACATTCAATTTCATATTAAAGATGTTACAAAATTAATTCATAAGATAGACCACAAGAAGAAACATTATCGAAACATTATTAAAATGCAACATTATTGAAACTATTCCTCATCTTCATCGCCATCATCATCTTCATTATCATCTCCATCGCTCTCATCATACTCCTCTACATCGGAGGGACGGGAAAGAAGTTCCCAGTCCTCTTTGTGTTGCATGAATTCGATGATGTTGACATAGTAGTTGTATGCTTGACTTTGATAGGAGGCGAATTAAGTATGGATCATAAACATAGATGAAGAGGATGGAGGGGTAGCATTCTTGCGATGAGAAGAGGAAGAGGGTGCATTTTGGGCTCGGTCATCTTGGTGAAATTGTTGAGCTTGACGGTGGCGTGCACGTTGTGTGAACGGAACATCAATATCCATTTGTTAGGGAACGATTTACATGAGATTCTTGCTAAGAAGAAAATTCTCAACATCAATGCTAGAATCAATGGCAAGATTATAAATAATGGAGCTAAAGGGAAGACCACGGTTACGAGTGGTGAAAAAATTCATTGTGCGAATGATGAATGTAGTAAGATCGAATTTATATTCGCTTAGAATAAGAAAGATTATAAAGGATTGATCCACCCGAATTTTGGTCTTATCATTCTTTTTAGGCCAAATGTTGGTGTTGACAATTTTATTTAAGACACGGGCAATATCTGTAAAATTTGTGGGAGTGGGACAAGGAACATGAAGAAACTCAGATTTAACAATCATGGATTTAATGGTAGACTTGTCATGGCCCGGTTTGTAATCTAGTGCGTTGAAGTCAAGATAATAGGCATCGAATTCTCCTTCGGGCAATGCATATCACGTGTGAAGGTAATCGGGAGTAATTTAAACCCACTTGCCAAGAATAATTGATGAAAGTGTGAGATCATTATCTTGGATACCCTGTAGATTAGCATAAAATTGACGAGTTAATGACTCAGAGTGGGTGCTTGGTGTAGTAAGAAAATTTTTCCACCCAAAATCACGAGTAATTCTAACCATTGAACTAAATTGACCACCAAAGAAATCTAAATTTATTTCTCGGTTTGCTACCACTGTAGCAGAAGAAAGTGTGGAAAAATTAAAGATCTGCACATTTTGCGTTTCTAAACGTGATTCCTTCTCTAGTGACAGATTTAGAGGCAACATCTTTCTTACCCTTAGATCTTTGAGAGGAGGAAGGACCGTGAGAAGCCATAAAAGAGAGAGAGACAACACCAAAAACTGAAGAAGAAGTCGCAAGAGAATTTCGGAAATTTTGATGGGTTTTGGAGAAGGTGTGTTAGGGTTTTCGTGGAGGCTGGAGAAAGAAGAAATGTCACGCTCCGCTTCCCAAAAAGAAGATACGGAATACGGATACGTGACTAAGTCCAGCGAATGGATTTCACCATTCTTAAGTTGTCAGGATCTTTACAACGAGTGCAAGTATAAACAAGAGATATACAAAAGGAATAGTCAACCACGCATGCATAACTGAATTAATATAGTCAACAAGATTACTTGAAACAAGAAACAAGAATACTGAATTTCAAATAATCACGTCTGGAACAAAACACAAGTCTGGGACAAAAAGCCCAATACAAATATCCATTAAACAAATTACAATTATTCTAGATAAGCAACAAGAGATGAATAAATGTAACAAGAACTCTAGCCAACTAGAATCTTTGATCACCTACTCCATCGGGCAGCTGATCACCAAATCTGCAATTTAACAAATTGCAGGAAAAATGAAAGAGAAATAAAACGCCCGTCAATGTAAGTTACGAACCGCTTGTAGTACAGGCACAAGTACAGGAAAAGATAAACAAATGTAGAGTAACAACGGAAACAAACATAGCATGGAATAGACATGATAGCAAAACAAAATGACTAACATGAATCAGAAAACAGAATCAGATATTATGATGAGGTAACAGAGTACAGGTAACATGTGTCAAGTGTCAAATGGTATGCAAACAGATATACAGATAACATATGTCAGGCAACAGATAAACAGGAATATACAGGTGATCATGTTATTACAGGTCTTGTATTTATTTCTTTCTAGGTAGTACTTCATGCGTCCCATCTATTTACCACATGGTTGCTACATTCAAACCAATCTGCATTTAAATTTTGTAGTGGACTGTATAGGGCCGTGTACTCAGGTATCAGATAAACAGATATAGGTATAGGTACAGATAGAACCTACGGGTCCTCTTCTGAGTACACCTTCTTATAGGGAAGTGTGCAGCCAGATAATCAGATAAACAGAATCGTGTATTATGTATTCATGAAACACGTAACAGATAAAAGATAACAGATAACATATAACAGGTGGGAAACATGGGCCCCCTTCCAAGTACACATTTCTATATTTTCCACTAATAAATTTTTCCATTAATCTCGGATTGATTATTTGTTATTATTATCAAACAGGCATATATACGTGTAACAAAACAGGGTAAGAATAATATAGCATAAATAGGTAACAGGTTCAGGTTGGAAGATAAACATGTACAGGTGACAGACAACTCATAAAAGGATAGGACAACGAAAATTCTAGTTTAGGACAGCAAGACAGTACAACACCAAATCTGGGATTCCCGTTGCCATAATCCCGCAAACCTAGATCCGTCAAAAAATCTGAAAAATAGACTCTCGGCCGAATCCAGCAAATATATATACGTTATATAGTATTTCACAAAAACAAGACTCAAAATAGAATTGTATACAAAAAAACATGTTCAGCCAGAAAACACAAGGTTGTATTCATAATCGGAAAAATAGCATAAAAACTTACTGATTAAATCCAATAAAAATCTGAGGTACCCTAGTATGTTTGGTACCAGAAAATAACGTTTCATAATTTTTCAACATAGATATTATAGTCAAATAAAATCCGAAATCAGCAAGATACAACAAATTTGTAAATCTGAAACTCTTGACACAGCAGTACTAAAACAGTAATAGATTACGAAATACAAATTGAAATCTGATCCGTCAAAAGGGTGATAAAATAGATACAACAGGCTACAATTCATATTCACAAAGTTTTTATAAAAAGCAAATAGAATCAGGTTGAAATTAAGGTTCTTTACTGAATAGCATGAAAATTCTACAAGTATAGTAGTTGTTTGCAAGCATAGAATAGTTTATAAAAGTCATCAACTAAATCCACATAAATTAGGGGTTAATCCCAGTCAAGTCTAGTTATACTCAGCAAAATACAAGATCAAAATATTATCTTTAACATCAGTATAAAAATAAATAACCATACAGAATACATATAAAACAGAATCTGAAATTTTCTACACATCTGTAGTAAAACAACAATAACTTGCAACTCACAAATCAAAACTGAGATCTGTCAGAAATTCTGGAAAGTAGACAAAACTCTCTATAATTCATATTCACAAATAATTTTTATTTACTGACCTCAATAGGGTTTAAAATACTGAACTAAAACGGGATAACAGCAAAAACAGAAATATTTTTTATGCATAAAATCAACTAGTTCATATGAAACTCATCCAAATCATAACAAAACATAAAATATGGTATACTAGATGTCCAAGCAACATGGTATAGGGTGTTTAACAAGTTTACAACAAGTTATACTACTACCAACACATCAAGCATATAAGATTTTACGACACCTCATAAATCACGAACCACATACATGTATACATCAAGAATTTAGTTTTCCTAAGTTATTTCATGTCATGTGTGTAATGAGACAACTACAGGCAGGTCACACATAGAGACAAGATCTAACGAGGGTTTTCATGAGAATAGATCTTGAAGCAACTACACTACAGGCGGTATTTAGTACTTTTACTATACAACAAAAAGGAATACAAGTTACTTGCCTTGAAATTGACGACAGAAATGTTGCAAGAACGAGAATAACGGGAATGGTTTACCGGGCACGAACTCAACGAACGACTCATGAATACACGAGCGCACGATCACACGAACACACGAGATCCACCCGTACATAAAAGAGGGCAGCGGAGGGGTGTGCACGCGTCGAGAGAATGGCGGACAGTAAGCGAGTCGTGCTGGCTGCACTGTTGACGTTGCTCCATCGGGACAGAGAGCACAAGGAGAGGCACAGCGCATGGTAGCTACACTGGCCAGTTTTCGTCGGAGGGAAGGCACAACACGGGGGTCGGGTTGCCGTCAGTTGCTGTGGCATCGCGACAGGAGGTTGTCTGCGGTAGGCTGAAGGCACAGCGGATGAGGTGTGGCATCGGGATGATGAGGATGCAGGGAGATGAAAGATTGGGAGATGCAGGGGATGGACGGAAGACGGGATGAGGAGGGCTCGGGAGTGTGTTTGAAGTTAGGTGGCTAGGGTTTTGTGGTAGATGAACATGGGAGATAACAAGGATATATATATATATATGCATGAGAGTTAGGTTAATAAGGGGCTAACGGGTTGCAATGGGTATTGGGTATTATAGGGTTAATGGATCCAATATGGTTTTTATTTAGGGTTTAATTGGGTTTTGATATAGTAGGGTTTAATTTTAAAAGATCCAACAATAAAATGGGTTTGAGTTTTGGGTTCAAAATCCAATAGAAAATATACAATTAGGATTTAGATTAAAAGTAAATAATTAAATCAATTATAACAAATAGTAATACAATAGTACAATGAATCAAATAGTATACATTGAGTTAATACTCAAATACTAGTATATACAATAGGATTCTATTTGTGAATCATTGACTAAGTCTGCATGGCCAGATAGTATTATACCTTTGTCTTTGATGAAAACATCTTCAAAAAATTATGCATCTCTAAATTCAATTATCTTATTGAGAGATAAGTTATAAAATTTGTATGCCGCACTATCAACTGCACTTCCTAGATACGCACTGTACGAGGTCCTAGTTTAGGGTTTCTAGGGTCTGGTATTCTAACAAAAACAATACAACCCCATGTTTTTACTTTATCAAAACTCGGTGTGTATTTATGCCATAACTCATAAGTTGTTTCAGACAGTTTAGAGTGTGATAACATATTAAGAATATTATTAGCAGTCAATGCAGCCTCTCCCCCAAAAACTCGAAGGTAATCCAGCAGTCAATAACATAGAATTCAATATTTCTGTGTGTATTCGATTCTTTCTTTCGACTAGACTGTTTGACTGTGGTGAGTAGGGTGTTGTTGTTTCAGAGATAATGCCATTTGAAGTGCAAAATTCTTTAAAACCTATTGATACATATTCCCCACCTCTATCAGATCTGAACCTTTTTATTTTAGCATTTAACTGATTTTCGACATGATTTTTAAATTCTGAATTTATTAAGTGCTTCATCCTTAGTTTTTAACAAATAAATATGAAAATATTTAGAATAATCATATATAAAAGTGATTAAATAGTTCCGACCTCCTTGCGTCACAAAAGTTTTTAAGTCGCATATGTCAGAATGAACTAGTTCAAAAAGTTGTGTATTCCTAGAAACAGAACTAAAAGGTTTTCTAATGATCTTTGTTTGAGCACACACTTCGCATTTATCATATCTTAAGGATGTATCAGTTGGCAGATTAAAAGTTTTAGCAACAACAAGTAATTTAATATAATTCACATGTCCCAATCTGTTTTGCCAAGTATAAGGGCTACACAGTTTTGAACTAACAGCATTAATCACTTCATTTGCTAAACTAAGTCTATACATACTATTGACTAAGTAAGCACAACCAAAATAGTATGAGTTAACAGATAAAATAGCTCTACCACTTATCATTGAAACTACCATGCCAGCATGATTCAGTAAGCTAATAGAAGTTAAATTCTTTGCTAAAGCAGGAACAAATTTAGCATTATGCAAAATTAAATGTTTGCCTGATGAAAGATTGAGATCTGCAGTTCCAACCTGGAGCACCTTGACTGATTCTTCATTCGCCATAGATACGGACTCGTTTGCATCTTTGATATCAGTTAGCAGGTTCTTATTATTGCAAGCATGGCATGTAGCCCCCGATCCAACAACCAACTAGCAGAGGCACTGATCTTATCCTCACCAAGAACACATTAAAAATTGGTGAGTTCAGTGTTGCCCTCTAACAAGTTCACATTTTCATTGTTAGGTTGTTCTCTTTTGGGTAGCTTACATTCGGTGGCATGGTGACCCCACTTTCCACAGTTGTAGCACTTTCCTTTCTTTTTGACAATCTTTTTATTGACTTCCAACTTAGACTGTTCACCCTTGTTGTTAAGTTTGTTTTTCTTAAACTTAGGAACATATTTGGTATTGGTTAACACATTAGCATGAGAAAGTTGTTTCTTAGCCAATTCCAAATTGATCCTAGTTCTAGTCTTATCCTCAACTTTAACACATTGTTTGAGTTGTGTAACCTTAATTTGTTTAGGTAGTCTATACATTTTAGTCTTAAATGTAAGCCATGATGCAGGTAATTTAAAAATTATTGATCCAGTAAGAAAAGCATCACACACAATGATATCTTCAGTTTTCAATTTAGCTACTAAATTTTCAAGATTGGTTACCTGAGAGAGAATGACTTTCTCCTCTCTGAATTCAAAACTCATGAACTTATCAACCAAGTGAGTCTTGGAGACCTTCTCCTCCTTTTTGAATTCATCCAACAGATTATCCCATATTTCTTTAGCTATTTCGTATTTTATGTATACATCTGCTAACTGATCTGATATACTGTTCAATAAAAACTCCCTACACAAGTCTTCGTCTCTGATCCAAGTGGCATCATCCACATCGTCAGTACACTCATCATAGGTCGTTCGACAGATATAGAAAATTTTCATAAATTTCATTCTATACTGTGCTTTCCTCTTCAAGCTATTAAATTCAGAACTACTAAACGCCTCTAGTTTAGTAACCTCATACGGTCGGTCATGTTTTTCCATCTTAAGGAATAAACAATGAGTTCCTAAAGTTAGAGAGTATGTTCTGAATTATTACTACACAAGTAATTTAGAGAAAGAAGATGATTTATCTGTAAATCTGCCAACTAATAACAGAGTAAATAAATTAGATAATTGCACAAATCTTAAAGTTTAGAAATACCAAATCTGGTGACGAGATGAAAAACCTCACTGTCTTCTTCATAGATCTAAAAGCAATAAACACCAAAGTATGGCCAAAATATGGGTTTCTTAATGGATCGGGTAGCTGTGATTGGGTCTGACACACAAAACTCAATCAACCAGAATGAAGAAGAGGAAGGACGATCGGGCACGGCGACTGAGGGGGAGCGGCATTGTCGCCGTGATCTGGAAACAGTTAAAAGGACGAGAGTGGCACTGGCAAGATCGGACCCTGATGGATTTGCGATTCATCTGCCAGTCGACTGCAAGTCGACAACAGGCGTCAAACGGCTGCGGGGTGCGACGACACCGACTACGATGGCGGCAGCTTCGACGAGCTTCGACGAGATCCAGCAACCCCCTTTTAATTAATCTCACAAATTGATTTAATATATCTCAAGATTGTTATGTTTTGTGAGAAATTAACAAAGATGAATAAGGGTTAATATCTAGATTTAAGTTGCTTGAGATATTCACCCTCAGTATCAAGATTGGAATACCTAGACTGCTATCACAAGCCAGTATTTATGGAATAAATACTGGTTTGGGTATCGAGCTGTAAGCCCATAAACCCGCATTCCAATATCCAATCAATTGTACGTTCAATACACGTGTTACTCATATACACATGTAATATTTATATAGAGAGAATATACCCATATATCCAACATAACCTACCATGGAAATGGCAAAATAAAGAAAGAAGTAAGTTAGGGAAAGAAAAAAGAAAAAGAAACACCAAAATATGAACCCACAGAACACTATGAAAAAGGAATAGCAGGAAATGGCGAATGACTAGATTTAGACTGTATAAAAGATGTAGATAGAACAATAGAAGAATTGGTAAAAGAATCCATAATAGTAGGATTTAGACAAAATCTCTCAGGAAATACATTTGAGAAATTTAAAGAACCAACTTTTATAGGAGTAGTAGCGAAATGGTGGAATGGACTAACAGAAGAAGAAAGAATTAATATACGGAATCCAAAACCAATTGATGATAAGGGAATACAAGAAATTTCAGCACAAAGAACCCTAGTATTAAAAAAAATAATCACAAATTATGAGAAAGTAATAAGAACATGATTTAGTGTCTACAAAAAAACAGAATGACATAATATATATAAAAGGAACCAGGCAAGATGGAGACTAAGCAATTTATAAATTTGTGATATGTGTTATTTTGATAATTACGCATGTGAATTCAGAGAATATTTTCAAGATAGTCATTACACAAAGGAAAAGAATGGTCCAATGTTTGACTCATTTTTTCTAAAATTACCAGATCCATGGAGTATAAATATATATAGTACATATGTAAATGAGAATATAAAACCAAAGATAGATACTTTAGGGTATATGACACAATATGTCAAAGATTATAGAGATAAAGTATGTCAAGAAGCTAAATCAACTATTAAATATTATAGAACATATCAACAAAGAATTTGTTGTAATGAAGCAAGACCAAATCATTAGGGATATAATAATAACTATAATTATACAAAGAGACGTAAACAAAAATTCCAAAAATATAAACCAAATATAGAAAAACTTTTAAGAGATATAAAAAACCCTATAAAAGATACTTTATAAGAATAAATAAAAATGAACAATATCTGAACAATCCAAAGAAATGTAATTGTTATATATGTGGAGAAGTAGGACATATATCACCAAATATCCCTATGGCAAAGAGAATGAAAAAAGAAAATGTAAAATATGTAAAAGAAATTGAAAAAATGAATAACATAAATTATGAACCCATAGAATATGTATAAGACTGGTCAGAACACTACAAAAGATACTCGATTTACCGGCGAATATTCCCCGGCGTTTTACTAGTAGCGCCGGGGTAGGGAGCGAATAGGAATGGGGCGCCAGATGGGATGGTTATACACCGGCGGTCGCTTTAAAACGCCAGTCAATCCGCGTATTCACCGGCATTTTATTTAAAAACGCCGGTGAAGTGTATTATTCACCGGCGTTTTAATAATAAACGCCAGTGAATATACCTACACATTCACCGGCGTGTCTAATTGAAACGCCGGTGAATAAGCTGCGATAAATCCCATCTACCCTAACCTTTCGCTCGCCATTTTCCCAAACCCCAAAAAAATAAAAAAAAAGGGAGCGCTTCGTTTTCCCTCCTTCCTCGCTCTACTTCCCGTGCGTTTGCCTCCGCCGCTTCGTCCTCTTCGACAGCCTTTGACCTTTCGTCATCGTCCCTTCTTCCCTTCGTCATTTTCGATTTCCCTCCACCCTCTCTCGATTTGGAGGTGAATCGGCGATCGGAAACCACCGTGTCGCCCCGCTCTCTCTATCTCCTCCCCCCCGCGCTCGTCGCCCCGCTCTCTCTCTCTCTCTCTCTCTCTCTTCGGTATCATCTCTTGATTTCCCTTATTTTTGAAACTTAGCATGTTTTTTCTGATAGATGCATCTTGATTTCCTTAACATGAATGGTTTAGTTGGGATGAAGAATTAATAGAAAAATATATGCTTAGGTACTGGAAATTTTCATGTTCTTTTACTGTTAAAGAAGCTGATTTCATGCATCTGATTGTCATCTTGGCATGTTTTTTTAACCAAAATGGGTTCACTGTGAACTGAGGATGCTATAGCTATGTATGCCAAAATCCTCCGGATATGCACAACAATTGGGTTTTAGATTTAGTTGGGCTAAAGAATTAGTAGAGCAACATATATGCTCAGATAATGGAAATTTTCATTTCAAGATACTGTTAAAGTAACCTGTTTGCCATCTTTGGCATGATTTTTTAACAAAAAATGGGTTCACTTCCAAACTAAGTATGCTGCTAGAATTTTCATCTTCTTTTACTGTTAATGAAGCTTATTTCATGCATCTGATTGTCTTCTTGGCATGTTTTTTTGACCAAAATGGGTTCACTGTGAACTGAGGATGCTATAGCTACGTATGCCAAAATCCTCCGGATATACACAACAATTGGGTTTTAGATTTAGTTGGGCTTAAGAATTAGTAGAGCAACATATAAGCTCAGATAATGGAAATTTTCATTTTAAGATACTGTTAAAGTAACCTGTTTGCCCTCTTTGGCATGATTTTTTAACCAAAAATGGGTTCACTTCCAAACTAAGTATGCTGCTAGAATTTTCATGTTCTTTTACTGTTAAAGAAGCTGATTTCATGCATCTGATTGTCATCTTGGCATGTTTTTTTAACCAAAATGGGTTCACTGTGAACTGAGGATGCTATAGCTACGTATGCGAAAATCCTCCGGATATGCACAACAATTGGGTTTTAGATTTAGTTGGGCTAAAGAATTAGTAGAGCAATATATATGTTCAGATAATGGAAATTTTCATTTCAAGATACTGTTAAAGTAACCTGTTTGCCCTCTTTGGCATGATTTTTTAACCAAAAATGGGTTCACTTCCAAACTAAGTATGCTGCTAGAATTTCCATCTTCTTTTACTGTTAATGAAGCTTATTTCATGCATCTGATTGTCTTCTTGGCATGTTATGAGTTCACTGTGAACTGAGGATGCTATAGCTACGTATGCCAAATCCTCCAGATATGCACAGCAATTGGGTTTTAGATTTAGTTGGGCTCAAGAATTAGTAGAGCAACATATAAGCTCAGATAATGGAAATTTTCATTTCAAGATACTGTTAAAGTAACCTGTTTGCCATCTTTGGCATGATTTTTTTAACAAAAAATGGGTTCACTTCCAAACTAAGTATGCTGCTAGAATTTTCATCTTCTTTTACTGTTAATGAAGCTTATTTCATGCATCTGATTGTCTTCTTGGCATGTTTTTTTGACCAAAATGGGTTCACTGTGAACTGAGGATGCTATAGCTACGTATGCCAAAATCCTCCGGATATGCACAACAATTGGGTTTTAGATTTAGTTGGGCTAAAGAATTGGTAGAGCAACATATAAGCTCAGATAATGGAAATTTTCATTTCAAGATACTGTTAAAGTAACCTGTTTGCCCTCTTTGGCATGATTTTTAACCAAAAATGGGTTCACACCAAACTAAGTATGCTGCTAGAATTTTCATGTTCTTTTACTGTTAAAGAAGCTGATTTCATGCATCTGATTGTCATCTTGGCATGTTTTTTTAACCAAAATGGGTTTACTGTGAACTGAGGATGCTATAGCTACGTATGCCAAAATCCTCCGGATATGCACAACAATTTAATACACCGGTTTAATTATCTTCCTATTTTCTACTGCTTGGTGTTATTTACATTAAACTATGCTCAGTGTCATTTGAACCAAACTATCACTGTAATTTAATTTGTTACAAATCTCATTTTTTAAATTTTTTTATAATTATGTTGGTTTGTTAATCCTACTAAAGTACAAATTTTATGATAGTTATTATAAATATGTTATTAATTAAATTTGCATCTCTAAGGAAGTTATTGAATCCTTGACAGGTACAACATGCCGAGGCATGGAAAGAGGATAAATATAAATGATGGCAACGAGAGCCATGGGGATGAGCAGCCACTACATAATAGTGGCAGTCAAACAGATGAGGGTGAGGGTAGCACGCCGCCCACTGTCAAAAAACATCGTGGGCGAACTAAGATGACGAATATTTGGAGGCTTCAGAATGACGAAAGGATCGTGGTGGAGGTAAACGGTGTCGGGCAACCGGTTGGCGATAACGCCAGCAAATTTTCTTCCTTTATTGGGGTTATAGCAAGGAACCCCCGGATACTTCCTTTGTCATACGAGAGTTGGCCGAAGGTGCCAACCACGACAAAGGCCACTGCTATTACGACAATCAAGGTATTTCTCATCTAAAATAAATAATTGGTCGGCGCAAATATATTATTGAAATATGTATTTTTAGTGATGGGTAATAAATTTTGCAGCAATACTTCTCGTTCGCCGACTCCCTTACGCCTTGGGTTGAAAAGTCACTCTCCAAAAAGTGGAGGGACTACAAGAGTGACTTGAAGGCGAAGTTTTATGACAAAGACCTTTCAGAGGAGGAGAATGCAATGAATGTGCCAGAAAATGTGAAGCCTTCAGATTGGCAATTTCTTGTGCACTACTGGAGTTCGGCGATCGGTCAGGTATTTACATTAAAGGCACAAAAATCTAATCAGTATGTGGTTGTATGGCTACTGTAATGAATTTTTCTGCTAACTTCATTGTGGCATGTACAGAAAAGGGCGGAGGTGGGAGTTGCCAGTCGGTCAAAGCAGCTAGTGTTGCACACCGCTGGTACACAGAGCTTCGCACTGGTTCGGGAAGAATTGGTAGGCGCAATCGTATTGAACATTTTTTACTTACAGTTATTTGTTTATAACCATTTCATTTTACTAATATATAGGCAGAAGATTTGGGGGGTCCTACGGAGTTTGGCGACATTGACTTTTTCGATGCCACCCACAAATCGAAGGATGGGACGTATGCGAGCCCTGAGGCAGCACGGATTCTGGTAATTTGTGAACTAATATCTAATGCGTAGTCGAAATTTCATCTGCTTTTAACTCTGATTGTTGTGTCCTTTTACAGACTAACGCTCGGAAAAGATATGATGAAATCTCTTCCGCTTCAGATTCTGACCCTACGGCGGCACGCACAGATTGGCGTACCCGGCAGAGAGTTGCCTTGACCGAGGTTAGGGGAAAGGAGAGGCATGGACGTGTCCGTGGTATGGGGCTAGGACCAACCCCCTCGCGGCTATTCGGACGGAATGAATCTAGTTCAAGTGCCAATCGGGACGAGGAGATGACTTCATTAAAGGCACAAGTTGCACTCCTACAAGAACAAATGGCTAATTTAATAGGGCAGCAATCCCAAGTCCCACCCTCGGTAAGTATTTAAATTGGTATTTTTAAAGAGATTATGGTCTTGAATGCATGAAAGACACGTACTAGTGTTTGTGAGTCTGCATTGTGGCTGTCGTCTATAAGCATTTCGTCTATGTTTCTTAAGTGGGCTGTGATTAGAAAGAAAGGGCTGGAGTGGAGATCTGGAAACCCAAATAGAGACATCTCGTTTATTATAATCTATACTTATTGTTGGACCAACCCCCTCTTGCTGTTGTTGCTGATGTCTCTTTGTGTGCGTGTGTTGAAGAGAATGAATGGATGAGAGAGAGATGAGGAAAATGCCGCTATGTTAGCCTGGTGTATCCTCATTCTCTACCATCCCTCTTTCTGGCTCCATATATGGCTTATATATTAAATTGGTTTCCTTCCACGATGACAGTCCGTAATACTACACTTGATATGAGCCCTGTTCATAGCTGCACCCTATTGCATACTCACAAACAACTAATACGTGTCGTTCATGCATTGTATGACCAACCCCACTTTGGCACATAACATGCTTAGATGACATTGTATGACCTGCAAATAAGGTTTGTTCAGCCGTGTTGTTGTACTGATTTGGAGGATTTTGGTATGCTAGCAGCATACTTAGTTTCACAGTGAACCCATTTTTTGTTAAAAAATCATGCCAAAGATGGCAAACAGGTTCTCTAACAGTATCTGAGCTTATATATTGCTCTACCAATTCTTTAGCCCAACTAAATCTAAAACCCAATTGTTGTGCATATCCGGAGGATTTTGGCATACGTACCTATAGCATCCTCAGTTCACAGTGAACCCATTTTGGTAAAAAAAACATGCCAAGATGACAATCAGATGCATGAGATAAGCTTCATTAACAGTAAAAGAAGATGAGGATGGCAATCATGCCAAAGATGGCAATCATGTTACTTTAACAGTATCTTAAAATGAAAATTTCCATTATCTGAGCACATATGTTTCTTTAACAGTGACTGTGAACAATTGTTCTTAATTGGGCTGTGATTAGAAAGAGACGAGTTGGAGTGGAGATCTGGAAACCCATATAGAGACATCTTGTTCATAATAATTTATTATTATTGTTGTTCTTGTCGATCTTGCTGTTGTTGCTGATGTCTCTATGTGTCCGTGTGCTGAAGGGAAAGAAGGGATGAGAGAGAGATGAGGAAAATGCCGCTATGTTAGCCTGGTGTATCCTCATTCTCTACCATTCCTCTTTCTGGCTTCTATATTTGGTTTCCTTCCACGATGACAATTCCTTAAAACTACACTTGATATGAGCCCTATTCGTCATTTTCGATTTCCCTCCTCCGCTCTCTCTCTCTCTCTCTTCGGTATCATCTCTTGATTGCCCTTATTTTTCAAACTTAGCATGTTTTTTCAGATAGATGCATCTTGATTTTCTTAACATGAATGGTTTAGTTGGGATGAAGAATTAATAGAAAAATATATGCTTAGATACTGGAAATTTTCATGTTCTTTTACTGTTAATGAAGCTGATTTCATGCATCTGATTGTCTTCTTGGCATGTTTTTTTGACCAAAATGGGTTCACTGTGAACTGAGGATGCTATAGGTACGTATGCCAAAATCCTCCGGATATGCACAACAATTGAGTTTTAGATTTAGTTGGGCTAAAGAATTGGCTCAGATAACGGAAATTTTCATTTTAAGATACTGTTAAAGTAACCTGCAGATTGCCATCTTTGGCATGATTTTTTAACCAAAAATGGGTTCACTTCCAAACTAAGTATGCTGCTAGCATAGGCCTCATCCTCTTTCACTGTTAATGAAGCTGATTTCATGCATCTGATTGTCTTCTTGGCATGTTTTTTTGATATTAAATGGGTTCACTGTGAACTGAGGATGGTATAGCCGTATGCCAAAATCCTCCGGATATGCACAACAATTGGGTTTTAGATTTAGTTGGGCTAAAGAATTGATAGAGCAACATATAAGCTCAGATAATGGAAATTTTCATTTTAGGATACTGTTAAAGTAACCTGCAGATTGCCATCTTTGGCATGATTTTTTAACCAAAATTGGGTTCACTTCCAAACTAAGTATGCTGCTAGCATAGGCCACATTTTCTTTCACTGTTAATGAAGCTGATTTCATGCATCTGATTGTCTTCTTGGCATGTTTTTTTGATATTAAATGGGTTCACTGTGAACTGAGGATGGTATAGCTGTATGCCAAAATCCTTCGGATATGCACAACAATTGGGTTTTAGATTTAGTTGGGCTAAAGAATTGATAGAGCAACATATAAGCTCAGATAATGGAAATTTTCATTTTAAGATACTGTTAAAGTAACTTGATTGCTATCTTTGGCATGATTTTTTAACCAAAAATGGGTTCACTTCCAAACTAAGTATGCTGCTAGCATCCCCATCTTATTTTACTGCTAATGAAGCTTATTTCATGCATCTGCTTGTCTTCTTGGCATGTTTTTTTGACCCAAATGGGTTCACTGTGAACTGAGGATGCTATAGGTACGTATGCCAAAATCCTCCGGATATGCACAACAATTGGGTTTTAGATTTAGTTGGGCTAAAGAATTGGTAGAGCAACATATAAGCTCAGATAATGGAAATTTTCATTTTAAGGTACTGTTAAAGTAACCTGATTGCCATCTTTGGCATGATTTTTTAACCAAAAATGGGTTCACTTCCAAACTGGGTATGCTGCTAGCATCCCCATCTTATTTTACTGCTAATGAAGCTTATTTCATGCATCTGCTTTTCTTCTTGGCATGTTTTTTTGACCCAAATGGGTTCACTGTGAACTGAGGATGCTATAGGTACGTATGCCAAAATCCTCCGGACATGCACAACAATTGGGTTTTAGATTTAGTTGGGCTAAAGAATTGGTAGAGCAACATATAAGCTCAGATAATGGAAATTTTCATTTTAAGGTACTGTTAAAGTAACCTGATTGCCATCTTTGGCATGATTTTTTAATCAAAAATGGGTTCACTTCCAAACTGAGTATGCTGCTAGCATCCCCATCTTATTTTACTGCTAATGAAGCTTATTTCATGCATCTGCTTGTCTTCTTGGCATGTTTTTTTGACCCAAATGGGTTCACTGTGAACTAAGGATGCTATAGGTACGTATGCCAAAATCCTCCGGATATGCACAACAATTGGGTTTTAGATTTAGTTGGGCTAAAGAATTGGTAGAGCAACATATAAGCTCAGATAATGGAAATTTTCATTTTAAGGTACTGTTAAAGTAACCTGCAGATTGCCATCTTTGGCATGATTTTTTAACCAAAAATGGGTTCACTTCCAAACTAAGTATGCTGCTAGCATCCCCATCTTCTTTCACTGTTAATGAAGCTGATTTCATGCATCTGATTGTCTTCTTGGCATGTTTTTTTGACCCAAATGGGTTCACTGTGAACTGAGGATGCTATAGGTACGTATGCCAAAATCCTCCGGATATGCACAACAATTGGGTTTTAGATTTAGTTGGGCTCAAGAATTAGTAGAGCAACATATAAGCTCAGATAATGGAAATTTTCATTTTAAGGTACTGTTAAAGTAACCTGTTTGCCATCTTTGGCATGATTTTTTAACCAAAAATGGGTTCACTTCTAAACTGAGTATGCTGCTAGCATCCCTATCTTCTTTTACTGCTAATGAAGCTTATTTCATTAAGATCCAGGATGGCAAATTTTGATTGGGCTGTGATTGGATTGTTCAGTGGCTGTTGTCTATGTTCTTAATTGGGCTGTGATTAGAACGAGAGGGCTCGAGTGGAGATCTGGAAACCCATATAGAGACATCTTGTTCATAATAATTTATTATTATTGTTGTTCTTGTCGCTCTTGCTGTTGTTGCTGATGTCTCTTTGTGTTCGTGTGCTGAAGGGAAACAAGGGATGAGAGAGAGATGAGGAAAATGCCGCTATGTTAGCCTGGTGTATCTAAAGTCTCTACCATTCTTCTTTCTGTTTCCATTTCTGGCTTCTATATTTGGTTTCCTTCCACGATGACAGTTCCCTAAAAATACACTTGATATGAGCCCTATCTTATTTTTCTTATTTTTCTTATTTTTCTTATATTTGATTTCCGTACACGATGACAGTTTCATGGATTGTCTGAACAATCCATGAAAGACATGCTTAGATACTGAATTTTCATTTGTTTTACTGTTTTAGATAGTGGATATTCCCAATCAGAGGAGAATATAAAGTTTTCAAGTTAGATACTGAATTTTCATTTGTTTTGTCATTTTAGATATATTTAAAAACAAAATTAAGTACTAGAATTTTAGCAATGCAATGTAATTATTTTACCTCTCTATATATCATTAACAATTCCATTTGCAATTGGCACTTTGATCTTATAATTTAAGATACAGTTAGATTTTTTTTTCAAGTTCAAAAAATATGTATATTCTGTATTGTGGTCTACTGTTGAATTAAACTATTGTTTTTTTTTCACAGAGCGGTCGCCCAGATGAAGAAAATTCTGATGATCAGAACTGAAGCTCCTCGAGGGGTATGAATCCGTGGTCCTCCTTACTGTTCTTGTGTCCTTGCTGTATGATTGTTGTTCTTATGTCTTCCTTGCTGTTATGTCAGACTGTTTTTTTTTATGAGAGTTATGTCAGACTGTTAATTTGGGATATTTGAGATATTTGTCAGACTGGTTTGTTGAGATATTTGGGATGTTCGTCGCTATATTAATTTGTTAATTATGACACTGTTAATTTTGCGGTGAATTTGGTTGTGATTGGTTGTGATTATGACACTATTAATTAGTTTGTTGAGATATTTGGGATATGACACGTGTGAAACTTTATTATTCTTGTGTTTGGTTGTGATTTGCGCATTAATATGCAACGAAATTGGTTGAATCAGTTGTGAATTAGTTTACAGATTTTGTAAATGAAACTGTGAATTGAAATCGAACGGAAAACCGGAGAAAGAAAAACAAACAGGCATAGCTAGACCGGCGTTTTATAAAATGCCGGTCTATCTAATGAATTAGTTGCAGTGTGCGATATACCGGCGTTCACACAAACGCCGGTGTATGCCGTTAGCTGTAACGGTACCAAGAAACACCGGTGTTTTATAAAACGCCGGTGAACCTAACTACACCGACGTTTTTGATCACGCCGGTGCTTGTAAGAAGGGAAAACCGGACACTCATAAACGCACATACACCGGCGGTCGTCAACCGTCGGTATACGTTCATTCTACACCGGCGTTTCTATAAATGCCGGTGAATTGATAAACACCGGCGGTTTACGACCGCCGGTGAATGTATATTGGGGGTAAAAGAACGGCACTCAGAGACCACCATACACCGGCGTTTTCTGACCGCCGGTGTAGTTGTCACATTTACCGGCGTCCACTAAAACCGCCGGTGTAGACCCCTTCCTTTCCGCGACGCTCGCTTCGGCGGCATTTGGACCGGCGCTATTATAAACGCCGCCGAAGCGAGCGTCGCGGAAAGGAAGGGGTCTACACTGGCGGTTTTAGTGGACGCCGGTAAATGTGACACCTACACCGGCGGCCAGAAAACGCCGGTGTATGGGGGCCACTGAGTGCCGTTCTTTTATCCCAATATACATTAACAGTAAAAGAAGATGAAAATTCTAGCAGCATTTACAGTTTGGAAGTGAACCCATTTTTTGGTTAAAAAATCATGCTAAAAAGGGCAATCAGGTTACTTTAACAGTACCTTAAAACCCAATTTCCATTATCTGAGCTTATATGTTGCTTCACTAATTCTTGTGCCCAACTAAATCTAAAACCCAATTGTTGTGCATATTCGAACCATTTTGGCATACATAGCTATAGCATCCTCAGTTCACAGTGAACCCATTTAATATCAAAAAACCATACCAAGAAGACAATCAGATGCATGAAATAAGCTTCATTAACAGTAAAAGAAGATGAAAATTCTAGCAGCATACTTAGTTTGGAGGTGAACCCATTTTTGGTTAAAAAATCATGCCAAAGAGGGCAATCTGCAGGTTACTTTAACAGTATCTTGAAATGAAAATTTCCATTATCTGAGCATATATGTTGCTCTACTAATTCTTCAGCCCAACTAAATCTAAAACCCAATTGTTGTGCATATCCGGACCATTTTGGCATACGTAGCTATAGCATCCTCAGTTCACAGTGAACCCATTTTATATCAAAAAAACATGCCAAGAAGACAATCAGATGCATGAAATCAGCTTCATTAACAGTAAAAGAACATGAAAATTTCCAGTACCTAAGCATATATTTTTCTATTAATTCTTCATCCCAACTAAACCATTCATGTTAAGGAAATCAAGATGCATCTATCAGAAAAAACATGCTAAGTTTCAAAAATAAGGGAAATCAAGAGATGATACCGAAGAGAGAGAGAGAGCGGGGCGACGAGCGCGGGGGGGGGAGGAGATAGAGAGAGAGCGGGGCGACACGGTCGTTTCCGATCGTCGATTCACCTCCAAATCGGGATAGGGAGGAGGGAAATCGAAAATGGCGAAGGGAAGAAGGGACGATGACGAAAGGTCGAAGGCTGTCGAAGAGGACGAAGCGGCGGAGGCAAACGCGCGGGAAGTAGAGCGAGGAAGGAGGGAAAACGAAGCTGTAACACCCCGCAAAATTTAATTGACAATTTTGCCCTCGGGTGTTACGCACGTGTATTTTGCACTATTGTTGATTATATCCATAACGCATTTTGATATGTATTTTGAATTCCAATTATTTATGCAATTCGTATTCTTAAAATCACATTTGAGACAACTTGAATGCTGGATTTCAATCTTTGAGTTTTTACGTGCTTTTTACGTATTATCGATGCACGTGTCGATTTCGGGTATTCCACCGTTACGTGCAAGGTTTTCAATGGATTTCAATTATTTATCTTTATAAACATGTTTGAATTTGTTTTGTAAACGAAAATTCAATTTTTTGACTATCTTTATTAAAATAAATTTTCTACGTGCAATACACGTGTTTTCTGTATGTTTGAGTATATTATCAAATATGTATATTAAATATACTTTCTATTGCATTCTAATTGATTATAAATATTTTTCGGTTCATAAAGTCAATTTTTGTATTTTTGAGATTTTACGGGCAACGCACGTGTTTTGGTGCACGTGATGTAAGCGTATTATTCTTTCAAAATAAATTTCATGAAATTGTTTGTGTCTATTTTTATTGTGCATGAAAAGTATAATTTTAAAGTTATTTTTACATATTTATTACATATATAAATAATTATTTTTAAAGGATTAAATAAATAAATTGTTTTGTACACAAAGCACGTGCACGTGCACACGTGCGATGTGCACACATTTTTGGGGGGGGACCGGGCTGTTTATAGGAGAGGGAAATTCTGGAGTTTTAATTTTGAAACAAGAGGGAAAGTAAGTTACAAAATTTATAATGGGTTAGTGGTGTTCATGTGGAGGTAATTATACTAACTACCCATTAGCTTTCTTATAAAAATACACTCTTAGCCTCTCTTTCTCTCATCTCTTTTCTTTTCTCTCCTGCCCATGCCGAAAGAAACCCACCAAAAACCAGCAAAGCTCTGTCCATTCTCCACCTAAATCATCTATCCCACATGCCTATATACATATACTAATGTATATATATGTGCATACATGGTATGAGTATGTGAAAGAAGATGGAAGTTGTTCTTGGTGTTGCCAACCGGAGATGGAGATGCTCTTGAGGATTGTTGCTTGCCGAGATGGAGTGTGGGGCTAGCTTTGGAGCACGGATTTCGAGGAGGTTGCAATTGGAGCTTTCTTTAGGAGCTCCTAATTCTAGGAGTTCACTTGGGTAACAAATCTTCATTTAGGTGGGTGTTTCTTAAATACTTTCTAATTTAAGAGTAGATATTGCATGATAATTGGTATATGATTTATTTGGTTGAAATTGAATTGATTGCATGCAAATTAATGTAGAAATGAATTGTTACATTTTGATTGATTGTGGTAAATGCAAATTGTTAAGCTTAAATTGTTATGATTGCTAGTTGAAATGCTAGAATTGAAGTGATGGCATGATGTATGTTGAGACATCATTGGTTAAATAATGCAAATGCGCATAAAAGAAGTGTTTATTGTTAACATGGCAAAGAATTGTGGTTTTAATTTCAAATATCTATTTTGAGTATAGAGATTTTTATAAATGAATTTTGATGAAAGAAAATAGTTCGATTGAATATGCGTTTCGATGCATTGTAAAGATTTCATTTGAAAAATGGGAAACTTGTGAATTCGAGAACATATACGATATTGTTTTTAAAAGGAGTATATTCTGGAAATGATTTATATTTTTATATGAAAGTACCAATCAATTACAAGGTCGAAAATTATATGTAGGCTGCAATTTATGTGATTGACAGTCGACTGTTCATTTCCACAGTCGACTGGTAAGTGTTAAAAATGGGTTTTTGTCAGCAGGACAGTCGACTGACTATTTTTCACAGTCGACTGATGCTGTCATAAATTTGATGTTGAGTTTTCAAGATATTTGCGGGATAGTCGACTAATACTGCCACCAGTCGACTGAGCCGAACTGTTTATGGTTCTTGAGTTTGAAATTGATTTTGACAAATGAAAGTTAAATAAGTTTTGAATACAAGATTTTATGATTATTAAGATTTGATTGAGTTTTATTGTGAAATGCACACAAGGTTATGAAAGATGGAATTGACAAAGAAATTAAATTGGAACACTGCAGAACAGTCGACTGCCGTGTGCAGCAGTCGACTCTCCCGAGTGGTTATGAAGAATGTGAATTGACTGAACAAGTCGACTGGAAGAGTTCCCAGTCGACTGTCCAGAGTGCTTTTTGATATATCTGAAATCTTGTGAATTGTTTGTGGTAAAGATTGTGAATCTGGATATTGGTAAACTCTATTTGTTGCTGCATAAATTTATATGAAATGAATCATAGTTGAATTGAGAATTTACATGAAATGAATCATAGATGAGAATTGAGAATTAAATGAATATGAAAGGCTAAGATCATGATGAGAAAGTCTGTGAGACTCTAAATTGAATTATGAGCTGAAAGTGCTCAATTGGAAGTTGTGAATTGTAAATTGAAACCAAGAGTAGCTAAGTCTCCCCCGGCAATGGAATGAAATGAATTTGAAATGAAAGACCAAGGTGGGTCATGTTGAATAAATGAATAAGTCCGGTTGAGTGGAGAGGCTAACTCTAAAGCTTCAATTTTGTTCATGATTCTAATAAGGCTGTGATGTAAGTAAGAGAAAAACATAAGTATGGGAGCCTCGAGTCTACGATGCGGATGTGATCCACAGAATGCATGCTTGATGAGTCAAGACATGGCGTGGGCAATACTCCAGAATGATCGGGATCTTGGCGACGCTTGTGGGATGGTTGATGGCTGCAAGAGGATCGTGTTCAGGGAGGAGGCTGAATTATCGCAGAATGCATGCTTGATGAGTCAAGACATGGCGCGAGGTTCCCCTCCAGGGTCTTGGACACGTGCTTGTAATCATGGAACGTCTATGACACTTGCTGAAATTACAGATAGATACATAGTGGTGATGTAATGAAAGTGAGAGAAAATACGGGTATGAGAACTAGAGTTTACGGTGCGGGTGTGTGAGCCGCAGAATGCATGCTTGATGAGTCAAGACATGGCGTGGGCACAACTCAGAATGATCGGACTTTAGTCACGCTTATGGGATGTTTTGGTGACTGCAAGAGGATCGTGTTCAGGGAGGAGGCTGAATTACCGCAGAATGCATGCTTGATGAGTCAAGACATGGCGCGGGATTCCCCTCCAGGGTCCAGGACACGTGCTTGTACTCATAGACCATCTAGGATACTCACCGTAGTTACAGTAGTAGATTAAGTCATGGCGGGAGATTGAACCCTACAAGATGAAGAACGATTAAGGGGCTTGCCCTCGGACCTATGTAGTATGGGATGCATAGAATCCGAACAAGTGTGCATTAATGTCATATAAAATATAATAACTGCATTAAGGACTAAGTGCACTGCACAACACGACATCTATAGGATAGTCCCTTGTAGTCCTGTTTGTGATCAAGTTTGTGTTTGCTAAAGTATTTGAGAATCGTTATACTGTTCCGGCATAGAGAGGATGGCCGTGTATAATATTTCGTCAGTTGTAAGCAACTGACGCGCCCACAGTTTTATATGCAGGAAATGGAGTTACATGAAGATATAAAGATGATTGATGATGCTGTTGATTATTTAAATGTTAAAGTTGTAACAATTGTACATTCATTATTGTTGTATTTTATTAATTCCGCTGCTTATTGATGTAAAAGACTCTGATGTAATTATTGTTGAAATAAAAGTTTTAAATTCCTTGTAAAATTGTACGAAAGAAGTGAAAAGATCCTGTAGAACTCTCGAATTCAGTTGTATTTGGAATTCGGGGTGTTACAGAAGCGCCCTCTTTTTCTTTACTTTTTTGGGGTTTGGGAAAATGGCGAGCGAAAGGTTAGGGTAGATGGGATTTATCGCAGCTTTTCACCGGCGTTTTAATTAGACACGCCGGTGAATAATACACTTCACCGGCGTTTTTAAATAAAACGCCGGTGAATACGCGGATTCACCGGCATTTTAATTCGACCGCCGGTGTATAACCATCCCATCTGGCGCCCCATTCCTATTCGCTACCTACCCCGGCGCTACTAGTAAAACGCCGGGGAATATTCGCCGCTAAATCGAGGTTCTTTTGTAGTGATAAACTATTATTTTTTTTTCACAGAGCGGTCGCCCAGATGAAGAAAATTCTGATGATCAGAACTGAAGCTCCTCGAGGGGTATGAATCCGTGGTCCTCCTTGCTGTTCTTGTGTCCTTGCTGTATGATTGTTGTTCTTATGTCCTCCTTGCTGTTATGTCAAACTGTTTTTTTTATGAGAGTTATGTCAGACTGTTAATTTGGGATATTTGAGATATTTGTCAGACTGGTTTGTTGAGATATTTGGGATGTTCGTCGCTATATTAATTTGTTAATTATGACACTGTTAATTTTGCGGTGAATTTGGTTGTGATTGGTTGTGATTATGACACTGTTAATTAGTTTGTTGAGATATTTGGGATATGACACGTGTGAAACTTTATTATTCTTGTGTTTGGTTGTGATTTGTGCATTAATATGCAACGAAATTGGTTGAATCAGTTGTGAATTAGTTTACAGGTTTTGTAAATGAAACTGCGAATTGAAATCGAACGGAAAACCGGAGAAAGGAAAACAAACGGGCATAGCTAGACCGACGTTTTATAAAACGACGGTCTATCTAATGAATTAGTTGCAGTGTGCGATATACCGGCGTTCACACAAACGCCGGTGTATGCCGTTAAACGCCGGTGTATGCCGTTAGCTGTTACGGTACCAAGAAACACCGGCGTTTTATAAAATGCCGGTGAACCTAACTACACCGGCATTTTTTATCACACCGGTGCTTGTAAGTAGGGAAAACCGGACACTCATAAACGCACATACACCGGCGGTCGTCGACCGCCGGTGTACGTTCATTCTACACCGGCGTTTCTATAAACGCCGGTGAATTGATAAACACCGGCGGTTTACGACCGCCGGTGAATGTATATTGGGGGTAAAAGAACGGCACTCAGAGACCACCATACACCGGCGTTTTCTGACCGCCGGTGTAGTTGTCACATTTACCGGCGTCCACTAAAACCGCCGGTGTAGACCCCTTCCTTTCCGCGACGCTCACTTCGGCGGCATTTGGACCGGCGCTATTATAAACGCCGGTGAAAGTTTCACCGGCGTAAAAAAATGCCGGTAAAGACGTAAAAAAATGCCGGGAAATCGAGTTTCTTTTGTAGTGGAAATTAGTGAAGATGAGAAAATAATGGTAATGGAAAAAGATAATGGAAGTAGTGAAGATGAAACAGAAGAATGTGAAATAAACATGATGACAAAAATAACAGAAATATGAGAACAATTAGAAAGAGAAGAAAATAATGAAGAAGTAAGGGAAAGAATGAGTTTTGACATACTGAAATACAATAAAATACGAGCAACCAAATTAGACATAAACCCAAAAGGGATATTTAAAATTCCAGTATTTGAAAGAAAAAAGAATAGCATCATAATAACCAGAAATAATGAACAACCTATAGACATTGAACAATCCTAAGGAAAAACTATAATTCCATTAATAACAGAAAGAAAAATAAGACAAGAAAGGAAAAAAAAAGTGAGAAAACCAGAAAAATGTTAAGACACATACATTTAGGAGGAGTACAAATAATAATAAAAGCTTATTTTAAGGAATGAATAACTACACCCCTAGAAATATATTTAATAGATAATAGAATAATATCAAGTACATAAGATGCCTTAATAGTATTAGTACAAGAAAATCTAATGTATCAAAAAAAATTACAATAAAACATAATTTCTCTATAAGTATGGCAGAAGAAAATAAGAACAAAAGTTTAGTCATGTACCACAGATTATCAGAAATAATGTTCGGGAAGAGATCACTATCAATAAGAAACGAACAACAAGCATTGAAATAAATACCAACCATAAATACATTAGATAATCAAAATAATAATCAATTTAAAATAGAAATAGAATATTATGATAGTGAAAAATGGAATAAACAAGTAGTCCTTGTAGATACATGAGCTACTAACTCACATATTAACAAAGAAATATAAAAACAACATAATGAATACCATTAGAGAATCCATATTACTACTTAGACTATTATGATAATAGACATCTAATTTTCAATAAAATAATATTTTCACTGAGGATTAATGGTAGAAATGAAATTCTATTACATTTACATGTAGATCCAGAGCACAATTTTAATGAAATGTTATTAGGAACTGACTTTCTTATATCAGTACAATCTTACTCAATACAAGAAGAAAAATCACAATAACAATATACAATGAAATTATCGTAATGAAAAGAATATTGTGTAAATTAATCCATTAAGAGCAATCAAAAATACATTGTACTGTTGACTCTTGGTTTGGTGTGCACAAAACGTGCCCACTTGTACTAATAAGTTTGAATTTAGTGTATCAGATTTTCAGGATTAATATCAAAAAGAGATCCAAGAGAGATTCATAAATATACAAACAGGAAAGTAATAAATGGAGATTGCATCTACAAGCTAAAGAGGAAAGAGCTCTCAATTCTCAATTAAATAAAGGGAGATTGCATTTACAAGCTAAAGAGGAAAGAGCTCTCAATTAATTGGCCTCCAAGCAATCTATCAAGTCTGAATTTTTAGCAATATTTTGGTGAGATATTAATTGAAATTGATTGATTAAAGAGAGATGAGTTTATGGTAAGAAAACAAAGTGGATTCGATTTATACAGCCAACGACCGGTCGACCGTACCTTATGTCGGTCGACCGTCACAGTCGACCGCAACCTATATGAGTTAAGATAGCGGTCAACCTTTCAACTCTCTAGCTACGCCAGAGAGCTGAACTGTCGACCATACACTTTGACCGGTCGACCGTAACTTGGCTGTATATCTTTTTTTGGAATGTATCGTTTCTTCTTTTGATCGAGATACTTCCTCCTCTATTTAACCGAACGAATCCACTATGTCTTCTTCACCTATTCCTTCTGAGAAAATTACTTTGAACTAATCTCTTGATAATCAATCCAAGTGTGAGCGTTGAATTGGTTGTATTCTTTAGTCAAGATCTCAAACGATCATGAGTTTTATTTTCTTTTCCTGTCCACTTAGGTGAGATTGACGGGACTTGGATTAGAAGTCTTGTGGGTGTAATAGGTCTCTCGGCCTGAATCCGAGAATCACTGTACTAAGGGTTTTTTAGTATAGTGGAACGCTTGTAGCAGAGTATTGCTACAAGTAGGTGGTGTGGACGTAGACCTGGGGGTCGAACCACGTTATATTGCTGCGTCATCTGAGTTTGCTTTTCTTGCCTCTCTTGCATTACTTTGATTTATTTTACTTTATTCTTTTAATTTTTTTAATTCCGCACGATCACCCTATTCAACCCCCTCCCCCCCCCCCCCAAGGGTGATTAACATGTACATACTAACAGAATTTATCTACGAAGGATACAAATAAGAAACTATCATAGTCTAATAAACACTATAGCATGTGCTAGCTTCTGCTGTGAAAATATACTACCAAGATGGAAACAAGATAGATATGATAAAAACGCGATAACTACATTAACTGGACAAACAGTCATACTTGGTAGGTATCAACAAAATGATATTATACAAATAGAAAATTACGTACTAAAACCAATAATATACCAGTTTGATGATATGAATACTAATGTACTATTAGGAAATGACTTTTTTCAACAATATTATCCTATAACTATATTACATAAATCGGTTATATTTACAGCACATTGTTAACACCAAGCAATAGGAATTAAAATAACACAGCCTTATTCTAGAACAGACCTACCACATATCAGAGTTTCTTTAGCCCAGCGTTATGAATACCAATATTTACCAAATAAAACTAGAATACAACTACAAGTAACAATTACACAATAAATTTTACAAAAATAACTAGAAGATTTCTATGGAGAAGACCCTTTAGCAAAATAGCACTTAAGTAAACCCACAGCTCATATAGAACTAATAGATAAGAACAAAATAATAAAAAATAAACTCATTAGACATACTCCAACAAATTTAGAAGAATTAAAAATACATATAAAGAAACTAATGGAAAATGGTTACATAAGAAAATCACTAAGTCAACATTCATCACCAGTATTCATAGCAAAAAAAACATTCAGAAGAAAAGAGAGAAAAATCTCGAATGGTAGTAAATTTTAAGGAATTAAATAAAAATACTAAAAGATTTGGATATCCACTACCAGATATGCAGATACTTCTAAACATAATAAGAAGAAGAAAATATATTCTAAATTTGATTGCAAATCAGGATTTTACCACGTAAAACTAACAGAAGCGTCAAAAAAGTTAACAGCATTTAGTACACCACAAAGATTTTATGAATGGAACGTAATACCATTTGGATATAAAAACAGTCCAGGAGTATTTCAAGAATATGTGGATAAGAGATTTGAGAAGTACAATAATTTTATACTAGTATATGTAGAAGATATTCTAATAGGATCTGAAAATGAAGAACAACATAAAGAGCATTTACTAAAATTCATAGAAATAGTAAAAAAAATGCAGGTATTATACTAGCGAAAAAGAAAATGGAATTGTTCAAAACTGAGATAGAATTTTTAGGATAAAATTATCAAATGAAGGAATAGAACTACAACTACATATAGCAGAAAAGAGAAAGACATTTCCTAATGTCTTAACAGGTTAAATGAGAAATACAAGCCAAAATTGGACTACTAAATCAAATAAGATGATACACACCGAATTTATCAACAAAAACAAATTGGTTACAACAAAAACTAAAATAGTTTAAGAAATGGAAGTGGACCCCAGAGGATGAAGAAAACTTAAAATATTAAAATAACAAACTTCATAAATAAATAAGCTAAGATTACCTGTTAAAGAATGTTCACGGATAATAGAAACAGATACATGTGAAGATAATTGGGGAGCAATATTAAAATTCATTGAAATATGTAAAAATGAGGAAAGATTTGCTAGATATACTAGTGGATCATTCACACAGACCCAACAAAATTACCACATAAATGAAAAAAAACTATTAGCAATCCATAAAGGTATAAAAAAATTTGAACCATTCATAATACAAACAAAATTCACAGTAAGGACAGATAATACACAAGCAAAGAGTTGGATTAACAAAACTAGTAATCTACATGTGTGATGCACCTTCTAATTAATTTTTTTATATATAGTAAATAATAAGACGTAATGTGGGATTGAACCTGAGATATCTCCCTTTACTCATCACATACTCATTACAAAGTACCCATAGTGGCATAAACTTTTATTTTATATGAGTGACACTTTTGTAAATAATTATGTCGTAAATAAATTTGAACTTTGAGGGTATTATGATAACTAACAATAGTTGAGTAAAAGAATGGTTAATATAACTCCCACTTTAAAAAAAAATTATTGAGATTAGATGGTTGAATGTCTACAAATTACATGTTGTCTACAGATAACAACTCCAACTCTCACATTATAATATTAGAGATAATAGACCCAACTATAACAAATTAAAGATTGATAAAATTGCAAATAGAACAAGCAAATTATAATTTTACAGTAGAAAATATAAAAGGAAAGGATAACATTTTAGCTGACTTTTAATCAAGAAATTAACTGTTTCATTTGTTGTAGAATGGAAACTACAATCCAGCAAATAGAACAGGATTTAATTTTCCTCAAGGGAACCATGGAGCAAATAAAATGAGCATTTAATCAATTACACATAGAAATATGCAGACTCCAAAGTCAATTCTACCAGCATGTAACTACAGAAAATATGGCGGACAGTACAAGCAAAAAAATGAGTGATATGGACAAATCTACTCATTCCTTAAAAGAATATATTATTACATCCTCAAATAAGACTATATACAAGGAGACACTTCTTATTGAGAAATCTCCTACCAAAGTATAAAAGAAAATATTATTTTTACAATATATTGAAAAATTATGCCAAGTAACCGAGGTGGACTTGTTCATCAAAACCATATCACAGCAACATATGAACAAGATCATCATCCTACCAGGAGCTAATGCAAGATTAACCAGGGCAGTGTTCGAAAGATGACTTATTCATTGTATCTATCCATCAAGGGAATGTGAAGAACTTATTCACTTGCTAAGAGAAATTTATAAAGCAGCCAAGAGCTATTTTGGCCTCACTAAGGCATCAAAAATATATGTGAGAATGTATTCAGCAATTCCTGAGTATGTTGAAAAAAATAAAGAACTTCCAGCAGAACATGTTATAAAAATTGGGATGACTACCCAAGTATTTATGGAGCATCTAATATCATAGAATACAAAGCTAAGGAATTTGAGAAACTAATCCCAGAAAGACGGGCAATGAGATTCAGAAACATGTATTGTGAATTAAAAGACATAAAGTCAAGAGATAGCAACATATGAATCTATGATAGTCCAGACCCAGAGAAGATAATAATGTATAATATAGAAAAAATAAAACAGCCACAAGATAAATGTGCATTTTTTGATAGCTGGTACCAGATATTATCTACAGGAGCAATGACGATGACAGAACAGACTGCTTGATACTATTGTAGCTTGATGAAGAAAGAGCATCAACATAGATGTGGAGCATGTGAAGATGTCGACCGGGAGGAATCTCTTTTTCTAGAATAGTCCACAATGTAATCAGAGAAATTATTAAAAACTGATGTAAGCAGTGACGTATTTGTAGCAATTATTTTACATATGATGTAAGTAGTGACGCATGTAAACTTGTTGTAAGCTAATCTCATGGTCTATAAAAGGATAGGCTGAGCTGAGAAGATGACACACAATTCTGAAGGGAAAATTCCATATAATTTTGTAAGGAGAGTTCTGTCTGTAAGAGTTTGGAAGGAAATAAAAAGAAAAATTATCTTTCTATCAGTTCTACCATCTATCGGTTCTAGTAGAATATAAGGTATGAATAACTGAATATCTGTCCCTTAGGGAGAGCTTTTGTACGGCTCTGTGTAACCCCTGTTTCCATTAATACGTATTTTTAAAAGTATTTATTTTTCATATTTAAATCCTCAGTATCTTATAACTATTTTTCCTTAATTAATTATTTAAACTATTTTTGGAGCCCAATTGTTTATTATAAACCCAAGTTGTATTTTGATTTTATTAATTATTAGTATGAGCCCAAGTTTGCATTTTGATTTTATTATTTAATTAATGTGAGCCCAGTTGTTATCACAAGCCCAATTCCATATTTTGATCTTATTTATTTATTTAATTAATCTGAGCCCAAAAATTTAGCCCAACAACCTAATTGTTTCATTTAAATATTTTGAGCCCATTTTAAGCCCAAGCCCAAATCCAATAAACCAGAACCCATATATTTGTGCAGACCCCTACCCGTATACAATTTATTTCCTCCCCCACTTTCTATCCCGTACTCCTAACTCCCCACTCTTCTAATCCCGTACCTGCACTTTCCCCCATACTCCTTGTAACTGCCCCCACCCTCTCACTCCATTACTTATATTATATTATATTATATTCCCTATCCCCGTTCTCACTCTCTCTCCCACTTTATCTCTCCTTCTCTGTTTCTCAACCAAGAACAGAGCAAACCCAACTCACTCTCCCGTCCTCCTCCTTCGTCCACCCGCCTTCGCCTCAACTCCGTCGCTCACTCCCCTCCAATCGCCAGCTCCGAGAACCCTGAGTTCTCCCTCAGCCATTGCCATCGAAGCTCCGCCCCGTCATCATCCTCCATCGCCAGCACCGTTCGCCATTCCCGCTCGCCTCCTCCTCCACAGTGCCTCCATCCCTCTCCCTCAACCCCCGAAGCACCCCGTCCACCTCCCGTCGAAGCTTCGCCAGTCACTCCCCCGTCGACTCCACCACCATGCCTCACAGCACCGCCCGTCCACCCCGTCACTCAACTGCCTACCACCACAGTCGAAGCTCGCCCCCACCAGCGTCGTCTTCATCACCTCCAGAACCCACCGCTGTCTTCTTCCTCCTTTCGCTTCACCCCAGTCACACCGCGACCACTCCTCACCGAAGTGCCGCCAGCTCCGTCGCTCTCACTCAGTCGCCGCTCACACCAGCTCCGCTCGCCACTCCCCTGCGCTTCTCTTCGCCTCGTTCCCATTGCCTCCGCCTGCAACCCCCGAAGTCCCCGTCGTCTCCAGTCGACTTCCACCTCAACTCCTCCTTGTTGAAGCCCGTCGCTGTCTCCCATTCTCCTGTGTCCTCTCTCTTTTTCTATATCTCTCTCTCTCTGTTGGAGAAGGTGAAGAAGAAGAACAGGGTGTTTTGGGATACAATTTGATTTGCTGTTTGGGATGTTGTGGTGTGTTGGTGTTGTGTTTGGGGATTATATCTGTTTGTAGTGAAGGGGATTGTTGTTGCTGTTGGGTTTTGGTGTATTGGAGTTGGTGTTTATGAAGTGAAGTTGGGGTTATTAGTTTGCTGTTTGGTGTGCTAATGTGTTGGGGGTTTACTGTTGTGTTGAAATCTGGTTGTAGTGGAGTTGTGATTGGAGGTGTTTGCTGTCCTGGAGTTTATTGAAGGAGTTGACTGCTATTTTGGAGTTTGCTTTGTGGAGTTGCTGTTGCTGTTTTGGCGTGGCTGCCATATATTTTGCACGTGTTCTACTACCCGGGATTCTGATCCCGTTATTCTGTGTTAAATTTAATTATCGTCAACTAACAGGCAAGTGTCTCTTGTACAATCCATTTGTTCTAGTACAAGCTTTTTGCAAAATACCGTAAGTATAATCCTTGACTCTATTCGTATTATACATAAGCTATTGATCCCGTATTCGCACATGATCGCTAATACTCTGTCACCATATGCATTGCATGAACACGATACACATATATATTCTTATAATTATACATGATGTTGTGCATGTATTGCTTGTTACTAGGTTGCATGTTGTTATAATATATTTTATTCTTGATTAAGTGTTATGCATGCCATTAGTCGCATCAACATATTTTATAAACCCTAAAATATGTTTTCCTGCATTGCATAAGTCTTGATACTCGATCCTGTCATGTTACCCTTGCTATGTTGTCCGTCCTTATTGTTGCATGTAGTTATTATTCATGTTTGATCGTAATAAAAAGATAACAAGCCGGGGTATAAAGGGAAAGGATTTAGTAGTGGGTAATATAGAATAGCGTACTCGGACGGCGGCTCGTGGATCCTCGCTACAAATTGCAAGTTACAAGTTGCAAGTTTGCTAAATTATAGGTTTACATGTTTCACGCTACAGGTTACGCTACATGTTCCACATTGCACGTATCTTGATACAAGATATACTTGTCATGGTTCACGCTACAGGTTACACTACATGTTCCACATTGCACGTATCTCGAACAAGATACAATTTTTCTGACTACGTGACCTATAGAATCCACCACTGGTCTAAACGTTCACTTGATTTCGAGTAGAAACCATGTGGTATGGGACGCATGAAGTGCTACCTAGTTAGATTAATAAAAGACATGACATTAACACGTACACTTGCATGATCCATTTATATGTTACATGTTTTTGATGACTTGTTTACTTGTTTACATGTTACTCGTTCATGTTGACACGTTTACTTGCTTACCCGTTTACATGTTATATGTTTCTATTGGATTTAATTACTTGTTTTTCATGCATGCCACTTGTTCCATGATGTCTTGTTTTTCTGTTTGCATGTTGTATTTATCCTATTATATGATTCTTGATTCCTCGTTCTTTTCCTGCTTTTGTTTTGTTTTATATTTGTCCCGATAGCTTGTACCACTTGCGGCCCGTGACTTGCATTAACGGGTACCTCTCTGTTTCTTCCTTTGTAATAATATACTTGCAGGCCCATATGGATGTCGCTGAGTAGAGATTTTAGTGTTGTTTAATTCCATGTTATTCTAGTTCTTGTTTGTTCATATAATCTTTGTTGTAATCCGGGTGTGTTTGACCCGTAACTATGTTTCTTTTTCAGTTGTTGGTTATGTCCTGTATTATGTCATGTAATATGTCATGTATTTTGTTATCCTATTATGATTTTACATGCTTGTGTGGTTGATATTGTTATCTTATTGTTGAGTTAAATATACAGCTTATGAATGATATATTCGCATCATTCGCTGGGCCTCAGTTACGTGCCTGTGTTCCCGTATTCTGGAAAGCGGGGCGTGACACTCTGCCTGAAGGATCTTGTAAAAGACCTATTTGTTTAACTCTATAGTTAAACTGTACACATAGTAGGAGGAAACGAGCTAGGTTGTGGTTGTATGTACCGAAGTGCTAGCTAGTTGTTCCAAACGTATCTCTTGGATAAAGCTGTCTTGAAGAGCATAATAGTCCTGAGATGGGAGGAACGTAAAAGGAGCATTGAAATCGGGGTGCATTCCAGGAGTATTTTATTCACTGGTAGTAACTGGTACAAAGCAGCTCAAAGAAGTTTAACTAGGTCCAAAATATGATGATTCATTTTGTTTTGATTCTTATGGTATCCTTAGAAATCTCTCTCTACTCCTGATTTCATACTTGTTTTAAATCAAAAAATCGCTAAAAAAGAACAATGGATAATAATAGTTTCAGTCTTCCCTCAGAAATTTATGAATTAATTACTAACTATCAAGGAAGTGATAGAATGTTATTTTTTTTTATGTTTATTATCATCATTGAGTAACAAACATGTTTGATTTTTATGAGTTTAATTTATATTTCTTTAGTGTACAGCGAGTAATAATTATAATCATAAATCAAATTAATTCTGGAGAAACTAGTAATATAGATGTTCAAATAATTAATGACTTAACTTTTTACGCAAGATCATTATTATATGACAATTGAGAATTTGGTAGCTATATCTGGAGTCCTACAATAACATATTAACAATTTCTAGAAAGAAATGAATATTATTTAAAAATCATCTCCTAGTTACGCAAAAGTTTGGTGATTGTCTTTTTTTTACAAATAATTTTAAAAACTATCCTGTAAAATTAATTAGTGAGATTATTTAAATTTTCAATTTACTTTTTAGCATAAGATGACATTTAAGTTTGTCTGCCTCGCTGCAAGGGCTAGTGCCTTGTGATCAATCTCTACACGTCGGAATACAAGTGTGCATGCGTTTGAATAATTTCAAGTGACAAAAAAGAACACAAACAATTGCCTGACTTTTATTTATTTACCAGATTTGCCCATGGGCACGTTCTTATAACACGTCTTCGAAACGATACAAAATACGAAAAGCCCGGTAAACAATAAAACAACAATTATGTAGCTCAAGTTTGAATGGTACGACAATAATTAGTTGTAAATAAAAATTCATTTTTCTATTAGTATATGTTGAAAAATAATTATAAATGCGGGTGTAAGTGAAAAATGATGAAATTTAACTGTTGAAGAGATATTTGTTATTTTCAATATAATATCTGTAATAAAAAAATATAAAAATTCTGAAAATTTACAAACCTGATCTCTTAAAATCTAAATTTCTAATTTATAAAGAAAGAATAAGAGAGAGAGATAGAGAGAGAAAAAAAAGACAGAAATATGAAAAAGTGAAGAGAGAAGAGAGAAATAGTAATAAGGTAATGGATTTTTTAGTTTTGGGTTTGAAATTTTGAGAAAAAAAGGTATTTTGTGAGGTTTAATGTAGCCCTTTGATTTTAAGGGGATTGAATGTGAGCCACTTGATAGTTTTCCTTCTTGTTTTATTATATAGATTCATTTAATTTTAAACTCAATCTAAGCAAATAGCCACCCATCACTTATTAAATTCTTTGTATCCAACAAATAATTTCCCACTGGAAAGCCAGAGGCCCATTTTAATACCCTTAATCTGATACAGTATTTGATTTGCTTGCATATTAATATAATATATCAAATCGTTTAGTATTTGATTTGCTTAGAGCACATGTATTCGTTTAAGTTAAAAATTGGATATATGGATATTTTGGAAATAACAAATAGCTGAAACGCTGCAGTCGTCTATATTCAAAAAATAGCTTTTTTGGACGAAATGGAAGATCATATACCTTTTGAATATCTGCATTCTTTTTTAAATAATGTGAAGGACGGCAAATCAGGCAGATGATCTGCCATCCCGTAATAATAAGAATAATAATAATTATTATTATTATTAAAAAAAATGTGAAGGACGGGCACATGATGTGCCGTCCAACACAAACACACAAAATGCCAATTTTCTCTCTCTTCCCCAAAAGGAAGATCATCTTCCTATTTTCCTTTTTTTTCATTTCAAACGATAGATCATATGTCGTCCGATCGTTGCGCAGTTAAAAAATTTGCTCAGACAACAAATCATATATCGCCTGACTATAAGACGGTAAATCATCTTTTGATTTCTAAAATATGGATAAAACAATTTCCGCTGTCAAATATAGTCGTCTCCTGTTCATTCGTAACTCAAAAAATAGGTATATAGACGACGACTACAGATGGTTTTTTTCTTCCAAAATATCTATTTTTCGGATATATAGCCAACGACTATAGATGCTCTTACATACGGTAGGTCTACCTAACAGGACTCGCCAAAAATGTAGAGTTGGGGATGCTCAAATAGATTACACTAAATATGTACAAAATACCAACTCTTTGAAAAAATACAAATGCACTCTTTTTTTTTGATGTAAACGGATAGAGTCGGGCAACTCCAGCCAGCACAAAAATAATATAATAAAGAGCGAGAGTACAAAAAACAAGGTTTTACAAGCTGTAAAACTCACGCTGGCAAGCGTGAAACTCAACACACGCTGAACAAAAATTACAGCGCAATATACAGACGAATGATGCGATAAACAAACACCAGAGAACAGCACTCTACAGGCGGAAGAGGAAAAGGAGCAAGCAAGCAACTAAGAGCAGGGGCGTCGACTGGAAGCTCCCGACCAACGAACACTCTCGGCTCGGAAACGGCAGAAGACACCCCGCAGCAGAGCAATCCCAATACGCCATCCGAACACGCCTCAAACACGGACGGTGGAGCAGGAGATAGGCCGACCACCTTACAGTTGCTCAAATCCCCCACACAAGAAAAAACAGCCAAGCAGGGGCCTCAACCAGCAAGAGGTGACACACGCAACCCCGAGACCCGAGGGACTCGCAACCGGACGCCCCAACGGAGAAATAAATACAACGGCTGGGACAGAGGGGCACCCCAAGATGAGCTGGGGGAGGGCTCCAAGCGCGAAACCACCAAAACATCCATAACCCAAAAGCTAGGACTAGCAACAAAGCCAGCCAAGAAATGGAACAAACAAACCAGCCGGGGGGACACAGCAAGCCAAACGAACAGCCATCTCTAAAACAACAACAAACACGCCGACCATAGAGGAGGTCGCGAACCCCGGTCGCAACAATAAGGCAGACACAAACAACGGTAATAAAAAAACAAACAAATAGCAAAGGATCAACAAACATACAACCAACCCAAAACACTGAAGAAACATTTAGAAAAGGTGTGCACAGGCGCTGCTATGGAGGTGGAGCATACAACCAAAAATAACGATAACATACAACCAGAAATAATAATGATCACAACCGCCAGCAGGGAAACAGGAAATTAAGTCCATAAAACCCAACACAACAGAGTAAGAAGACCGTAAACAAAGATCATCAACAGCCTGATCCGACTCAAAACTGACCTAACAGCCAGACCCCAACAAAGCCCACCTCCGACTAGCAGTGCAAGAAAAGAAACAGAGCTAGCCCAAAAGAGCTCAGAACAATCAAGCATAAACCCGCTACAAAAACAGAGCGAAGGTGAACCAAAAGCGGGATAAAGGACGAAGCTAGAGTTACTGAGAGGGCCTCAGCAAAGCACAACAAAGCCAAAACATCCTGAAACAAGAGAGATTAAAAGACGCCACTGAAGAGGGCAGCCTGCCCCCCAATTAAACCTGCGACAAAGAAAGATATAAGCATCCATCCAACAAACCGAGGATCAAAAAGCATTAAGAGCGTTAAGGCAAAGTAAAGAATCATCTAAACGATGAGAATTAACAGATTCTCTATCTTCAGGTTTAATATTCGAAGACCATAATTTAAAAAGAAATAAAAACTCTTCTATAATATGAGCGATAGTGGAAGCGCTCTGAGAGAAAAGCCTACGATTCCTTTCCAACCACACAATCCAGATAATGATATGAACCGAGAGGTTCCACCCCTTGCGAAATCTAGGATGTGACGGAGAGGAAGACCAACATGAGGCAAGGTTGGAAGGCAAGACTGGGTTCTCCCAAGCCAGGGAGACAATCTTCCAAAGAGGAGAGATGAAGGAACACCCCACAAAAAGGTGATTAGCATCTTCCGAGACATCCGAACACAGGGGACATAGTTGTCCCCATGCCAGATTCCTTTTCTTAAGAACCTCGACCGTGAGCAACTTGTTGTGAAAAGCAAGCCAGGAGTTGATCTTCACCTTAAGGGGAGCGCATGATTCCCAGATGAAGCTAGCTGAAGGGGATTTAACCCCGCAAAAATTAAGAAAGCTAAAAAAAGATTTAGCTGAGAAGTTCCCGGCCGATCCCCAACGCCAAGCAACATCTTCAATAGGGTGCCATTCGAAGAGATTTAAAGAAGAAATAAGGTCATGAAGCGCAGAAAGTAAGGGGGGAGGAAGGTCCACCGAGAAAGGGATGAACCAGTGCCTGAAGGAGTTAACCAAGGTGAATGATTCAGCCACTGAGGCATCCGGTAAGGAAGCCAGACGGAAAGGATGTGGATAAGCCGTTGAAAGTTTAGTGTTGCCTATCCACAAATCGGTCCAGAATTTGGTTCTGGAGCCGTCAGCGCAGATACGGGTAATACCGCATTGGAAGGCTGCAGCGGCTTTCCAAACTCCTTTCCAGAATGGGGAGGCCAAACGATGGGAGGAGGTGGGAAGAATCCACCAGGGGTTAGAACCAAAATAATACCCTTTGATACACTGAACCCATGGAAGGTGATCAAGTTTAAGGAATCTCCAAAGCCATTTACCTAACAGGGCGATATTATGGTTCCGAAGGTTTAAGACCCCCAAACCCCCGCTAGCCTTGGAGGAACAGATAAGGTTCCAATTGCAAAGGTGAGAACCTTGCTTAAAACAGGAGGAACCAGACCAAAAAAAATTGCTTCTAATTTGGTCTATCCTCTTAATAACCCAGGACGGGACATAATAGAAAGACATCATGTAGAGAGGGATAGCAGAGAGAACAGAGTTGAGAAGGACTAATCTACCACCGTGGGAGAGCAATTTACCGGACCACACATTGAGTCTGGCTTCAATTTTATCAATGAGAGGAGCCCAGTCAGATTTGAGCAGCTTGCCCCATCGCAGAGGTATACCCAAATAAGTGATTGGGAAAGAAGCGATTGGGCAGTTAAAAAAGTGGGAGACCTCTGTCTGTTCGCTGGGATCACCACCCAGCCAAAGAACCGAAGACTTTTGAAAATTGATGGATATGCCCGAAGCCATCTCAAAACAATAAAGCAGAAGCTTGAGGTTACGTAAGGAGGTACGATTCGGTTTAGTGAAAATAATAGTGTCATCAGCGTATTGCAAGTTAAGAACCCCATCGAAACGGTTTGAGCGCCCGAGGCCCTCAATGACTTGAGCTTCGCGAGCATTGCGAAGCAGCTTACTGAAAACGTCCGCAACCAGGGAAAACAGGAGGGAGGAGAGGGGGTCCCCTTGGCGAAGACCGCACTTGATCTTAAATTTGTGGCCCTCTAAACCGTTGATAAGAATAGAGGAGGTCCCAGCGAAAAGGCTGGATTTGATCCAAGCTATCCATTTAGGACCGAAGCCCCGATGAATGAGAATATCAAATAGAAAATCCCAACACACATTGTCGTAAGCTTTTTGAAAATCAAGTTTGAGAAGGATGCCTTCCGATTTGGAGTGGTGGCAGAGGGAGATAATCTCTTGAGCTGACGCAACGCTATCAAGAATAAAGCGGTCTTTGATGAATCCCGATTGAGCAGGATCAATGAGGGGAGAGATAACAGAACTTAATCTAGCGGCAAGAACTTTTATGATGATTTTAAAGGTAATGTTGATCAAGCTGATGGGTCTAAAGTTCGCTAACACATGCGCTCCCGCCATCTTGGGAACGAGGACGATGTGCGCATAGTTAATACGATCAAAGGAGAAAGAGCCCTGGTGCAGGTCCTTAAACAGATTAAAAAGATCATCCTTAAGCCAGGGCCAGAACTTTTGAAAGAAAAAAGCCGGGAAACCGTCCGGCCAGGCGCTGAGTCGCTTTTTAAGGCGAAGACGGCCGATTTGATCTCTTACAGGGAGAAAGGGGACTCGAGAGAGGACAGATCGATGGAATGGGAGCCGTAAAGTTGATGTCAATCAAGGGAGATAAGAGCATCCACAGTCGTTTTTCTCAAATGCTAAAAAATGGCAGCTACAGTAATAGCAAATATACTCGATCGCTGCAGTGGTCGTTTGCTATATTGTTCGCCAAAACTTGAGTGGGACGGTATATCATATACCGTCTCAACTTTTAAAATTAAATTAAAAAAGTTAATTACTTATTAACTATTAAACTATATTAATTAAATAAATTAAATAATATAATAATAACTAAACCTAATTAAACAACTACCTAAACCTAATTAACTACCTAAACCTACCCACTTTTTCATCCTGATTTCATGGACGGGGATACATTCCACGTCCGGGGAATCATTCCCCGTCCCACCTTTTGTAATTTTTTTTTTTTTCTAATCATCCAATCCTGGCCGTTCATTTATTAAAAAAAAAAAAAAAAAAGAATGAGAGACGGGGTTACATACCCCGGCCGGGGTATGTTTCCCCGTCTGAGGGAATCATAAAAAAAAAAAATAAAAAAATAAAAAAATAAAAAAAAAAAAATTAAGTGGGGGAGACGGGGTATCATATCCCGGACGGGGTATGTTTCCCCGTCCTTTATAATTTGAGAATCGCTATTCTGTTTCTCATATATGAGAAACGAATATAGCATGTTTGCTATAAAATGGCAAAATGAGAAACCGTTGCAGACGTTCGTTTGCTAAAAAATAACAAATTGGCATGTATAGCAAACGACTGTGGATGCTCTTAAGATGCAGTTTATGAGAACCGATAAGATTTTTATAGAAGGAGAGGAAAGTACGGTGAATACAAATGCACACTCATAAGCTAACGACACAATCACCGACGTCACTTCACTCTTTCTCTCCCGAACCTCACAGCACACACACAGTCACTTGCTTTCTTATTTAGGACTAGATTTACACAGTTGTAAGACTTACTTGATTTACACAGTTGTAAGACTTATCTATATATACTTATTGGGTGTAGATTCATAATCACCTAAGAAGCCTCTAAATATTATTTGACTTTAATTTCTATCCTCATTTATGTAGATATTTATGGATTTGTGCAATGACCGAAAAATTCTAGATAAAAATTATTCTAGAGAGGATAATTTGGTAATAACTAGTAACTACAATTAGATTGGTGTGGTGCTTTATTTTAAGATGGTGTTAGTTGAGTTGGGGTTGACTTTCAACACAAAAGAATCTCAACAACACCTCGAGCTTCCATACGACAACTAATTATCTTAATCATGCTACATCTCTAATCTCTAATCTCTAATACTATGATTGGAGAAGGTCTTAGTGTCATTTGTAAATCTACCAACGTGTGCAACGCACGTACATAACTAATATAAAAGAAATTTCAGGTTCGAGTCCTCCCTACATCAGAGTTTTTTTTTAATTATTAAAATGTGCAGCGGAGAAACTTTGGAAACTAGAGGCTTTAAAATAAGCAGAACTAAAACAGAGTATATGTAGTGTAATTTTAGTGATATTTGGAACACAACTGAGGAAGTAGTAAAGCTTGATGGCCAAGAGATACCTAAGAGAGACCGTTTCCGATATTTAGACTCAATTATACAAAGAGATGGGAAGATTTGTGAAGATGTTACACATAGGATCCAAGCAGGGTGGCTTAAGTGGAGAAGTGTCAGTGGCGTTTTGTGTGACAAACGTATACCTTTGAAGTTGAAGAAAAATTTTTATAGGACAGCTGTTAGACCAGCAATAATGTATGGAGCAGAGCGTTGGACAACAAATAAACAACATGTCAAAGAAATGAGTGTAGCGAAGATGAAGATGCTAAGATGGATGTGTGGTAAAATAAAGAATGATAGAATTAGAAACGAGCATATACGAGACATACTAAAGGTAGCTCCAATCCAAAATAAGTTAAGAAAGAATCGCCTCAGGTGGTTTGGACATGTCACACGTAGACCTATTAGTGTCCCCGTTAGAAAGAGTGATTTGATAAGTGTTGAGGCTAGAGTTAGAGGTAGAGGAAGACCTAAACTAATTTGGATAAAAACGGTGAAGAAAGATATGATAGCTTGTGACTTCACAAAAGATATTGCACTAAACTGAGTAGAATAGAAAACCAGGATTCATGTAGGGCTGTAAATCGGACCGGACGGGATTGGACAACCATATGTTCAAGCTCGGACCGAAATTCTACTCAGACGGGCTTATGTCTAGCTCGGTCTAGGTCGGACAAAATTTTTATAGTCTGGACTCGGTTCGATAAAGTATCGGACCGCAATAATACTCGGACGGACTTATGTCCGGCTCGAGCTCGGTAAAGAATCGGATATAATAATTTGTTCGAGTTCAGTTCATATAACAGTTCGAACGGTCGACGGTCGGACCATTTCTCGAGCTGGACTCGGACGAACGATGGACCGTCCTGTTTATTTTACACCCCTAGATTCATGTAGCCGACCCCAACTAGTTGGGGAAAAGATTTTGTTGTTGGTGTTGTAGCTGTTGTTGTAAATTATTTCATTAGCTTTAAACTTCAAGTAGGTTGTTTTATTTTAGCCCAAGTAAACCAAAGATATTGACTGTGAAGAAAAAAGTGATCAGAGCTTTCAAATACTAGAGAGTTTAGACAAAGAGCGTGTTAGGAACAATTGTCGCTCTGATACCAATTATTAGAAAATTTGACTTTCTCTTCTACTAGGATCTTGTTGAGTTAAGCGATGCAATCAATACAAACCATCAAGTAAATAAAAGATCACACCAAACACACAAAATTACACAAATTTATTCCGTTTGAGACTTTCGCCTTAATCTGGGGGAAAAGAAAGTGAGGTACTATTCAACTAGAGAAGATACAAAAAATTGCAATTCTCACAACGACCCTCTCTCTAGCCTCACCAGAAAATGATAGTTGTTTACAATTGAAGATCCTCTTAAACTCTCTTCAATTAAGTACTTTCTCTCTCTTTCTCTCTTTTGGCCCTCAATGGAGGCCAATTATAATAATATATAGAGATCTAGAGAAACTCTTGTTTGAAAAATTGATACAATAGCCATTAGATATTTATAAAGAGATAACCCTACGATAAGAGTCGTACTATCTAATTTGAAGAGCAAGTTCGATCTTCCAACGAATCACCTAGACCTGCACCCGGAAGCTGCATCCAGCCGTGCGCGGTCTACTACACACAAGTGTGGTCGGCCTCTCGTCAATTTCAGTGAGGTTGGCGGTCGACTGCACAGTCAACCGCAATCTTTTTTGTTCCATGTTGCTGCTGCTGTGACTTGCTTTCACTCCGTCGCTTCGGCCTTCTTCATTTAATCGTCTTCTTTATCTTAGTATGCAAAACATTAACCCAACAGAAATTAGGAGACAGGAATGTCAAAATTGAAATTAGTATTAGGATTAGTGTTACTATTACATACTAAGTTACATGACTAATTTTCCAGCCTCAGGATAGCATGTCCTACTAGCATATTAATTTTTTCCTTTACTTTTGTTCGATCAAAACAGTGAATAAAAACTCTGGTGTTTCGTTAATAAGAAATTAACATAACATGTAATGAAAGTATAATGAAGAATAAAGATAATAGAGTACAATCAAAAACTTAAACTCAAGTAAAAGAAACTAAGCACCCTTACTAATATGATATATTTGCTGGTGTGTTTATTAGTAAATTGAAAGATTATGGGTTCGATCAATTTTAATAATTATTTATGTTTTGGCTTCTTCTGATCAATTCTGGTTCCGCCTCTGAAACTAACTCTATACATGTATTGTTTGCGATACCACAAGAATGCAATCGAGATGTTGACAACATCCTTCAAAAGTAATCGCCGGATGTCGAAAACCATGATCATCGAGTGAAAATGCAAGAATAACTCGCCAGTAACCCTTCAAAGCTTACATGTGACTTATAGCCGGTAAAACCAAATTAAAAGGCCCAAAATAATTACCATAATTTGAAAATGTAACAGAAATACAAGTTTATCAAGTGACATACAACAACAATAATAAAGGTTTTATGTCAAAGTTTTGGGGTCCGCCAATTTTTGAGGAACGTACTAATTTTTAAGGAAAACCTAGAACTCGAGCAGATGGAGCATCAAACAAACAACTATAAAAAAAAAACCCTCTAAACTCCAGTAGATGACCAGGTTTCAGTTTTGCTAGTCCAGTAGATGACTAGCTAGTGATGGGCATAGTTCATAGGTTTCACTCTCACACAGTAACAAACAGGAGAAATGGCAACATTTATAATAATGTGAAAGTGATGATAGCTACAAAGACTCTTTTAAGTTGGACATAGACTTCCTACTAGTAGAACAAAATAGGATAGCATCCAAAATTCAATACATCACCATCAGAGCCAAAACCAAAAGCTAGGGGCGTAAACCAAAACCCAACAACAACATGGTGAACACATCTCTGAAACAGAACAGGATCAACAGCTTTTGTTTGGCCCATTTGATGGGGAAATCAGCATCAACCCAATCCAATTTGCAACATATTTAGATGTTACAACAAACCAAAAAAAAAAAAACACTCTTTGGCTGCTCCCCAACATATTAATTTCTTCCCTTTCTTCAGCCAGTTGAAACAGAATTCAAAAATATACATGATTCAGATAAGAGTTTGTGCTAGAGAGAACAATCCTCCATCTCGTCATCCTCGGCAAGCATCCCTTGGTCGCGGCACTCACGGCTGCAGAAGGCTTTCTCCCCTCTGAAAGAGAGATTATAAGTGGATGCATGAGGAGATCAGCTCTATTGAATGAATAAACATATTTTAGGTTTTCCACTAAAATTAAAATTGAAAGAGTTAAGAGCTAAGCAACTTTCAGAACCACCATACTCACCACAAATTGAAAGTTCTCACCATGGAGTGTGATCTAAATCATGAAAACTACGTAAAAACTAAATTTTCAAAAGCCTGACCGAATTTTACCCATCCATCAAGTGATTAAAAAATTGACATTTCACGAGTAAACCTTAACTATTTTTTTTTATTATTATTTTATTTTAATCTTCAGATGGTATTTATATCACATCCAATTAACCATTAATCATTTTGAACAGTGTCGATCATCTTTTCAATATCTTCGAAAGTAAACCAGCTCGATCTACTGAAATCAAATTTGCACTTGCCTTATTATTGTCTTCATAAAACTAAAACTAGTCAAATTGCTCATAAACGTTAATCTATGACTCTATATATGCTAAACAGGAAACATTAATCTATACGCTAATCAAGCCATATATCTGAGTTGTTAGCATGTATAAAGGTTTTGAGCGAAATCAACTCCAAAAAAATAGAACATAAAGGAAAGATTAAGGGAAAACTCACTTGTATATGAAAATGTCGTTCCCTTCCCCAAGCTTCATCTTGCATGCATCGCAAGAGGTAAGCAACCCATCCGAAACCCTGTTCTCCTGCCTCGGAGTTACCGCAACAAACCCATCACCACAACTCTCCACAGTACAACTCTCAAAAATATGAATAGTCCTCGGGTTTGGCCCATGCGCAATCACACAAGTATAGTCCTCGGACAGCTCCATCTCACTCGCAGAGAGACAAGCAGTCGACTTCCAGTCCGGAGACAGGGCCCTGCAGCCCACATGCGAATAATTCCTCCTCGTCTTCACCCCAAACTCTACTGGAGAGTTGGGGGGCAACGTGGGGATTTGGATTTTGAGCTGTGACCCAAAAAGCACCATCCTACTACTATCCGGTTTCGCAGGCTTCTTCAACTCATCGACGATGCCTAGGCCAACGGGTTGCTGCAGGTGGGTGGTGAATTCGACAAAAGGTTTTCTCACTGCCACTGCCGACGAGGTTCTATCATTGAGAAATGGTGGGTTTGGAGTAGTTGGAGTGAAGCCTGTCAAGGGTTTGGTTTCAAGAATGGAGGTTGGGCTCACTGTGCAACCATCATGGTCTGAATATACCTTGGGCGCGAAACCGGCGAAAACCCTAGGGGATAATGGGAACGGGTGTGAAGCAGCCAAGGGTTTGTTGCTAGTTGGAGATGAAAGTGAGGAAAAAGGGTCACTCATTAGGGCTTGGTTGGTAGTATTCAAAGGTTTATACCTCTTCTTCAACATTCTTATAATACTACAATTAATCCCTCTTCCAACTCAGAAATCCTTAAGAGGGGGGTACCTAAAAAACAGAGGAGAGATAAATACTACATGTTAGAACAAATATTTGAAAAAAAAAAAAAAAGACACTTAAAGATTCCTCCTACTTAAGTGTAACATGCTAGAATTATTAATGAACACATACGAGAAACACCAACTCCTCTTGATTGAGAAAAGATTTTGAGGAATATATTTAGCATGCAATAAATTAAATAAACAAGTCTAAGAAATCAAGAAGCTCGCTTACTTTGGATAATTTTAAAGGGTTAATTAATTAGTCTCTCCTCTGCTTCTTTAACAAAGCATAAACTCCTCAAAAAATCTCAACAACCCATGAAAACCCGCATGCACATCAACCTCTAAAAATGGAACACACAAAGAAGCGAAGAAAGTCTCATAAATCAAAAGTGCTTTCTTCTCTTCTTTTTAGTGGGGCCCTACTATACTGTATGAGAAAGAGAGAGGGAGGAGAATGGTGCACTGGCTTAGGAGAGATGAAATTGAAAGGAAAGAAGAGGAGTTGGGGGCTTATTTAAAGAGGGAGTCGGTGGTTTGGTTCGGTTCGGTTTGGTTTTTGGTGGTGGGATAAAAAACCGAGTTTATTGAGAGAAAAGACAGGGAGGGGTGATGGTCGCAATCGCACTGAATTGAGGGGTAACTTGGTAACTGTGTACTGATTCTCCTGTTACTTCAGTTGTCTCATCACATAACTGTGTGGTTACCGCTAGTTTTAAAGGTTTTGGTTAGAAAAGTTAAGGAGGTGATTAAACTGGTTTCTGTTGGTTGAGTTTACCGATGGTTACGGTAATCATCTTATCTTGTTTGACAAGACAGGTTGCTGTAATGGATAGTTGGTGATGCAATTATTATTGTTAGAACAATAATCTCACACTTAACTATCAAAGCTACTGGAGTATTATTTTTAAGTGTTTCTCCTATATAGGTCACTAATAACAAAAATGAAAATCGTATACAGCTCATTAAAAAAATTGATATTTCTATATAACTCACTATAATATTGACCAATATCATCAAAAGTATTTTTTGTTATTGTCACTATACTTATATTAAATTTTATAATGAGTTTAAAAATAACTATTTTGCCCTCCTTTAGAATTAGAGTTAGGGTTTAGGGTTTAGGGTTATGATTATGTTAGGGTTAGGGTCAGAGCTAGGGTTAACCTAACCCTAACTTTAGATTTAAAGGAGGGTAAAACAATCAATTTCAAACTCGAGATAAAATTTAACTTAAATAGAGTAACAATAGCCCAAACCCTAAACTTTAACTCTTAATTTTAAAAGATTACAAAATAGTCATTTTTAAACTCGTGGTAAAATTTAATATAAGAAGAGCGAGAATAGCAAGTGAGTGAGTTATATGGAAATATCAACTTGTGAGTGAGGCATGTGGAATTTCCACATTTGTTAGTGACCCATGAGGAATTAACCCTATTTTTAAAAGATAAAAAAATAGGCACTTTTGTAATTTACAAAAACAAAAGTTTAATTCCGTTACTTAGAGGATCACTATAGTTTGCTAAAAAAATATGCATATTTAGCAATAGAAATAGAAAAGAATAAGGAGCGATGCAATCGTTTTTTACTAAATTTAGCAATTGCTAAATTCTTTTTTTTAAATTTATGAAAAATGTTGGATGGATGAAGATCATCCATTTGATTTTTTTAATGTTAATGCCATTTTCGTAATTATTGAATGGCAAATGTGTAATTATTGAATGGCATTATTGTAATAATTGAATGACATTGTTGTAATTTTTTGGAAAATTTTGTTATCATGCGGATGATGATCATCCGTCCCATTTTTAAAAAAATTTAATGGCATTATCGTAATTACCAAATGCCATTATCGTAATTATTGAATGGCATTTTCGTTATTTTTGGGGAAAAAGTTGGTGGACATATGATCTTCATCGGTCCGTCTTCAAAAAAAACAACAAAAAATAAGAGACAAACTATATTTAGCAATCTCTAAATCCATCGTCTATAATTACCCATCATTGTTAGTTTCTATTCCTATATATGCATATTTAGCAAACGATAATGGGCGAGTTTTCTCCAAAATATGCATATTATGCATTTTTAACAAACGATAGTGGACGCACTTAGAGCATCCATACTCGTATGGTATTTTGTCATTATGCATTTTTAACAAACGATAGTGGACGCACTTAGAGCATCCGTACTCGTATGGTATTTTGTCATTTTATGCATATTCTAGCTTTCATAGCACTGCAGTCATGTACTATATATGCGTAATATGACATATGAGCTACAGTAGACTGCTATATTTGGCAGAGAAAATAACAATATGCATATTATAGCGAACAAAATATGATGTTTCGTCTGAAATATATTATAATATTTTTATTCGATCGGGGGAATGCCTGATCTTTTAGGAAATGGTTTAGATAGTTAATTAGTTTAATTAGATAATTAGTTAGATAAATAGGTTTAGTTATGTAATTAATATCTAATTTGTGATTAACTAGGACAAATAGGGCAGCAAAATCCGTCGACTTTTGCTTTTTTTTTCTTCCAAATTCTAAGAAATTAATGAAAAATAATATGAATACAAAAAATTTAAAATATTCCCAAATTTGGATCGAATGAAACATGATGTTCCGTCCTTTTTTTTTCTCAACTTTGCCATTTTTTTTAGCTTTTCATAACTGCAGACAAATTGCTATTTCTATTTATGCATTTTTCCATGTTTTAGCTTTCACGACTGTGGATGCTCTTAGTTCAGGGTTAACTTTATAAAGCTACTATTGCTTCTCATGTTCTCCGTGTTCTTATGCAGATTTTTTTTATTAAAACAAGAGATTGATGAGGACATCGATTTGAGATGTTTTGGGCACTTCTATCAGCGCAGGCATCGTCTAGGCTGGCTATTTTATTAGCCTTGTTATTTTCATTTCAGCAATTTTAGTTGTTTTAGCATATGCCGTAGTTTTATTATTTGCACCCTTATATTATGCACATTAGATATATTTTGAAGATCTGTTTTGATCATATATATAGACCTTTAGACTAATGAGAATAGATACTTTGAATGATTTTTAAAAAAATTGGGATTGAGTTTTACTCTTCATTCCTCTTTTTTGTGTGAGACATTGAGATAACATTAGGATTTGTGAGAAACCCCAGATCCCACTTCCATCTCCACTTCTATACCCCCACTGAAATCCCCTCTCCCTGCTCCTTCTTCTTCCCGCTGCTCTGCAACCCCAATCACTCTCTCTCTCACCTCATCCGACCCCCACTCCCTCTCTATTCTTCAGTCGACCACCCGAACCCTCTTCTCATCAACCCCGAAGCCACCCCGAGCCTCTGGCTTTCCCAAACCGACGAAATAACCTCCCATTTGACACCCCCAAAATCCCTAGCCGCCAACCCTAACACACCTGACCACCCCTCCACCGCCACAACCAAAACCTCCCATACTCCAAATCCCCAAATCCAATTCACATCTGAAACCCCTGTAGCACCCTAAATTTCAATATAAAAATACAAAATACAACTCAGAACCTTTTCTTCAATTAATGTAACTTAAACAGAACACAAAAATACAAGAAAATAAAAAAAACTTTCATTATATCAATTCTCATTTCAAAGCTCACCGAAAATTAATACATATTTAATACAATTGATTCAACACTGAAACTCCAGTCTTCACATAAATCTAGGCTTTAAATCTTATTGAAGCCACTCACTTTTAAATCCTGCAAAACTGTTAAAACTTTTGGCACGTCAATCACATATAACTGACGCAGAGCTGATTAAAGCAACGATCCTCCAAAGTCTCACAACCACAAACTTGATGAACAAAACAAAACAATAATGAAAAATTTTCATAAATCAACAAGTGAAACTAAACTAAGTGTATGACATGAAAAACAAAAGTAAAGGTACATAAAATAATGTTCAAGAAAATAAAAATGCAGCCAATGTTTACTCATGCATACTTGTTCGGATTCTATACCGCCCATACAACATAGGTCTAAGGGCAAGCACTTAACGTTCACCAAATTTTATGGTTAATCTCTCACTATGCAATCCTATAACGGTAACAGAAGGCAAGATTTAGACATTCTGCGAATAGGCTCCAGTCCCAGAATATATCCGTCTGACAATACAAAACCCTCAACGCACAAACATCCCGTAAGCGTCACTCTGAACACTAGAGATCCATATCCATTTATGGCATTTCGTGAATAGGCTCCAGTCCCCAAATACATCCGCCCAACTATACAGAACCCTCAACACCCGAACATCCCGAAAATAACATGAAAATCACTGTCTGGAATACATCCACCCGACTGCAACTATAGTCCCGAAATACGTCCGCCCGACTATAAAGAACTCCATACTTTATGTTTACGCAAGTTCCGTCACAACTCCCAACCTAGTGCATGTCCTTAGGTTCAAACATAGATAAACATAGCCAACTAGAACTAGCTCACCCTACCGAACTTAAATCCACAAAACTAGAAACACTAGCCCATCTAGCTATTTCTCCCAATCAAAATAATCCACTACTAGTAATAGGGTCCTGCTCAGCCTCTAGAGCTCACACACTCAATCATATCAACAGAGCTTCCCTTAGGGTCCTTCAGAATAACCCCAACTTCTTATATAAAATCACAACTTGATTTATTTATCAAACCATTCCTTCTTTCGCTTTTTACAAAAAATACACATTTCCACCATCTCAAATTTATACATCAATACCCCCACCTAATTTATCTCATCTCACAATATAAAATTTAAGTAAACCATAGATTGCTATAAGCATCTTACTCCTCAAATAAATGGATATTCACTTCCATTGTTGTTAATTCATTTATAAAATCATATTTAATTCAATGAAACATCTTTATCTCCATTCACAATATCTCTTTCCATATATGAAACTACAACACAAATTCTTAGATTTTCATCAATTTAAAAACTGAACCAAACTCACTTTAAAATTTAGAATTTATCCCCCCTAAAATCTGTAACTATCCGCTTAAAAAATATGAAATTTATGCCTCTTCAAAACTGAAAATATATTAATCAAACCTGAGATATACACTCTCGTTAAAATTTTGTTTTATACTCCTTCTAAAACATGTTTTTTTATCGCACGATTCATAATTCAAATATACAAAAATCTGAAACTTTAATTCAAAAAATTCTGAAACTAAACGTTATAAAATCTGAAACTTTGATCTTCAAACATGATGATTTAAATCAACCAAGCTACATCAAATCAATTAGATTAATAGTACAATACATATACTCATATGCCCTAGGGTTTATCCCCAAACCCTTGCACCAAAACCCGAGTCCCCACATCAAACCCGAGCACCACCAAAAGAGCAGCCAAGTGTTGCACAGTGCTCGGCCTGCACTGTGCAAACCCGAGGCCCTCTCCCCTTCACTGTTGAACCCCTACCCTAGGTCAACCGAAATCCTAGTGCTCCAAACCCAATATGCAATGGTCTCCAAACACATTAATTCATGTACAAAAAGTTTTAGAATTCAAATTATAAAGTTTAATCAACCAAAATAAATGACATTCAAGAACTCATCTTTAAACTATCTAGTCATGCTTTAAAATTTTATGCAAGAGTGCCTAATCAACCACAACAATATTTTAGGCTCATTTAATCAATTTCATGGATAAAAATTATACCTTTCATGCTCTAACGACATCTATTCATCAAGAATAATTTTATCATGATCGGTATGCATAAAAATTAAATTTTAACTCATGCAATCCATTATAAACAATATATCATTCATTGTTATGAACATCTCATAGTAAAATCATGCATTCATGTTAATAAGCAAACACAAATCTACATGTTAACTACAAATTATCATCACCATCATAAACATGAAAAACACAACAACAGAGATAAAGAAACACCCACCTCTTGAAGAAGATAAACACAAAAGCTAGTAGTCATTCTCCTTAAGCAAATCGACCACCAAACTCCAAGCCACCAAAGCAAAATAAAGTAACCCGAAACCCCTACTGCCCTCTATATATGATGTCGGGATTCTATTAGGTTTTTGTGAGGACTTTTGCATAAAAGTCCTCAAGAATTCATAGTTTGCAAATTAATTTATTCATACCAATGAAAAAAATAGATCTTTTTCCTTATTTAAATCAATCAAATAAATTATTTAAACTTATTCACTAATTTCCCACCCTTGGCTGCCCCCTATATCTGTTCAAAATTATTTTTATCCAAAATTTCGGGCTTTATTATTTCCAAAAATCAAATTCTATCATGCATTCAATTTATATTAATAAAATGCCCAAAAAAAAGTTCTTTCATTCACATAAATTTGAAAATTGAAAATATTAGAAATTAACGAGAGAAAATAATTGTTGACAATTTTTTTTTAAGAATTTAAATTTTCATAACATTGCACGTGTTTTTCACGTGCAAAAACAGTAATTAAGCAAAATTATAAATTAATCAAATCCTTCAATTTAATATCATTTAATCATTCAAAATAATTCATTTTAATTTACGGGGTGTTACAACCCCAATCCCCAAATTCAATTCAAATCTGATGTCCTAATCCCCAAATCTTCATTCAATCCCTTAACCTAATCTTATATAGCAGAGGCTTTACAGAATTGCTAAATATAGAAGACGGAACATATTCTTCCATCTTATTAGTTTTATTTTTATTTAATATGGATTGACGTAAGATCTTCTTCCGTCCGCCAACTTTTTCAAATTATTTTTTCCAAAAATCACTAAAATGTTATTCCAAGAATTACGAAAATGCCATTTATTTATAAAAAAAAGTGAAAAAATTGGACGGACGACCTTCTTCCGTCAAAAATTTTTGTTTAGACTTTTTTTCCTATAATTACTCAAATGTCATTCTAAATGTTACGAAATTTCATTTTTAAAAAAAGAAAGAAAGGCTGGAACGGACCGGTCTAAAATTAACCTTTAAATAAAAAAAATTTGACAAACGAGAAGATCTTTCGTCTTACAATTTTTTAATTTTAAAAGATAAAAAGGAAGGGCTGGACGGAGGATTATCTTCCGTCTTACTTTTTTATTATTCCCATTTTTTTAAATTTAACTCTAGATGACTACAACGCTCGTCGTTCTTTTCTATTTGCTAAATGTTAAATATGAAATTATTAGCACCAACCAGATTGGATGCTCTCATAATTAGCAATGGTATTGGGTCGGGTCGGATCCTTCACTACCTGGGCTCGGACTCGGACACGGACATGGTCCCTTACGGATCCAAGAATTGGACCTGGACCCGTACCCGTGAGGACCGAGTCTGGTTCCGGGTCCGGGTTGTATTAAAATATTCCTATCTGTTTCGGGTAGGAGCCGGAGTGTGAGCGGCGAGCGGAGCCAGCGAATGGAGAATTTAGAATAGATGAGAGAAGAAAAAGACATGTGTTTTGAGTTTGGAAGAGGAAGATTTAGAATTGAAGAGGAAAGAGATGAGGGATGAGGATATAATATTTATTTTTATATTGATTTTTAGGTTTTTTTTAACGGGTCCGGGTCTGGGTCCGGGTCCGGGTCTGGTCTCTTTTGAGCGGACCCGGACCCGGACCCGAAAGTGCAACGGGTCCCATTTTAGGACCCGAACCCGGACCTGAATAGAACGGGTCGGTTCCGGTCCTATGTCTGATCTGGGTCGGGTCCGGGTCGGATCCGGCTTTCGGGTATTTATACAAATGCTACTCATAATGACCTAGTGCGGGTTTTCTCTGCCGCATCTTCCGCCACGTGGCACCCGCTTGTTCGCGATAGTACGGCCTTTTTCGTGGTCGTGCCCATCCAACCGTACACGTGTACTCTGTCAGCGACTAATCAGCAGGATGGGGCCACCACATGGACGCTGTCTCTGACTCCAAACACCAAACACCAAACAGCCGAAATCTCCCACTAGATAGTTGCCACGTAGATTTACTACTGAATCTATAACTGTTTTGCTTGCGTTTCGGTTATTTATATTGGTTAATACTATATTCAGTTCCGAGAGTGATTTTACTGTGGTCTGTTTCATTTTAAGATCCTGAGAAACAGGAGTATAAATAGTAATGGCTGCATTCAAAGTGGGGGAAAACCGGGAAATGTCCTCCATTCTTCAGACATGCAGTTTAAGAGCATCGTCAGTCGTGTAAGAAAAAATGACAAAATAAAAATAATAATTTTGTTAGTTTGTTATAAGGTTAAATATAAAAAAACTACACTTTTTGGCCAATTTAAAAAAAGTACATAATTTTTTTTATTTAAAAAAAGACACAATGTTTAAATAAACTACACTCGGTTAGTTAGGACTAGGGTTAGGGTTAGAATTGGGTTAGGGTAGGGTTTAAAAAAATCACTTTCATCTTTCATTTGTGTTTAAAAAAATCACATTCATCTTTTATTTGTGTTCAAAAAAATATCACTTAACTAATCAGATGTTTAAATAAACTCTCCGTACTAACCATAATCCTAACTAACTCGGTGGAGTTTATTTAAATATTGTGTCTTTTTTTTATAAAAAATTTTTTTTGTGTACTTTTTTTATATTTAGCTTTGTTGTAATTATAAAATGTTAAAATATAGCAAATTTGAAGTAAAAATTTAACCTACGAAACTTTAAATTCGTGCAAATTTTTAATGGTTTTTCAAATTTTTTAAAATTTTTAATATTTTTAATTTAAAAAAATAGTGAGATTCCCGTGAGGGACAAAATATAATGTTTCGTCGTCCCACCCTGGTCCCACCCATGTCCCAGCCTTTTTTCACTTAACAACCTAATTAAGTGGTTAATTATCTAACTAAACCTAATTATGTAATTAATTATTTAACTAATTATCTAATTAAACTAATTAAATTAAGTTTTATTTTGTCCCTTCGGGGACATCCGATAAAATTGGAACGATACAGAGAAGATTAGCATGGCCCCTGCGCAAGGATGACACGCACAAATCGAGAAATGGTCCAAATTTTTTGTTTTAGTTTTATGTTTTCTTGGCTGAGGTTTTCCGGACCTCATCCCTTTTATCAAAAAAAAAATTTAAACTAATTAAATTATATCAGTTTTTAATACATATAAATTCAAACATTTCCCACGCATGTTTCGTCTAGAATATTTTTATAAAAAATTGACAATTTCATCAATTTCATTAGATGAAACACATGTTTAGTTCGATGCTTTCAAAAATAATAATAATATGAACGAAACATGATATTTCATCTCCTATAATGTACATATTTCCAATTTTTTTCTCAAATACAACAATCTACTGTATTAAAAAATGAAAAAAATAATTGCAAATCGGCAAACGAATGCATCGCATTCTTTACTAGGATGCTCTAATAAGAGTATTTCCCTGAAAAATATGGCAAAAGATTTTGTGAATGACTAGGGATGGCAATATAAATACATAATAATCGCACCCCAGGTGCTAAATTTTGTGAATATTTTTCTGCAAATAATTACCAAGATTAATGAATTTGAGTAGAAATAGAAATTTTTTAATTAAATGCATGTTTGATTACTTTTTACATAGTTTTACTAATATTAATTTTTTTGGATATATAAAATATTAACATAGGTGATACTTTCCGATATGCTAACGGCTTCATCCTTCACTCCCTAATGGAAGTGTACGGCACACTCGGTCATTCTTAAATTAAAACGACCTTTCCACTTTCGTCTTTCTATTCATTACGTCAACATTGATATTGCAGTTTAATTGACCTATTTGTACTGTCTTTGTAACCAAGCACATTGAAACCCTTAACTAAGAACATTATAAAATGTTCTATTTGAAGATGTTCTATTTTTTCATAAAAATGTGTTCGCGCAAAAAAGTTCTATAAGATGTTAATTGTAAATAATAAGATTGTTTACGAATAAAAAACGAATAAAAACTCGCATTCAAATACATAAGATTGTTTAACCGTAAATAATAAAGATTTCAGGTATGTAAATTTTCAGAATTTTTAATTTTTTTTTAATTGCATAAGTTATATTGAAAAAAAGCAAATATCTTTTCCACAGTTAAATTTCATCATTTTCCACACTTAAAGTTCTAAGAAGTTAGATTTTACATCCTCATTTATAATTATTTTTCAACATATACTAATAGAAACATGGACTTTTATTTACAACTAATTATTGTCATACTATTCAAACTTGAGCTACATAATTGTTGTTTTATTGTTTACAAGGTTTTTCGTGTTTTGTATCGTTCTGAAGACGTGCCGAAGGCATGTGCCCATGGGAAAATCTAATCTATATAATAAAACACAAAGAAAGCTATCAAGTGGCTCCCCTTTAATTGAAACCAAATCTATAACACCCCGAATTTCAAATAAGACTGAATTCAAAGTTCCACAGGATCTTTAAAGTTCTCTTCGTACAATTTTACAAGAAATTAAAAACTTTTATTATAACAGAGTTTACATCAATGCAGCGGAATTATAAGTTACAACATGTATACAAGAATTGATTAATAACTTGAACATTTCTTTAAGTAGCAATCAAACTTTAGTCTTGTCATTCACTTTATCCTGCATAGAAACTGTGGGTACGTCAGTTGCATACAACTGACGCTAGGATATAATATATCAATTTCTCTTATTTAGAAAACATACACTTGTCACAAAACAAAACTAGGGGGGACTACCCTATTGATGTCGTGTGTGAAAGTGCACTTAGTCCTTAATGTAGTTATTATTATTTACATGACACTAATGCGCACTTGTTCGGGTTCTATACATCTCATACTACATAGGTCCGAGGGCAAACCCTTAATCGTTCTTCATCTTGTAGTGTTCAATCCCTCGCTATGACTTAAACTACTACAGCAACTACGGTAAGTATCCTAGGTGTTCTATGAGTTACGAGCCCACGTCCAGACATCCTAGAGAGAATCCCACGTACCGAAACATGATGCATCATGCAGGCATCCTGAGGACAATTCACCTCCGCCATGGACAATGGCCCCACCCGTAGTCACCAAAACACCCCACAAGCGTCGCCACCGGGACGATATCCTGGAGTAGTATTCACGCCCTAATCATGATGCATCATGTGGACATCCTGTGAATACTCTCACACCGCCAATCCAATGGCCCTCATACTTATATTTTTCTCTTACGTATTCATCACATCTCCACTATGTGTCTAATCCTTAGATAATTAAATCATGAATAAAAATCAACACTCTAAAATTTAGCGTTACCTTTACATCGGTCTTAAAATATCAATCATTAATCATGACCCAAACTTGGTCTCAATTTATCACAAATCTCTTTTCAAAACTTTCATTCTTGCCGACGTGAGAACTTAGCTAAAATTCTAGTCTCAATTCTCTTTTCATGCTCATTAAAATAAGAGTATACTTGTTCACAAATTTTACATTACATCGTGTTTCTTTATAATTTATTTCTCATGCACAACTTGCATAATCTTAAGCAAACTCGCATTAAATTTTTACTCAATAAGTTATAAGTCAAAAACTCATTTTGGACTCCTTACAATTTTCTATGTTCAACAAAAATATTCTCATCTTTAATTACAAAAGAATTATTTTTTAAAGAAATCTTATTAATCACTTTTCCCAAAATTAGCTTCTAAACCTCATTATAATAAGTCAAAATGTTGTAGAAAATTTTCCATAAAGTCTAGATATTTTTTTGATATTTCAAATAATTTTTTTTAATTTTTAAAATACTTAAAATCTCAAAAATATAATAATTTACACCAAAAAAAATCAATTTTTAAAAAAATGGCCGAAGCCTGGGATCGAACCCACACACAACAAGCCATTGATGTCGTGTGTGAAAGTGCACTTAGTCCTTAATGTAGTTATTATTATTTACATGACACTAATGCGCACTTGCTCGGGTTCTATACATCCCATACTACATAGGTCCGAGGGCAAACCCTTAATCATTCTTCATCTTGTAGTATTCAATCCCTCGCTATGACTTAAACTACTACAGCAACTACGGTAAGTATCCTAGGTGTTCTATGAGTTATGAGCCCACGTCCAGACATCCTAGAGAGAATCCCACGTACCGAAACATGACGCATCATGCAGGCATCCTGAGGACAATTCACCTCCGCCATGGACAATGGCCCCACCCGTAGTCACCAAAACACCCCACAAGCGTCGCCACCGGGACAATATCCTGGAGTAGTATTCACGCCCTAATTATGATGCATCATGTGGACATCCTGTGAATACTCTCACACCGCCAATCCAATGGCCCTCATACTTATGTTTTTCTCTTACTTTCATCACATCTCCACTATGTGTCTAATCCTTAGATAATTGAATCATGAATAAAAATCAACACTCTAGAATTTAGCGTTACCTTTACATCGGTCTTAAAATATCAATCATTAATCATGACCCAAACTTGGTCTCAATTTAACACAAATCACTTTTCAAAACTTTCATTCTAGTCGACATGAGGGCTTAGCTAAAATTCTAGTCTCAATTCTCTTTTCATACTCATTAAAATAAGAGTATACTTGTTCACAAATTTTACATTACATCGTGTTTCTTTATAATTTATTTCTCATGCACAACTTGCATAATCTTAAGCAAACTCGCATTAAATTTTTACTAAATAAGTTATAAGTCAAAAACTCATTTTGGACTCCTTACAATTTTCTATGTTCAACAAAAATATTCTCATCTTTAATTACAAAAGAATTATTTTTTAAAGAAATCTTATTAATCACTTTTCCCAAAATTAGCTTCTAAACCTCATTATAATAAGTCAAAATGTTGTAGAAAATTTTCCATAAAGTCTAGATACTTTTCTGATATTTCTAATAATTTTTTTTAATTTTTAAAATACTTAAAATCTCAAAAATATAATAATTTACACCCAAAAAAAACAATTTTTAAAAAAATGGCCGAAGCCTGGGATCGAACCCACACACAACAAGCCCGCCCGTGCTACAGTGACGTCCGTGAGGCGCCACCGAAGACCATAAAGTCCACAGCGCTTAGCTGTTAAAAGTGTGACTTAAATCATACTTAAGTTTTGTATTCGGGTTTTAAATAAAATCAGATTTTTTGAAAAACAATGTTTCTTCCGAGACTCGAACCCAAGGCCAAGGCTCTGCTTGCTATAGTATCGTTCTTAAAATGTACCCGATGACCAGTAGGTTCAAGTGACTCACCCGTAAAGAAAATCTTGTTAAAACGATTTTATTAGTGACTATACTGTTTCTAGTTTATTATAGAAAACTCGATTTTTCTCATTCAAATGGTTCTTATAAAAAAAATAGATTTTTCCTGAGTATAATTTCTAAAAGAAGACAGTAGCTTGTATTTTCATAATTCTTATAGAACTCATTTTTTATCATAAAAACTATTTCTCTCTTAGTTAAAATTAAACAACGGATCAAATTAACATATTTCGACATAGATTCATTTATTTTTATAAAAATTCTTTTATCAACAATTTTTCTCATTCATAATGAGTTCAATACAAATTTTCTCTCTTTGATTCCTTACTAAAGATTTAATTTATCAATTTATTCCTATTTCCCAACTACATATTTTAAGAGACAAATAAGGCTAAATAAATCAAGTGATCACAATACTACTTGTATAAGGCACATAAACACACTTTAATCACAATTTCATTTATTTAATATTCCATGCAAGCCAATATAAATTCCATAATCTATCCATAAGCACAATTTCCACATATCGTATCTTTCATTTCATGCATAGACAAAGTTTCACAAAAACATAATTCATCCATTTTAGCATGCGAATAACTACCAAGTCATCATACACATTCTCAATTACACATTCTATTTATTCCACCACTTTTTCATGTAGATTACTTTGGTGTTCTTTTCCTCTTAATCTCCTTAAACCAATACATGGCAAATTTTTTTCTATTCATTCTTAACATAATCACAATGTCAATTCCTAGCATGGTATCTAAAGTAGAAGTTCGAGAAATCACCCACCTTTTTGAAGAAAAACAAATGAAAAGAACTCCTAGAAATCTCCTTGAACACGCGAACGATCCTTCTCCTCCTTGTACTAGATGGAACCCAAGCTTCTCTTGCTCCTCTTGATGATAATCGGCCTCCAAGGTGAAAGGGAACACACAAGACACAACTCAATCTTTTTACTCACAATCTCTCAATCTTTTCTCACAATTTGTTTCTCTTTCTTTCTTTTTCTCTTTTACCAAATTTTCAAGTGTATTACATGAAGAGATGGAGGGGATATTTATACATTTTCTAAAGTGAAATGGAGGATCAAGATGAACTAGATGGTTGTGGATTTGGGGCGAGGATGAACTAGGGAGTTAAAGCAACTACCCATGAACTCAAAACCACCTCTCCACTACACCAACTCTCCACTCTCTCTTGCTCCATTCCGACCTATCCCCATGCACAACTCAAGACACGTGCTAGTGCAATGCACGTGTCACACAATACACCCCTAGTTACTAGTTGTACATATTCATTTAATTAATTGTTTACAAAACAAGTCTACCCTACAAGTTGTGAAAATTAAAAGAGAATTAAATTAGTGGGCTCAATCTAGTGGGCTAAAAGTCTATGGGCTTCTACTAAAAAAATAATTAATTTAATTAGTGTGGGCTAGATTAGACAATTAGGGCTAGAGTTTAAATAGGTTTTTTAAATTAAAAAGAGAAGAATTAAATTACTTGTTCATGCTATAGAAATAAATAATTTTCTAGGGTAAAATGCACATAAATTTGCACGTGCAAAACACGTGAAATTCAACAAATTCTTATTTAATTATAATTAAAAATTCAAGATGTTATAAAATCAACGGCTCAGATTCACCATCCCAAAACATATTTTCCCTTCAAAAAGATTTCCCCCCAAAACCAATTCCCCCCCCCCTCCAAAAAAAAAAAAAAAAAACTCATAATTACTTTATTAGTATCTCTCTCTTCTCTCTTCACTTCTTCATCTTTCTCTTTCTCTCTCCCTCTCTCTTTCTCTCTCTCTCTCTACTTAGAAATTTAGATTTTCATATTTCAGGTTTGTAAATTTTCAGGTTTTTATGCTTTTTTTATTGCTCATGTTACATTAAAAATATCAAATATCTCCTCAACAGTTAAATTTCATCATTTTCCGCCCCAGGGACGGATCCAAGATTGAAAATTGAGGGGAGCTGAGAAAAAAATTCGCACAAGGTAATATGCAAAATATATATGAAGTTGTTATAGATACTAGAAAAGTAAAGTTGTTATAGATACTAGATAGAATAGAGTTGGGCTTGGGTCCAAAAAAAATATTAAATAGAAAGCTCAAATATATATGAGGTGGGATTTTAAAAATATTTGGGGGGGGGGGGGGGGGGGGGGGTAGGGGTGGCAACTGGGCCGGGTCAACCGACGACCCACCCGCGACCCGGCCCACGAACCCGGCCCGCATAAGGATTTCACGGGTTCGGGTCGAACCCGGTGAATAGGACCGGGTCGACCCGGGTCGCTTTTTTCCCGAATTTGATTCGCCAAACCCGGCCCACGAACCCGGTCAACCCGCGAATTGGACCCGCCAACCCGCGGGTCGACCCGCGAATTTCGACCTACCGACCCGTGACGGGTTGACCGTTCGACCCGCGGGTCGAACGGGTCGAAACCCGCGGTTCGAGGCCGGACTGACCGTTGGGTTTAGGTGTCGTTGGGCTTCACAGCGTTGGCATGCAGCCAACGGCTCTTAGAGCCGTTGCTGCTGCCGTTAGATAGTTTTTTTTTTTTTTAATTTTTTTTATTTGTTTTTTCCCAATTCTAAGTCTATAAATAGCCCCCAAAAATCTCCAAAAAAATCACACCTCCCTCTCTTACTCTCTCTACTATTATACATCAAAAAAAAAAAATTTGAAAAATTGTAGTAATCATCAAACAAGTGTACAAGGAGGCGTATACTTTTTTGCTGAATCTTTGTTGAAATTTTTAGAACCTTTTAAAACCGCAACTTTAAAATTTTCAAAAACATATGAATCTACTTCTAGTAGCATTTTTATTGAATTAATTAGCATGGTTCAAACATTTAACGAAATGTTAAATGATACCCATATTAGTGACATTGTAAAACCTGCATTTACTAAATTTTTGAAGTATTATTTTCCTCCTCCTATGTTGATTTGTGTTGCTACTGTTATGGATCCTCGTATCAAATTTGAAGGTACGAAGAATTTGATAGAAATATTTTTTGGATATTTAGAGAACATTGTAGAATTAACAATTGATTGCGCTAGTTTTTTAGTTAAATTTGAATCCACGTTAAATAACTTGTATGATTATTATGATAGACGTTTTGCTTCTAGTAGTACAACTTCTGTAGTTAGTTCTTCTTCTGGTGGTTCTAAAGGTAAAAGTAGAATTGGTGATAGAACATTTAGTTTACTTGAAAAAATTCAATCTAAAAAACCTAGGACTAATCAACCAAATGAATTAAATTGGTATAACCAACAAGATGCTGAGCCTTTTACTACTGCACTAGATATTTTACAGTGGTGGAAAGAACATGAACACACTTTTAGTATTCTATCAATTATGGCTAAAGATTTACTAACTCCTCCTGTCTCTACAGTTGCTTCTGAGAGTGCATTTTCTACAAGTGGCAGGGTTCTATCAGATTACAGGAATCGGATGAAGCCCGAAACGTTAGAGATGCTCGTATGCACAGAAGACTGGCTGAAGGCTGAAGATAGGACGCAAGGGAAAACACTATCGAGTTCCACAAGTGGGAGCAACTCGCCTGAAGAACAACAACAACAACAACAACAACAACAACAGCAACAACAATAGCTTTTCTTGTTATGTTAAATTAGAAAATTTGTAGTCAATTAAAATTGTACATAAGAATTAAGAAATATGTTATTGTATAAAACTTATTTGTGAATTGAATTCTTCATTTCGTTATAAATTGTTCAAATTGTACAACTTAATTTAATATGAATAAAATTTCAAAATTTGTTGTCAATTTCACGCTTTCAATCTTATTATTATTATTACGATTTTTTTTGTTTATTAGTATTATTACTTACTTAGTATTATAATTAAACATCATTTGGGGATATTTGATTCAATTTTAAGAATTGTAGTATTATTACTTATTAGTATTATTACTGAATTACATACTTAGACTTAGTATTATAATTAAACATCATTTGGGGATATTTGAAGAATTGTATAATTTATTACTTATTAGTAGTATTACTTACTTAGTATTATATTTTTTTTAAAAATGTAATATTCATCAAACAAAAATATGGTTGTTTGTATAATTGTATACATCATTTGTAAAATTATTATTATTATTAGTTCGATTTAAGATACCCAAAAAAAATAAAAATAAAAATAAATAAAAAAAAAAATTTATATATTAAACGGGCCAACCCGCGGGTCGACCCGGCCCAACCCGGGTTGAGCCCTAATGGGTTCACGGGTTGGGCGGGCCACCCAAATCAGCATCTGACCCGGCCCGGCCTGGCCCGCATAACACCCCAACCCGGCCCGGCCCGCCCACTCGAACGTGCCAACCCGCGCGGGTTGGGCCCGGCCCGGCCCGCTGGGCCCGTTCGCCACCCCTAGGGGGGGGCAGAAGCATGCATCCCACACTAATATACCCACACACAAAAATTTTACAAATAAATGTCAAAATGTTGGGGTGTTGTAGCATACCCCAGCACCCTAGATCCGCCCATATGGGGGGGGGGGGGGGGGGGGGGGGCAGAAGCATGCATCCCACACTAATATACCCACACACAAAAATTTTACAAATAAATGCCAAAATGTTGGGGGGTTGTAGCATACCCCAGCACCCTAAATCCGCCCATATTCCACCCTCAAAGTTCTAAGAAGTTGGATTTTACGCTCCCATTTATAATTATTTTTCAACATATACAAATGGAAATATGGACTTTTATTTACAACTAATTATTGTCATACTAATCAAACTTGAGCTACATAATTGTGGTTTTACTGTTTACAAGACTTTTCGTATGCTGTATCATTCCGAAGACGTGCCGTAGGCACGTGCCTACGGGAAAATCTAGTCTATATAATAAAATACAAAGAAAGCTATCAAGTGGCTCCCCTTTAATAAAAATCAAATCAACGGCTCAGATTCACCCTCCCAAAACATATTTTTCCTCTAAAAAGTTTTCCCCCCAAAACCAAATCTCCCCCCCCCCCCCCTCTCCTCCTCAAATTAAAAAAACTCATTACTTTATTACTATCTTTCTCTTCTCTCTTCACTTTTTCATATTTCTCTCTTGCTCTCTCCCTCTCCTCCCCTCTCTCTCACATTCTCTCTCTATTTACTTAGAAACTTAGATTTTCAGATTTCAGGTTTGTAAATTTTCAAAATTTTTATGCTTTTTTTATTGCTTATGTTACATTGAAAATATCAAATATCTCCTCAATAGTTAACTTTCATCATTTTTCATCCTCAAAGTTCTAAGAAGTTGGATTTTACACCCACATTTATAATTATTTTTCAACATATACTAATGGAAACAAGGATTTTTATTTACAACTAATTATTGTCATACTATTCAAATTTGAGCTACATAATTATTGTTTTACTGTTTATAAGACTTTTCGTATGTTGTATCATTTCGAAGACGTGTCGTAGGCACGTGCCCATGGGCAAATCTAGTATATATATATATATATATATATATATATATATATATATATATATATATATATATATATATATATGGGAAAAAGGTGTATGAACAATTTGCTTATTTAGTAAATAAGCAAGTGATGAGGTGGCATGCATGTGATTGAAAAATCCTAAAAGTAGTTAGATACTCAATGTATCATATGCATGCCACCTCATCATTTGCTCATTTATTAAATGAGCAAGTTGCTCATATCCCTTTTGCTATATATATATATATATATATATATATATATATATATATATATATATATATATATATATATATATATATTGGGAAAGCTTCGGTTGTGCACTACCTCTAGTGCACACGGCGTGTGCACTAGGACTTCCGGCGTTCATATCGGCGATCTGAACCGTTCACATTGATCTACACATCTAAATTAGTCTAAATATGTAAAATCAAATCATTTGAAATTCATTTGACCATCCATCATGTGACTATAAAAAACAATAATTTTCAGCCATAAAATTTTGTAACACTTCAATGGATGGGTAAATGAATTTTAAATGATTTGATTTTACATATTTAGACTAATTTAGATGTGCAGATCAATGTGAACGGTTCGAATCGTCGATATGAACTTCCGAAGGCCTAGTGCGCACGCCGTGTGCACTAGAGGAGTGCACAACTGAAGTTTTCCATATATATATATATATAGAGAGAGAGAGAGAGAGAGAAATCTTCGGTTGCACACTACTTTGGTGAGCACTCCGTGAGCACTCACGAACTAGAGACCCTATGAAAAATTCGAACCGCTCATATTGTTCTATATGCCTTAGATAGCCTAACAATAAAAAATCAAGTAATTTGAAGTTCATTTACCCATAATTTACATAATCACAAAATTGTATGGCTGAAAATTCTAACAGCATGGTGGATGGGCAAATGAACTTCAAATTACTTAATTTTTTATTGTTAGGCTATCTAAGGCATATAGAACAATATGAGCGGTTCGGATTTTTTATAGGGTCTTTAGTTCGGGAGTGCTCACGGAGTGCTCACCAAAAGTAGTGTGCAACCGAAGGGGGACTCTCTCTCTCTCTCTCTCTCTCTCTCTCTCTATATATATATATATATATATATATATATATATATATATATCTTAAACGGTGTGTTAGGGATTTCTACCGAAAATCCCTCTTAGGATCTTGTTGAGTTATTCGATGCAATCAACACAAACCACCAAGCATATATGAGATCAAACCAAACACACCAAAGCACACACAAGTTTGTCCCGGTTGGGGCTTTCACCTTAATTCGGGAGAGAAGAAACTCAAGGCGTTATTCAACTAGAGAAGATACAAGAATATTACAATTCTCACCACTACCCTCTCTCAAGCCTCACCAACAAGTACTAGTTGTTTACAATTAGAGAAACTCTCAAGCTTCGCCTTCAATGAAATACTCTCTTTCTTGACTCTCAATGGAGGCCAATAACAACAATATATAGAGATCTAGAGAAAACCTAGTTTGATATCTTGATACAATAGCCTTTGGATATTACTTAAGAGATAACCCTACGATAAGAGCCGTCAGATCTGACTTGAAGAGTAAGTTGGGCTTCTCACGAATCACCAAGATTCGACCTAAATTATCCATCAGCGCCGCGCGCGGTCGACCGCACCACAAGGTTGGTCGACCATCCCCCTCTTGAGAACTTCTGCAGAGTTGGGCGGTCGACCGCACCCCATGTACGGTCAATCGGACCGCACGATCAACCGCGCGGTCGACCACAACTCCACCTGCTGCTACTGCTAACTGTTTCCCTTGCTCCACTCCATCTTCGAACGTCTCGATTCCTCCATCGTCTCATCGCCTTCTTATCCAACACAGTATGCAAGACATAAACCTAACAATCTCCACCTTGAATTGCATACTTATGAATCCACACCTGTGTGATTGAAAACCTTCTAGACTCTTTTCCTTCTCTTCTTGTAAACAACTCATTTCAATGGCTTCCTCTACTAGTTGAATCTATCTCCACCTATTTTTCTTCCGTTGTATGCCCCCTCAAGGGCACACCCCAATAGATGTAATCATGGAGGTAACACCCCCCTCACGAACTCTACCTACCTCAAGGCTCTCTTCACCTTCCGATGATATTTAAACATTGCAGTCTCGCTCGGATGATTCTAATGATGACATACTAAATGATGCTTGCACAAGTTTTCTAAACACTTGCACAAGTTTTCTGTTCCTTCAAAGCTGGTAGAGGTTGTGCTGACCCTGCTCAATCCCCCTCCCACCCTTCATCACCTCACGATAACTTTTCCAAACTGATCGAACTCCACCTGGATTTGTGTACCTGCAGTCCCGAGCTTCTAGAGTTCTCATGGATATAAGGCTCCGCTTCATCAAAGGAATACACATGCCATTCTCTAGTGTGTGTCCCCTTCCATTTATTATCCTCGACTCATTAGTTTTCTCACCCCTTACTTCACAAGTCTTGTCAATCTTCGTTCCTACACAACGACATAAGGCAAACTTGTAAGTAGAAATCATTACTTCACAAATCTTATCCACTTTCGTTCTCACACAACGATATGATACAAATTTGCAAGTAGAAACCATCTCCCTCTCGGATCAAACTTGAGAAGAACTAACCGAATCAAAAGAACAACCAGAATTCACATCTAAAGAACTTGAAACAAAAACACTATTTAAGCCATCACCTGATTCAGCGGCACTGAATTTTGCGGGCCTCTGACTCAACTGCTTGCAACAGTCTCTCATGAAATGCTCAATCCTTTTGCGCTGGTGGCCACGAACCTTACTTCTACATACACTTTTCCTTCCAATCAAAGTACAATCCACCTCCACGCAACTCACAGAAGTTGACGCCAATTTCTGACTCTCCTTCCTAAGTGCATCCTCCTCCAACCCCTCAATTATACCTGCTATGAAAAACTTCTCCTTGGTAGATTTCTCATCTAGCATAGTTATCATGTTGGATGGATTTGGTGATGAATATATCAAGTTGGAAACCCTTAGATCATCTGCGTTGAACGCCCCCAGTTCAGATAACTCCATATTGAACTCCACTTCATGATCTGGAAGAGTGGTACTTTTCTTCATTGTGAAACCCCACAACCTTCTTTGCTGTTATATCCAACCCTATGATGACGAACCCGAGTAGTCAGTTCTGAATCTTGCCCAAAGACTCGTTGTGCTTCTCCTAAACCTGACTTCGCTCGTCGATGACAATCAGATTAAACCCAAGGCTTCTGAACATATCTTCTGCCACTTCTTCTGCTTTGTGCCGATTTGTCTCTCTTTATCTCCTTCTAGGACTAGATCCAAGTCCTGTTGAACCGATGCTTCATGCATGTCCACCTTCAAGAGATCAAAGTTGAACTTACCTTTGAACCCGAAGCTCTGATACCAATTGTTAGGGATTTCTACCGAAAACCCCTTTTAGGATCGTGTTGAGTTATTCGATGCAATCAACACAAACCACCAAGCATGTATGAGATCATACCAAACACACCAAAGCACACACAAGTTTGTTCTGGTTGGGGCTTTCGCCTTAATCCGGGGGAGAAGAAATCCAAGATGTTTTACAACCAGAGAAGATACAAGAATATTACAATTCTCACCACGACCCTCTCTCAAGCATCACCAACAAATACTAGTTGTTTACAATTAGAGAAACTCTCAAGCTTCACCTTCAATGAAGTACTCTCTCTCTCTTGACTCTCAATGGAGGCCAATAACAATAATATGTAGAGATCTAGAGAAAACCTAGTTTGATATCTTGATACAATAGCCTTTGGATATCACTGAAGAAATAACCCTACGATAAGAGCCGTTAGATCTGACTTGAAGAGCAAGTTGGGTTTCTCACGAATCACCAAGATCCGACCCAAATTATCCATCAGCGCCACGCGCGGTCGATCGCACCACAAGGTCGGTCGACCATCCCCCTCTTGGAAACTTCTGCAGAGTTGGGCGGTCGACCGCACCCCATGTACAATCGACCGGACCGCGCGGTCGACTGCGCAGTCGACCGTAACTCCACCTGCTGCTGCTGCTAACTGTTTCTCTTACTTCCACTCCGTCTCTGAACGTCTCGATTTCTCCATCGTCTCATCATCTTCTTATTCAACATAGTATGCAAGACATAAACCCAGTGGGCCTAAATGTTTCCGTTCATTTTAAACTTCACCTAGGTGATATTGACATAGTACCATTACTGTTGGTCAATGGACATTACTGTTGGGCATTATGGTGGCAATAAAAGGTGATACTAGCAGATGTGAGATGATTCCCATTGGATGGAATTAAATGTTTTTGCTGTACTTTGTATCATGCATGGACGCATTTGTAGCAAATTAATTATGGTTCAGCATTCGACAAATTTGACCACAAAAAGAGGAAATTTTTAACCTAGTTCTAGCATTAGAGGCTAGAGAGCATATACATGATGCATGGAAGTTGAATTATATTATTCCTTGGTTGGAGATAATGTTTACAGTTTTAGAGCATCTATAGTTCGTTTGGCTAAATACTTTAAAAATAGATAATTTAGCCAAAAATCATCTGTGAGTCGTTGGCCAAATACTCATTTTTTGAGTTTGAGGTGAACAGTTATCTGCCAAATTTAGGGGAAGAAATGGCAAAAATCAGAATCTAGAATTCGGAAAATAATATGTTGTTCGTCGATCTATTTTAATTTTAATTTGTATTAAATAGATTAGATGGGATATGATATCCTGTCCAATCAATTTTCTAAAATTAAAAAAAAAAAAAAAAATCAAAAAGGGAGTTCATATCCCGTCCAAGAAATGAAAAGTTCTCATTTTCGATTTTTAAATCCTTTACTTTAGGCCTATACTTCATAATTATGGACCATTAACTTTTTTGTTCAAGAATTCTTCTTTTCTGGCAGGATATGATATCCAGTCCGGTTTTTTTTTTTTTGAAATTATTTTTGTTAAATTGATATTCCGTCGGTTGAAGAAATGGAAAATTTTGGATTTAGACGACTGCAACTCATTCTCAAAATTTCTATTGCTATATGCCAAATACGACTAGAGATGCTCTTATAATGAATGTCAAATTGCATGGCAGGCCAAAGTAATTGGCTTGTAAGGTTTGTATTTAATCACGGGGTAAATATAATTCAGACCTCTCAAAATTCAAATGATATTCATTAACCCCTTCAATATAACATACTATACAAGCAACCTTTGAATTTTTTTATCTAATTCCAAAACTACCCTTCTACCTCCACTTCTCCATCTCCCTGAGCTCTCTCCTCTTCTTCTCATCATCCTCCCATTTTTACCAAGCAAGTGACTAAGTTATTCTCGAAAGAAATTACTGAAACTCTATCCTTACACACTGCTTTATGTTTACTCCTTCATTTTGAGCAAATCATTATTTTGAAATCTATATTGACAGATTCAACTCCTTCATCTTTGCTAGCTTATTGAAAACAAGAATATCAAGAGTCACATCTATAAGAATTCCAACGAATTTCACAAAGTATCTAGTTCCACATAAGAACTTAGTACAATTCATAATTAGCTTAGCAAAAATTTAACGCACGCATCACAATCAAGTTTCTTTAACTAAATAAAGAACAATAACTATTATAGTTTCTACACAAGAACTATACTATGTTTCATATTGGAATGATAGAACAGTCAAATCAATTATGGTTAATTCTGAATCATCAAAATTGGAATGAAATAAGAATCCATAAAAGATATATATCATCAAAATTGGAATGATATAACGACATTCTAAACATCGGAAAACATCGGCAAGTTTTCATATTTCGTATTGAAATAATATGATTATTCTAAGTAAATTATCTAGATATATAATACCATCAAAATTGATATGACATTATATATTTGTGGAATTTATGTGGAATCATCAAAATTATCTAAAACATGTCAACTGCCTAAAATTGATGCTTAAGTTTGAACTTCTCTGTGGCTCCAATTGGATTCTAAATTTCAAAACAATTAGGATGTTAAAGCTTTGACTCAATAGCTTTTAACTCCATTTCCTCCACAGTTTTGATAATTAGATCACTTTCAAGTCTCTTAGCAAGAGCATTAGCCATATTTTATTTCAACTGCACTTTATTTATGAGAAAGTTCAACTAGGCCTCTTTCAGCCTTAATATACTCATCTTACTATTATAGAGTGATTTATGAGCTACAGTGCATTATAGAGTTACTTATACTTCTTGATAGTCACATAACAGAATTAGAGAGTTACTTATACTTCTTAATGGATAACTAGCAACAATTTATTCAATCCACTCAGCCTTTTTCCCTACAGAGGATAACACATAGAGGTCTGATTTCATAGATGATAGCACAGTGCCTTTTAATTTCCATAATATTTCTGTTCCTCCTATTGTAAACACATATCCACTAGTTATCGACTTTCACTAAATTATGAGCATCATAATGCATCAAATCAGCCACGAAGAATGACTAGAGTAGCACAAAACAAACTCTTGAGTACCACTCAGGTATCTCATTAGCCTCTGAAGGACACTCAAATGTGTATGGAATTATTAGTATTTCTACAGATCATACCTACCTCAAAGGCTATATCTATTTTAGTGCAGATCTTTGTATACATGAGACTTTCAATTCCTTTAGAATGATCTACTTATCTCATAGTTGCACCATCATTAGGTGTCAACCTTTAATCATAATCATAAGGTGTTACAAAAGACACTTTCAATCACTATATCCCCACTTTTGAAACACATTCTGATTTGATAAGTTTGACTAAGAGTTATCCCTTACCAACCGAAACTCAACCTTATACCTATGGTGACCACAAGTACCTAGGTTTTTCATGTTGAATTCTTTAGATAGCACAATTTGAACTTCATTTGTAATAGAGAGGTCACTTCCATGAACAAGCATATCAACAAAATAAGTAAATAATAGTCACTATATTTGACACACCCAAAAGTTGAAGGCACTGATCTGAATTACTTGATTCATATAATAGGCTCTTTCAGAAATTTGTCAAATTATTTATTCATCGGCTATACATGTTTTAAGAACATACAATGATTTTACTAAATTGTAAATCTTATTCACTAAACATATTAGTTCAAAACTTTCTAGTACAAAACTGTTTAGCACAAAATATCATGTACAAAATTTTTAGTACAAAACTGTTTAAATATCGTTTATGAATAACATAATTTTCAACAGATGTAAGGGTAAGAAGAATATTTATTGTAGCAATATGACAAACATGTAGTAGACATCAAATAAATCTACCCCTATTTTTCTCAGTCAATCCGTTAGCTACTAAAATGCATTAAAATTTGCTACTGAACAATCAAAATTAAGTTTCTTCTACAAAACCCCACTTACAAACTATAGTTTTAGCTCATTTCAGCAGATCAACTAATTTAAAGTATTATTGTATGACACAAATCCATCTCATTGTCTACTGAAGACTCTTCTTGGCTCATTTTTCATTGAAGTTTTAAGTGTCAGTAAGGCTGCTTCTTGATTCCAACTGTGAATCATTGACCGTGTCTGCAGGACTAGATCATTTCATACATTTATCTTTGATGAACACATCCTCAAAATACTTTGCAAGTCTAGATTTTTCTAACACAAATTAGATAAATCTAACATCTGTCCACAGAACTACATTCTGCACTTTCTAAACACATACAAATATTTGATGCTAGGTCCTACGTTAGGCCTTGTAGGGTCATGTACTCTAACAAATGTATCACAACACAAATTTTCACTTTAACAAAATTATTTGTGTTTTCATGCCATGATCTACAATGTGTATTCAATTTAGAGTGTAGTAATACATTAGAGATATGATTAACAATCCAACACCACTCATAATTACACAAGATAAACAACAGTCAATATTACAGAATTCAACATTTTACTAAGTGTTTGATTCTAATTTTTATCAATATCGTTTGACTGTTGTAAGTAGAGTGCAGTAGAGATTATGTCATATGCAAACTTCTCTAAAATCCTTGAAACATATTCACTACCTCTATCAAATCTGAACCCTTGATTTTTAGCATTTAACTATATTTTTTTTTATAATTCATTAAGAATAACAAGTGTTTTCATTCTTCATATATATGACAAACTTATACTAATCATCTACAAAAGTGATTAGATACTTCTGACCAACAATTATCTCGTCTAGTCACAAAGCTACTGAGATCACAAATATCAGAATGTATTGACTTAAGAAGTTATGTGCTCCTAGAGACCATACTAAATGATTTTCTAGTGATTATAATCTGAGCACAACTTTCATATTTGTCATATTTAATGGAGTGTCATTTAGCAGAGTTATGAGTTTTAATAAGAACAAACAATTTAATATATAGTTTTCAAATCCTAGCCAATTATGCTATGTTCAGAAACTTTACACAATTAGAACTATTATTATTAATTGTCTCATTTGTTAAACTCAAATTATACATGCGATTGACAATATATGCACATTATAAGAGTTAATACAAAATTGCTCTACTACATTTCAAAAAACTACTTGCTTTCTCTAGTGATTCTAACAATGTCCACTTACTCAAACACATTGAGCGAAGAGTTTTTTCTTTTATTCGTTCTTCATCATCTTCATAACGCTAAATGAGAAAATGACTAACATATTATAATTTAACTTTGCACACACAGTACAATGAACGAGAAAAAACAAAACATAACTAATAAAGTCATATCCTACATTAAGAGATGCTCTCTCCTAAGTTACAAACATTTATTATACATCTTATACATCAAAAAAATTATTTTATTTTATTAGAGAAGCAAATATATGATATCACACAAATTGCAAACAATGGATTTGTCAAAATATCTATACACATAGTATGATAAAGCACTTAACAACCCTAAACATGCTAGTTTTCAAAGCGAAATTAACTATGATCTAAAACTCTCAATCATGTGATCAAACGCACAAAGCGTTAACACATTCATCACATGAAAATACTAAGAAAAATTAGAGCAGATCATACTGACACTTTAAGTTAGAAGTGTTTTCCAAATTCGATGGAGAAGCTTGCATAGTGCAGACTTATCATACCATGATGCAAATCCATCGTCTCCAATACACACAATTTGTAAGTAACTTTGAAGTTCTTACATTCATCAAATTGTTAAAGATTAGTCAATTTAAACAAATTATTAGCACTATCTAATTCACAATAATTTAATTGGAGATTCAATTTTATAGTCAAAGCCTATAATTTATCAAAATGAATATTTGATCCATAGCACTTAGCCAAAGCAGTTATTCAGATTTGTATTTAATTAAACAATGCATAATACGGTTTTGAACTTTAGCACTTAATAACAAAATTCAAACAAATAATTAAATAACAATTTAAATTTGGTGAAGAACTTATCTTTAATTTAGATCCGAATTGGAAGTACACTGCAGTAGATCTAGTCGTCTCCCCAAATACGGAATACAAAACAATACCCAATGGATTATCTCCACTGGTTAGATCCAGATCTGATTCCTTTTGACTGGATCTAGATCTGATCCAATAGTCCAAACACCAAATAGCAAATCTCCAACCAATAGAGCAGTTGTTGGGCTGGATCTGAATCTAGATCTGCTCCAACAGTCCAAACACCAAATATCAATTTCCAACCAATAGAGCAGCTGTTAGACTGGATCTGAATCTGGATCTGCTCCAACAGTCTAAACACCAAACAGCAATCTCCAACCAATAGAGCAGCTGTTGGACTGGATCAGAATCTGTATCTGCTCCAACCACCTGAACACCAAACACCAAAAGCTCAGCAAATAGCATTCTTGTTAGGTGGGATCTAGGTCAACACAACCATCACCAAAAGATTCCCTCTTCAAACCCAAACACAAAATACCCAAATCCTCCAATGAACAAATCAAATATGAACAAATCAAATCCTCCCATAACACAGTGATCGGGAAGAAGGGGGAGGGGAAGGTGGTGGCTGGTGACAGCGACCCCGTCGGCTCGCGTCGGCGCCGGCGATGCTGGCGGTGGTTGCGGCTGCGGCTCCCAGCGGCTCCTCCACCACCTCGATCTCCAACGACGACATGGCGGGATCGGGTCAGAGGAGAGGAAGATGGGTCGAAGTTGACCCGGTTTTTTGGGTCGAGGCGTTCGGCGGCGCTGGCGGCGCCAGCGACGCCTGCGAAGGTGGGTGTCGACGCCGGCGATGGCAACAGCTACAATCAAGTCTCAACGAACGGTGATTTCATTGATCTCTCTTAATCTTAAAAATTAATTATAAATATCTCAAGATTGTTAGTGATTATGAGAGATTATAACAATAGAAATTAGGGTTAATATCCTAGACTAAGGTGCTTGAGATATTTACCCTAGGTATCAAAATTGGAATACCTAGACTACTATCACAAGCCAGTATTTATAAAATAAATACTGGTTTGGGTACTGGGTTCTCAGCCCACTCAACCCGTGTTCCGATATCCATACAATTAGTATGTGTATCATACGTGTTACCCGTATAATAATATTACACATAATATTATTCATATAGTGAGAATATACCTATATATTCAACACTTACATCCAACCAATATTTCTACGTGAGGCTCTAAGCCCCGAGACAGTAATAAGTCTTGCATGTATGTGCCTAAACCGTCTCAGTTGGTTCTCTTGCATTTTAGCTTCAATTGTGCAACTTCTACTTTCTTTCGCATGTATTCATACCGGTAAACTTAGTACCCTAAGAGCATCCACTATCGTTCGTGCTATATTTTAGGTATATACAAATTTGCTATTAGAAATGAATCGCTTCTGCCACTATCGTGAGAGCTATAATTTGCACAAAAAAATAGTAAAATATATAGACAGAAGAAGATCCTCCGTCTGAGGTATTTTTTATTTTTTTTTGTTTTAAAAAAAACCCAGCCGGAAGATCTTCTTCCTTCTGGGTTTTTATTTTTTATTTTAAATAAAAAATAAAAAAACCTCAGCCATAAGAAGAACTTCCCGTTTGGACATTATTATTATTATTATTATTATTATTATTATTATTATTTATTTTAGGAAAAGGACGAAAAGTTAAAAAAATAAATAAATAAATAAATGAAAGGGACGGAAGATGTTCTTCGGTCTCTTTCATTTTATTTTTATTTTTTAAAAAAATTGACAAAGACGGAGGAACATCTTCCGTTTGGGAGTTTTTTTTATATTTAAAATAAACCAATTTGTGAGACGGAAGATCTTCTTCCGTCTATAAAACTTTGACCGGTCAAAGCCTATAGACGGAAGATCTTCTTTCGTCTATTAGAATTTTTTATTCTAAACAATTTGAAATTTTTAATAGACAGAGGATCATTTACCATCTTCTATAATTTCCAAATGCTATTTTACTCTGCTATATATGGCCGAGCACTGTTCACGACTCTGCTATAAACTAGGTTTATAGCAGACGATAGTGGCGTGAAATTTCTCGTATTTTCCATTTTTTAAGTAAATAGCAGAAGATAGTGGATGCTCTAATAATAACAATAAAACAAATTTAAATAATTTGGTGAAAGTTAAACTGCCAATCAAGACTCAAAAGTTAAAAGATATGACAATCTCCTAAACAGTCTCAAAGAAAATGAAACAGGAAATCTCGAGCTATGAACAAAAGTCCTGCACCAAGACCTCCTTTTCAAATTTCCTTGATGACGTACCTGATATCATCCAACATTCCAAATACTGTATTAATTCTGTGCAACTCACCCTGCAAATTATACTACACTAACTAGTATGTATATAACATCTCCTTTAGAAAGAAGAAAAATATACTGCCATTTAGTGTCTCCATGGTGACCAGGTATTCGGTTAGTACTTGCGGTTGTTTTCGGTTTATTTTAGTGTCGTCTCTTTAATGAACCACACTCTACCTCTTTTATCTTTAAAGTCGTACGGGTCCCCTAGCAAGCCTCATTTCACAGAGCTAACTCATTAGAAGTATTCAATTCAAATTCAGATAACACCACACAAACCCTCTGTATAACTTCAATTGAATTTATTGAAGGGTCAGCATAGACAAAAGAGCTCGACTAGGAACGTATCGAGATCTCATTGGCCACGCCTGCTGTAAATCTCTTAATCATTGAGTCTTATAACAACCCAAAATGGCAGTCCTAATCAAAGTGACAAGTCTTGTGGGAAGCAAGTAGAAGGAAGGCATCACTCTCATACACCACAGTTTGATTGGTGAACCTTGCAGGAACACTCTGCTCTGCATAGTATCAGATTTCAACATTTTAGACAAAACTGGTGTGGGTCCAAAGTGGCACTGTTGAAGAACTTTGGACTTTCTTGGATGAGATGAGATGAGAAGAACAAGCATGGGACACACTTCCATGTGTCATGTTAGAAGAGCACACTGTGTGGCTCCACACTCAGATAAAAATCAAAGAAAAGATGGAAATACTCAATATGATTGGTCGTAGAAAAATGGTAGGGATTTAGGAAAATTTTCTGCAATTTCAGATAAAATTATATGACCAAGTGAGGATATTAGACCTTCAAAAGTTGTATATTTTCGAGTTGAACGGGTCAGGTTTGGTCAAACCCGAGTCCAGTAGAACCACAAAGTTGGACGGTACTGACTGTGTTTACTGAGAAGTGGGTGAAATCTTTTAATCCCCATTAAGAATGCATAGGGGGACATGAGGGACCTACGTAAGCCAAGAGTGGATCAGCTGAGGGAGAAAAGTGGGCAGTGTTTGTGCTTTGAAAGATGCCCATTTCTTATCAATAATTGGTGTTTGAACAATAGAGAGAATGGTAGGTGCGTGAGTATATCTGATATTGCAAGAGAAATTTGGACCTAGTTTAGAGTGTACATTTCTCAGATTTCAATTGAATTGATTGACATCAATAGCTAAATTACTTACCAATGTTTACTCACTTTTAACATTGAAGATAAAAGTGAAAATCCTGGGAGCTGAGCTGCAGGAGTTGTCCTGATTTTGCTGGCCGGTCTTCTGGCAAAAAATTTAACTTACTCAAGCTGAAGATCGAACTGCAGATACAAAATGAAGTCATGAACACAATGAAATTGAAGAAACAAAGTCTTGCCCCTCACTAAAAAATTTCACTTTCCATTGTAATCTAAAGAAGCACAGACAGACAGGTGACTAATCATAAATGAGTAGATGAAAAAGTAATAACAACATAACTTCGTCATCTTTTTATCAAAAAAAAAACAACATAAGGATGTTATTTTTGGTGCATGTATATATATGATACATGTTTAATACTGCATGCTTTTAAAATATAACTAATCGTGCAACATACAATCTGATTAATGTGATATATATAATGAAGACAATGACTAAGAGCCTTCACAATGTCAAATTATTTAACTTGGACTTATCTAAAGGACCAAATGAGTACTATTGATTTGTTAGGTTGTCATTAATTAAGTATTAAGGACCAATTTTTAAACCTAATGCAGGACCTCAATCCCAATGTCAACAATTAAGCAATTTAAAATAACTTGGTATAGCTTTAGCTGCTAGCATATTCTATTCAACACTGTAATGTCACATTACATTGTTATGGATTAAAGTAATAATAAACTTGATATTATGGATTAAACAATGAGGTCGAATAATGATCCTTGCATGAACAATCCATCAACATCTAGGAATAAGATGGCATCATAAAGTAATAATGTGGCCCATGGGTAATGAGTAAATTAAAAGAGAATTCCATGCTGACATATAGGATGATAAAATCTTTAAAAAAAGAATGAATGAGACTTGAGCACTTCTAAAAAAGCTTTATATTAAATTTACTTAGGAAGGTTACATTTCTTTTTCAACCATTACTTATCCCACTCTCATATTTTTATTTTTTTTTTGATTAAAAGATGACTACGTCACGCTTCATTAAAGAGAAATTAACGAAACAGAAATACAGATACATAAAACGCCTGAAGGCAATAACCACGAAAGATCTCCTAACAAGACAACAACAGTCTGAACAGGGAACAAAATACATGATCACCCAAAAACATCAAAATAGTAGTACAACTACAACTACTGATCCCATTTCTGTGCCGTCATTGCCGAAGAACTCTAGCTGTTCCACCACCTGAGAACTACTACTCCTCTTCGAGGCGCATCTTTTTCCTGGATTTGAGGAGCCCTGTCCATTCATAACAACAGATATGGATTTTATGCAGCAGAAAAGATAGTCTATGGTTAATGTTATTGAATCAATAGTCGTTGCGATCTAGCCATAGGTTCCACATAATTGAAGCAACAACTCTCAATGTACTTATTATTGCTCTAAATGTATTTATTCCTAAATGTACTCATTCATTGAGGATCATTGCCTCATTCAACCACTAACTGTTATCTGATCTACTTGTTTTTATAAAGGGAGAAGGAGAATTTCTCAATATGTGCTCCATTAAAAGGAACAATAAAATATATTGTATCCAACGGGAAAAAAAAAATCATTCAAGAGCTAAGACGAAAAAAATAATAGGCATGTTCCTCCCTGAGTTGAACTAGTTGTTGAAGAAGCCCGTGACATGTTTTTCCCTCTCTTCATTTCTCTAACATATACGAGTTGCTCTTTCTCTAGACCGAGTAGTTTATCCTCTATACAATCTCTTCTCTTCGCAGTAACCCTTTTTTGTAGCACCGAGCAGGTTTGCATGAGCATTAATTCATTGTCCTCTTTCATAATGCTCACTTTCTTGGCCCTGGATCTAGCAAATCCTATCTGTTAACTACAAGTCAAATTGCTCCCACATCAATCATCTTCTTTCATGGATCAAAAGAGAGTATTCCTTAGGAATGTGTAAGAAAAGTAAAACACAAACTTCACTAGTACCTTTGTTATTCAGAAAAAGCATGTACAACTGTACTGGTTGCCTAGGCTCTTAAACTTATTTTGGTGAAGGTTGGTATGGTTAATTTATCACTTGGTAATATTATAATCTTTAAGGATATATTTATAAATTTTCCTTTGAAAATTTTATGGTAATGATTAGGGGTTGTTTACCAATTGGTATATTTAAAGGAAAATTTAAGCCTATAGTGTCTGCACTAATTGAACAATATGAAACAAGATAAGGCATCAGAAGAAAGCATTTAAAACACAAGATTATTCAGGTATATAGATCAGTGATCTATTTGACTCAGCAAAGATTTTGTTAGCTTGTGAAGACATCAAGAAAGTGATTTTTCCATTCTCAGATTATTTTTTTGGTTGGTGAGCTGGGTAGCTTTTTGCTGTTAGAAACACCAAATTCTTGGTATCTAACAACATATATTAGTTCTTATTAATGATTGGGCAGGTGCATTGGGGCCAAGGAAGAAGCCGCGGGACTGATATGGAGGAGTAGCCCATTCAAGCTGACTAAGCTTAGACGGGTGAGGATGATGGTGATTTTGTGAGCCAGACTTTTGTTAGTTGCTGGCAGATTTTACTGTATTTCTTTTCAGTTAGATGTGGACTACATTGTTTTGAGTTTGTAATATTTGGTACTTTATTTTGTTAACTGTTCATTAATGAAACAGGTGACAAGGGTCACTTTTATATCAAAAAAAAAAAAAAAACAACATATATTAGTTTCTGTATAAATTGAATTCCAATCCTAGGTACATGACAATGTTATGTTTCTTTATGGAGAATTGTACAATCTAAAACAAAGCCTATGCATCATCATAATGTAAACCATTTTCCATCCACAATGGAGTCCTCAAATGGAGTCCAAGGCTCCAAAAAAGAGATGAGAAAATATCACAACTCACTAACAATCCCCATACGTATAAACACACATACTATAAATAAATAGTACATACCACAAAAGCGATGACAACATTGTATAAAATTTATGAAATTGCTATATGTGCGGAAGCAGGGCAACTGAGATCTAACTTAACACAGATCAGGTTACAGAAAAATAAATTTCAGTTTTTCTTAGTTGTTGAACCTACTCTAGACTTGTTGTGTTTAAGATAGCATCAGTTGTTCATCATGAACTTCATATTATATAGAAAATATTACCTGAAAACAGAAAATCTTTATTGTAGGCTATATCTGCAACTTTTGTGATGCTGTGTCTGCAATTCTTCCCAAGTTGTGTACCAATCAATGATTTCACTGAAAATTAAACTTCTAGTTAATTTCTCTCGTCTACAAGGATGAATTAAGGTTAACTAAAGCGAAATAGAATACAACAGAGAACAGGAAAAAGCAAAAAAAAACAAATTCTCAATTGGCCCTAGTGGAATCATCAACGCTGTTGAAATAAATTCAAGTTGTTCATTGTCGATGCAACTGATCACTGCTCAAGAGTCAAGCACCACAGTGAGTCATGTTATGCCGAAAAAAAGTGTAAGATGGCGTATAACTTGAAAGGCAATCATGATATAGAAGATATAAACAATAGAAGATTCTTTATATCATTGGACAAAAACACTTTCTGTTCTAGTATTTCATAAATACAGGGTGAAAGGAATTGAAAACGGACTGCGTTCCGGTACTAAACTAAGAGTCTAATGAAACTTCTTTAAAGAATTCTAGTCAATTGGAGATGGAGATCCCCAAAAGTCAATACTCAAGAGGATATGATACACCAAAAATACAAAGAAGCAGAGAAACAACAAAAATCAGGGGTCATTACCGAACAGTGTAGGGGACTCATATTTTGGTCGGACAATGAGTATCACGGCCCGCATGTGGGACACATGAACATCATTGTTCGTTTCTGGATTATCTGTTTTATTAAAAACTTTTTAATAAAACAGGGGAGGGCCTAGGCCAACCTTTTATGATTAAAAAAAAAAACCCAAACATCTGGGGTCCCTCTCACCAAGTCATCATGGTCTCGATAACTATTGTTGCTTTCGCATGGTAGTTTCAGTTCCAGACTTGGAATCGTTTTTCCCATTTTATTTTATTCCTGTGTTGGAGATAAAAGTTGCCTATAATGATTGATGCATAATGGCAATGGGTTCATCATATCGAGATGCATGGTAAGGCAAAACTATTGGTAATAGGGTTTGTTTCTGTTACGACCAAATATATCGTTTTCAATTTTGTGTTCATTCTATTAGGAACAAATACTCGTAGATTACTAAATTAGTAATCGTGAGTGTATAATGAGCAAACACAACTAACTAAATCCAAAAGTATACTAGTGAAACAACACCTATCTGTATTTTTCGTGCACTCAAACCCCACCAATAAGGCAATAAGAAATACATGACATAGTTTACAAATATGTTTTTTGTGGTTCCTTGTGTTTTGTGACCTGACAAGTTCGATAACTCTCAGATTAAAGGCATTATCCTTGCATTCTTTTGTCTTCATTTACCATAATTGGAGTAAGTAGATTTCCAGCTCTTTCCCTTTCTCCCATTTGGGATAATATGTTGTATATTTATGTATATCTTTTTAAGCTTTATTTTCACAGCCAATAAGAGAAGATGCACAAAAGTAATTCCCTTGACCTTTCAAAATTAAGAGAAGACCAGAAAAAAACCTATCAAGGACAAGGGAAATACATCGTGGTAAGGGTGTAATAGTTGGAGAGTACCTCTTGGGATACAAATCGTATCATATCCAGATCCAAAATATACTCATCTTCAAAATAATTCTCTGTATATGTTTCTGACAGCTGACTCAGTCAATATTGTTGGCGTGGCTGAGTCTGCAGAAAGATGCGCTAAACGCTGCCCGGGTTTTAAGAATAAACTGCAATAGCTATTGAGATAGTCAATCACATATTCTATATTGAGGAAATAGGTCTTAAAAAATGATCTCTGAAAACTATGCTTATTTATGATCAGAATTTGACCTCGGTCTTCTATGAGTGCGCTTGCAGAGAAAAAGCTAGTCATTGGATTAGTTGTGGGGGGTAAATTTGTACAATAATGCAAACATTTTCGTAAATATACTAGGAGGAAATTCTAGTTAGATTATAGTTGTAAATATTTAAAAACCTTACATCAAAATTTCTTCAGATTTATAAAGTCTTCTATAATTCCATGGTGTCCAGCCACGACCATCTTCATCGAAGCAGTTTTGCAGTAAAGAGATATCGGTAATGAGTCCATACTCATTTTTTTTATTTTATTTTTTTATAAAAAGATGACCTCGTCACCGCTTCATTAATCAAAAATTAACGAAACAAGTAGTACAGATAATAACATCTATCCGTTCCAAACGGAACAGTCAAGAACAAATACAAAGCACAGTCTACATATCTTGTAGGATAATGGCTCGATTCTGGTTCAGTTTGTTTATATCCATCGTATCTGCAGCAATCGAAAGTTCCAGTACATCAGTCGACTGACTATGGGAACCAGTCGACTGTCCAGAGAGAAGTTTCAAAGGCTAAGGATACAGCAGCAGCAGTCGACTGTCCAGAACTAAAGACCAGTCGACTGGTAAGAAGACCAGTCGACTGTAGGCGGGTTTGTGAACTAGAAAAGGCCCATTTCGAAAGGCCCAGTAGTTTCCCTATAAATACACCCGTTAGGGTTTTGTAAATAAGAGACCTCTATTCGGATTTTGCAACCGTCATCTCTGTAAGGGTTTGTTTCACCCAATGGTGATTATTTGAAGAAGAAACCCCAACCGCCTGTGGATGTAGGCACTTGTTTTGCCGAACAACATTAAATCTTTGTGTCCTTGTGTTTGTTTGTTTTCTGTTTTTCTTCGCTATTTCTCTCTTTGATTGGTGGTCCATTCGTATTCCGCACAACAAGTGGTATCAGAGCTTTCGGTTCGACCTAGAGGGAGATGGCGAGTGAAGCAGATGCAACCAAGGATGTTGTGGGATCAAGTTCGTCCAGAACAACGATTCACAACGCAAAATTTGAAGTTGAAAAATTTGATGGAACAAACAATTTCGGGATGTGGCAGTGTGAGGTGTTGGATGTTCTGGTTCAACAAGAACAAGATGTTGCTTTAGAGGAAGAAAAACCAAAGAATATGTCCGATGTAGATTGGAAGAAGTTGAATCGAGTTGCGTGTGGGACTATTCGGCTCTTTATCGCGAAGGCTCAGAAGTATGATTTGATGAGGGATACCATTGCTGCGGTGTTGTGGAAGAAACTCGAAAACAAATACATGAGGAAAAGTTTGGAGAATCGGCTGTATTTGAAGAAGAGACTTTTTCGCTTCACCTATACTGAAGGTATGTCTATGAACGCTCATGTTGAATCATTTAATAAATTATTGGCTGATTTGTTAAATTTGGATGAGCAAATTAAAGATGAAGACAAAGCCCTAATTCTGTTGAATTCATTACCCGAATGTTATGATCATTTAGCAACTACTTTAATATATGGAAAAGACACTGTTAAATATGAAGATGTTGCAAATGCTCTGTTGAATAATGAAACTAGGAGAAGGGATAAAATGGTTGATAGAGAAACTTCTGAGGCATTGATTGTAAGGGGCAGAACTGAGACCAGATCTGAGACCAAATCTGGGAATAAAGGAAACAAATCTCGTTCCAAATCGAGAGGAGTTTCAAAGGACAGAAAGATACCAGCCAGAGATGAATGTGCTTTCTGTCATGAAAGGGGGCATTGGAAAAAGGATTGTCCTAAGCTACGAAATAAGGGAAATTCGACTGCAAATGTGATTGTTGATAATGTAGATAGTGACGATGATTTTTCTTATGCACTTGCAACTAGTCCCTCACTTTATCAAGAAGTATGGTTTCTTGATACAGCAGCCTCCTATCATATGTCTTGGAAAAAGGAGTGGTTTACTTCCTTAGAGTATATGGATGGTGGGGTAGTTTTGATGGGAAATGATGCACCTTGTAAGAAGGTAGGAATCGGGAAGATTGAATTGCTAATACACGATGGTCTTATTAGGGAGCTTTCAGATGTATGGTATGTTCCAGATTTGAAAAAGAATTTGATTTCACTTGGTGTTTTGGAGGCCAGTGGAATGAAATTTGCTAGTGAAGGTGGCATTCTGAAGGTGACTAACGGAGCACTTGTGGTGATGAAAGGGCAAAGGAAAAGGAACTTGTTTTTCTTGCAGGGAAAAACATATTTGGGTCAGGCTGCCAGTGTAACTGAAAAGCCTAAACAGGTTGTTCCCGACTCTACTAGGTTGTGGCATATGCGACTCGGGCATGCAGGAGAAAAGGCCTTGCAGGGGCTTGTGAAGCAAGGGTTGCTTAAAGATGCTAAAGGTTGCAAGTTGGAATTTTGTGAACATTGTGTGTTAGGTAAGCAAACTAGGGTGAAATTTGGTACAGCTGTACATCAGACAAAGGGTATCCTCGATTATGTGCACACAGATGTTTGGGGGCCCTACTCAGACACCTTCTATGAGTGGTAGACACTGGTTTGTTACATTTGTTGATGACTACTCCAGACGAGTTTGGGTATATACCATGAAACACAAAGATGAAGTTTTGACATTGTTCACAAGTTGGAAGAAGAAAGTTGAAAACCAGACTGGAAGGAAGATTAAGGTTCTGAGGTCAGATAATGGAGGGGAATACAAGAACGATCCGTTTCTGAAACTGTGTGAAGATGAAGGGATCCAGAGGCACTTCACAGTTAGGAAGACTCCACAGCAAAATGGGGTTGCAGAAAGGATGAACAGAACCTTACTTGAGAAGGTGAGATGTATGCTAGCACAGTCTGGATTGAAGAAGACATTTTGGGCAGAAGCTGTTATATATGCAAGCCACATTGTCAACCGTTTACCATCGGCAGCACTTGAAGGCAAAACGCCTATTGAGGTATGGAGTGGTAAACCTGCATCTGATTATAGTTTTTTGCATATATTTGGTTGTCCTGCTTATTTTCATGTAACTGAAACTAAACTTGATGCAAGAGCCAAAAAGGCTATATTTGTTGGTTTCAGTACTGGTGTCAAAGGTTACAGGTTGTGGTGTCCAGAACAGAAAAAGTTAGTAATCAGCAGGGATGTTACCTTTGATGAGACCAGCATGATCAGCTCGGGACAGTCGACTGGTACTCATATGCAGTCGACTGGTGATCCTGATGAAGAGAAGTAGAAGATTAGCTCGGGACAGTCGACTGATAGGTGCTCTCAGTCGACTGGTGCGAGAGTTCTCCAACAGGTGGAGTTAGAAAAGCTTTCAGTTGAAAATCCTACTCCTGCCCAAAATGAAGATGATGTGGTTGATACTGAGGATGAGGAAGAAGTTCCTATCCAAGACCCTCCCCAGCAGGAAGAATCAATTGCAGCAAGAAGGCAAAGAAGAGATATCAAACGACCATCTCGCTTTACAGAAACAGTTGCATTTGCTCTTCCCATTGTTGATGATGAAGTTCCCTCCAACTTCAAAGAAGCTACTAGGAGTTCTGAAAATGCAGATTGGAAAGTTGCTATGGATGAAGAGATGAACTCTCTTCATAAGAACAAGACTTGGGATCTAGTGCAATTGCCAAAGGGGAAGAAAGCTATCGGTTGCAAGTGGGTGTATACGAAGAAAGAAGGTCCAAAAGGCAGTGTTCGGTTCAAGGCTAGACTAGTTGCAAAGGGGTATGCTCAAAAGGAAGGAATTGACTATAATGAAGTGTTCTCTCCGGTTGTGAAGCATCCTTCTATTCGGATTTTGTTGGCATTGGTAGCACAGTTTGATCTTGAATTGACACAGATGGATGTGAAAACTGCATTCTTACATGGGGACCTAGATGAAGAATTTATATGTTGCAGCCAGATGGGTTTAAGATTGCTGGGAAGGAAAGTTCTGTTTGCAGGTTGAAGAAGTCTCTCTATGGGTTGAAGCAATCTCCAAGGCAGTGGTATTTGAGGTTTGATCAGTTTATGAAAGTGCAGGGATATTCCAGAAGTGAGTATGATCATTGTGTCTATTTCAGAAAATTGCAGGATAGCTCTTTCATATATCTGTTATTATATGTGGATGACATGTTGATTGCCTCTAAAAATGCTAAGGAGATTCAAAATTTGAAGAATCAGCTGAGTTCTGAATTCGAGATGAAGGATCTTGGTGAAGCCAAGAAAATACTTGGGATGGAGATAGCTAGAGACAGAGCAAAGGGCATAGTGAGTTTGACACAGAAGCAATATCTTTTGAAGGTGCTGAAACGGTTTGGTATAGATGAGAAAACTAAACCAGTCAGTACACCCTTAGCCACTCATTTCAGAATTAGTGCTTCTCAGTCACCAAGTACAGATGAAGAGAGACAGTATATGGCTAATGTACCTTACACTAGTGTGGTTGGCAGTTTGATGTATGCCATGGTTTGTACTCGACCAGACATCTCTCAGGCGGTGAGTATGGTTAGTCGATATATGCATGATCCAGGCAGAGAGCATTGGCAAGCAGCTAAATGGATTTTGAGGTACATAAGTGGCACCACAGATGTGGGTTTGAAGTTTGAGAGGGATGACAATATTAGCAGGTTATTGGTGGGTTATGTTGATTCTGACTATGCAGGTGATCTAGATAAGAGGCGGTCTACTACAGGCTATTTGTTTACTATGGCTAGAGCACCTATAAGTTGGAGGTCCAATTTGCAGTCCACTGTAGCGTTATCTACTACTGAGGCTGAATACATGGCAGTTGCTGAGGCCATGAAGGAAGCTATTTGGATTCATGGACTTTTGAAGAGCTTGGGAATTCATTGGGAGAAGGTGGAGGTACACTGTGACAGTCAGAGTGCTATCCATTTAGCGAAGAACCAAGTTCATCATTCGAGGACCAAACATATTGATGTCCGTTATCATTTTGTGCGTGATTTGATAAAGGATGGTGATATTCTTCTGGTGAAGATTGGGACAGCTGATAATCATGCTGATATGTTGACCAAAATTGTTGGGGCAGCCAAGTTCAAGCATTGCATGAACCTGGCTAATATTTTGCATGCTTGATGATTTGGAATGGGCGGTTGGAATGGTGCTTCGCTATTTGTTTGGTTAGTATGTGATATCATACTAAGGTGGAGTTTGTTTTTGTTACATTTGGTGATGAGCATTTGTTTTGGAGTATTTTTGGAGATTGCTTGGGCTACTTGGAAGATCTCGCCAAGGTGGAGATTGTAGGATAATGGCTCGATTCTGGTTCAGTTTGTTTATATCCATCGTATCTGCAGCAATCGAAAGTTCCAGTACATCAGTCGACTGACTATGGGAACCAGTCGACTGTCCAGAGAGAAGTTTCAAAGGCTAAGGATACAGCAGCAGTAGTCGACTGAAGATGTGTCTCAGTCGACTGTCCAGAACTAAAGACCAGTCGACTGGTAAGAAGACCAGTCAACTGTAGGCGGGTTTGTGAACTAGAAAGGCCCATTTCGAAAGGCCCAGTAGTTTCCCTATAAATACACCCGTTAGGGTTTTGTAAATAAGAGACCTCTATTCGGATTTTGCAGCCGTCATCTCTGTAAGGGTTTGTTTCACCCATTGGTGATTATTTGAAGAAGAAACCCCAACCGCCCCGTGGATGTAGGCACTTGTTTTGCCGAACCACATTAAATCTTTGTGTCCTTGTGTTTGTTTGTTTTCTGTTTTTCTTCGCTATTTCTCTCTTTGATTGGTGGTCCATTCGTATTCCGCACAACATATCTAACTAATCCCTCCCCTAACTAAACACGTAAACTTGGCATTTGCATCATGTTCTCCCACCAAAACCTCTTAGATGTGCTTTAAATTTCCACAAAAATCAAATTTGGAATTCAAACTTCATCGACCTAGCTCTCCACCCCGAAGACTCCTTGACCATCCCCCAAACGTTCACCAGACAACAACCACATCCACCGTCTCTTACTGGCATACTTACTCCTCTCCACACAACGATGTCGTCGTGTATCCGCCAAACCAACCCTACAGCGACGCCTTCTTTCGATTGCATCAAATCCAGCTCTCAACAGTAGTCGTGTTTCTCAACCAAAAATGAGGACGTTTGCGCTCGCCGATAGCTCCACCAAATGTACTTTGAATTACAACCAAAAATTCAAATTACACAAGCGTACTCACAGCACACTTCCCAACTAAATATAATTTCAAAAATCTATATTGAAACTCAATTCTCAATTAAACTCCCCCTCCATAATTCTAATTCAAATTTAAATTTCAAAAACCCTAATTCGAAATTCAAATTTGTACTTTACTTTTCTATCTCAAAATTCAAATTCGAATTTCAAACCCTATTTTGAAATTCAACATTTTACAAATCAATCAATCAATCAATCAATCTAACTTCCCCCCCCCCCCTTTCCTTCTACCTCTTCTTGACCACTCCCAACCACATCGGCCAGTCAAGCCCAACACCATCGCCTGTCCAGTCAATCAATGAATCCTACTTGCCTACGACCATGGCCGCCGTCTCTCTCCTGCCCCTTTCTCCACCCCTATTGCTCTAGTCGTGCGCCTCCATCGACCTCCCCCGACGTGCTTCCCCGACGTCGCGACGCTCTCTGCGTCCGTCGTCGAGCCAAGCCCTGCTCCGACAATCGACGATCCAACCCTATTTGGATTCTCAATGACGCAAGCACTCCTCTGTCGACATTTTCGACCACATCGCCACTCTGACGAGCTCTGGTTGAGGTTACGACGGGCCACTCCTCGACAGCGCCCATAGCCCCTCCAATTTCCCTCACCGATAGCCGTCGACGTTGTCGACAAGTCACCATCTCCAATCGAAGCCCCTTTCAACCGTCGTCCCCCCCCCCCCCCCCCCCGCTTTACTCTCTACCGACGGCCAACAATGCCATCGATGAGGCATAGGCCCAACTCTCTCTGATTACTCGCCGTCCCCGCTCTCCTCTTTAGGCGGCACCGTCGTCTTCTTCACTCGTCGATGCGCCGCTACCATCGTCGATGCCATCCATCTCTGCGTCTAGCAGCCCACCGCGCCATTCACCTCTAATCTCACTCCTCAAATGGGAAAAAACAAAAACTTAAATGCCAGTCCACGTCGGAGCCCTGACGCTAGATCACCTCCGCTCCGGTGTCGGGGTGATGGATGAGGGGGGGGGGGGAGGAGGAGGAGGAGTAGGTTAGAGGGATCCTCCCCCCTCCCCGACAGGCGACTCCTTGCTTCTCTCTGACTTTGTTTGGGTTTTTTGAGCTTCTCTCTCTAGAGTTTTCTAGAGAGAGAAACTCCTTTCTCTCTGGGTATGTCTGAGTCCATATTCATTATAGTGTTAAAAATAACGTTTTGCCTGAAGAGTCCCAGTATTGAATTAGTTCCTGCTGCAGAAAAGTTCAAGATGTATATCAAATTAGAGAGAATGGTTGATCTCTCCTTCTGTTGGAGCCTTAAGGGCATAGCTATTGGCTTTAACCCTGATTTCTTCGTCTGTCTGGATGAGTTTCGAGGGACATAGGCTATCTCTGTGGTTTATGGCCCGAATCAGGCATCTCATAGACCTTTATTCTGGGAGGAAATTCACTCTATCCAAACTCAGTGGCAGCACCCTTGGATTTGGGGGGGGGGGGGATTTTAACATTACTAGATTTGCTTTTGAACATCGAGGGAGAGGTTCTATCGATGCGGAGAGAGAGGTGTTCAAATGAGTCATAACGGATCTTGATCAAGGTGACATCCCGAATCCCCAATAGACTGTTCACTTGGTCTAACATACAATCATCTCCTATTATGGCTAAGTTGGACATAGTGATGAACATCACTCTAGTAAATTATAGAAATTCAGATTTAAGAAAACTTGGCTACATATTCAGGATTTTCATCGCCTGGTAATGGAAAGTTAGGCGCTCCTTACACCAGGTAATGAGGTGGCGGCGATTGGTGTGAAAAGATTCGATGTCTCCGGGCTAAGTTGAGAAAGTGGAATCGAACGAGGTTTGCGACCATGTTGAGAGCGAAAGAGTCAATCCTTCAATATATTGATGATTTGGAGAAACCGGAGGAATTTATAGACCTACCCCAAATCGAACACAATAAACTATTATCGTTAAGGGAGGATATTGCACAACTGTACAAAATAGAGGAGATGAAGTGGAAATAGAGGTCCGGAATTTCGTAGCTCAAAGAGAGAGACGCAAATACGACCTTTTTTCATCGGGTGGACAGCGCACGTCGGAGATCAAACATCATCCTATCCATCCAAACGGAGTCAGGGGTAGTTCAAGAAGAAAAGAAATTGATCTTGCATTCCAAAACCACTTTAAAAATCTGTTTGGTCGTAAAACAGATTTTAGGGTCCTTTTAAGAGAGGGGTTCTAGTAGAATGGATCTTAGGTTCTGGATCAACACCTCAACTCCTTCGAATCCTCATTCACGAAAGAAAAGGTCAGAGGAGTGGTGTTCCAGATGGGTAATGATAAAGCTCCGGGCCCAGATGGATTCCCGATGGTTTTTTATCAAACCTTCTGGGATGAGATCAAAGATGATCTATTGGCAGTCATTTATGAATTCTACGACCACAAACTTAAATTGGATAGACTCAATTATGCTGAGGTTTTCCTTATCCCTTAGAAAGAAGATGCTCTGAGAGTTGGCGACTTTCGTCTTATCAGCCTACTCAACTGCTCAATCAAGATAATTACAAAGATCCTTGCTAACAGATTAAGCAAGTTAATGGATCGAATGATCGGTAACGAACAAACTGGATTTATTAAGGGGCGTTGTATTCTGGACTGTGTTGTTGTAATACCTCGTATGAGATGAGCATTCACGGTGGGCTTGGTAATTAATTCACGGTTAGATGGGCCTATAGATTTAGTAGTGTGTGTATAAAACCTATAGAAAAAATGAATTAATTACTATGGGGCCATGGTGTTCATGGTAGGTGGTGGTGACTTAGTCCCACATGGAAGGTGAGTTAGAATTGTGTGTGCGTATATATAGGATTACCTATGATCAAGAGGCACCAACTAGTCATGACACCTTTTGAGAAGCAGCCTGTGGTGGGCAGTTGTTAGAATTTATTTGGGTGGGGGCTCGGGACGTTACAGAATGGTATCAGAGCCGACTTTCGACACCGATTGTGGGTAAGAGTGGGTGAGATGTATGCTTGAGGGGGAGCTGAGGTCAATACGCTGGTAGTATGACCAGAGGCAGTACGCTAGCAGAATTAGGGTATTCCATTCTACATCGGCTAGAAAGGGATCATGTGCTAGATTGCAAGCTCCGGGCTCAGCGAGGATGCTGAGTTCTCAAGGTAGGGTGTATGTAATACCCCGTATGGGATGAGCCTTCATGGTGGGCTTAGTAATTAATTCATGGTTAGATGGGCCTATAAATTTGGTAGTGTGTGTATAAAGCCTATAGAAAAGTGAATTAATTACTATGGGACCATGGTGTTCATGGTAAGTGATGGTGACTTAGTCCCACATGGAAGGTGAGTTAGGATTGTGTGTGTATGTATAGGATTGCCTATGATCAAGAGACACCAACTAGTCATGACACCTTTTGAGAGGCAGCCTGTGGTGGACAGTTGTTAAATTTATTTGGGCGGGGGCCCGGGGCGTTACAGTTGCTATTGCAGAAGAAACGATTCGCCAACGTCATGTTTCGAACGATAAGCTCATAAGAGTTTCTTGTTAAAACTGGACTTCGAGAAAGCTTACGATTCAGTCGAATGAGACTGTCTTCTGGAAGCGCTTAAAGGCAGGGGATTTGGGGACAGATGGATCAAGTGGATTAGACACTGTCTTTATACCAGTAGGTCGGCTATTCTGGTTAATAGGAAGGTTGGTAGGTCTTTTTTGTGTCGTATAGGGCTTAAACAGGAGATCCACTTTCCCCCTGCTTTTCACGATTATTGCTGATGTTCTTAAAGGCATGATGTATAACTTTCGACGAGTGGGCTTGATTACGCCGATGGCTAGGGGTAGAAACGGATCTGGCTGCTCAATCCTACAATATGCTAATGAAACCCTTTTATTTGGGAACAGGGATTTGGGAGAGATTATTACCTTCAAAGGAATCATGTATTGCTTTGAAGCCTAGTCAGGTCTCATGGTGAATTTCCATAAGAGCGCCTTCATTCCTATTGCCTTGTCAGAAGAGGAAGCAAGAGAGCATGCAAACTGCTTGAACTGTATGCTTGATAACTTTCCTATTAAGTACTTGGGACTTCCCTTTCCACCTAGGAAAACTTAAGAAAACAGGTTGGTTGCTGATTATCATCCGAGTTGATTCCAAAATGGCCAGTTGGAAAGGTATGTCCCTATCTTTAGGGGGTAGGCTGACCCTCATCAATTTGGTTCTATCCAATCTCCCGACATATTACTTGTTGTTTTTCGAATTCCCTAAATGGGTCATCCAAAGGATTGACAGGGTTCGAAAGAGATTTCTCTGGAAAGGGGCTGATGCAAACAAAGGGGGCTACCATCTTATCATATGGAAGAAAGCTTGCATGAAAAAGAGCCAGGGCGAGCTTGACATCATTGAGCTGAGTGACTTGAATTTAGCCCTTCTAGGCAAATGATGGGGGAAAGTGTTTCACCCTAATGAAGAAGGTTGGCAAGATTTGATCCACCCTTACCTCCTAGGAAAGGGGATGTGAAGATTTGGGTTCCGTTTGGGTCCTAAAGTATCTTGATTCTGGAAAGGGGTAGCCAAAGCCTATGACCCATTTCATAGCTGTGTCACATCCTTCATTGGTAACGGTCTGATGACCAAATTTTGGGGGACAAGTGGTGCGGAGATCACTCCCTGAGAGTACTATTCCTTGAACTTTTTGAACAAAGCTTCCCAACCTAACATTTCAGTAGCCAAAACTTGGAAGCGTGGCTCTTGGAGACCACCCTTCAGATTGCGACTCGATCCGGAATGTCAATTAAGACTAGGGGCTTTACAATCTTACATTGAGCATTTAGGGATTATATGTACTTAAGGTCTAGACCGGAAGGCATGGGGATTGGAAAAGAATGGCACCTTCACGGTTAGGTCGCTATATAACTGCATCCACTTTAGAGGGTGTAGCCCAAAGTAGTCAATGATTCTTTGAAAAGCCAAAGTGCTGTTGAAAATATGAGTTTTTCTCTGGCTTGTTCTCAACGATGCGATTTTGACAAGAGAGAATCTGGCTAAAAGGCAACCGCACATTTCTACTAACTGCTGTTTTTGTAATACTCATACGAAAACGAAATCTCATCTTTTCTTAGATTGCCCCATAAGTAAGATCATTCTTTGCAAGGTTCTGTTAGCCCTCGGTACATCGGTTTACCCACATGTTTATGAAGACCTATGTGTTGGACCCACCTTCACTAATGAGAGACGTGAGATGAGGAAAGCATGGTATATCGTCATTGCCGCAACGACCTGAGTTTTATGGCTAAACAGAAATAACTTTTACTTTCGTAGGACTAGTACTAGTATTTCTGCTAATCTTACTCATATTATGTGTTGCCGCTGAATCTGGTGTGGGGGCAATAGATAGAATTTGTGGATTCTTGAGAAAACGAACAGGGCAAACCTGTTGACCTGTTGACCTTCACCAAAGCGTTGACCAGTTTCTAGCTGCTACCGCGAACCTGCAAAAAGTGCGAAACACCGGGATGGATCCTGGAGACGCACCCTCTGACGCTCTTGTTAGTAATCAGAAAGATTATGAAAAAGCATTGTGTTGAAAAAGATTGATTACCTTCTTATGGTGGGGGAGAGGGGTTTTTATAGTTGCCTTAGGGATCCGTTTCGAGAAAAGAACAAATCTCTACTTCCCGGTGTGGATGGATAGAAGTGGTTAAAACCACCTCTTAGGGAAAATTATGAATCTGAATTCTTCTTTATCCTTCTTGTAACGCCCCGAATCCCAAATACAACTGAATTCGAGAGTTCTACAGGATCTTTCCACTTCATTTAGTACAATTTTATAAGGAAATTTGAACTTTTCACTTTACATCAGAGTTACATGAAAAGTATTACACTTTACATTGCACAGCGGAAGTAAATTTACAACATTTAAATAAATGTACTACAACATCGAATAATCTTAAAGCATCTGTTCCTCTTTAATCTTTATCATGTCACTTACCTGCATATAGGACTGTGGGAACATCAGTTTATTCAACCGACGAACATTATACACGGCCATCCTCTCTATGCCGGAAATAGCCTCTCCACTAAACCGGATTTATTCATTCATTCAAACATAACCAACCTTGGTCTTTCATTTCAAATTTCATTTCATTTCATTCCAAATGCCGAGGGAGACTTAGCTACTCTTTTGTTTCAATTCCCATTCACAAATTCTAAAGTTGAGTGTTTCCAACTCATAAGTTCACTTTACATTGCACAGCGGAAGTAAATTTACAACATTTAAATAAATGTACAACAACATCGAATAATCTTAAAGCATCTGTTCCTCTTTAATCTTTATCATGTCACTTACCTGCATATAAGACTGTGGGTACATCAGTTTATTCAACCGACGAACATTATACACGGCCATCCTCTCTATGCCGGAAATAGTATAACTTATTTTCCATATTTAACAAACACAAACTTGTCACATACCAAATTAAAGGAAATATCCTAATGATGTCGTGTTGTGATTGTGCACTTAGTCCTTAATGCAATTATTTATATTATATGACACTAATGCGCACTTGTTCGGATTCCATGCATCCCATACTACATCTGAGGGCAAGCCCTTAATCGTTCTTCATCTTTGTAGGGTTCAATCCCTCGCCATGACTTAATCTACTACTGTAACTACGGTAAGTATCCTAGATGTTTTCTGACCTACGAACTCATGTCTAGGCGCCCTGGAGGGAATCCCATCGCACTGACACATGACTCATCATGCAGGCATCCTGTGGTAATTCAGCTCCTACCATAGACATGACACCACCCGTAGTCTTCAAACATCCCACGAGCGTCGCCACCGGGATGATACTCTGGAGCAGTATCCTCGCCCTGACTCATCATGGGACATCATGGGATACACTCTCGCCGCTGATCCAATGGCCCTCATACTCAATGTTTTTCTCTTACTTTCATCACGTCTTCACTATGTAACTAATCCTTAATTCTAATGAAATAGAATCATGAACAAAATCAAAGCACTAGAGTTAGCCTCTCCACTAAACCGGACTTATTCATTCATTCAAACATAACCAACCTTGGTCTTTCATTTCAAATTTCATTTTATTTCATTCCAAATGCCGAGGGAGACTTAGCTACTCTTTTGTTTCAATTCCCATTCACAAATTCTAAAGTTGAGTGTTTCCAACTCATAACTTCACATGTTGAGTTGTCATACTCAAAATATTTCTATTTTCCAATCAAGTCTTCCAAATCATTCAATAGTTCATAATTATACATTAAATTCAACTATTCATCATGTAACTCATGAAATATTATTTTCACATTAAAAACCACATCGCTAGTTATACGATCAAGGATGAATATTTACATTTCATAATTTGTCACATTATTCTCCAACGAGAATAATTCACATTACTACACATAATTCCTTTTTATTCGTATTTCCTTTCCAATATTCCATTCTAAATCTTTTGTAAGCTACAACTTTATACAAATGCAAGTGTAGAATTTATAGTTCTAAATTATACTTTTATTCTCTAAACATGCTCCACTTCATGCAAATAATCCTCAATTTATTTTTCATAAACTCCCCATATTTTTAAGATAATAAATACATTTTTTCCATATTTTTTTGATTATCAAAACATCCCAAAAAATTTGTTTTTCCCACAACATAAACAACAGCCGAAAGCCAAGGTCGAACCAGCGACCACAGGAGAAACAACCAAAGGCACAAGCCACTAGGCCGAGTGCTACACCCATCTAGAAGAAGGGAGAAAAGCATTAAATGCTCTTTGGCCGAACGGATTCTTTCAAAATGTTTGAAATAAAAAGAATGGTGTCAACGGGATTCGATCCCTCAACCTCAGAGAAAACCCCCACACATACTGAAGCGATTAAGAATGATCCGACCACTCGAGTTATGGGCTCGGGTTGTCACCATTACAACTTAAACTTTATTTAAATCAAATCTCTCTGTTGTTTAAAATATATCGATGTTCATGAAAATTTCATTTCAAGTTGTTCTTACTAACATACTGTAAAAATTCCAGATTAATCATTTCCATCGTGAATTACACTCTAGTATATGAGAATAATTTTCTCAAATAATTAAACATATTTTTCCCAATAATTAACACATTTCTACCATACAATTTGGTTAATTTGATATACTACCACTAATACATTCTTTTTCGACATTATAATTTCATTAATCCCTATACTAATTTTCTGCCCTTATTCATTTTCCAAACATAATAATTGCATCTTAATTCATTCGTTACAACGTCATAACAAAATTTTTCCAATTTAGCACATAAAACGACATTATCAATATACTAATCTTTGCACATAATTTTTTCATGCTACTAACGAAGGTTTCTTTACACAATTCATAGCCATATTCATATCGCACAGAACTTGAATTTTAACAATAGAAACACATACAATTTGCATATCAACAATTCAATCAATTATAGATCATTTTTCCAATTAAATGTGCATTCTTATTAATCATTTTCATGCATCATTTTTCTAATTAAATCTAGCATGCATTCCTATTTAGAAATAGGGAAAATTTACCCACCTTATTGAAGAAAAGTACAATTAGCAATGTTATTCTGGGCTTATAAAGTTGAATCTAGCTCGGGAAAATGTACTCTAGTTGAAAGTTCTCGAGAAAGTTGAATCTAGCTCGGGATGTAACAATGTTATTCTGGGCTTATAAAATATCCAAAATTATTCTCAGATTTTTCTGGATTTTTGTGATTTTTCCATATTTTTCCCAATTTTTAATCATTTTTTGATTTTTTTTATTTAATTTTCAAATTAAATAATTAATTATCGAAAATTTTAACTAATTATTCTAATTTAATAATTATTATTTTCAGAATTTAAAAATATTTTCTGAATTAATAATTATTTTTAAAAATTTTTATTTATTTTTTTGATTTTTAATTAATTTTTTCGGATTTTTTAAATAATTAATTCAATTAAATAAATAAATAAATACCTGGACACGTGGCGCATTTCTGAACATTGATCATAATTAGATGAGCGCACATCAGGAGGAGCCCATTTTTCTCCAGTTTGGGGGTCGGTGGCAAATGATGTCGGCAACCAATAAGAGAGTGCCACGTGGCGCAGTTGGTCAACACTGACCATGAGTTTATTATTATTATTATTATTATTATTATTATTATTATTATTATTATTATTATTATTATTATTATTATTATTATTATTATTATTTATTTTTCTTTCTCTCTCTCCCAAACCTCTGCTCTCTCTTCTTTCTCTGTTTCTTTTCCTTCCCGTCCTCTTCGTCTGTTTTCTTCATCGTCATCGACTTCGAGCTTGGAGACTGTGGGGGAGCTCAGCGATTTGACGAAGGAGATGGACGAGGAGCAACACAGGGAGTGGCGAACATTTTGAGTTTGTCGAGCATGGCGAAGGTCTTGGTGAACGAGGGAGCTTGGCGAACGAGGCGTGGGAGTTTTGCGGAGGTCGACGAGGCCGTGGAGGAGCTTGGTCACGAGCTCGAGCTCGGAGCTCATTACTGGCGGTGATGGGTTCTTAGAGTTTTTGAAGAAGGCTCTGAGGATGACGATGTTGATGGAGTCGAGGTTGGGAGCTTGACGACGGAGTGAGGGAGCTCGTCGAACTTAAGCTCGGCATTAACGTTTGACGAGGAGGAGCTAGCGAGCTTTTCGATGGAGGGGGGAGCTCGACGACAAGCTGTTCGACGAGTTCACTGATGGGCAAGCTCGAGCTCCGCGAAGCTTGTAGTCGAAGGGGCTCGACTGTGTGGGGAGCTCTTGGAGCATGGCGACAGTGAAGGGGAGCTTGACGAGTCGGTGTATGGCGGCGAGGAGAGGAGCTCGAGCTCGATATCGGAGCTTGCGAAGTTCGGCAAGGAGAGGAGTTCGGCAGCGAAGAACTCGAGCTTGACGGAGCTTGACGTTGAAGGAGCTTGACGAAGGAGTGGAGAGCTATTTATTGGAGCTCGATGGCCATGGGTTCGAAGCTAGGAGGAGCTCGACGTTGGCGACGCTTCGACAAGGAGGCTCGAGCTTAGATGATGGAGATGTTGGGTTTGAAGCTTGTGAAGGCGACAGAGGGGAGCTATGGAGCTCGATGGAGCTCTTCGGCGAAGTGAGGGGAGCTCGGCGATGTTTGGAGGAGTTCGACGTCGAGTTCGGCAGTGGGCAACTTCAACGAGGAGAATCCGTTGCTCGACTGTGAGATTCTCGACGAAGGGGTTCATGGAGCATGGAGCTCGATGTTTGGAGGCGAGCTCAGCGATGTGGAGACGAACTTGGCCATGTAGCTCGTCAGAGGGTGATCTCAGCGTGGGTTTGGAGCTTGGGTGGCGAGAGCATGCTGAAGGGGGAGACGAGCTCGGCGAGGTGAAGTTCGACGGCAGCTAGGCGAGGCTTCGACGAGGGAGTTTAAGTCGGAGATAAGAGGTTGAAGGAGAAGTCTAGCATGGGGTTCGTTTTTGGCGCCAAAATTCATGAAGAAGATGAAGCTGGTATGGAGTTCGGGTTTGGATCCCTAACAAGTCCGAACCCGACCCGCTGACCCCCTTTTCTTTTCTTTTTTTTGGCCGTCGAATCTGAGCCATTGATCGTGTTTGTGCACGAATTTTGAGGCAAAATTTTTCTCTCGTTTCACCTTCGGTGGCAGGTGACTTCGGAGACGAGTAAGGGAGTGACTCGTGGAGGTCAACAGTTGACCGTTGTCTTTCTTTTTTTTGCTTTAATCACAACCGTCGATCTTAATCGAACACAAATTTTGAGGCAAAATTTTTCTCTCATTTCACCTCCGGTGGCAAGTGAGTTCAGAGACGAGTAAGGGAGTGACACGCGGCGGTCAATAGTTGACCGTTGACTCAGTCAACGTTGACCGTTGACTTTCTCTTTTTTTGCTTTAATCACAACTGTTGATCTTGATCGAACATGAATTTTGAGGCGGAGTTTTTCTCTCATTTCAGGTTCGATGGCAAGTGACTTCGGGGACGAATAGGAGCGCGACACGAGGCATGTGGATCCCTTCCACCATTGACCCGTCAACGCATTTTCTTGCGTTTTGACATCGGTGGCAAGTGACTTCGGGGCTTGCTGTCGAAGAATAGGAGAGCAACACGTGGCCAGTGGGCCCCAAGGTCGTTTGACCAGTCAATGCAATTTCTCGCATTTTGACGTCGGTGGCAAGAGTGCTCGGCGTATGTGTATTGTAACCGACGTTCCCGATGCTACAGAGGTCGGATTAGGGCGTGTGATTCCTTGTTTCGAAGCTAACTCGGAGGTCTACAAGTTCTCTTCAGAAATAAGTTGAAGAATCATCCTTCTTCATGGTCAAAATAGTCCCGCAACATCTTTGTCTTTGTGAAGTTGATGAGAGCATTGTATGACTCTTGAGAAGATCCGATCTTGGAGGCAAGTCTTGTAGCGCCCCGAATTTCTAATATGATAACTTAGAAAATACGTGGCACAATCCCAGCATCAACTTCAATGTAACAATAAACACAACCAACACCACTAAAATTTTCAATTTTTATTACAACAAACTTTTACAAATCACAGCGGAATTCAAAACAACTCAATAATATTTTCTGTCATTTACAACTCAAATTATCCCAAAACTGCTTTTACAAATTTACACAAAACTCTTATGAATCAATTTATCTCAAATATGCCTCAAGCATCCAAACCTCCAAACTCTAAGCAACAACCTGCAACATGTGAGGCTAGAGATGATCCCTAACCCCCAAAACTAAAGGGGTTTGCCATAAATGGTGTGAGTGACATAAAATAATCAATATAATTTAATTGTAAAACATAAGGTCATCAACAACATGTATTAACCACAATGATAAAGGAATAAGGGGTAACAAAGATGTAAAGCATGGAAACATCATAGTATGAAAACAACAAGTGCATCTAGTCTAAAGGTCAAGTGTAGGAAAACTGGAAAACACATGCATAAAACCAATTCAAGAAAACACAATTTCTATATGCGGACTCTTTAATGCATACTTGTCGAAGTCTATGCATCCCATTCTACATAGGTTCGGTGCAAGCCCTTAACGTCTCCACTTCATATGGGTTCAATCCCCGCTATGCGACTAATCTTAACACGATGACTACTACGAGATAAAGATAAACTGTGAGAATTAGCCCATGCCTGATAATTCCGTGGATGGATCCCACATCTCAGGTATTTTACCTGGATAATTCAGGAGATCATCCCACATCTAGACATAGACACATCATCACATGATTACCCCATGTGCGTCGCCTCGACTTCGATAATTCCGGAGTTCAATCCCACATCTCAAGCAAACCACTTGGATAATTCCGGAGATATATCTCTCATCTCAGGTAATTTACCTGGATAATTCCGGAGATAAATCCCTCATCTCAAGAAAGTTACTTGGATAATTCAGGAGATTAAATCTCTCATCTAAAGCCGTATTGAGGTGCATAACTCATGTTCCCGTTCATCATATCACCACTAGTGCCTGTCCTTATCATTTGTGGGTTATTTAATTTCTCAACGAGTCTCCTAGAGTGGTGTACCCTACCGGCCTAAAAATCAAAACTGAATAACTGAAAATGCCTCGGTGGGCCTCAACAAAATAACTCAACAAATATCTCAACACCGGTATACTAGGGTCACCTACCTCTAGAGGCTCAAACTCAAAAGTCTAAACAAATTCCACTAAACAAATGTGGCTCAACTGAATATCTTAAATCAAATACTGAACTGAATATCTCAAAATCGATTACTGAACTGAATAACAAGTATAGACTGAATTATCTGAGAACCAATCATTCAAAGGAACACTCAAGTTACAAAAACTCATCAGTACCAGTCGACTTATACTGTAGTAAGTCGACTGTCCAGAGGAGAATATCTATAATTTTTACGTAAATAAACTAAGTAACATAAGTTGGCTTATGAGAGTCATAAGTTGACTTACTAACAATATAAGATGGCTTATAGAAACATAAGTTGACTTACCAGATCATAAGTAGACTTATAAAAACATAAGGTGACTTACCAACAATATAAGATGACTTATAAAGTTCATAAGTAGACTTACCAACAATATAAGATGACTTATAAAAATCATAAGTTGACTTGCAGATCATAAGTAGACTTATAGACAACATAAGTCGACTTAAAGGAGACATAAGTCGACTCATAAGAACATAAGTCGACTTATAAAAACATAAGTCGACTTACCAGAGAGAGATTCCAGAAATCTTTAAGAAAATATTCTAAGTGTCATAAGTCGACTTGCAAAGTCATAAGTCGACTTAAAATACAATATAAGTCGACTTAAAAGGTCATAAGTCGACTTACCAGAGAAAATCTAAGATAACTTTGAAAAATAACTTCTAAGTGTACCAGTCGACTGAAAAGGGGTCTAAGTCGACTGTCCAGAGAGGATTCTCAAGAAAACTAAAGATACAGCAGCTGGGTCGTACCAGTCGACTGATTAGGATACCAGTCGACTGTCGGCCTTCAGTCTGCAAGGTTTGGTTGTTCATGATAATCAAAATTAGGGTTTTCCAAAAGCAATTGTTGTTTACTAAAATAATTTGTATTTAGGTAAAATCGACAATCTCAAATAATCTCCATTATGGATACATTACTCAATCATCCGATATGTCAAAAAGTTCTATTCTCAAGATCTATAATCGCTAATCTTTCCATTAGGGTTTCTCAAAAACTAAATTTCTTTCACAACCATGATCAAAGTCTGATTTATAACCATGAGATCCAGATGTTTGTCATCCGATCCAAACATAATCAATTCTTAACATGCTTTCTAACAATATAATCTCATAATTCAAGATCTACTCAATATTCATAAGTTTCACAAACATGGTCCAAGCAATAACAATGGTTCATTCACATCACAATACAAGGATCATATCATTCATATAATGAAACAAAGCAAACGATGGCATTCACATAAATCAAAACAACCAATTTCATATCATTCGCAAAATCAAACAACAACACAAACAATGTCACTCACCTTTGATTTTTAGAAGTATCCACGAAAAGGTCTTCCTTTTGCTAGATCCAAAAAAATCCTCTTCCCGATCACCAAGAAAATAATATTTTAATAAATCTGGAGTTGTGCAGCGAATGACGGCTGCACAACCTCTTTTATACAGGCCGGGATTGAAAGGAATTAGGGTTTTGAAGTACTTTTGCAAAATAGTCCTTTTTCAATTTATTACTTCACATACATAACCTTTCTTAGTCAAAATAAGTTAAATAAATCAAAACTAAATAAAATCTTTTTTACCACTAAGTTTTCCAACAACCCAGCACGGTCCAGAGATAAGAAAATCCCGGATTTACACTCAGGGTGGCAATTTTGCACAAAAGCCCTCCCTTTTGTAATATTTGCAAATACATCATAAGATATTCATAAAAATCCAGAAAAATCCGAAATAATATATAGTAATACATATTATAGTTTCCAATAAAAATATTTGACTTTTACCTTCCAGAAAAACATTTGCACAAAGATCCAACATAAATTCTATATTTGCAAAAACACCCTTTTTGTTTAAATCTTCACCAAATCGACTTTAAATAAATTTCAAATATATTTAAATTCAAATGATGACCATGGAGAACCAAAATATCAGTAAAACGAATTTTCATAGTTTATTTAATATCCAAACGACTTTTTACATAAAAGCCCCTCTCTTTCGAGATATTTGTAAAAATAGTTTCTTTATTCAGAAAAATCCCAAAATTTAGAATACGCACCATAATAAGTATGGGAACTTATTAAAAATATAAAAATTGTATATGTACACCAAAATTATTTGCACGTGTTTCGCACGTGTAAAAAGATAAATCTTTTAGAAAATGTTTTATTAAATTTCCAGTAAATCATTTTAATTCATTTTCAAATAATTAAAATAATATTTGAAAATACAGGGTTCTACATCACTCCCTCCTTAGAAGAGTTCTGTCCTCAGAACTACTGCTAATGGGGACCGAACAAATACATCAAGAAAGAATGAAAACTTATGGATAGAAATATAATTTAAAGAAATACAATCACACAAGGGAATGCATCTCAACAACAGATGTACAACATACAAACGAAAAACAATCATGCAAAGAATTCAGAAAATCAAACTTCCGCTCGCAACTCTGATAACTGCCACCGGAAGCCATGCTGCCACAACTACTGAACCCCTGCATCCAACTCTGACCTTCCACATTTGCTCCAAGAATCAGTGGTCACTCCCTCCTTAGAAAGGACATGACTAAAGATAACCACCTCAAGACCTTGCCTGGAAACACCTTAAACTCCACACTAAGACTAACAAGAATTGGGCGACACAATTGCATGCAAGAAAACAGTATTAATAAAACTTTGGTCTTTATTCCATTAATCCAACTAAATCTTGTTACATGAAGAAAATACTCAATCTTCAATTATTCCAAATAGTAGTTTTATTTAATACAAAAGAATGAATTTCCAAGTTCTTGCACACACAAGTCACATTCCTGAGTTATCTGCATCCTCATCAGTCAATGCAGACTCTCGCCCCTCTTCAGATCCTTGCCCTTCTCGGCACCATCTTTCTTCAGCTGCGGACAGATTTGTCGAACATGCCCACCACGACCACAATGAAAACAAGTCCGCTTTGCCATCTTCGGACATGTTGACCTGTAATGACCTGCCTCCTTGTAGAAATAACATGTCACTTCCCGAGTTGCTGGTGCCTTCTGCACTGGATTGCTGAGCTTGATTTGCTTCGCTGGGGATTCCTTCCCTTCCTGATCTGATGCTGACCTTCTCCTCTTGAGAGACTCGTCCTGCTTGGTGGGATCAACGTAAATGAACACCTGTCCAATCCTATAATTCCAATCTTGGTTCCGAATCTGTGCCAAATTAACTGCCATCAGCGCATCCAGAGTCTGATGCACCTTGGCGAATTCAGCCTCAAGATCAATTCCAGTTCCTCGAGAACTTCCAGATCCATCCTCATTGTTGTCCTCGTTCCGGGGTCTGGATGCAACCATACTGATCACTACAAAACGAGGGTAAAGTTAGAGAATCACACACACAGTTCGCATTCTCATCCATACCCTATGGCAAAAACCATAACCATACCCCAAACCAAATCATCATGTTTCAAACGGGATGAAATATATGCATAAGCGCAAATACAAATGTGAATGAGAAAATACATATGTAGTATAGCAAATTTACAAATGTAAAATGATATGCCTTGTAAGTATGTTGAAATATGTGGTACATATATAGAAATTTGTAGAATGTACATATAGTAATCAAGAATGTAACGATAATAAATTTTAAGCAAAATATGAGTAGTGGGTGCACATAGTACATTCGAAAAGTATGGAGTAATAAATTTGATAAGTAGCTTTTAAATAGTGGAAAGAAATCATAACAAAGGCGGTCAACTATAAGTAATAATAAGGGTATCGAATATAAGGTGCAAAAAATATGATAAAGATTTAGATGTGCAGAAACATATCATATTTATATGAGTAAAATATTGCAATCAAGTTTAAATGCTCCAAAATAAATAAGACGATACAAAATAATGGAAAATACAGTGTTGAAAAATCCAAGTATATATAATAAATTGAAAGTAAATATGCAAAACAAAATTTATAGTATAGCAAAACAATAATGGAGGGAAATAAAAGTAGCAATAATAATTTAACTTGCAGCAATTCAAAAATTTAAGGTAATATGTAAAAGTAATATCAAAATATAGGAGTAACAAAAATGCACATGAAGATAAGACGTCAAGAAAGAAATGGGTAAGAGTCGTAAAATAAATAAGCTTGTGAAATGCTGAAGGATGCACTATTGAATTACAGCAAAAGTTGCCAAATAATGTCTTGGACAAAAGAATAAGAAGTAAAAACCAATAGTAAAGTCAAAGAAACAGTTTTTAAAAGAAAACAAGACGATTAGTGAAAGTTTAATGTTTGCACTCATGAATGGAAATAACATAATTCGGTTGGAGATATAGAAAAAGAAATAAATTCAGTTGCTGACAATAGAGAAAACCGAATAAAAGTAAAATAAGTTAATTCCACAAAAGTTATTTAGTAAGCAAACAAATATAAAACAGTAAGAGCGATAGGATACAAGAACGAGCACGAAATATACAAGAAAGCAAATAATTAAAAGAATCTAACGGAAAATAATTAAATTTTATAACTAGGAATAAATAAATAAATGAAAATTTCTTTGGCGAAAATCACATAATCCAGAAATTATATGCAGTGGGTAAGATAGCAAAACATATAGTAGATCATGAATAAGTAAAATAGAGGTTATATAAGTCGAAAGGGTAATACCTTACATAAATAAATATCAATTACACCAAGCGAACAAGAGATGTCAAAAACAGCTAGTGAGGAAATAATTGCTTATGCAAAAATAATCAATATACTTGCGGTAAAAGATTTCATTCAAGTCTAAGCATACAAACAACCTAAATCTCATTACAGGTCTTCATGACCAAACAATCAAATCACACACATCAGATGTCCACCAGGGTACTCACACTTCTAATGTCCACCTAGGTACTCACGCTCTAGTGTCCACACCTAGGTTGGTTTTCATACTATGTCTATTATTACTATTGAAGCATGCTCTGATACCAATCTGTAGCGCCCCGAATTTCTAATATGATAACTTAGAAAATACGTGGCACAATCCCAGCATCAACTTCAATGTAACAATAAACACAACCAACACCACTAAAATTTTCAATTTTTATTACAACAAACTTTTACAAATCACAGCGGAATTCAAAACAACTCAATAATATTTTCTGTCATTTACAACTCAAATTATCCCAAAACTGCTTTTACAAATTTACACAAAACTCTTATGAATCAATTTATCTCAAATATGCCTCAAGCATCCAAACCTCCAAACTCTAAGCAACAACCTGCAACATGTGAGGCTAGAGATGATCCCTAACCCCCAAAACTAAAGGGGTTTGCCATAAATGGTGTGAGTGACATAAAATAATCAATATAATTTAATTGTAAAACATAAGGTCATCAACAACATGTATTAACCACAATGATAAAGGAATAAGGGGTAACAAAGATGTAAAGCATGGAAACATCATAGTATGAAAACAACAAGTGCATCTAGTCTAAAGGTCAAGTGTAGGAAAACTGGAAAACACATGCATAAAACCAATTCAAGAAAACACAATTTCTATATGCGGACTCTTTAATGCATACTTGTCGAAGTCTATGCATCCCATTCTACATAGGTTCGGTGCAAGCCCTTAACGTCTCCACTTCATATGGGTTCAATCCCCGCTATGCGACTAATCTTAACACGATGACTACTACGAGATAAAGATAAACTGTGAGAATTAGCCCATGCCTGATAATTCCGTGGATGGATCCCACATCTCAGGTATTTTACCTGGATAATTCAGGAGATCATCCCACATCTAGACATAGACACATCATCACATGATTACCCCATGTGCGTCGCCTCGACTTCGATAATTCCGGAGTTCAATCCCACATCTCAAGCAAACCACTTGGATAATTCCGGAGATATATCTCTCATCTCAGGTAATTTACCTGGATAATTCCGGAGATAAATCCCTCATCTCAAGAAAGTTACTTGGATAATTCAGGAGATTAAATCTCTCATCTAAAGCCGTATTGAGGTGCATAACTCATGTTCCCGTTCATCATATCACCACTAGTGCCTGTCCTTATCATTTGTGGGTTATTTAATTTCTCAACGAGTCTCCTAGAGTGGTGTACCCTACCGGCCTAAAAATCAAAACTGAATAACTGAAAATGCCTCGGTGGGTCTCAACAAAATAACTCAACAAATATCTCAACACCGGTATACTAGGGTCACCTACCTCTAGAGGCTCAAACTCAAAAGTCTAAACAAATTCCACTAAACAAATGTGGCTCAACTGAATATCTTAAATCAAATACTGAACTGAATATCTCAAAATCGATTACTGAACTGAATAACAAGTATAGACTGAATTATCTGAGAACCAATCATTCAAAGGAACACTCAAGTTACAAAAACTCATCAGTACCAGTCGACTTATACTGTAGTAAGTCGACTGTCCAGAGGAGAATATCTATAATTTTTACGTAAATAAACTAAGTAACATAAGTTGGCTTATGAGAGTCATAAGTTGACTTACTAACAATATAAGATGGCTTATAGAAACATAAGTTGACTTACCAGATCATAAGTAGACTTATAAAAACATAAGGTGACTTACCAACAATATAAGATGACTTATAAAGTTCATAAGTAGACTTACCAACAATATAAGATGACTTATAAAAATCATAAGTTGACTTGCAGATCATAAGTAGACTTATAGACAACATAAGTCGACTTAAAGGAGACATAAGTCGACTCATAAGAACATAAGTCGACTTATAAAAACATAAGTCGACTTACCAGAGAGAGATTCCAGAAATCTTTAAGAAAATATTCTAAGTGTCATAAGTCGACTTGCAAAGTCATAAGTCGACTTAAAATACAATATAAGTCGACTTAAAAGGTCATAAGTCGACTTACCAGAGAAAATCTAAGATAACTTTGAAAAATAACTTCTAAGTGTACCAGTCGACTGAAAAGGGGTCTAAGTCGACTGTCCAGAGAGGATTCTCAAGAAAACTAAAGATACAGCAGCTGGGTCGTACCAGTCGACTGATTAGGATACCAGTCGACTGTCGGCCTTCAGTCTGCAAGGTTTGGTTGTTCATGATAATCAAAATTAGGGTTTTCCAAAAGCAATTGTTGTTTACTAAAATAATTTGTATTTAGGTAAAATCGACAATCTCAAATAATCTCCATTATGGATACATTACTCAATCATCCGATATGTCAAAAAGTTCTATTCTCAAGATCTATAATCGCTAATCTTTCCATTAGGGTTTCTCAAAAACTAAATTTCTTTCACAACCATGATCAAAGTCTGATTTATAACCATGAGATCCAGATGTTTGTCATCCGATCCAAACATAATCAATTCTTAACATGCTTTCTAACAATATAATCTCATAATTCAAGATCTACTCAATATTCATAAGTTTCACAAACATGGTCCAAGCAATAACAATGGTTCATTCACATCACAATACAAGGATCATATCATTCATATAATGAAACAAAGCAAACGATGGCATTCACATAAATCAAAACAACCAATTTCATATCATTCGCAAAATCAAACAACAACACAAACAATGTCACTCACCTTTGATTTTTAGAAGTATCCACGAAAAGGTCTTCCTTTTGCTAGATCCAAAAAAATCCTCCTCCCGATCACCAAGAAAATAATATTTTAATAAATCTGGAGTTGTGCAGCGAATGACGGCTTCACAACCTCTTTTATACAGGCCGGGATTGAAAGGAATTAGGGTTTTGAAGTACTTTTGCAAAATAGTCTTTTTTCAATTTATTACTTCACATACATAACCTTTCTTAGTCAAAATAAGTTAAATAAATCAAAACTAAATAAAATCTTTTTTACCACTAAGTTTTCCAACAACCCAGCACGGTCCAGAGATAAGAAAATCCCGGATTTACACTCAGGGTGGCAATTTTGCACAAAAGCCCTCCCTTTTGTAATATTTGCAAATACATCATAAGATATTCATAAAAATCCAGAAAAATCCGAAATAATATATAGTAATACATATTATAGTTTCCAATAAAAATATTTGACTTTTACCTTCCAGAAAAACATTTGCACAAAGATCCAACATAAATTCTATATTTGCAAAAACACCCTTTTTGTTTAAATCTTCACCAAATCGACTTTAAATAAATTTCAAATATATTTAAATTCAAATGATGACCATGGAGAACCAAAATATCAGTAAAACGAATTTTCATAGTTTATTTAAGATCCAAACGACTTTTTACATAAAAGCCCCTCTCTTTCGAGATATTTGTAAAAATAGTTTCTTTATTCAGAAAAATCCCAAAATTTAGAATACGCTCCATAATAAGTATGGGAACTTATTAAAAATATAAAAATTGTATATGTACACCAAAATTATTTGCACGTGTTTCGCACGTGTAAAAAGATAAATCTTTTAGAAAATGTTTTATTAAATTTCCAGTAAATCATTTTAATTCATTTTCAAATAATTAAAATTATATTTGAAAATACAGGGTTCTACAAGTCTAAGGTGCGTCTCTAGATGAGTAAGGCTCCAAAGTCTCTTGGAAGAAGGTCGCTCGGTTAGGCGAGGGCTCTAGGGGAGCCGTTTGGGAGGTGAGTTTGAGGAGCAACTCTAAAGGAAAGTTGTGCTCCGAACTCGTTGAGGAGAGGTCCGCTTTGGAGGGGAGTGGAGCGAAGAGCTTGGCCCTAGGAGAGAGCCATTTGGGAGACAAGTTTGAGGAGCAACTCTAGGGGAGAGTCGTGCTCCGAACTTGTTGTGAAGAGGTCCGCTTTGGAGGCGAGCGAAGCGAAGAGCTTGGCCCTAGGAGAGAGCCATTTAGGAAACAAGTTTGAGGAGCAACTCTAGGGGAGAGTCGTGCTCCGAACTCGTTGTGAAGATGTCCGCTTTGGAGGCGAGCGGAGCAAAGAGCTTGGCCCTAGGAGAGAGCCATTTGGGAAACATATTTGAGGAGCAACTCTAGGGGAGAGTCGTGCTCCGAACTCGTTGTGAAGAGGTTCGCTTTGGAGGCGAGCTGAGCGAAGAGCTTGGCCCTAGGAGAAAGCCATTTGGGAGACAAGTTTGAGGAGCAACTCTAGGGGGGGAGTTTTAGTTCCGAACTCGTTGAAAAGAGGTTTAACAGTTGTAGGAGCAATTCCGAATGGTGAGCTACCCCACACTTGCTTGTTTGCAAGCGGCTAAGGTAACGTCGAACCAAGTGTTGGACTCCGAACTTGTTGTTAAAAGAGTTGACGAGTTGTAGAAGCAATTCCGAATGGTGAGTTGTCCCACACTTGCTCATTTGCAAGCGGCTAAGGCAACGTCGAACCAAGTGTTGGACTCCGAACTCATCTTTTGAGCTTAGTAAGTTGTAGGAGCAACCCTGTAGGACGAGCTGGATTCCGAACTTACCATTTAGCGAGTCGTAGAAGTGACTTGGAGAAGTAGAAATGAAGCAAGTGCAATAATAGACAAAAGTTTAAGTTTTATTGAAATAAACTAAATGGCCGCTTCGATGGGGCGAACCATTGTTACATACTGTTGGCCGGGTTACAAGCATCGGCCTTATTGAAAACCGAGATCCTACTTCTATGATAGGGTGAAGGCCTCTTGGGAGGAGTTGGGTTCTCCCCCCATTGGACCTCCTTGGATGAGGTGGAGGACGGCCCAGGTTCGGAATCTTGGAACTCGGTGGACCTCTCTGTTCGCTTGTAGGCTCCTCCGGATGGAAGGTCGGTCCCGTCTCTTCGGACGAACTGGTCCAGGTGTCCCTGCTGTATGAGTTCTTCGATCTCCTCTTTGAGAGCCCAAAAATTATCTGTATTGTGGCCGTGGTCCCTATGAAAGCGGCACCACTTATCCCTGTTTCTTTTCTTATCAGGGATATTCATTCTAGGAGGAGCACGGAGTAGCCCTTCTTTTTCCACCTCCAAAAGAACTGCTGATATACTAGCATTGAAGGGGGTGAACTTCTCAAAACGAGGACCTGGGCGGCGTTGGCCATTGTCGTCCCTCTGGAGTTTCTGGGACCCTTCTTCGCTTGTATTCTTCCGTTTGTTCCCGGAAGATGATTCCTCGAGAGTGGGGGGTTGAGAGCCTCTTCCACTCGAATGTACTTCTCACTCCTAAGCAGAAGTTCTGAGAAGTTTCGAGGAGGCTTCTTGGCAAGGGATGCCTTGAGGTCGGCGTTAGTGACGTTGCGCTCGAATGCCGCAGAGGCTACTGCTTGGTTGAGAGAGGCAATAAACCCAGCTTCAGCGGTGAAGCACCGAACGTAATCTCTTAGGCGTTCACCCTTTCTTTGGCGGAGGGTCACCAAAGATACGTTTTTTTCTCGGCCCGGCGGCTACTCACGAAATGAGTAAGAAAGAGCCCTTCGAACTAATCGAATGAGAAGATGGAGGCCGGGACGAGTCGAGAGTATCATTCTCTCGCAGGCCCCTTCAGCATGGCAGGGAAGGTCTTGCAAAGGAGCACATCCGAAGCCTGGTGGATCATCATGAGAGTTTTAAAACTCTCGATGTGGTCGTCGGGGTCCAACTCCCCATTGTATGACTCAAAGTTAGGGGACTTAAAGTTTTGCGAGACCGGGGCTTCCATGATGGCTCGGGAGAACGGGGGCCTGCTCGGGCAAAAATTCCTCGCCCGTTGTTCATCTTCTTTGTCAAGTCAGCCAAGGTGCCTTTCCATCTCATGGAGACGGCAGTAGATCGAGTCTTCCCTTCGGTCATATCCTGCCGATCCCCTAGACTCTTTCCCATGCGAAAGGGGACCAGGAGTGCGGTGGAGACGGCTTGGGGCAGGTTCAGGACTAGGTGCCCGTAGCTCGTGGTTGGGAGTGGTGTTGAGGGCCGGCAGAACGACCTCTTGAAAATCTTGCAACTCTGCCCTTGTGACTGCTGCCTCTCCAGCTTGGCGGTCCCTATGTGTGGCTCGGCTTACTGGAGAATGACTTCTCTGCCGATGACGTTGAGGGGACTCTCTTCGCCTCCTCAGGGGAGGGGATCTTCTGGTCCTCGGTCTACGAGGGGTCAGGACTCTTGAGACCCCTGGGTACTCAGGTTGATGGACTCCCCCAAGGGCTCGCCATCTATTCAGGCGAGTTCAGAGGTCGACCCCCTTTTGGCGGTTGGCAATCACTTGACGGAGATCCCGCTCGAGAGGGCTTTGAGAAGCCATAGAGTCAACTAGAGGATTGGGAACCGCTACATGGTCATGAGGAGGATGTTGCTTTGGACGACTCCGACGGAAGCCCCCCTGGGCAGCCCCCCGAGACCCTGGAGAGGCCTGTTGAGGAAGAACACCTTGAGCTGGAGGAGGGGGAGGAGGAAGAGAAGTGGTTCTTCGGCTGGAGACCGCTGCCTTCCCCTTCTCTTTTGGATGCATGGCTTGGAACTAATCTCGCTGATGAAGTTAGCTTGGGTTGCTTTTTCGGTTCCCACAGACGGCGCTAATCTGTTGCCGCTGAATCTGGTGTGGGGGCAATAGATAGAATTTGTGGATTCTTGATAAAACAAACAAGGCAAACCTGTTGACCTGTTGACCTTCACCAAAGCATTGACCAGTTTCTTGCTGCTGCCGCGAACCTGCAAAAAGTGTGAAACACCGGGATGGATTCCGACGATGCACCATCCGACGCTCTTGTCAGTAATCAGAAAGATTATGAAAGAGCTTTGTGTTGAAAAAGATTGATTACCTTCTTATGGTGGGGGAAGAGGGGTTTTTATAATCGCCTTAGGGATCCGTTTCGAGATAAGAACAAATCTCTACTTCCCGGTGTGGATGGATAGAAGTGGTTAAAACCACTCTTTAGGGATAATTATGAATCTGAATTCTTCTTTATCCTTCTGAACTAGTTTGTGACGGGTTGAGACCCATACCCAGTAAAACAGATCCGTTTATGGGTTTTTGGGCTTTGAAGAAAGACCCAGTCCCCATTTCAGACTCATTTGTAGGTGAAATTACCATTTTACCCCTGAGCTTTAAGATTTGTGTCCGATCTGAACGGTCCCGATTTAATCCCATTTTTTTAGCCATATCATTATGCATCTTATTTTTCTTTGGGCTACAGCTGCGGCGGCGGGTCCTAGAGCTAAAATCGCCAGAGCATTTGAGGTGGAGGAGTACGACGATGAGGACGTGGTGATTGGTCCCACCTTGGACTGATACGGTGTGTCACTCTTGGTTGCTCACTCTCTATGGCGTTGTTGGAAGGACCTCTTGTATCATGTAGTTTTTGTTTTTGGTTTGGATGCTCTCATATGTTTGGATTTGGTTGTATCTGTCCGACCCTCTTATGCACTTGGAGGTATTATGTTTTATTTTCTCTGCTTTGTAGTTTTTGTATTTGAGCCCACTACCCTGGGTTTGTTTTATTAACTTCTTATTAATGAAACATGGTGACTAATCCCCCGAAAATCCGAAAGGCAATTTTGAAAACCCAAAATCTCAGATCCCCAATTTCGGGAATCTCCTCTCTCCTCCCTCCTCCCTCCTCCAACCACCTTCTCCTCCTCCACCTCTGGTAGCCCCCACCTCCTTCGGCCCTCCCTTCTCCTCCCCCACTTCCACCTATCCTCTTCCAGCTCCGGGTCCCATCTCCTCCCGTCCTCCTTTCCTCTCGCCTACCTCCTCCTTTCCCCTCTTCCTTCCTCATCCAAACCACATCCCCCCACCAACCCCCGGTCGGACCCCATCCTCCCTCACTGAGCATCCACAGAGAGTTGATTTGGGGAGGGAAGGTGGACGGTGACTCATTTTCCTCCCTTCCCCCACCAAAATGTCTCCCTAATATCCAAATGTCTGTTTCCCTAAGATTCAAATTTCTTTTTTCCTAATATCTAAATTACAACCAACTTACAATTAGCAAGAAAATGTACTCTAGTTGATGGGGCGCCGGTAGTCCGACAATTTTATAGTTTGGGCTCTACTTTGTCCTATTCAGGTCAAAGTGAGGGGTGTCTAAGGTCTCTCTCATGTCAGGAGGCTTGGAGGGGGTGGTGGTGTTTGTTGAGCAATCAGGAGAGATGACAGCCTTCATTGTGAGGTGCCCGTGAGAGTCAACGAGGGTCAAGCAAGGGAATGAGAGCAGGACTCAATCTGTACAGAGAGTTGTCAGATTAGTGGAGTGTCTGCGGTATCTCATATGGTGCTTGAAGTTAACACATGAGTCACTGATGGGGGCGACGGAGGTGTCTGTGCGAGCAGTCAGGGGAGAGAACAGCATTCGTTGCGAGGTGCTAATGAGAGTCAACGATGGTCAAGCGAGGGGATTAGAACCAGGATTCAATCTGTACAGGGAGTTGTCAGATTGGTGCAGTGCATGCGGTCTCTCATATAGAGCTTGAAGTTGACGTATGAGTCACTGATGGGGGCGACGGAGGTATCCGTGCGAGCGATGGAGCGGATAAACGGTGTACAAGCGAGGGACTGGGAGAGAGAATGAGCTCAAATTGGCACGAGAAATTGACTTGGACGAGGTCGGCCGATCGGTAGGATTAGATTTCATTGTATTTTTGTTTGTTGGTTGGGGTGTATGAGTTTCAGGACCCAGCATGTTGGGATCTGAACTTCATAAGCCTTATTTTTTGTTGTATGTTTTGTTAAAGTCTTTTTAATGAAACGCGGGGGTATTCAACCCACCGTTTAACGATTTAAAAAAAAAACATGGTGACTAAACTGCACATTTTCTTAATATATTATAAAAAAAACAAAGAAGAACACACATTATACTGTTTAAAATGCATGATATGCTTCACATATAAACGGAATGTACTGTTTAAAATGCATGATATGCTTCACATATAGACGGATGTTGCTAATCCATCACATATGCCAAAAACGATTTCATTTTTAAGTCATCCATAGAGTAAGAAAATGAAGTTGAAAATAGCTGGCAAGGCATGAGCAATGAGAATTGTGAATGAGCAAGCAAAAGTTAAAAACTTGCTAATAACCATAATTTATGCACATATTAAGGGGAGCGAGCGGAATGACCCCACCTTAAAATTAGGAGTAGTCATAATGTGATTCCTTCCCTTGTTCTCAAAAAGCTTGCTCATTATTTTTTCCTGTCACTCATAAATCTCTGTCCCCTCAATCAAGTTATATTTCTCAATCCCACAATTCTCAAATTACATATTTCAATCGGAACATGTTGTAGACCAACACAGTTTTCGAGAGCTCATTGGCCAAAATTAACGTAAGTGTCATTCTATGGGTTAGGAGGCCATGGCCTCCTCCTCCTGCATAACTTACCAGAATGGATGTCCCTATAAATGGTGACAAAAGTTGGGGTACACTAGAACCAAGGTATTACTCTCATACAACTTAGCTAGCTCATTAGAGAAAATGCCATGTTTTGTGAAAGGTAAAATTCTTTGACCATGTAGAACTCACTTAAAGCTAAGAGGTGGATATATAACTGGAGAAGTGAGAAAGCAGCATGAACAAGATTAATACTACATATTACAATATCTCTCTTTTAAAAGGTGTTTGAGGCATAAAGGTGGTAAGATATGCTAAAGATTTTGGAATAGGTTTTTCTCTTAGTTCCTGTCAATTTTTGATAAATAATTCCTTGCAAATTCTAAAGAGACTGAGAGCATGTTTTGTTGATAAAGGGATTAGTATAAGGATTTGCTTGAAGAATATTGGAGGAGATCAATAACCATGAATCGTCAATGAATTGATGAAAACCTTCAAAGCTTGTGCATAAAATCATATGAAAGAAAAGAAATATTGGACGTGATGTTGGGAAAAAATTCTTGCGGAATTTTTCCTATAACCATATTAGCGAGAATGTGAAATATACGCGAAAAAAATACACATAATTAATTGGAAAATTTTGCCATACTGACCCACTTTTTGAAAATATTTGGCGCTCTGACCCACTTTCGAAAACAATTAGCGATCTGACCCAGTTTTGGACACGTCAGCATAAACCGTTATTGGAAATAACGGCATAGGTTATTTACGTGCCGTTATTTCCAATAACGGCATCTATATTTAAAAAAAGTGTCATGCCGTTATTTGGAGTAACGACATAGGTTATTTTGTTTTTCAACTTGTAGTCTCCATTTAGAGAAAAGATTGCAAGTGTGAAAATCTTATAACATATGTCGTTATTTCAAATAACGGCATTCTCAATACTAATGCCGTTATTTGGAATAACGACATCAGTTATAATTTTTTTTTATAAAAAAGTAACTTATTATTCATCCTCTCTGACGAATAAGTTAATTTTTAAAAAAAAGTTATAACTGATACCGTTATTCCAAATAACGGCATCAGTTATAAATTTTTTTTAAAAAAATTAACTTATTATTCATCCTCTCTGTTTCCAAACAACGGCAATAGTTCATTTATATATAACTGATGCCGTTATCTCCAATAACGGCATCAGACATTCGAATGCCGTTAGTGGGGATATCGGCATTATTTATAAGTTTTTTTCACACTTAGAATTTTTTAAAGTTAGAAGATTCACACTTGTAAGAGAAATATACTGATGCCGTTATTTAGAATAACGGCATGGTAAAAAAATGTAAAATAGATGCCATTATTGGAAATAACGGCATGTAAATAACCTACGCCGTTATTTCCAATAACGGTTTATGCTGACGTGTCCAAAACTGGGTCAGATCGCTAATTGTTCTTGGAAGTGGGTTAGGGCGCTAAATATTTTCAAAAAGTGGGTCAGTACGGCAAAATTTTCCATAAATTGATGAGGAGTTCGGCACGAATTTTGCCTACACCTCCGGAGCTACTGCAAATCTTCACTCTAGAGGATAAAATTTTACAAAGTGTTTACAACACTCAAAAATAATCACAACTCAGAACCCCAAAAAAATTTCCTCACAAAAATCTGCTCACAAAAAAATCTCTCAAAGTGTTTACAGACTCAAAAAACTCCCAACCCAATTTCTCTCAACTCTCTCTCTCTCCTTTTCCCTCCGAATAGGATGTTGAGTGAGGATAAGAGAACTGAGGTGAAGGAGGCTATTTATAAGGCCTCCCTAAGGGAGGATTAGATGGGGGTTAGGTGGGTTAGGCGGGGGTTAGGTAGGTTAGGCGGGGATTAGGCACGTCATAATCCTGTTAAGTCAAAGGCAGTGAGCACCACCCCCACTACCTACCATCCACTACTTACCAACATTCTCCCACTTTGAGACTTGATTAATCATGCATCCATTCCTCGATCAATGCAGCAACTTTCCAATCTCATCATTTGTGCAGGCCAAACTGAAGCTAAATATAGCTTCAGTTTGTCAATAGTCACTATCTTTGTTAGCATGTTCGTCTTATCAATAGTCACCGTCTTTGTTAGCATGTTCGTCAGATTTTGACTTCCACTAATTTTTTCTAACTTCAAAATCCTAACTTCCAGAAGTGACCAGATAAAATAATATCACACTTGCATGTGTTTTGTTTTGAAATGAAAGATGGATAGCACTGACTGTTGCAATATAAGACATTGTCTTCTTGTTTCTTGCTCAATTCTTTCAAGAAACTTTGTGTCCAAACCATTTTCTTGTAGGCTTCCATAACATCGACGTATTCCATTTCAGTTGTAGAGAGAGCAACTATCTTCTGTAGCTGAGAAACCCAACTCACTGTTGTACCTCCTATAGTATAAACATACTCTGTAGTGCTCCTTTTGATATCTACATTTTCGGCTAAATCAGCATCCACATAGCATGTTTGTGTCGTATCTCTACATTTGAAACAAGTGCTTTGTTCGTGGTACCTCGTAGATATCTAAGGATCCATTTAATTACTTCTCAGTATACCTTGCCCGGATTATTATGTACTTGTTAACAGCTCCCACTACTTGAGCAATATCTGGTCTGGTATAAACCATGCCATACATCAGACTTCCAATTGCTGAGGCATACGTGTGCACGCTCTTCTTCCATTTTCGGTGACTGTTCCTTGGAGAGTTTAAAATGAACACCCAAATGTGTACTCACTTGCTTAGCATTCTGCATATTGAACCTGGAGAGTACTTTGTTAATGTACTCAGCCTGTGATAACATCAAAGTCATCGACTTCATGTCTCTCTTGATCCTCATTCCAAGAATTTCTTCGTAATGCCTAGATCTTTCATTGCAAACTGCTTTGACAATTCCTACTTCAAATTGATAATCTCTTGCATGTCTAAACCTGCAACGAGTATGTCATCTACATACAACAATAGAATAATGAAGCTATTGTCGAACTTCTTGATGTAGCAATGGCATCTTGTAAACCCGTTGCTACTCATGAAGCTATCAAACTTTCTGTACCACTGTCTGGGAGCTTGTTTTAAGCCATACATGCTCTTCTTCAGTATGCATACGAGGTTCTTCTTGCCTGCATATATGAATCATTCTGGTTACTTCATATAAATCTCATCCTCAAAATCACCATGAGGGAAAGCTATTTTTATATCTAACTGTTCAAGATGAAAATTCTATGCAGCTACAATTTTCAATACCAGTCTAATTGTAGTCAGCTTCATGATTGAAGAGAAAATTTTATTGTAATCACCACCTTCTTTTTGCTGAAAGCCTTTGACTACTAATCTTGTTTTATAGCTCTTGCTTCCATCGTGCTCTTCTTTGATCCTGAAAACCCACATGTTAAAGAGAGCTTTCTTGTCTGGTTGTAGTTCAGCTAATTCCTATGTCTGATTTAACATGAGTGAGTCCATCCAATCTTTTATGGCAACTATCATTTGACTGAATCCTCCACTTGCATTGCTTCATCATCATACTCTGATTCTCCACTATCAGTCAATAATAAGTAGTGCAAGGAAGGCGAATATCGCTGGATTGGTTTAGAAATTCTGGAGGAGCGTCTCACTTCTGGTGTGCCTGATTCTTCTTGAACTGCTTCAGCACTAATCTGGACATCCTTTCCAGAAATCTCCTCGTACTCTATGAATTCCTCCGTTTCAGCATGTGTACTGGAGCTACTTGATTCTGCAATTGACATATCTTTGTACATCACATTCTCATTGAATATGACATCTCAGCTCTTAATGATCTTCTGATTTTCATAATCCCAAAATCGGTAGCCGAACTTGTCAATGCCATATCCAATAAAAACACATTTATTAGACTTCGAATTTAATTTACTTCTTTCAGCAGAATCAATATGCACATAAAAAATACAACCAAATACTTTCAAGTGTGAATGGTTTACCTTTTTTCTACTCCAAACTGCCTCTGGTATTCCACCATCTAAAGGTACTGAGGGCCCACAGTTGATCAGGTAGGCTGCGGTGTTGACAGCTTCAGCCCATAACATCTTGGGTAAGCTAGCATGTATCCTCATAAATCTTGCACATTCATTCAGAGTTCTGTTCATGCGTTTTCCTACGTTATTCTGTTGTGGTGTCATGCGAATCTTTTTCTCCATCTTGATGTAGTTGTTTGGCAGAATTATCTGAATCTGTAATGTATGTACTCCCACCATTGTCATACCTCAACCGCTTGACTTTTAAACCAATTTTATTTTCCGCCATGGCTTTCCATTTTCTGAAGGTATCGAAGACTTCCAATTTCTTCTTCAAAAAATAAACTCACCCCTTCCTTGTAGAATCATCAATGAATATGACAAAATACGAGTCTGGTAGAGATTGAACCGGAGATGGTCCTCATACATCGGTACGAACAAACTCTAATTTTTTGCCTTGGGTGTCTTACCAATCTTTGAAAAATGACCTTCTGCTGTTTGTCGAAGATGCAATCCTCACATAGGCTGACATCTATGCTCTTCAGATTAGGCAGCTTCACCTTTGACATAAGTGTCTTCATCCCTTTCTCGCTCATATGACCAAGCCTTTGGTGTCATAGGTTTGATTTTCCATCAGCATCTGCACTTGCAATGATATTCTCCAAGTTTAAGGTTACACAGAGATTACCAGTCTTCTTACCACGAGCAATGACGAGTGTTCATTTGGAAATCTTCCTTTCACAACCTGAAAAGGTTGTACAATAACATTCTCCACCAAGCTGTTCCACTGAGAACAAATTTCTTTTGAGGCCAAGAATATGTCTCACTCCTTGCAGCTTCCATGTAGTCTGGTTCGGCAACTTTACTCAGATATCTCCCTTTCTCACGATCTTCAAGGTTTCATCACTGGCTAGATGAACCCTCCCGAAATTACCATTGACGTAGTTTTCCATGATTTCTCTGCATTGGGTGGAGTGGAAAGATGCCTCTGAATCCAAGATCCATGATTCAATCAGACTGTTGACACTTAGAATCATAGCATCACCTACTTCCTCGGTCACGTTGGTAGATTCCTGTGCGCCAGTATCTTTCTTCGGTTCTCGGCAATCCCGTTGATAGTGACCCCTCTTGCCGCAATTGTAGCAGTTAAAAGCTTTCTTTCCCAATCTAGATTTGCCCCTTCAAGATTTCATTCTGCTGCGATTAGAGTTTCTTTCTGAAGTTCTCCCTTTCGACTCTGTGTGCAAAGCTGAGGAGGTTGATGCTTCACCTGATTCTCTCCACTGAATTTCTTCACTCAATGCCAGGTCCCGAACATCGTCGAACTTCAATTTACTATTTTTTGACGAACTACTGACTGCTGTAATAATAGCATTCCAACTGTCTGGTGGAGATGATAAGAGAATCAAAACTCGAACTTCATCATCGAACTCAATTTCCACTGAACTTGGTTGTGATTGTGTTGAGTTCGTTCAGATGTTGAGCACGATGCGCCTTCTGTCATCCGCAAATTGAATAACCGCCTCATACAGTGAACTTTGTTTGAGGGTGATGACTTCTTATACATAATGGAGAGAGCCGCCAAAAGACCCATCGTGGTCTTTTTCTTCACTACATTGAATGCAATATTGCGAGATAACATCAATCGGAAAACTCCAAGGGCTTGTTTGTCGAGAAGAGCCCAGTCTTCATCCCACATGCCTTCCGGATCTTTTTTCCTTAGAGAGGTTGATACTGCTTTTTCTGATACAAATAATATTCAATATGCATCTTCCAAAAGCCAAAGTCCGCACCATCAAACTTTTCAATTTTTACCTTTCCTTTGTCTGCGGCCATTGCTCCCACTCGAATCTAACTTCTCCTGGATTGTTTCGGACTATTCATCGACAAAAATCACAACCAGAGCTCTGATACTAGTTGTTGGAAGAAGAAAAAAATTGTTGCGGAATTTCCCTTTAACTAGATTAGTTAGAATGCAAAAAAAATAACACACAAATTGATAAGAGTTTGGCACAATTTTTTCCTACATCTCCAGAACTGCTGCAGATCTTTACTATAAGGGAGAAAATTGTACAAAATGTTTACAACATTAAAAAATACTCACAACCCAAAACCCAATGAATTTATTCTCACAAAAAAATTCTCAAGGTGTTTACACACTTAAAAAACTCCCAACCAAATTTCTCTAACCTCTCCTTTTCTCTCCGGATAAGATGTTGAGTGAGGATAAGATAACTGGGGGAAGGGAGACTATTTATAAGCCTCCCTAAGGGAGGATTAGATGGGGGGTTAGATGGGTTAGGCGGGGATTAGGCACCGCCTAATCCCATTAAGTCAAAGGCAGTGGGCACGTCCCCACTACCTACCAACACATGAATGGTTATATTATGTCAGGGTACAGCGCTCAGGCCATAGTTCGCCAGAGGGATGGGTCCAAGTGTGCAGATGTTGGCTTCCATGCTCCTGATTCATTTGCTGGTTAAAATGCTGATGCTGATTCATTTGTTGGTTAAAATGCTGAGAAGGGATGCACGTGCAATGCGTACGTTTACTTTTGTAAAAACTAGTTGGCGGGAAGGGGGTGGGAAGCTGTATAAGTGCGCTATGCACGTAAATGTTTGAAAGTGTTGTCGTTTAGTGTAACTGCCTATATAACAAACTGATTGTAATTGGTTAAAGGAATGAATGAATGAAATTTCCCTATTCTTTTTCCTCAGATCTTCTTCCTCTTCCTCTCAATCTTTCTTCCTGTAGCTTCTAAATCCCACCATGGCCAGATCTCGAAGTAATCGAAATCCGATCTCTGACAATCTGGTATCAGAGCCAGACAATCTTGAGGGCGATGAAGGCAGTACATCGATTGAAGGAGTCGTGGCTGACATGAGAAGCCAGATGGTGGAAGGCCAACTCCAAACAAACTACCTCAGCGAGAGGGTCGAAGCCATTGCTGAGAGTGTGGGAACCAGGATTTCTTCGATCGAGTCAAGCTAGACTCTCTGATGATGATGATGCAACAGATCCACTCACGACCACTGCAACCACCTCTGCTTCCAAATCCACTACCACTACCATCAATCCGTAGGGAGGTAACTACTTTTAACTCTAATTCCTCGCTAATTACTCAACCAATAGAAGGTGGAACCGTGTTCAGGACTCCGTTCAAGGTGGAATTTCCGATGTTCCACGAAGGGGATCCAACGGAATGGATCTGTGCTGTCGAACAGTTCTTGGACTTCTACGAAATACCTAAGCATCAGAAGCTTAAGTATGCGATGCTCAAATTGAGAGGTAGAGCCGCGCAGTGGTTTCGAAGACATCTGAAGCCAAGAATTCAAGAGGTGACTTGGACGATGTTCTTAGAAGAGCTAATAACCAGATTCGGACCGACGGAGTTCCAAGACTTCGAGGGGATCCTATCAAAACTTCAGCAAAAAGGGGATCTCGAGGTCTACGTCCAGGAGTTTGATCGGATTTCTAACTTCGTCGAGGTGTGGACGGAGACGCACTACTTAAGTACATTCATCAGTGGGCTTCGAGATGAGATACGCTGGGATGTCAAATCACAGCGTCCAAAGAATGTTAATGAAGCGATTGGCCTTGCCAGGGGATACGAAGAAAAACTTTCCTGCTTGAGGAGAAGCTTCAAAAGCCAATTCATATCTAGAACATCATCCCTTCCACCTAAACCACCTCCCTCAGCTAGTGCTTCGACTAATTCATTTTCCCCATATACCTCTACTCCCAGCATTCAAACTCACTTCAGTCACAACAGTTCCCCATCACCAGTTGCAACTAGCTTTGTGCCTAAGAGGTTGTCTCTCCAGAAAATGCGTGAGAGGAGAGCTAGAGGCTTGTGCTTCAATTGCGACGAAAGGTATACTTCTAGCCATCTTTGTAAAACTCAAAAATTCTATTTCCTTGAAGGATTAGAAGCGGAAGGAAGTGAAGAGGTTGGAGGTGAGAAGGTTACCATAGATGAGGAGGTATCCACACTTGTACAGACACAAACACAATCCCACAATACTCTCTATCCTGAAATCTCCTTCCACGCTCTTGTTGGGAATCAAGTATATCCCCAGACAATGCGAGTACAGGGAAGGATCGGCGGCAAAGATGTGAATATCCTCGTTGATTCAGGCTCAACCCACAACTATTTGGATCCCCAAACAGCGCTTAAAGCTGATCTTTCCATTATTAATGAACCTCGATACAAGGTGACTGTGGCGAATGGACAATGCATGTATAGTGAAGGGAAGGTTCCTAGTGTGAATTTCGTAGTCCAAGGAGTAGAGTTTCAAGCTGAGCTACTTCTATTGTCTCTAGGACCTGCACAGATGGTCCTAGGTGCGCATTGGTTACGGTCGTTAGGCCCAGTGACGACGGATTTCTCACATATGACAATGGAATTTGAAGTCGCAGGCAGTAAGAAGAAGTTGCAGGGACTTCTCAGCTCTCAATTGCAAATGGTTAATGCCCAGGAAATCTCCAAGATGAGCTCATGTATCTGTCAAGCTTTTATGATCCAAATCCAAGCAACTATATTAGAGGAAGAAGAAAGTAGTGAATTGCATACTGATTCCAAAGATCTATAGTTAGTCCTCAATCAATTTCCTGAAGTGTTCAAGGATAATCTTGCCCTTCCTCCTCAGAGATCCATAGATCATCAAATCCGCATTATCGAAGGAGCTAAACATGTGTGCTTAAGGCCCTATAGACACCCACACTACAACAAAGGAGAGATTGAGAAACAAATAAAAGAAATGCTCAACTCAGGATTTATTCGACCAAGCCAGAGCCCATATGCATCCCCAGTGATTTTGGTGAAGAAATTAGATGGGAGCTGGAGATTATGTGTCGACTATAGGGCGCTCAATAACCAAACAATCAAAGCTAAATTTCCAATTCCCCTCATTGACGACCTCCTAGATGAACTAAATGGAGCTACCTTCTTTTCTAAAATAGATTTGAAGTCAGGCTATCATCAAATAAGGGTGAGTGACACAGACATTTCCAAGACAGCTTTCCGAACCCACCATGGACATTATGAGTTTGTAGTCATGCCTTTTGGACTTACAAATGCACCCGCAACATTCCAGTGTTTAATGAATGATATTTTTAAGGAGTATCTATGCAAGTTCATCCTGGTATTCATCGATGACATTCTCATCTACAGTAACTCTTGGGCGAGTCATTTACATCATGTTTCTACTACACTAGAAGTGTTAAGTAAGCACAAACTGGTGGCGAAGGGAAGTAAATGCACATTTGGGAAACATACAGTTGGGTTCTTGGGGCACATCATCAGCCAGGACGGCATTGCAGTAGATCCAAAGAAGATTCAAGCAGTAGTCGAGTGGCCAGAACCCCAGACTGTGAAAGAGCTTCGAGGATTTTTGGGTTTAACAGGTTATTACCGTAGGTTTGTGAAGAACTACGAAGGAATTGCACTTTCCCTCACTCAATTGTTGAAGAAGAACTCATTCCAATGGAGCATCGCAGCTTCAGAAGCCTTCCAGGTTCTCAAAGAAGCAATGACATCTACCCCTGTTTTGAGATCCCCATACTTCTCCAAGGTTTTTGTAGTAGAAACCAACGCCTCCCAATCTGGCATTGGAGTTGTACTAATGCAAGAGTCACAACCTATTCCTTATATGAGTAAGGGATTGAAGGGTAGATTGATGGTCCTCTCCACCTATGAAAAGGAAGTCTTTGCGATCTTGCAGGCTGTGAAACAATGGAGGCAGTATTTGTTGGGAGGTGAGTTCATTATTAGAACAGATCAAAGGAGTATTAAGTTCATTTTGGAGCAAAGAATCAATACTGATATGCAGGAGAAGTGGCTGTGGAAGTTATTGGGTTATAACTTTACTGTTGAATACAAAAAGGGAAGTGATAACAATGCAGCTGATGGTTTGTCTAGAAGGAGAATAGAAGGGAAATCATACTGTGAAGTAACATTTGTGGTACCAGAATGGATGGAGGGCATCAAGAGAATGGTTTTGGAAGATTCCTACTTTGCAAACTTCGCTGAGAAACTACAAGCTAAACCTGGGGCTCATGAAAATTTCAAACTACTTGGTGGTGTCTGGTATTACAAAGGCAAGATACTGGTGAGTCCAAATGCAGAGGTGAGACACTTGATTTTTTTTTATCTCCACTCTTCGAGTGTAGGGGGACACTCTGGTTTCACCAAAACTTTGAAACGCATCAAGAGGGATTTTAAGTGGGAGGGAATGAGCAAAGAAATCAAGCGTTGGGTACGAAAGTGCTTGGTTTGTCAGAAGAGTAAAAGTGAAAATCTTCATCCTGCAGGGCTCTTAAACCCTCTCCCAATTCCTGATCGCGTTTGGGAAGATGTATCGATGGATTTTATTGAAGGTTTGCCCAAGAGCCAAGGGAAGAGTGTGGTACTGGTCGTTGTTGATAGACTAACCAAATTCTCCCATTTTATTGGAATATCACACCCATACACGGCTCAATCTGTAGCTAAGGTGTTCGTGGACAATATCTATTTAACTTCATGGGATGCCAAGGAGTATAGTTAGTGATCGAGACCCCGTCTTCATTTGCAAATTCTGGAAAGAATTCTTCAAGCTTCAAGGGTGTAAACTCAACCACACTACAGCATATCATCCTCAAGGAGATGGCCAAAGAGAGATTGTAAACAAAGCACTTGAACTTTATTTGCGATGTTTTTGCTGTCAGAAACCCACTGATTGGATGAATTGGATCTCGTGGGCTGAATTTTGGTTTAATACCAATTGGCATTCAACAACGAGAGTCACGCCCTTTGAAGGGGTGTACGGGAGATCACCTCCTTCAATAATTCAGTATGTCAGGGGAACGGCAAGTTTGCCAACAGTAGAAGAAGACTTGATTAGTAGGGATACCATTTTGAAGTTGTTAAGGGATAACATGTTACAAGCCCAGGAGAGGATGAAGTTTTTCGCAGATAGAAAGCGTACAGAGAGAGTGTTCGAAGTAGGGGATCTAGTGTTGTTGAAGATTCAGCCTTACAGGCAAAATTCACTCTGAAACCATACTCCTCAGAAGCTAACCTCAAGATTCTTTGGTCCTTACAGGATAATTGAGAAAGTGGGGACAGTTGCGTACCGCCTTCAGTTGCCAGAGGGGGCCGTTATCCATCCAGTGTTTCATGTCTCGAAACTTAAAAAATGTCATGGCGAGCACTTACCCAACATATCTTCGGAGTTTCCTTCTTGGTGGGTGGAAGAAGATAATCTAATGATTCCAGAGGTGGTACTGGATAGAAGAGTGCTCAAGAGAAACAATAAGATGGAAATAGATCTTTTGATCAAATGGAAGAATTCTGGGGTCGAAAACGCGTCATGGGTTGACATTGATGTGATTCGTCGTCGCTTCCCAAACTTCGAACTTGGGGCAAGTTCGTTTTTAAGCGGGGAGGAGTTGTCAAGGTACAGCGCTCAGGCCATAGTTCGCCGGAGGGATGGGTTCAAGTATGCAGATGTTGGCTTCCATGCTCCTGATTCATTTGTTGATTAAAATGCTGATGCTGATTCATTTGTTGGTTAAAATGCTGAGAAGAGATGCACGTGCGATGCGCACGTTTACTTTTGTAAAAACTAGTTGGCGGGAAGGGGGGCGGGAAGCTGTATAAGTGCGCTATGCACGTAAATGTTTGGAAGTGTTGTCGTTTAGTGTAAGTGACTATATAACAAACTGATTGTAATTGGTTGGAGGAATGAATGAATGAAATTTCCCTATTCTTTTTCCTCAGATCTTCTTCCTTTTCCTCTCAATCTTTCTTCTTGTAGCTTCTAAATCCCGCCATTGCCAGATCTCGAAGTAATCGAAATCCGATCTCTGACATATTAGCAGCGAAATATAGGAAAAAAAAGAAAGAGATTGAAACTTCACCATGTCAGAGTACAAAATAAAAGGAAAAATGACCCTTATATCGTTTTGCCAAAAAAAAAAAAGAAGAACTAGTTAGCGGAACAACTAAAATCATTGTAGTAAGATTCCAACAATTGCATGAGCATGTGAGGTGCTTGGAAATTAGAATAGTGATAAAGAAGAAGATATACCGAGGAAAGTTGAGAATATTGTTTGTCTCCAGAATGGGCACATAAGCATGCACCTGTTTCCAGCATAATATTAAAAATCGGAATAAGATCCATGCACATTCTATAAGATCATCAAAAGATAAGCTATTTCTAAGATTTTGGGGAGATAACTTTCAAGACTTGCTAAGAAAACACGGGTATTGGGGATTTGGTCGTTAACCAATTGAGCAGAGGCATTATAATTAAGGTTGAGACTCGAGAGATCTATCAAGTGACGCAGAGAAATAGGAATTCAATGAGTATATCATCTTAAAAAGATCTTAGCCCCAATATAACTCAATACACCGACGACTGTCCTATTAGATCCTATGCACTCTCCCTAGAAATCAGAATTCCCATTTGCATTCATCTTTCTGGTCTTTACTAGAAAAGAATGAAATTTGGTGCATGATAAATTTGCAATCACAAATCCACCTGCTTTTGTCTGTTTTCTTCTGGTGCCATGGCTGAAGGCCTAACTCCCCCAAAGATAAGATGGTTTTGGAACATTTTTGGCTTCTGTTTATTGGATTCTATGATTAGAGTGGAATTCTAGAGTGTCCAGACTAATTTAGCATGATTTTTTGAATGTGATAAAAAGATCATTACTAAGCATTGTATTCAACAGAAAACATGGTGTTTAGGAGCATATTTAGTTGTGGGGATCATTTTAAGGAGATTGGATCAAAGGTTACTAGGAATAAATTTTACATTGGACCGTGAAAAAAATGGGTATATGGAACATCATATGGTAGGGGTACAAAACTAAGGACCACTTAAAAGAAACAAAACATGAAACAGTGAAGAGTTGAATTGGACTGTGTTACCATTAATGGTGGTTTTTATAAATGTGTTTACAGATGCACTTATTTACATATTAGTTTGATAATATAAAGAATAAAAAAGATGTAAATCTCGTTGATATTTAATAAGAATTGATTAGTGCAGTTTTTCAAACTCACCAATGTCAGTTTGCCTTTAGAAATCAAAATATAAGCAACAGTTGTCGCAGAACGTATATATGCATGTATTTATCTTACAAAGTCATCTAAAATATTCTACCATCCCAATGTATTGATGAGCTACAGTTTGTACAATTTGGGACATGTATTCCAAATTGCAGATTGCAGGGTTCCATGGTTTCAGGTAAACTAGTGCCAGATTCAAGAGAGAGTAATTGGTTTACCTATCCTTGTGACCTTTTCATGTTTAAATTGTGTGACTTTATAGTTGTGTCATTTTTTTTTCATGACTTAAATCTTTTTGCAATGACATGACATGAAACGACCAACAGAGGTATAAAGATTCACTTATATAATTAACAATCAATTATGAATTTTAAAAAAAAACGACCAACAGAATTCTCATTATAGGTCACTAGTAATTTACACGTGCGATGCACGTTTTAATAATTTCAAAAAATTATAAAAAAACAATGACGTAGGGAGGATTTGAACTGGAAATCTCATTTATATTAGTTATGTACGTGCGTTGACAAAATGACAAATGACACTAAGGCCTTCTCCCATTATAATATTAGAGATTATAGGCTTAATTTATTAAATTGTACAACATAAATACGTAACTGTAAACAGATTATAGAAGATTTATTTTTTGTTTTTTTTAAGAAAAAGGTGGAATATGGTCACCTGTTTCATTAATAAGAACAGATTACAGAAGATTATGACAACACTACACGACACCATGGCTAAAGTAACCATCTTGCGACTACACCCATGCAACTATTTTGGCAGTTAGCAGATTGTTATATTTAAATTTTGAATGTATGCTTATGCTTTCTAAATCAGTGAACCGGTCAGTTTAATCAAGGTTAATATATAGTAGTCCAAAATATTTCTTCCAGATTATTTCTAATCATCCAGGAATCCAGTGACACCATAAACTAGCGACTAACTATGAGGCTATAGAAAATTCTATAGTGACACAACAATTAGATTATAGCAACTACGTAAAAAAAAGTATAATATTCGACCACTAAGAGGGTTTACAATGATATCTGAGGTTTTGTTTCTCTTTCAACTCCCTCTTACTTCTCTCCCATTTGTCTCCATATGCCTGGTTTCGTGCCTAAATACTCCTTTTAAAGGAAATAATTAAGGTTACAGAAATTACCAAATAAACATTAAACTACAGCAGATATTAGGTTTTTTTTCATAAGAGTGCGAGGTCAGCAGACTTGTTTGCTTGCTCAACTACTATATTAATTATTTCCTAAGTCTAACAGCAATCACCTCACCCCAAAATTTCTTTGAATTTTTTTAGCTCTTTCTTCAAGTAGTGATCAATAAAAGATGTTCACGAGTCTCGTTCTAGTTCTTACTTTGTTTTTTGTTTTTGTTTTTTTTTGAGATAAAAGTGACTAATGTCACATGTTTCATTAATGAATTGTTAACAAAACATCAAGAACAACACCTTACAAAATACTCAAGTCTAGTTCTTACTTTGTTGGTGACCAAAACAATCAAGAATCAAGTTGCAAATATATACTGCTTGCTTTTAAACTTGCATCAGTGTCCAAAGATTGGTTAGTTTTACTTTAATTCCCAGTAGGCATTATTAAAAAGATTGTAATTTTTTAAAGACTCTGAGAATTATGGTAATGATTAAAGCTCACCACCTTCATAATGAATAAATTAAGCACATAGGCAGAGACTTGTTAGCACTACTCCAACATTTTAGGCCAAGATTCGGCATCTAGTGAAAAAAGGATTTTGACTAAATGAATCTTACCCTTCGAGAGTTATATATGAATTTCATACTCTTCTATATATTTGTCTGATTGAAAATCACAAGAAAAGTTCTGCTGCCTACAGATTTGAGGGTTTATCAGGAAAATATTGGCTATACTAAAAAACTATGTCAGGATTGCAGCCAATATTAAGTGACTACTAACCACTTCCCTACAACTTGCAGTACGATATGACACCACTAAGAACCTGAAGATTATGTTGTCAAGAGTATCGAAACTAAAAGATAGCTAAAGCCCAAAGGTAGTTGATACTTATTCATTTCTGTAAGAGTTTTTAAACACACACATGCACACTCTTCTTAAGAGTTTTTAGAAGCCTGAAAACTATGTTGTCAATAGTATTAAAACTAAAAGATAGCTAAGGTAGTTGATACTAATTATCCATTTCTTTAGGAGTTACAGAAACAGACACACTCACACAGAGAGTATGGAACATAGAGTTAGCACATCTCCCATCCTCGTATTTGTTGGAGATGTGTGTTTGTCAAAATTTTAAAATGTGAATATGGGGTTTGTATGTGTGTGTACAACTGTACAAGCAATGCTACAGGCATGTTAATGAAGTACATAAATTCTTATCAACCATTAGGTTTCACATGAATGGGTTATTAACAGAACAAAAAAAAACTGAAGCATTTTTACAGAATTAAGCTTTTACGACAAAAAGTGATATGTTATATTTTTATTTTTTTTCATCCATATACATCACAGGGATACTTTAGACATTTTGCCCATAAAGGAAACCTGTGTACCTTTATATATCACATATTTAATTTAGCAAACAAGATTGAAGGAACCCACTTTAACGAATCAGGTGACCGAGTCGGTCACTTTTATCTCAAAAAAAAAAAAACAAGATTGAACGAAATTTTTATTCCACAATTTTTTGCTTGCAATAAAAATATCTACGGACTTACTTAGTACTTAATTATCAACATCATTCTTGTAACTACAATCAGCTTCCTGAAATAATCCCATCGTATGCAAAGTGATGGAAGGATTCTAGAAATATTCCTCATCCACGAAATTTTTGCAGTGTACAGATATATAGGACAATGGTCCCTTACAACAGATTCTTAAACTAGGCATTATGAGAACTTTGTGGTGGGATATCCATTAGATGATCCACACCATTCATCTTAATCTACATTGCAAATTTAGTCTAAGGAAGAAACATCAAGTAGTATTAAGCATGTTTGACCATGAATCAAATGCTACATTACAGTAAAGGTATAGATATGGAATCTATATTAGATGTGATGGTCATAAGTTCCTAGTTGTGCAACTTGCAAAGTGTGTTATACTTATAAATCTTAGAAATAATAAACGAAACAAATTGTAATTATAATGATAGGTATAATGTCCCTAATTACTTTATTTTCTTCTCTGTATTTCTTTCTTCATATGAAATCTTCATATATATGTCAAAAACAATGATCAGAGCACTATAAACCAAATGAAATATCAGTGGCTTGGCCGAGATAACAGAGATTGACAGAATGGATAAATGCTCTAATGTGTCAGTTAATACAAGAAATAGAACCAAAACTCAGGCCACCAGTTCATCATATTTAGATTTCGATTGTACCTGGATCTCATTCTACTTTGGCCATTTACAAAGAGTCCTTGTTAATAAATTCTCGCGGGCTGCGACTGTTACAACTGCTGCACCAATAGGCTCTTAGGAAAAACATATTCAGTACTGCATTAGCAAAGATGCGGTTAAACTGTTTGCTTCAAAATTTTAGTGTAATTATGTACAAATCATATGCATTAAATGATTTCCTTTTACTCACCATTCTTGAAATTGTAAAGCAACACTCTTCAAAACTTCTCCAGTAGTTTGCTTGAACTTCACCTGCTCGTAAAAAGATTTAACAAAGAGACATCAACTATCAATTGTGATACAGAGGAGGAGGGATGGCTGGAAACAGGTCGTCACAGCCGTGTATGGTCCAAATGATAGAAGCCACAGACAGGAATTCCGTGATGAACTATTTCACATCAGGGGAAGTGGAGCTTGCCTTGGATGCTAGGAGGTGATTTTAATATCGTCGGGCACAAACATGAAAGAAGTGGAGGGAGGGGTAACGGTCACGACAGTATTAAGTTCAACCAGGTCATTTCCAACTTGATGCTGATGGAAATTCCTGTCAATGATCGCCGATTTACATGGTCTAATCGAAGGAGGAACCCGATTCTTGCCAAGCTAGACCGAATTCTGCTGTCTACGGAATAGGAGACTAAATTTCCGTGGGCAATGTCCAGATCTTGCATTCGAAATACCTCTGATCATGTACCAATCATCATAGGCAAGGGAGAAGAGGAGAGGCGACATTACAAAATCTTTCGCTTTGAAAAAATGTGGTTGACTCATAAAGAATGTCATGAGATGGTGAAGACCAGCTTGGGAAGGAGAGATTAGCCATGTGGATCCAGCAACAAGGCTAGTTAGGAAACTGGCTAGACTTAGAAGAGGGCTAAAAAAGTGAAATAGATTAACGTTCGGGAACGTTCTACAAAGAAAGGAATCAATCCTGAAGGAAATTGAAGAGCTGGAAAAGAAGGAGGAAGCAAATGGCTTGGATGACAACCAATTTGGGAGATTAACATTATGTAGGCAGGAGATCTTGGAGATTTATCACAGAGAAGAAATCATGTGGCGGCAAAGATCAAGGATTAAATGGCTTTCAGAAGGGGATGCTAACACTAAATTCTTCCACAAAACTGCAAGCATGCGTCGCAGAAACAACTTCATTCATTCCTTGGATATTGACGGAGTCAAAACCTCAGAGGAAAGTCAGATCGAAGTGCACATTCATGAAAATTACAAGAATCTTTTCGGGAAAAGTAGGGATGGTATGTGTGAGTCAGCAGATAATCTTTGGGGACCTCTAACGCCGGCAGTACAGGAGCGTGTAACAGCTCTGGAAGATCCGTTCACCGTGGAGGAAGTCAAGATGGCGATTTGGGGAATGGGCCAGGATAAGGCCCCAGGACCAGATGGGTTCTCGATTTTCTTCTACAAGCACTTTTGGGAAGTCCTAAAGTGGGATATAATGGACATCATGAATGGTTTTTATGAGGGGACGCTGGAATTGGGTAGGTTGAACTATGCCAATGTCTATTTAATCCCAAAGAAAAAGGAGGCCACAGAAATAGGGGACTTTAGACCTATTAGCTTGATCAACTGTCCGGTAAAGATTATCACAAAAATGATCGCCAATCGACTTAGAGTCCTCATCGGGGATTTAATAGAGGATTATCAGACAGGCTTTATTGTGGGAAGGGATATTCTAAAAGGAGTGGCATTGGTTCAGGAAGTGATCCAAGACTGTAAGAAACGTAACAAGTCCAGGTTTATGCTGAAACTGGATTTTGAGAAAGCGTACGACAAAGTTGAATGGAAATGTTTACTGGAAATTCTCAGTAGGCGAGGATTTGGGGACAGGTGGATCGGTTGGATACAGACCTGGTTGGAAACAGCCAAGGTTATGGTATGGTTCAATGGACAATGGGAAACCAAGTAAGGAAATTAGGTGCAGACGTGAGCTTAGATGGGGGACCCATTGTCACCACTACTCTTCACAATGGTGGCAGACGGGCTACATAAGATGCTCCAGTCTTATAGAGAAAAGGGTCTTATTAATGGGCTGGGTATGCGAAGGGGGCTATCAGCGGTGATGAACGTTCAGTACACGGATGACACACTAATTTTCGGAGAATGTGACACCGCTCAGGCTACACTTCTGAAGTGGGGACTATATCTTTTTGAAGATTGGTCGGGGCTGAAAGTCGACTTCCATAAAAGCACCATCACTTTATTGGAAGAAACAGGGAATGCAGGGGTTGCTATTGCAAGTATTCTCAACTGCCCGATTCAACCGTTACCGATTAAGTACTTGGGTCTACCAATTGGTACCGGCAAACTTAGAAGGGTGGATTGGAACGACCTTATCGAGAAAATAGCAAAAAGACTTGAGGGATGGAAGGGTAAGATGATGTCCTTCGGAGGAAGGCTTGTGCTACTTAATTCAATCATTAGTGCCATTCCACTATATTTTTTATCCTTCTTCGAAATACCAGCTTGGGTTATCAAAAAAATTGATAAACTTAGAAGAGGCTTTCTTTGGCACGGTTCAGGAACGGACGGGAAAGGATACTTGCTGATCAGATGGGGGGTGGTTTGTAGACGGAAAGAATTCGGGGGACTGGGGGTGATAAATCTACGACAAATGAACCAAGCTATACTTTGTAAATTCAAAGTTAAGGTCAAAGCGAAATGGGCTACTTTGATAAAAAAAATTACATCAAGAAAGGTTGCATGCATAGAAAACCGAAAACTTAGCATCCATGTCTAGGTTCTGGAGAGGGGTTTCGCGAACCAGAAACATCTTTCTGGCAGGGGCAACATTTACTATTGAAAGGGGGGAAACTATATGTTTCTAGAAGGACTAGTTGTGCGGCCCAATTCCTCTTAAGAGAAGATTCCCAGATATCTACAAAATGGCGACGGATAAAACGACTGGGTAGCAAGAAACTGGAGAAACGAGCAATGGAAGCCAAGGATAACGGGCAGGCTGAACATGGAGGCTAGAAGACAAATGGAGGAACTTATCCAATTTTTACAAGATTGGAAGCCGAGAGAGGACATTGAAGACAAGATTTCCTGGGCGGGAGGGAATGGAGGTGGTTTCTTGGTCAAAGGAACGTGCAAATGGTTAAACGATGGAGGCGTACGGACACATAATTCGATATGGAGGGTGAAAGTCCCACTGAAGGTGAAGATTTTCAACTGGCTAGTTGGAAAGCAATTCTTACTCCAAAGCGAAAGTGGGAGGGACCAGGAATCTGTGTTATGTGTCTACGGGATTGCAAAACGGTAGATCACCTCCTGTTTTAGTGTCAATATGCTACGCCTATCTGGGGGGATCTGTTACTCAGACTGCGTATTGGCGGCCAGTGTCCTCAGACGATTCACAACATCTGGGGGGGTGGAGGGACACTAATGTGCATAAAGTCCTAATGGTTATATGGGATATTGGGGTAGCAGCAATTTGCTAGGGGATCTGGTTAGAAAGGAATAATAGAATATTCAGGCCAACGCACAAACACATCATGCATCAACAACTCTTATTCGCTATTATTGCTAATATCAAATTCTGGTCTCAAACAGCAGGCGCTGAGGCAACAAAGAAGGTTAAAGAACTATATGCAGACATCAGTACATCGACCTATGAGGCGGAGTCTGAGGAGGATGGAGGGACTACAGTTGGGGAATGATCCAAGGAAGGACTGGAGGAGCTTACACTTTTAGGGGATGGTCCAATCTTCGGAACCACTTTTGTTTCAGTTGTTTTTATTTCTTTTTTTGGGAGGGGACCTCTATGTAAGGGGTGCTATATTTTGTAAGGGAATGAGTATCATGGCCCATTGTGGGGACACATGAATATCATATCTCTTGTTTGGTTGTTTATGTAGTTAAAATCTCTTTAATGAAGCGCGGGGGGGCTAGTACCCACCGTTTTCAATCAAAAAAACTATCCATTATATGAAATTTTTAGTTGTATTGTGTCTAATGCAACAAATGTACAGAGACGCATTTTGACCGTTAGCAAATTTGAAAGGTACAGCTACTGGAATTGGCTGTATATAATCTAGTATGATTTCTCTCTAATGAAAAGGCGTTGATTTTTTTTTTTAAGCATAGACAATTTTTTTGAGATAAAAGTGACCAAGGTCACCGATTTCATTAATGAAAGATTAACGAAACCACAAAATAGTCCTACTACAAATCTAAGAAAGTACTGTGCACTACGGCACCCATAACAAATACTCTGTTACAACACAACTCCTAGCATCTAGAAAAGTACGGTGCACTACGGTACAAACAACAACCATTCCTTACAACAAACCCCAAATCGCAGGGACCTCCTCTAAAATCCGCAAACAAAAGAAAAGTCAGGAGATTACTGCTGACCTGTCTTAACCGATCACTCTGTTCCCTCGAATCAGATTCTCTTCCTCGAGGCTGTATGACCTGTCCAATCATTTATTAGGACCATGATTTTGCTGACCTGTCCAAACAACAACCATTCCTTACAACAAACCCCAAATCGCAGGGACCTCCTCTAAAATCCGCAAACAAAAGAAAAGTCAGGAGATTACTGCTGACCTGTCTTAACCGATCACTCTGTTCCCTCGAATCAGATTCTCTTCCTCGAGGCTGTATGACCTGTCCAATCATTTATTAGGACCATGATTTTGCGCAATAATATATGCAATTTACATCTAATATTACGAAAGCATAAATCATTTCTATCAAGCCAAAGGGACCATAAAATTGGCCCAGTCGAAATGTCCCACAATGTCCTATGTTCTCTCCTAATGTTACCGCTTCTCTAACTACCGCATAGGTCCTCGATACACTTAGGAGTCTCTACAGTATGAAATCCCAATCCCATAACTTCCCAAGTAAGTGTAGCTCTAGGGCACCGGATGAAGATATGGTTAGTGTCCTCTTGTTCCAAGTTACAATTTTGACATGTTACATCTATTAGAAGATTTTGTTTCCTAAGATTCGTCTTGGTCAGAATAGCGTTGTTGAGAACCAACCATAGGAACGCTTTAACCTTAATTGGGACTTGCGACTTCCAAATAGTAATAGCCAGATGGTTTCTAACACCCCCGTCGTTCAAAAAGCCATACATCGATGCAACGGTGAAAGTCATCGATGTGCCCCTAATCCACTCTCTTTCGTCCTATGCCTCCCTCTCCGGGAGATCCACCCCTCTCATCATTTCTTTCAGGCATCCAGTTGCATCTCTCCCTTGCTTGAAAGAGTTCCTCTGAATACTAATCTCAGTATTCTATTCCTCCACACTTCCTTGACAAGATCATCTGCTCTAGAAACTTCGTTGGCAAGGTCTAGAAAAAGTGATTGTAGGGTATTAGTCTCACACCACTTATCCTTCCAGAATCTAGTACTACCCCCATTTCCTAGTTTGCACATAGTATTCGAGTGAAAAATATCCCCCAGTTTTGAAATTCATTTCCATAAGAACGATGTATTACCTTGTTTGCATCTTCCTCCAAATCTGACAATTTTCCACCGTCGATATCTCATGAACGAATTGCTCCACCATGCTTTTCTATGTTTGTTCATTTTTCACCACCATTTGGATAGGAGCGCCTTGTTCATGTCTCGTAGGTTGACAATACTCATTCCTCCGAACCCTCTCTTCTTACATACTTTGTCTCATTTCATCAAGTGAATCCCCTTGTCTTCACAATTTCCTTTCTAAAGGAATCGCCGCCTACATCTGTCGATTCTTTGAATAACCCAATTGGGGATCTCATAAATGGACATGAGGTAAGTAGGCAAACTACTTAGGACGGAGTTGATTAGAATGATTCGACCACTTAGCGATAGAAACTTTCCTTTCCAACCTGCCAGTTTCTTCTCAATCTTTTCAATTAGAGGCTCCCAGTCCTCTTTTTTCATTTTTTCTGGTCTGATAGCGGTACCTAGGTACTGAAGCGGGTATTCTCCTATCTCACACTCTAACAATGAGGAGGTGACCTCCATCGAATTCGCGTGGTTGTTGCTAAGAGCCAAAACACAGCTCTTGTGTAGATTGACCACAAGTCCAGACCAGAACTCATAACACCTCAGTAAAATTTGAATAGACAAAATTTTCTCTACTTTTGCCACCCCAAACAAGAGAGTATTGTCTGCATACTGCAAGACAGACAGAGGAACCGTGACCCCTTTCACTTTGACCCCTTTGATAATACCTCCGTTTATTCCCCTCTTGTTCATTTCTGTCAATCCATCGGCGACGATCATAAAAATAAGTGGCGACAATGGATCTCCTTGTCTCAAGCATCTCTTGCATTTAATTTCCGAACCACTCTCTCCATTCACTTAGATAAAAGATTTGCCATTTCTGACACACATCTTCATCCACCTCCTCCATTTCTCTCCGAACCCTTTTAGTTGGAACACTTCATCCACACAGTCCCATTTAACCATATCATAGGCTTTTTCAAAGTCTAGTTTTAGGAGAAATTGGTCTGTTTTTTCTTTATTTTCTCTAAAGACCATTTCATGGGCTGACGCAATGCTATCCAAAATATCTCTCCCTTTAACAAATCTGCTTTGAGAAGCGTCAACGATGTCGGATAAGTGTGGTGCAAGTCTATTGGCCAACACTTTGGTAATGATTTTGAAAGAGCCATTAAGCAGACTGATAGATCGAAGGTCCCTAACCCTAAGAACCTCTGCCTTTTTCGGAATTAGCACCACGTTTGCATAGTTAAGTCGCTCAATCTGAGTAGCTTCCTCAAACAGTTCTTGAAAAATGTCTAAGAAGTCCTTCCTAATGATGGACCAATACCTCGAGTAGAAGAAAATCAGGAATCCATCAGGTCCCGGCGCCTTGTCTTGCCCCAGGCCCTTGATTGCCTTAAGAATTTCCTCTTCCACAAATGGTTCCTCCAAGCTTTCGCTCCCCTCAATACTCGAGTCACTCCACATGTCGGGATTCATTGTACATCTATGACTTCTTTTCTTACCCAACAAATCTCTGAAGGACGAATCTATATGGTTTCTAATTGCTGTTTCGTCCTCCGTCCAAACTTCAACAAATAGACCCCCTATATGGTTGTGACGTCTTCTTCCGCTAGTCACCTTATGGAAGAAAGCCGTGTTAGAGTCTCCTTCTTTGAGCCATTGGATCCTGGACCTCTGTCTCCAATAGCATTCCTCCTTTTCCCTAATGTGATGTAGTTCAGCTCTGCTGTTAGCTAGTTCTTCGAATTCTGATGCCTGCAAAACTCTGTCTTCCTCTATTGACTCCAAAACCTGAACCCGTAGTACCAGCCCCTCTTTTCTTCTCCCAGTCTCCTCGTTTTCTTCAGTGTTCTAAATGGCATCCGCCTTGGACGCCTAGGCGACGCCTAGGCGCTCAAAAAGGGGAGAACGAACTGCATATGCAATAGGCGGTACGCTAGGCGTTGAGATGACAGTTAGGCGTACAAGGCGTCGATCTGGCGGTGCCTAGGCGGCCGAGGCGGACCAGGCGGCGCCTAGGCGGTCGAGGCGGACCAAGCGGCACCTAGGCGGTCGAATTTTAAAAAAGCCTCTTCATCTTCAACAGTAAAAAGCCTCTTCATCTTTACATTAAGGTGTTACTAGTTCACGTTATATTTGAAATTTTATATGACTGATTATTGTTTATGTCATTATGAATCTAAAGTTTACACCATAATCATTGTTGAACTTCTAAAATCATTCTGGCCTAGCATCACTTGTGAATTGTGATGCATTAATCCCATGACTTGGCCATTTTTTTAGGAAGATTAGTTGTCCCTGATCGCAATAACTCCAATAAATGGTTTGTTTCATCCCTGCAACCTACATTGTCAAGATTAAGAATCATTCATTCATATTAGGATAAAGATTAAAGAGTTCACAAAATGATTTAAACTACAAGCACCAAAGTTCCAACTTCACAAAAAGATTTAGACTACAAGCAAAAATAGAGAAATGTAACTTTTAAAGGGTTAATATATTAATATTTAAAAAATAAAAACAAAACGCCTAAGCGCTGCCTAGGCATCCTAGGCGGTAGGCGGTCCTTGGCCGAACCGCCACCGCCTGACGCCGTTTACAACCTTGGTTTTCTTCCTTAGCCCACTTTCTCAGGCATTTCCGCAGACGTCTAAGTTTGATAATCCAGTTTGATATTGCGTCGTTCGATCTAGTTGATTCTGCCCAGGAGTTCTCTATGATCTTCCTGAGGTCAGCATTGTAGGACCATGATTCGTCGAATTTAAACTGCCGACTCTGCCGTCGCCTGCCTCTTTCCCCTTCCAGGATGAGTGGGATATGATCTGAAGTAGACCCAGGGATGGATCTGACCGACGCAAGTGGAAATAAGTCCTCCCATTCTGTAGACACCAAAATACGATCTAACTTTGCTAATGTCGGATTAGTTTGCATGTTAGACCAAGTAAATCTTCTGTCGTTCCCCTGGATATCAATAAGATTGAGCTCGTTGATAGTTTGATTAAAGTGATGTCTGTCTCTTGCATCGGGTCCCCTGCCCCGATGTTCATTAGTAAACCTTGTTATATTAAAGTCCCCCCCCCACCCATGGGCCTGTCCATCTGCTTCTGATAGCACGAATTTCCTCTCAGAATTCCTCTCTACTGCTTGAGTTGCTTGGGCCGTATACCGTCGTTACCATATGCTCCCAACCATCCCTTTTACGCTTGATCTAATAGAGAAGCTTACCACTCTTAGACTTAGAATCCCCACCCTCTCTTAATATCGATATATCTGATCTCTCTAATATTAGATGTTATCACAAGAGTTTGCAAGTTTCTACATCAACGGAACACTTGTTAAGGTTATAACTTGATTAACTCTTAAAAACATTGATAGATTACAGAATTGAGTTGCTTTTTACATATTCTCATACTCATATCGAGTGAAGGCAAAAAACACTTTAAAGATAGCACTGCCTCAAAACCTACCCCAAGTTTTATTTCTTGTTTCTTCTTTTATCACACCTACCATTTTCACTTGTGAGTAGTGACATCTTTGTATCCTAAAGACATACATCCAATGAATCTTAAAGATAAGTTGTTGGGGGCATAACATATTGCATCAATGCCATCACTGTGCAATGACAGAGGAGATGATCGTCAACAGAGTTGAGTGTAGGAGAAGGATTCAAGTACCTAACCCCCAACTTTTGGGGATAAAGGCATTGTTGTTGTTGGTGGTGGTGGTGGTATAGTGTGACATCTTTGGTACAAGTCATGTGCCTTATAACTATATTTCAGTTTCTTTCCCAGTCTCCCCATAATTTATATATTAAAATACAAGTTATTATTGGTTTTGCAGCCATTGAAATTGCACACAAATGCTACGTTTTAGATTGGATACAAATTGCCTCATAGCTCACATATCCCTTTCCTTCCATTAAAAACAATCAATCCAACCATAAAAATAGTACATAGTTCAAATGTTTTTTTTTAATCATAAAAGGTTGGCTGCAGCCCCTCCGATTTTCATTAAAAAGCTTTTAATAAAACGGACACAACATAAATACTCAACCAGGCAATGATATTCATGTATCCCACAGACGGGCCATGATACTCATTCCCCTTACCCAAAACAGGAGTCTCTATTCCATACATGGTGTTCCCCGACTCCACCAAAACAAAAATACAAATGTCAAAATACATATTCCCAAAATACATTGCCAAAAGAAGTTCATGCTCCTCCCTTATCCATGCAGGCGATCATTCCTCCTCTAGTGTACCTTCCCTTTCCGGTGACTCTACCCCATTGTTCAAATGTTGAAAAAAAAAGTTCAAAGGAACTTTTGAATAAGAACATTAAACATCTCAAAGGAAGAAAAGACAAGTGGATGAGGTGGAAAAGGGAAGAAATTTTGTTTTATGACAATCAACAAATTATGAGAACATCAAAATAGGACATATTTTTACCGCTCCTATGTGAGTGACCAAGGGTCGACTACCACCTAAGATGAGTTGTTTCCTCACGTGGACAACTAGAGTCAAACGCTAATGATGAATTTTTTTTAAAAAATTATTTTTATTTTTAGGGGCAAATGAAGATGTCAAGTGTATGTAGCACAATGGCATATTCCTTACACTTCTATGTAGGTGATCAAGAACAGATTACCGTCTAAGGAAGATCGTTTTTCCACGTGGGCAACTACAGTCAAATGCCAAAATAAATAATTTATTTAACCAAAAAGAGGGTTGGTAAGGGATATAAAGTGCAATTAGCACAATGACATTTCTCGCACTCTCATGTGGGTGACCAAGGATTGAATACCATCCCATGTCTGTGGAAAACTACAACCAAATGCTAATAAATAGGTACTATTTCTAAAGAAAAATAGAGATAGAAAAGATGTCAAGTGCATGTAGCACAATGACATATTTCTTATACTACTATGTGGGTGACCAAGGATCAGTTACCGCCTAAGGATGAGGTTTTCCATGTAGGCAACTACATCCAAAGATCCATAAAATAAGTAATCTTTAAAATAAAAAAAAATTGGTGAAAGAGAAAGAAACATTAAGTACATGTGATATAGCACAATAACTTACTTGTCTCTCTCCTATGTGGATGATCAAAGATCGATTACTTCCTAAAATAGTGGGCAACTACAGTAAATGCCAATAAATAAGTAACATTTTCTGCATAAGAAAAAAAAGAGAAGGAAAGAGAAAGAGATGTCAAGCGCATGTAGCATAATAACATTTTACTCGTACTCCTACAAGGGTAACCAATGATCAATTACCGCCTAAGGTGCATTGTTTCCCCACGCGGCTAACTACAACCAAATGCTAATAAATACCAACATGCTTCTAACAATCCAACTACCCTATAAAATTAGATATTGTAATATTTTTGCCATAAATCCTACATAATGTCAAATATCACTAAGATAAACCCTTCAAGAAAAAAAGATCAAACTTGAATTCTGCAAAATTTCAGATGGGCCTCCAATTACCAGAAAATTAAAACCCTAAATTCAAAAAGTATATATATATATTTGAAGAAAAAAAAAGTATAATTCTAACTTCCACAATCTGAGACGCTTCGTTCCTAAACTTCAGCAATCATCTCAATTTTATGAATACTATATAACAACAATCCAACTATTGGAATTTGAGATGAAAGATTGAAATCTTACTGGGATGTCGATTGAAATTCGGGTCCAACAGTGGCGATAGAAGAAACGAACGAACCCTTCTCATTTACATATCCACCATTACGCTAAAAATTTCTATTTTATTTTTTTAATAATCGGAAAAAAAAAAAAAAAAAATCATGTAGCAAGATCGAAGGAATTTAATAACCCAAAAAAAAACAACGAAGGAAGAAATGGGTGGGCTTTTAGAGCATCAACACCAATGCACCATTTTAAATTTTGACAATCTGAAGGACTAACTTTTCTAAAAAAATGAGAGGTTGTTCTATATCCATAGGTTGCCATTTTGAATTTTTGTCATTTGTGTTGCCAAATTTGAAAGAAAAAATGGCATTGCCAAAATTTGGCAACCAAAATGGAAGATTGGGGGTAGGGTGATTTTGCCTTGCCAAATTTAGAAATAATACTTTAAAATGATCATTTATGTGGATGCTCCTAGAGCATCCACAGTCGTTTTTCTCATTTGCTATAATATGGCAGCTACAGTAATAGCAAATATGATCGTTCACTGCAGTCGTCGTTTGTTATATTTTTTCTATTTTTTAGAGAGACGGGGTATCATACCCCGTCCGATCGTTTCAAATAAATTAAAAAAAGTTAATTACTTATTAACTATTAAACTATATTAATTAACTAAATTAAATAATATAAAACTAACTAAACCTAACTAATATACTAACTAAACCTATTAATATACTAAACTAATCCTAAAAGTACCCTGCACACAGCATTAAATTTCCCCTTCAAAGCTGGACGGGGTATCATACCCCGGACGGGGTATGTGTCCCCGTCCCACTTTTTTTTTTTTTCCTATCGCTCAATCCTGAGCGTTCGTTTTATTAAAAAAAAAACAACAAATAAAAAAAAAGGGAGAGACGGGGTTTGATACCCCGTCCGGGGTATCATTCCCCGTCCGACCTTTTAAAAAAAAAAATTAAGAAAATAGGAGAGACGGTATATGATCCTCCGTCTCAGTCGATTAAAAAATATTAAAATCCTTCGGACGGTATATGATTCCCCGTCTTCTATATTTGAGAATTCTTACTTTCGTTTCTCAAATTTGAGAAACATATTTGAGAGGAATGGGAAAAATGGCAATTATAGCAAACGAGTGCAGCGCACCGTTTGCTATAATATGGGAAAATGGGAGAAATAGAAAACGACTGTGGATGCTCTTACGAGTTGCTGCAATGCTATTTTGTAAGTTTGAACAGGAGCCCAACATCGTAATTTAGAGCCGGCCCAAACCACATGCTATGGCCCGCCCAGTTGACGGCCGAAAATATTATTATTTAATTTTTCTTTTTTAAAAAAATTATTGGAGTGGATATGTATCCATATTAAACAACCAGGACGTATCATATAAAACAACCAGGACGTATCCATATTCGAGAAAGCTTGGACTATTAACGAAGACACTCGTCAAATCATCAAGGATACTTGGGAGGAAAGCACTACTCAATCGTCACCAGTAGGCATCTGGGTAGAGAAGATGCGGCGTCTTCGAAGAAGATTAAGAGAGTGGTCAAAAGGTAAGATACAGCAATCCAACATGAGAAGAGAGCTTCTGGCGAATAGAATAGACGCGCTCGAAATAGCTCAGGAGGATCGGGAATTACTGGAGGTCGAGAAAGACGAGATGACAAACAACAGATCGGAGATACAGCAGATCGCCAGGATGGAAGAGCTGTATTGGAAACAGAGATCGAGGATCCAATGGCTCAGAGAAGGGGACGCAAACACAAAATACTTCCACAAGATGGCTAATAGCAGGAAAATACAGAATCATATCACGGGTATTGCGGTGAACGGGACCTGGACCGAAAACGAAGAGGTTATCAAAGACCACCTGGACAGGCATTTCCACGCACTATTGGGTGAGGCCCCAAGCACAAGATGCGCGCTCGCTCCAGACATGTGGAGCACTTCCAGAATAGATGGCAGCGAGGGGATTGAATCAAGATTCACGGAAGAAGAGGTCTTCAACGCAATCAAGTCGCTAGGTCAGGACAAGGCCCCGGGACCAGACGGATTTTCGATTTTTTTTCTACAAACTATACTGGAACATCATCAAAGAGGACCTCATGAATATATTCCAAGCGTTTTTCGATGGAGAAGAGAATTTAGAAAGGTTAAACTATGCTACAATTGTTTTGGTGCCTAAGAAGAGCGAAGTCACTTCCCACGAAGATCTCAGACCAATTAGTTTGCTCAACGGCTCGTTCAAAATCGTCACAAAAGTGTTAGCTCAGAGACTGGCCCCGCACCTAAACGACATCATTGCGCCGTCACAAAGCGGTTTCATTAAGGGAAGGGATATTATGGATAGTATTGCATCTGCTCACGAAATTGTTTTCAGAGGCAATAAAGAGAAGGTGGACGGATTTCTCCTCAAACTTGACTTCCAGAAGGCGTATGACTCAGTATCCTGGGACTGTACTGAAGAGGCCTTACAGCTTAAAGGCTTTGGACAAAGATGGCGATTATGGATGAATAGGTGCATCAGAGGAGGCAAATCAACCATTCAGGTTAACGGATGGCATGGCAAGGAAATCAAGTGCAAAAGGGGCCTTCGTCAAGGGGATCCCCTATCATCCCTTCTTTTTGCAATCGTGGCGGACGGTTTGGCGGAGATGTTTGCAAGAGCTCGAGATAACAATATCATCAAAGGATTACAGATTAAAGGAATCACTCAGTCTTTGTCGATATTACAGTACGCAGATGACACTATCCTCTTCGGCCGCGCTAGCATGGATGAAGTGGTGGCCATCAAAGCCGCCTTGGTCTGCTTTCAAGGGTGGTCTGGGCTGAAGGTGAATCCAACTAAGACCAGTATTATCCCAATGGCAGATCAGCTTTCCCTGCCTATTCAGGACATCATGAGCATTTTAGACTATAGGGTAAGCGCTTTCCCAATTAAATATTTGGGCACTCCCATCAGGCCTGGAGCTCTATTGAAGGAGGATTGGATTTCCCTTATCGACAAAATTAAGAAAAAGCTAGGGGGCTGGCAGAGTAGATTCCTCTCTCTCGGAGGCCGGATTATCCTGCTCAACTCGGTTCTTAGCGCCATCCCCCTGTACCTTATGTCTATCTACGAATTACCAAAGTGGGTGATTTATAGCATAGACAAGTTAAGACGAAGGTTTTTATGGAAGGGCACAGACGAGGGTAATAGAGGGATTCCTTTGGTCCAGTGGGGAAGAGTCTGTAAAAAAAAGGAATTCGGGGGTTTGGGAATTACTAATCTCCACGATATGAATAGGGCGCTGCTTTCCAAATGGTGGTGGAAAATCTCGAATAATCGCAAAGGTTGGTGGAAGTTTTCATTCGATCTCTGTCGGAAGAGAAGAAAATTCTGCTTTGGTGGGAAAAGCCCGAAAGCAAAAGTCTCCGGACTGTGGAAAGGCATCGCTAAGCAGGGAGAGATCTTCTTCGCGAACACTAGATGTAAGGTGGAAAACGGGAGAAATACAAGATTCTGGAAAGATAGATGGTGTGGCCAAACAAGTCTCCTTGCCCAATTTCCTAAAGCAGCAGAAGCAACAAATAATCTAGACCTGATGGTGGCAGACATTAGGAAAAATGGCAAGCTGAAGTTCGTCGTAGATCAAAACCTAAGCGAAGAGAGTATCGCACAATTCGAGGCATTGAATAAACAGGTACTTCAAGAGGAAGGGGCGGGCAACAACTTAGAAGATGAAAGAACGTGGGATAGAGACGCCTCCAAAGAATTCACGGTCTCCTCCATGTATTCTTGGATCAACGACGGCGGTATGAGATGTAACGTCCAATCGATCATCTGGGGGGCCGTAGCCCCATTAAAAGTTAGGGTGTTTTGCTGGTTAGCCCACAAAAACGCGATTCTTACGAAAGTTAACCTTCGTAGGAGAAATATGAATATTGACACTACTTGTGAATTGTGCTTAGTGGCGGATGAAGACGTTAACCATATCCTTTTTCAGTGCCATAAGGCTAGATTAACTTGGGAAGTCATTTGTAGGGGATTCGGTTGTAATTTAGTGCCACACTCGACCATTGACACCTGGGTGACCATTAGAGATTCACACATTAGAACAGGGGACATTAAAGCCTGGGATTTAGGTGTAGCTGCAACTATGTGGAGTCTGTGGCTAGAAAGAAATGATCTCATTTTCCGCAACTATCAGTATAGATTATCTTGCTCTGTGTACAAAATCTTTGTTTTAATCCATGATTGGGCAGGTGCAAAGGAGGCGGCCATGAAAATCAGGGGCACCGAGGGATAGGGGAACAGGTTTTAGATGAGGCCAACAAAAGCGGGGACAACGAAGGCGATCAGAGAAAGAGTAGGGAAACTGACTATTGGAGTAGTTGCAGTTCTGTAACCGTTGTTGTTGACTTCTTTTGACTTTCTGTTCTAGGTTGTTTTCTTTTGAACTCGAGTAGACTCGAGTACTTTTGATGTTACGTGTTGCTTGTTGCTCACGTGTTTATCTTTCCTGTTTTCTATTCTGCTGTACTGTTGTGTTTCGTTATTTCTTATTAATGAAACGATGACAGACGTCATCTTTTATCAAAAAAAAAAAAAAAAACAACCAGGACGATAGATGTTTCAACCATGCAATGTCTTTATGTGACCATGCATGTGAGTCATTATAATTTGACTTAAATGCAATTTTCATTTGGGATAGACTTTATTGTTCGTCGTAGAATTTAACTTATAATCGTTTATTGATTCAACTATCAGTACATCATGTTGATTAGCAGGAAAAAACCCTATACATCTTTTTATTTTTTGGTTAACAAATATATCATATTGATTGATTTACATTTACAAATCAGATAATATACTATTAGTTAGACTATCTCCATCCACTCTAACAATCTCCCAATTTTAGCTAAAATAGCATATTTAGAGATAAAAATATGCTTCAACGGAACTCACCAAAATAGATATTTCAGATTTACTCGTTGTATCTAGCGAAGTTGTATCGCTCGCAAAACTTCCCTTCTATTCTTTCTGCCTCTCAAAACCCAAAAAATAAAATAAAAAACTCACACAAAAAACCCAATTCTGATCACAAACTCCTGATCATCGCGAAGTTTGCACGCGAACACGCGATAGTGAGCTCGTGAAATCGCGATCGCGGAAGCGAACTGCGCGACATCGCTCGTGATCGTGAACTGTGATTGCGAGGAACTTTTTTCTTTTAGATTGGGTTTTTTTGCTTGGCCTTTGTAATATTTTAAACATATTTTTTTAGCTTGGGCTTTTCTTTTGGGCTTGGGTTTTGTATTTTATTTTAATTTAATTTTGGGGCTTTAAATATCAATGGCTAGCAAAAATAGCTAAAATAGTTGGAGTGTGGACTTTCTTTGCTAGCCAAATTATCTAATTATTCTTTATTAGTAATTTACACGTGTGATGCACGTCTTAATAAATATATATTTTTAAAGTAAAATTTTCGACGTTGTCTGGCCTCACACTCGAGACCTCTTTTATATTAATTATGCACAGACAATATACGTATTAATAATTTTTTAAAAATAAAAATTTTGACGTAGTGAGAACTTGAACCAGAAATTTCCTTCATATTAATTATGTAAGTGTGTCACATGCGTTGATAGATTGACAAATGACACCAGGGCCGACCCTAAGTTCCTGGGGCCCAGGTGAAAACCCAAATAATTATTTTTTGAGGCTCCTAATTACAATATAATTTTTTACACGCAAAATATGTGCCTATATTTACAAGGAGAATACAAATTTAGAGGCCCCTAAAAGTGTAAAAAAATCGGGGGCTGAGGCGGCTGTCTCATCGGCCTCAAGGTGAGGGTTGGCCCTGCACTAAGGTATTCTCCCATTATAATATTAGAGATTTTGCCTATTCTAGCGAGTCAAAATAGTTAGCGCGGTTGAAGATGCTCTAGCTAATGCCATAAATTACAATGATAAATTTTTTAAGTTATATATTTATTTACATTAGCATTGTAAACATGCTATAATCGTGAGTAACTGATATATATAGTTAGGAAAAACTCAACTGAATTAAAACAAAAAAACAGACCCACAAAACCTCTGCATTGTCCTACTAAACACAATATAACAAACACAAAGGAAGACTAAAACATTGAAAACTCAAATGCACACAGATCTCAGTCAGAGCATCAGAAGGATGAAGGGCGATTCTCAGAGAAACTACAAAGAAGAAGGAGGCAAAGTAGATAGAGCTGGAAACCATCGCACTATGACCAAGCGAGGTAGGGAAGAGGAGGGTGAGCACCGCCTGGAGCGTAGAGGGGGCACTGGCGCCATTGTCGGTGAGCATCAGAATCCTAGAGGACATTCAACTACATGGACTTCTCGCCCAAACCATAGAGGTTTAGGGTAGAGAGACATCGTAGAGGCACGGGATAGAAGCCCGGTGGATAGAGAACGTCTTAGAGTGCCGGAGAAGGGTAGAATAGAGCTACGAACTCCATCGACCTATAGAAGATCCTATGCAGATGCAGCTAGAGGAGGGAAAGATGGAAAGGCTAGGGAGTACCGTCAAAAAAGCCGACGATCACCTGAGTGGGGAGATCGTTAAGACGAAGGACGATGAGGAGGGGGAATGGGTCCTATATAAGCCAAAAAGAGTTAGGAAGGCAGAGAAGAGGGCGGAGAGGAGTTCTTCATGGTCGTCGACCAATGCGGGAGCTAAGTCAAAGCTACCACAGTGCCATAAGTGTACTGCTAGAGGTCATACAATCCATGAGTGTGAGAATGATTGGTTCTGTTATGTATGCAGGAAGTTTGGCCATATCTCCAAAGCCTGCCCAAGTCTTAAGACTGCGGGGATTGCCAGGTCTAAAGGGCATGAAGAGAAAGATATCTCCAAAGACGTTGATATCTTAAAGGGCAAACCCATTTCGGATGAAAGCAACGATGGTGGATGAAGAGTCAATAAAGCCATTATTTCCTCTACGCCGTTAATGGCTGAGTTTGAGAGTAGATTTAAAAATTGTGTGCTGATCAAGATTCATTCAGGGCACCTTTCGACTGAGACGATAGAGGAACTGCTCAAGATAAACACGAATTTCAGCCCAGAGTGGGAGTGGAGGGTGCAAAAGTTGAAACAAGATGTGATGATCGTCCATTGTAACAATGAGATGAGAGTTAAAGAGGTTCTACAGTTGGGGGGAATTGAAGGTGACGAAGAGTTCTACATGACATTAGTAGATGGTCTCGCAGCTACGGAGCTGTGAAAGTGAATTAGCTTCCTATGGCGTGGATTCGAATTTTCAATTTTCCTCTCCACTATTGGGTTAGAGCTGGGTTTCATAACCTAGTTGCGGGATTCAGACACGTCATCGCAATCGACCAGAACACTTATCACCAGTCAAGACGTGAATATGCTAGGATTCAGATCAGCTCGGAAAATTTGGCTTTGATCCCGTCGGTAATTCAAGTGATGTTTGATGACGAGTGCTACGAGGTCAAAATCATTATTGAGCGAAGGAAAAGAGTATCCTTTCGAGAGTCTCCGGAGGGTGATTGCTCAGGCTCTGATGAACGGTCCAAGAGAAAGGAGTTAGAGGAAGAAGATGAAGCACAGCCGTCCACCTTAGCAAAGAAAAATTTGGGGCGTCAGATCCGAGTGCCCACGCTCATTGTTGGGGATGATCAAGCACCGTTGGATCAGAGGAAGGCTTATCGCTATCGTTCGTTACAACAAACAGGGGATCTGAATTGTGTAGGGGATCTGGTAGAGGGGATGGGTGACAGTAAGGACGTGACCAGAGCTACAGAAGACGTGACGAGGAAATTAGGGAATGGGACAGGTGGAGCATCAAAAACGGGAAAGACATTGAGGTGATGGTACAGCCGAGTGCAGGTGTACATGGTACAGTGAAGCTGTCGAATTTTTTAGGGGATGAGACAGGTGGAGCAACGCGTGTGAAGGACGCCACGGTGGACATTTCAAAGCAGAAGTCCAGGATACGAGGAGCTGTGAAGACGACTTGGAAAGCGACGGATGAAAAAGTTGACACAAAACAGCAACAAATAGGAGGGGGCGTAAAGACGGTGATACTGACTCAGCAACACTCACGATGACAAGACAAGAATTTAATGAGGCATTGGAGAGAGCTATAAAAGCTGTCTCTGTGAATCTAGGAGTTTTTGGACAGGGCCCATCCACAGAGGAGTTGAAAGCTACTGAGAGGCCATAAACTAGAGAGAAACAGACTGTAGATGTGAGCCCGCAGATTGAAGAAACCCTGGTCATTAAACCAACAGGGTCTGACCTGGACAGTGAACTAGGAGGAGATGAACAAGATACTGCACAGAACAAGATAACGGATGTAAATGCAGACGATGCGGTGATCGGTGCTTTACAGAGTTTAGGAGAGGAAAGTAGCGAATCTGATAGTGAGGAAGTAGCCTTTGCACGATAGCTTAACAACTTAGTAGGAAATCTGGAGAGGAAGGTAGGGGGTGTGGCGAAAGAACCGGCACAAGATGAAAAGACAAGGAAGAGCAAGAGGCAAATAGACAGGTGGGGATCTAACGGACCGAGGGAGGAGGATCTTATCATATCAGCGGCCAAATCTAAGGAACCAACATCAGCCTATGGAGGTAAGCTCAATTTAAATTTGTCAGTACTGAATTCTATTACAGATAATATGCTTCTGTATTATGCTTCTATGTTTGGTCTGGCTATGGGATCCACTAGAGAAGAATAACTACATAAGGTCAGCGTCATTAGGGAAGAAGTTTATAGACTTAGTCTATAGCCTGTCTCTTGACATGCTTAGGGTAGAGACGGTTAGAAGCTAGTATCCTCATGTTATACAGTTTCTGGAACGTTAGAGGGATGAGGTCCAGAGTTAAAAAGAGACTTGTAAGCGATACGATTGCGAGAAATAAACCATCAGTATGTGCTTTGCAAGAAACTAGAATAGTTTGCCCTCTTAGCAAGGATTTTGAAGGCCTTAGATTGTTAGGCTCTTTCGAGTGGCGGTGTCTCACTGCTACAGGACTTTCAGGGGGGATTGCTATAGGATTTGACTCTAACCTGTTCAAAATTGTGGACGAATACATCGGGACTTTCTCGGTAACCATTAGACTTAAAAGCAAAACTGATGGATGGGAACATATGATTACGTCGGTCTACGGTCCATACAGCGCGTCTCTTAGGGGACAAATATGGGTGGAACTGTATAGGATTCGTGGGAGATGGGAGGGACCATGGGTGCTAGGAAGGGATTATAACATTACTAGATTTCACTACGAACATAGAGGAAGAGGGTCTCATGAGAGAGATAGGCAAGATTTCAACTGTGTTATTAACGATCTTGAACTTGTGGAAATGTTCGCAACGGATAGATGATTTACTTGGTCGAACATGCAAGTCAACCCCACCTTAGCCAAACTAGATCGAATTCTTGTCTCTGCTGATTGGGAACACCTGTTCCCGTTGGCGATCACAAAAACTATTCCGAGATTTACTTCTGACCACACTCCTCTGACTCTGGAGTGGGGGGACAATAGAAGAACCGTTCCACGCAAATTTAGATTTGAGAAGGCATGGACTAAGACTGACAATATCAGGAAAGTCATAGAGGAATCCTAGAAACAGGATACGAACACAGCCAATGCGGTTTCGAACTGGATCATTAAGGTGAGACGATTGCACAAGCATTTGAATATCTAGGCAAGGAAGGAGTTTGGGGAAACAAGGAGAAACAAAGAGAGATTAGGAGATAGAGTTCAGCGATTAGAAAAGATGGAAGAAGTGAGGAATCTCGAAGAGCACGAATTTCAAGAGCTGACAACAAGTAGATTAGAGTTGCATAGACTGGGAGAGATGTAAGAATCCTATTGGAGGCAAATAGCTAAGGGACAGTGGTTGGAGGAAGGGGATGCTAACACGGCCTTTTTTCATAAAGTTGCAAGTGGTAGAAGACGACACAATCACATCACCGGAATTATTGTTGGGGAAACGTGGACAGAGAATACCGCTATAAGTGATCATATCGATAATTCCTTCAAAGAATTGTTGGGAAAGAAAAGACGGGAACGATGTAAACTTAACTCGGATATGTGGGCGGACTCGAGAATTGAGGATAGCGAGGGCATAAAAGGTACTTTCTCAGAGTAGGAGGTAATAAAGGCGATCAAAGAACTAGGGCAGGACAAAGCGCCGGGGGCGGATATATCTTTTTCTATACTCTATATTGGAATATCATTAAGAAAGACCTAATAGATATCTTCCAAGAACTATTCCAAGGGGTGGCTCAAATAGAAAGATTAAACTATGCAAATGTAGTCTGTATTCCGAAGAAGGAGGAGGTACTTAGAGTGTCTGACCTCAGACCCATAAGCCTATTGGACGGGTCGTTCAAGATCATCACTAAGGTTCTATCCATGAGACTATCCCCACATTTGGGTGACATTATTGATGAGTCACAAAGCGGGTTTGTTAAAGGAAGCGACATCATGGACAACATTGCTTCAACTCACGAAATGATCTTCATAAGTAACAAGGACAAGATGAGGGGATTTTTGCTCAAATTAGATTTCGAAAAGGCATATGATACAGTAGAATGGGATTGCGTGGATGAAGCTCTACATCTTAGAGGATTTGGACCAAAATGGAGACTATGGATGAGAAAGTGTGCCAGAGATGAGAAGTCATCCGTCCAACTCAATGGAGAATGTGGAAGGCAAATTTGTTGTTACAGAGGATTAAGACAAGGGGACCCCCTATCCCCCCTGTTATTCACATTGATTGCAGACGGGCTGGCTGAAATGATCAGAAAGGTAGAGATGCACATATTATTAAAGGTGTTAATATCAAAGGGGTGTCGATGCCAATGTCCATACTACAATATGCAGATGATACACTTATTTTTGGAGCGGCCAAGATGGAAGAAATCATGGCTCTTGGGGTCATGTTGAGATGTTTCGAGTATTGGTCTAGATTATCGGTTAATCTACATAATAGCTGTGTGGTGGCCCTCAGTAACGAGTGTGATACCCAGATAGACTCTATTTCTAGTGCAATGGAATGTGGTGTAGGAGAATTTCCTATCAAGTATCTTGGGACGCCAATCAGACTGGGAAGATTGAGAAAGGAAGATTGGATTCCATTGGTAGAAAAAATAGAGAGGACGTTAGCGGGATGGAAAGGAAAATTCTTGTCTCTAGGAGGGAGAATAACTCTTATAAACGTGGTGTTAAGTAGCCTTCCTACTTACCTGATGGCGATTTATGAGTTACCAAAATGGGTCATTCAGAGAATAGACAAGTGCAGAAGGAGGTTCCTATGGAAAGGAACAAAAGAAGATAACAAAGGCTTTCACCTTGTTAGATGGGAAAAGGTCTGCAAGAAGAAAGAATTTGGTGGATTGGGAATTGTAAACTTAACAGACATGACCAGAGCATTTCTTAGTAAGTGGTGGTGGAAGATGAATAAACATAGGAATACGTGGTGGAATAAATCATTCGACATGTACAGGAGAAGGAAGAAGTATCGATTTGGAGGACGAAGCGCGCAAGGGAAGGCAACATTTATGTGGAAAGGTATCGCAAAGGTAGGACAACTATACTAAGCGAACACAAGGTCCAGGATTGGGAATGGCAAAGAAACAAGATTCTGGATGGACAAATGGTGTGGGAGCAACACACTCATCTCCCTATTTTCTCAGCTAGCAAACGAAACGAATAATGAGAACCTACTACTCGTAGATGTCTGGAGACATGGGAGGCTATATGTTAGGTTCAGGGGAAATCTAACGCCAGAAAATCAGGAGCAACTGCACAGACTCAGATCCTTATTGAGGGAGAGGGGACAATACTTGACCAACGACGAAGATGTAAGGGAATGGAGTCTTGAGTCAAGTAGGATGTTTACGGTGGCATCTATGTATAAGCATTTGAACGATGGGGGACTGAGAAATCACGAGGCAAACATTATCTGGAAATCAAATGCACCTCCAAAGGTGAAAGCATTCATGTGGTTGGTGCTAAACAATGCTGCTCTATCAAAGGTCAATCTAACGAAGCGTAAGGTGCCAATCGATGTTAGTTGTCCTAGATGTAACCAAGGAGAGGAAGACGCCCAACACATTTTCATAGACTGCCCTAAGGCTAAGTTGACGTGGAAAATTATGGGCTTGAGTTTTGGTATTGTAGAGTCTCCACTCCATATAAAAGATTTTTGGGGGGAGTGGAGATCTTCACACATTAAAGTAGAGTGTAGGAGTATGTGAGATCTAACTATAGCAGCTAGTTTATGGATCCTGTGGCTAAACAGAAATGACGCGTGCTTTTGCTCTATAAATTGTAGATTTACCATGATGCTATATAAAATTTTGAATATGATCAATGCTTGGGCAGGTAAAGCAGGGGTCAGGAAGAAGCTGCACATAGATGGTCAGGAGTAAGAGTTTCAGGGATGGGCGTGTGCACTCTACACCGGTGGAGCGCGGGACCATGGGGATAGGATGTTCGCATTAGTATGGCGCTGTGGATTTTGGATTCTGGCTGGGTTATGGGGTTCTGCTGTATTATGGATCTATGTATTTATCGATGTTGGGACTAGTACGGAACTATGCTTTTGTATGGTTGCATGTAGTTTAGTTTGTTTTTGATTTGTGGGGATGTAATATTTTGTACGTTTGATTTCGTTAATTGTTCATTAATGGAACGGGTGGCAGATGAGCCACTTTTATTCTCAAAAAAAAAAAAACTGATATATATAGTTAATGATGTCGTCCATCGTTGTTAGTTCGTTCATGTTTATACCGATATATGTGATGACACTCAGGTACAGAGCAACAAGATGTCATTTATTAAACAAACGATAATCCACAAATCCTGGTTCCTAATAATCAACAATGATGTAATCTTCAACTATTTATCTAAACAAAACAAACAATCTTCTGGGTTTTTGTTTTTGTTTTTTGTTTGAACTAACTTCTTATAAGTTATTATTACAAAAATATCCAACATGACAAGGGCTTGGGACACTTGTCCCTTCACTAGAGTTAATAATCGGTTCAGGCAGGCCGGTCCGGACAACTGTCCGCCGGGCCTGACCTTGTAGCAATTGATCCCAGGTTGAGCTGCCATTGGGATCGGTTCGGACTAGCCCCCCATTATCGCACGCCCTGGTCCCGGGTTGAGCCGAACCCGGTCGGGGCAGAAATTGTATTTTTTTTATTTAAAAAATTCCCCTCTCTATCAATTACTAATAATTTACACGTGCGGTGCATGTCTTTATGAATATATATATTTTAAAAAATCGACATTGTCTGGCATCGAATCTAAGACATCATTTATATCAGTTATACATGTGCATTGCACATATATGTTTGATTACCATGAACGCATTTGTTTGGTTACAAATGGAGTTTGTTTGGTGACAAGCTCTCTCATTAAAATAATAGAGAAGATAAGAATTAACAAAATAAAATAGATAAAAAATAAATAATATTATAGAAAATTCTAATGCACAATAATCATACAAAAAAATTATATATTTTAATTATTTAACGACTCCAGATGCTCTAAAGAAAGGTAGGCGCAGACCAAACTGACAAACATTTAAAATCCGTTACTCCAGATGCTCTAAAGAAAGGTAGGCGCAGACGAACTCTTCAGTATCTTTCAACCAACAGTTAGCTGGATAACCACAACTATGCGAACCCCAAACCAACCCACACACAGGCTCTCCTCTTCTTCCTCCTACCTCAACCTCAAAGCCAGTCGAAACCTCTCCCCACCCATGACCAAACGTACCAGAGAAGAAGACGAAGGGCAACACCGAGCAGAAGATCGGAGCAGGGGTAGAAGCTCAGCCAGAAAGTTCCACAGGTCCCTTTCTCCAAATGTGAGGAGGGAGCGCGAGCACGCTGAAGAGGTTAGAGGAAGAACTCTACGCCAGTCACACCGTCGGGAAGAGGAAGAGAAGTCAAAGACGATCAAGAGCTACACTAGAGTCGACCGCTCACTCCTAACCAACGACTGGAGCAACAAAAAACACCGCTTGTACGCTGAAGTAACCAGAGGCAAGCAACTAGACGACGTCACGCATAAAGCGTGGCGTCGATCTCCAACTCCTGAGCTAGATCGTCGCCCAACTAGAGAGGATGGCGATGGCGAATGGGTTCTGGTCAGGCCAAAAAGGAATATGCTGGTCAAGAAGAGCCCCAGTTCGTCGGAAAACTCGCGCATCGACGGTCGCAAAAACTGCCACAAATGTGCTAAACCAGGCCACTCGATCAGCAAGTGCCAATCAGACTGATTTTGGCTATCTCTGCCGAAGCTCCGGCCACATCTCGACCACTTGTCCTAAGCGATTGAATGTTTCAACCTCCAATTCGAAAACACCGAAGATGGGGAATCCTACTGCTTCGGAAGGGAGCAAAACACAGGAGAGTGCCGCTGGGGAGAGACGAGTTATCCAAGCGTCGATATTCGCGACGCCATTGATTGCCAAATTCGAAAGACGGTTTAATGGGGGCATTTTAATCAAGGCTCAGACTGGAGTCCCCACTACCACAGATGTATCCGATCTGCTTCAAGCGGCACTTGTTACTTCGCCAGCTCCAACGTGGGTCATCCAAGAAATCGCAACAAACACCTTCTACGCGCATTGCAGCGATGCCGCAATAGCTCAGGAGACGATCAGAGTAAAGGGTTTAGAGGGGAAAGATGCCCACGGCTTAGAGTTTTTCGTCACTTTCAAGTGGTGGTCTCGAGATTTCGGAGCTTTGAAGGCGGAAAACCTCCCACCGGTATGGATTCGTTTATACAATCTACCCTTTCATTGCTGGGTTCGTTCGGGGTTTCAAAACGTTGTTAGACTATTCGGCATGCTCATAGATATCGACAGACAGACATTAACCCACTCCGCTAGAAAATTTGCAAGAATCAAGATTGGGGTTGCTAATAAGTGTGACATTCCGTCTAAGATCCTAACTGAGTTCGAACATCATATCTACGAGGTCAGAGTAATCGTCGAGGTCCAAAAAAACGTTTCGTTTAGAGATCCACAAACTGGAGGCGAGAATAATTTCAACGGTCCAGATGCTCAACCAGAGGTGGACGACGATGCCACGCCGTTAGATGCGAGGAAATGTCCACGTGGGCGTCATTTGAACGATGGAGATCAAGTGAGATCCAACCCGTTCGTTCCTGAGCGCTAGTTCAATTTTTCGAAAAAGGAGATGACGAATAAATCCCCGGCGTTCAAAAACCCAACTCAGCTTACAGCTACGAAAGATAGCTATCATTGGGCCCCACACCGGTCCTCTCACCTCCCTTCAGACAGCCTGGCTCCCTATAGACGTGACCCTTCAACTGTAGCAGAAATAACAGCATGCGGCGATGGGACTGGGGGCAGAGATGTGATGTCTGAGGTTGAAGCAACATGAAGTACGAAACCAAACTTCAAACTGGGCATTCTCAAACAGGTCCAAGATGTGGGCCTTTGTACTCAGATGGACTTGGTTAGTGAACCTTGGATGAAGTTCTCCAACGATGAAATCGAAAGTACTGTGAAGCTGGCCCTGTGCTCATTGATCCAGTCCAAGGAGCAGAAGAGTCATGGGCCTGGGCCCACGGGCCTAGATGCTTTAATCACAAAATCCCACGACAGCCCAATTGGTGTTATTACTCCAATCCTTAGTCAGATTACTAGTATCCCAATTATTCAGCATACCCAATCCAACATGGTACAAATTATTTCAGAACCAGAGTCAGAGGAGGGTATTATTGGAGCACTAGACGGTATTCGAGAGGATAATCTCATCTCAGTCACAAAAACGGAGTGCGAAGAAAAAGAAGTTAGAGGCAGCGTTGGAAGCTCTTCCACTAGAAAAATCAAAGAATATCGGAGGAAAGGGAAAAGACAGTTGGTTAGTTTGGACAGTCAGAACAACGGTCAGGAGGGATGGTCTTATAGGGGTAACATACAGTCGGAGGAAAACGCGACAGGCGAAGGTACATCTAAATTTAATTGCTCTGTTCTTAATTCTTTATCAGATGAATCTCTCATTTACTTTGCTAGCTTTTATGGTCAAGCCATGGGTTCAACTCGGGATAAACAATTATCTAACGTTGCAATCATTAGAGCGGATACCAAAATAGTTTCTAACTAAGCCCGGGGTCCTTTAGGGGAGGAGGGTGTACTTCATTTAGAGATTATTACGGTTTTTTATGGTATACATATTTTGGAACGTTAGAGGGATGCGCCAAAAATTAAAAAAAAAGCTATAGGAGTAACCCTTAGCAAGATTCGCCCTGACATTTGTGGGCTCCAAGAAACTAGATTAGAAACCCCAACAGAGGAGGATTTCACTTCCCTTAGAGGGATGTCAGATTTCCACTGGAGATTTAAGCCAGCTAGGGGGTTTTCGGGGGGTATAGCAGTCGGGACTAGTTCTAGCTCCTTCGAGATCGTTGACGATTTTATCGGTGTGTTCACGGTCTCGATTAGAATTAGACGTAGACAAGACGATTGGACACAGACGGTGACTAGTGTATACGGTCCATACGATAGCAGACTGTGCCAAGAGTTGTGGACGGAACTAAGATACATCAGAAACAAATGGGTGGGCCTTGGCTAATCGGAGGATATTTTAATATCACTAGATTCCAGGATGAGCATAAAGGCAAGAGCCACAGTCGCGCTGAGCAAGACTCTTTCAACCAGACGATAGAAAATTTAGACTTATTGGAATTAGAGATGACAGACAGAAAATATACTTGGTCAAATATGCAGCATAATCCTATTTTGGCCAAGCTTGATAGAGTTCTGGTGTCTAACGAGTGGGGGGATGCCCACCCCTTTGCAAAGGTCAAATTGGCGATACGATACACTTCAGACCACCTGCCCCTGGTGATTGACTGCGGGCTAATTGGTAGGAAAAAGCATTTCAGATTCAAATTTGAGAAAGCATGGACCGTTTGTGAGGAGACAAGGCAAGTTATCGCTGAATTGTGGAATGCTGGCATAGCTCAGTCTTCAGCAGTAGGAATTTGGGTAGAGAAGTCTAGGAGACTACGCAGGAGATTAAAAACATGGGCTAGACAAAAGATGAATGACATTAATCTTAGAAGAGAGGTGCTTGCGAGCGGAATCGCCAACCTGGAAAGTGTGCAGGAGAATAGAGATCTCCTAGACTGCGAGAAAGACGAGCTCGCCAATAATAGACTAGAGTTACAGAATATTGGGAAGATAGAGGAATTATACTGGCAACAGAGATCGAGGATACAATGGCTTAAAGAGGGAGACGCAAACACAAAATATTTTCACAAGGTCGCAAACGGAAGGAAAAGACATAATCACATTACGGGAAACTCAGTTAACGGGGCTTGGACGGAAAACGAAGACCTAATCAAGGAGCATATAGATAGACATTTTCATGATCTTCTAGGACGTGATACAACTAGTAGATGTGTGATGGCCCAGGATATGTGGAGCGGCTCCAGATTGGATGGGAGCAATGGAATCGAAACGAGATTCATAGAATCTGAGGTGTTTGAGGCAATTAAGAAGCTGGGGCAGGACAAAGCCCCAGGGCCAGACAGTCTACCAATTTTCTTCTTCAAAATCTACTGGGAAATTATCAAAGATGACTTATTGAATATATCTCACGAGCTATACGACGAAGTAGCTAATTTGGAGAGGTCAAATTATGCTACGATTGTTCTCGTCCGTAAGAAAAGCGAGGTTATCACACACGAAGACCTCAGGCCTATAAGCCTGCTGAACGGATCGTTCAAAATAATCACGAAGGTCTTAGCACAAAGATTAGCACCTAACCTTAACGATATCATCGACTAATCGCAGAGCGGCTTCATAAGTGGAAGGGATATCATAGACAGCATAGCCTCTGCCCATGAAATTGTATCCCGAGGTCACAAAGCAAAAGAGGACGGCTTCATCCTAAACCTTGGTTTTCAGAAAGCTTACGATTCGGTATCATGGGACTGCATGGAGGAAGCTCTAGTACTTAAAGGGTTCGGTACAAAATGGAGATTATGGATGAAAATGTGCATTCGCGGCGGAAAATCGACCATCCAGGTGAATGGTTGGCAAGGTAGAGAGATTGTCTGTAAAAGAGGTCTTCGTCAAGGGGACCCATTATCATCCTTTTTTTTCGCAATTGTGGCAGACGGACTAGCGGAAATAATAAGAAGAGTTATGGAAAACAACACTATCAAAGGGATTAAGATCAAAGGAATCACTCAGCCAATGTCGATTCTACAATACGCAGACGACACAATTCTCTTTGGTAAAGCAACTGTGGAAGAAGCGGTTGCCATTAAGACGGTTTTGGCTTGTTTTCAGGGATGGTCAGGTCTGCAAGTGAACTTAAATAAGACTAGCATCATCCCGATCCACGAGCAGCTGTCGACGACGTGTAAGGATATTATGGAAATTTTAGAATGCAAGATCAGCAAATACCCAATCAAATACCTGGGTACGCCAATTAAGCTGGGAGTTCTATTGAAGGAAGATTGGAATTTCATTATCGCAAAGATTGAAAAGAAGCTAGCAGGGTGGCAGAGTAGGTTCCTTTCTCTTGGCGGAAGGATAATCCTGCTAAACTCTGTTCTTAGCGCGATTCCGCTATACCTGATGTCCATCTACGAGCTGCCTAAGTGGGTCATCAACAGGATAGATAAACTGCGTAGAAGATTTTTATGGAAAGGCACGGGTGAGGGAAACAAAGGTTTCCACCTGGTTAATTGGGAAAGAGTCTGCAAACGAAGGGAATTTGGAGGATTGGGTATTGTAAATCTTCATGACATGAACAAAGCTCTGCTCTGTAAGTGGTGGTGGAAGATCACTAACAAGCACAAAGGTTGGTGGAGCCACTCATTCGAACTCTTTCGCAAGAGATGGAAATTCCGATTCGGAGGAAGAAGTCCATCGGCAAAAGTGTCTCTCATCTGGAAGGGGATATCTTCCATACCAACACCACTTGCAAAGTAGGAAATGGGAAAAACACCAGATTTTGGAAAGACAAATGGTGTGGTAACACAACGCTGCAAAACCAATTCCCACTAGCAGCGGAAGCTACACAGAACTTAGACCTCTCAGTGGCAGACATTCGAAAGAGCGGCAAACTAAAATTTATAGTTTCCCACAATATTTCAACAGAGAGCAGAGTTCAATTCGAAGAGCTGAATAATCGGATCCTTCAAGAAGGGGGACAGGCTAATAGTTTTAGCGACGAAAGATGGTGGGATGGGGACAACTCAAAAGTATTCACGGTATCATCCATGTATAAATGGATCAATGATGGAGGTACGAGATGTCAAGTTCAATCTGTTATTTGGGGAGCCAAGGTACCGTACAGAGTGAAGGTCTTCTGTTGGTTAGCTCATAGTAATGCGATCCTATCCAAAGTTAACCTTAAGAAGAGGATTATGCGAGTCGATGTTACCTGCGAGACGTGCCTTGCTACTGAAGAAGACGTAGACCACATCCTCTTTCGATGCCAAAAAGCTCGCCTTACTTGGGAAATTATTTGTAGGGGTTTTGGGTGTAATCAGGTTCCTAACTCAATCATTGACATATGGGTGCACATTAGAGATTCGCACATCAAACTAGAAGATAGGAAGGCTTGAGACATAGCAATAGCTGCCTCAATCTGGAACCTATGGCTAGAAAGAAATGATTTATTTTTTCGCAAGAAAGTTTATAGATTTCCTTACTCAATGAATAAAATGTTCCTTTTGATTCATGATTGGGCAGGTGCACAGGAGCATAGGGAGAGTGGTCCAGAATGGCGAGCCCTTTGTCGTTTTATGTACTTTTATTTCTGTTGTAGTTTGATTCTGATGTTTAGATTGTGTTGTTTTGCTTTATTCCGCTGCTCTGTCAGCTTATCTGTAATATTGGTACTTTGTAATGCTTTGTTTTCTTAATTCTCATTAATGAAACGATGACTTCGGTCATCCTTTTATCCAAAAAAAAAGGAAAAAAAAAAGTTAAATAAATAAAAAAACCTGCTCCATATTAAACACCGTCTCTCTCCTCAACCCCAATTCACCTCCTCCCCCATTCCGCTCCTTCTCAATCCGCCACGGCGCCACCGCAAACGCATCCGACGTGGCAATCCGTACAGGCGTCGGATGACGTCACCTCTGACCACCACCGCCGCCGCCAATTACGACGAAGAGGCGGCGATCGTTACCGAGGATCGCGTTGCCGACGACCAGATCGACCTCGGTTACTCCGATTTCAAAACCGGTCAGTTTTTTCTCAGATCGATTCTTTGAAAATTTTAGGTGGTTTATGATAAGTTTTGAATATTATTTTTTCATGTAATTTTTTCCCCAATTTTGTTAAGGTTATGATAACTTTAGTTTTGTTCTTTTTTTTAGTAAAGTTTGAAGTAGAGTCAGATTCCACAGATCATAAATTCAGATGGGAAAAGAATTAGGCATGTTTCTTCAAATATGTGGTAGTATACAAGTTTTTGGATCAATTTCCGGAGTGATAAGGAAAAAAGTGATTTTTGTAAGTGGAGACAATGCATTTGGTATATCTGTTATCAATGTTAAGTGGATGGAGTGTGGGAGGTGGTCGTAATCCACCATTGACGAATTGTTGTTGGAAAATTTAAGTCCTAGACTAACAATAATGTTTGAACTATGGGAGGGCTCCGAAGAGTCTTATTTGTCCCCATAACGACCTCTGCCAATTTATAGTATGTGGACAAGATTTTTTTATTTTTTGTTTTGATATAATAGATGGAAAATACCCCAGCCAAGTTAATACAAAACAAAAATGGATGAAAGTTGCAGATAACAACCCTACAACATCCTGAACAAGAGCTAAGAGCCAATTACAAACCCCCTTTCAAAAGGCTAAAATTTTAAAAAACCCCACTGAAGTATTGGTCATTTAAAAAAAAAACCCACTAAATTTTTTAAATAAAAAAACCTCACCAAACTATGTTTTTAACACAAATTTGTTTTAAAAAACCCCACTCACCCATGTCTGGAAAACGTAATTGAGTGAGGTTTTTTTTGAAAAAAATGCAGTGATTTTTTTAAAAAAAAGACCAATACTTCAGTGGGTTTTTTTAAAAAAAATTTAGCCCTTACAAAAAGGTATAAAAGATAAGCTACAAAGAGAGGATGTCCATGGCCATAATACAAAAAATATTAGTGCTTCTGCGAAAGACATTAGAATTATGCAGCTTCATCGTCAGTGAGTTGAATAGCGGTATTTGAGGAAGACCTTGTAATAGAATTGGAATCCCCAACAATAGGTGATGAAGCGAGACATAGTAGCCTGCAAAACAGAAAAGTTCGCATTAGCTTTCTTGGTAGCTAGGAGAATAGTTGTCCAAAGAGAAACAAGATAATAAATGGAAACCAAGAGTTTAACAACATCAGAAGTCTTTCTAATTGTTATACATACAAGCACCAAGACGAACCAAGAGAAGAAACCAAACAATAATATATTTAACAAAATGCAAGTATAAAGTAAAGAACACAACGATATGGTAACGCAGTTCGGCAAAGCCTACGTCCGCGGAGTAGCAAGAACTACCTAAATCCACTATAGCATTGGAGGTTACAAAGGTACAAGAGAGCTTTCAAACTCTCACAAATGGAAGCTCACAAAAGCACCAGACTTCTCATACATTAACAGTTTTTCTCTCTCAAGATTGGAACTCTCACACTTTTCTTGTTATTCAAACGCCCCGTAGGGGCTTCCTTATAAAGCCAGGGCTATGACTATCCCAACGGTCTTCATTAATGCAAGAATTCAAAAGGACCCCACTGATAGCCAAATGAGTTGGAGAAACCAATAGCCAAATTGCACTAATTATGTGCCTGTATCCATGCATGGTGGAAGACCAAAGAACTCCACCAAGAGCCCAGTCAAGAGAGAGCCAAATCAAGCCATTTATTTCACAATCTCCACCTTGGCTAGATTTGCAAAAATCATCAAGAGAAAGCTGAGACAAAAATATAGTAATCATTACAAAAGCTTCATGCCAACAAATACCACAAGTTCCATATTGCTTATCTCAAGTACGCAGGATATAAGCCAAGACCAGGTAATGTTCTAACTTGACTGCAGTAACTACTTTAGTCAACATATCAGCGATTTATCTTTAGTATCAATCTTCTGAAGGATTACCTTCCCCTTTTCCATTTCATCTCGCACCTTGTGAACTCGAACATCTATATATTTGGTTCTTGAGTGATATGTCTGATGCTTTGCCAAATAAATTGCACTTTGACTATCGCAATGACCATCCTCCTGCTTTTGTTGAACCTCAAATTCATTAATTAGTCCATGTAACCATAGAGCATCCTTTACGGCTTATGCTGTAGCCATATATTTGGCTTTTGTTGTTGACAAAGCAACTGTATCCTGTAAAACAAACCTTCAACTAAGTGGCCCTTAAGCCATAGTATACAAATAGCCTGTAGTAGACCGTCTTCTATCCAAATCACCTGCATAGTCAGAATCAACATATCCCACAGCAAGATTTCCAAAATCAGAATACTTTTTCTCAAAACACAAACCAACATTTCTACTCCCATGTAAGTATCTCAAAATCCATTTCGCAGCATCCCAATGCTCTTTACCCGGATTATGCATATAGCGGCTCACCATACCAACAGCGTGTGCAATGTCCGGCCTTGAACAAACCATAGCATACATCAGAGAGCCACAAATTAGAGTATGGAAAATTTGCCACATGATGCTTTTATTTTTCAGTTTTAGGACATAGTTAGGAACTAAGTTTGAAATGAGGAGCCAAAGAAGTACTTGCTAATTTGGTTGCACTATCAACCCAAATTTCTGAAGCAAATTTTGCATGTACTATTTTTTAGTTAGAAATACCAAACCTTTAATGCGGACGCAAGTGATTTCCATTCCAAGTATCTTCTTTGCTTCACCAAGGTCCTTCATTTCAAACTCCTTCGTCATCTGTGCTTTCAACTTTTCAATTTCCTTCACATTCTTTGAAGAAATTAACATACCGTCAAACATATAACAACAAATATATGAAAGACCCATCTTGTAACTTTTTGAAATAAATACAATGATCATATCTGCTTCTAAAATAACATACTCACTTCATCAAAAGTCACTTTTCTACTGATTACAAGTTTTTTTTTTAAACTCTGGGCACCATAACTTGTAACCTTTAACACCACTGCTAAAACCAACAAAAATAGCCTCGTTGGCTCGGGGTCAAGTTTACTTTCAGTCACATGAAAATAAACTGGGCAACCAAAAATATGCAAATAATCATAATCAGAAGCAGGTTTTCTAGTCCATACCTCAATGGGTGTTTTACCCTGAATTGTAGCCGAAGGTAGACGGTTGACAATATGACATGCATAGTTGATTGCCTCTACCTAAAATGACTTGCTCATATCATACTGTGCTAACATGCATCTCACTTTCTCAAGCAGTGTTCTGTTTAATCTCTTGGCAACTCCATTTTGTTGAGGAGTTCCAGGAACGGTGAAATGCCTCACAATGTCTTCTTCTTTGCGAACTCTCTGAAATGGGTGAGAAGTATATTTTTTTGCAAAATATTAATTTTTCTATTGGTCTGATTTTCAACCATTTTCTTCCAATTTAAGAAAATGCCCAATACCTCTTCTTTGTGCCTCATTGTATAAACCCAAGCTCTTCTAGATTAATCATCAATAAAAGAAACAAACCAATGCTTACCGATCATTGAAGCTATCTTCGTTGGTCCCCAAACATCAGAGTGCACATAGTCAAGGATATTGTTAGTCTGATGTATACAAGTGTCAAATTTTATCCTGGTTTGTTTGCCTAAAACACAATGCTCGTAGAAGTCAAGCTTGCAAGTTCTAGATCCTTTCAACAACCCCTGCTTCACAAGCCCTTGAAGAGCTTTTTCACCCGCATGCCCAAGTCTCATATGCCACAATCTAGTAGTGTCAGGATCGACCCTTTCAGAATGGGTGGCTGCTTCTTGCCCTGTAACAAATACAAATTTTCCTGCCTTGTTCCCCTCATCACAACCATTGCTCCCGTAGTTACTTTAAGAGCACCATTAGACATATAAGTGCCCAATGAAATTAAATTACTTTTCAAATCACGAACATACCACACATTTGTTACATCTCTAATAACACCATCATGGAGTTTCAACTTAATTGTTCCAACTCCCCTTTTAAAACATGCATAATTATCACCCAACAAAGCAGTTCCATTTATTTTAGGATTTAAAATAGTAAACCAATCACGATTTGGACACATATGCTGAGAACAACCGGAATCTAAAATCCACTTATCAGAATCACAAGTAAATGCAGCAGCCAAAGCGAAAACAAATTCATCATCACCGGATGCAATATTAGCGCTACTAGAAGATTTATTTTTCTTTTGCAATTTAGAGCAATCCTTTTTCAAATGGCCTTTATTATGACAAAAAGCACATTCATCTTCTAAATCACTCATATTTTTATAGTGTCCTCATGGGCGAGACTGTGACCTATTTCTACCAATTTTTTTTCTTCTTTCAACTGATCTACCTCTAACAACCAAGACATCTGAGGTAATCTTTTGTTTATCAATATGTCTAACTTCATGATTCATCAGTGCATTTGACACTTCTTCAAATTTAATTGTCTTTACCGTAAGTTACTGTGGTGGCCAAATGATCATATGGGCCAGGAAACAAATTCAATAATATTAAGGCTTTATCTTCATCCATAATGTCCTCATCCAAATTTAATTGATCGACAATTAACTTGTTAAATGCATCAAGGTGTTTAATCATTTTCGTACCTTCTTTGTTATGAAATCGGTACAGCTGTTTCTTCAGATATAGACGATTCTCGATGCTTTTTGTCATGAACTTGTCTTCTAATTTTTCCCATAACTCCTTGGCCAATGCCTCTCGCATCACAAAGTACTTATGGGCTTTACCTAGGCACAAACAAATCGTCGAGCAAGCCAACAACCGATTTATCTTCTGCCAATCTAAGTCTGACATCGTCTCCGGTTTATTTTCCAACGCTATGTCCAAATCTTGTTGAGCCAAGACATCTTTAACCTCACACTGCCACATACCAAAGTTGTTAGTTCCATCAAATTTTTCTACCTCAAATTTAGCATTCTGTACCGTAGTCCTTGCAACCCGATTGTTTCCCTTTTGTTCGTTAGTCATCTTTGCTTGTTGGATGTAAAACCCACTCTGATACCACTTGTTGTACCTACAAGCACCAAGACGAACCAAGAGACGAAACCAAATAATAATATATTTAACAAAAATGCAAGAATAAAGTAAAGAACACAACGGTATGGTAACGCGGTTTGGCAAAGCCTACATCTTCGGAGTAGCAAGAACTACCTAAATCCACTATAGCAATGGAGGTTACAAAGGTACAAGAGATCGCTCAACTCTCACAAATGGAAGCTCACAAAAGCACCAGGCTTCTCACACATTAACTGTTTTTCTCTCTCAAGATTAGAACTCTCTCACACTTTTCTTATTATTCGAAAGCCGTGTATGGGCTTCCTTATATAGCCAGGGCTATGGCTATCCCAAAGGTCTTCATTAATGCAAGAATTCAAAAAGACTCCACTGATAGCCAAATGAGTTGGAGAAACTAACAGCCAAATGCACTAATTATGTGCCTATATCCATGCATGGTAGAAGACCAAAGAACTCCACTAAGGGCCCAGCCAAGAGGGAGCCAAATTTTATTTCACAGTAATAACAATCCTTTGATTCTTCTCATTCCATGTCACCCAAATGAGGGCCATCATCGCCGTGTCCTACTCCACTCTAATAGAAGCTGTACTCTTTTCTCCATTATCCCTACCATGATTCAACAGATGAAGGAAAACCCCTTATCTTCTAGTTTGCACATAAGATAAATTTGTTTAACAAAGGAACATCTAAGAAACAAGTGAGCTGCACATTCATTTCCAACATTGTATAAGATACATTTTGACAAATGGCTAAATGTCTATTGTTAAAATTATCCACAAACAACAACTTGTTATGCAATGTTAGCCAATCTAAAATTCAACTTTTAAAGGAGCAACATTTTGGCATACGTGTATGTAAAATTGACATAACTCACTTCCAGAATTAAGAAAATGATAGAAAGACTTAACATTAAAAATTCTAGAAGAGGTATGTCTTCATTTAACACCGTTCCTAGGCTTCCAAGAATATAGGTTGAGAGTACGAAAAGTCTACTAATAAAATAATGACCGATTAGTAGACTTTTTTGACTATGCTAAACCTATTAGTAGAGAATAATGGAGAAGTTGCGTGAGAAACTCATTATACCTAATTAAAATAGCTCAGGATAAGATGCAAGAGAACATTCACCAATCCATATATTAGTAAAAGAAAAACTTTTTAAGGGATAACAGGGTATAGGGTTGTAAATCGGACTGGATGAGATTGGACAACCATATGTTCAAGCTCGGACCGAAATTCTGCTCGGACGGGCTTATGTCCTGCTCGGTCCAGGTGGGACAAAATTTTTATAGTCCGGACTCGGTTCGTTATAAAAGCAGAAGACTATGTTTGTTCGGACGGACAGAACTCGGACCGGACTCGGTAAAGTATCGGATCTAATAATTTGTTCAACTTCGGTTCGTATAACAGTTCGGATGGTCCACGGTCGGGCCATTTCTCGGGTTGGACTTGGATGGACGACATACCGTCCTGTTCATTTTACAACCCTAACAGGGTACACCCGTGGGTACTCACTAATTTTAAGGGTATATCCGCGGGTACATGCTAATTTTAAGGGATTTATTATTAAAAGGAAAACTTTTTTCTTCTCCAGTCTGCGTCATTTTGCTACTCAAATCAACTGAAAGTAAAACAAAATACAAGGAGACAAAATTCAATATCTCAAGAATTGAGGATGAAAGGTCAATTGGAATCTAATGGCTTCCAAAAGAAAAAAGAAAATCATGATATGGGCATCTATTTGGCTTCTTCCTCTGCTTGAAGAGATTGAAAAGACTCTTAAAACCTTGACAGACAGCCATGAACAGTGGATTGGAGTTGCAGGACAAAGAGAGAAGAGAAGCTGAGTGATTAAGAAGAAAAGAGTGGTAGAAGAAGAGACAGTGCAGTGGAAAGGACAAAGGAGGTGTGATGGGGATGGGCTGGTTGATGATAATGATGAAAGAAGAGGGATAAATGCATCAAAGAAACCCTAGATCTAGATGTAATTTGATTTCTTCATCTGGGTTTGGCTTAGGATATGGGTTAATGGGTTTGTAAAGTTAGACATTTAGTTTGTAAATTATACTGGATATTGGGTTTTTATATTTTTGGATAGTGGTTATAAAAATCAATATTTTAACTGAATAAAAAAATATGGGTACCTGTGGGTATCTGCTGGCATACTTGACCTGACCTGCAAAAAATACGGGCTGGGTCAAGTACGGATCAACTTCCAGAATTTTTAATTTTCGACCAGGCTCATTTGGGTACTACCGACGGGTACCAAAACCGTTTGCCACCTCTAATGATAATTTCAAAAGGGATGTGTGAAATTGTCAAAGTTAATGTGCGTCACTGAACTTGAATTTCTTGGACACTTCTACTGCCTGTGTTTTTCACTTTTTCTCCTTTCTTCGAGTTATAGGAGTTAGTTTAACATTTTTGAATATTTTGTGGTTATTAATGTGACCAATTTTCTGTATTTGCATGTGAATGGCTCACTTTTTTCTCATGCACATATTGCAGTTAGTGAACATTACTAAATGGCCCATGCTAAATACAATTTGCTGATTCATATACATGATTGAAATGGGTAGCAAAACTCAGTACGATGAAATAGAAAAACACTTATATGCTATATATAAGTCAATAATATGAAAGTTAGTAGCATGAGATTTTTGGGCATTGGCTGTTCTTTTTAACCGTGTGAAGAATACATGGTACACATTGTGGTATCACCTATCTAAATGAATTACTGTAAAATCTCTTCTTCTCACTCCAGTCGAAAGGAAACAGTAAGTACACTTGTTGATACACCAACTGTTTATACTGATGATATTGCTGATGATGATATTCATGTTCATCCGGATGCAAGGAAATCTGATGGAGGAGTCCAGTTTGATGCAGGTGCGATGTGTGAGAAATCTTGAAGATCAAGAGGAAGCCTGGGTATTTGAAAGATTTCGTGTAGAGTACAAGTTTAGCAGTTTATTGGGTTGTATCAGCGTATTGGTATTTCACGGGTAGTGCACATGAAATATTTGAGTGAAATGTTGGCGGGAATAAGAGAAGGGGGAATGTAACTACTTTTGTCGTGTAGCTACTATAAGTAGCAAACGATTGTAACAAACTGGGATTATGAAATGATTTGATTCTTGATTCCATCTTCTGATTTGATCTCATTCTTCCTTTGTTCTTCCCCAAATTTCCATAGCTTCTAAATTCTTGCCCCAATTTCCCAACACAATTGTACCATCTGGTGCTTTCACCGGTTTGAATTCGAGATGGCAGAGAATTCACGAACTCGATCAAATTGAATTGCTTCGTTGGAGGAGGCGATTTTGGGATTGAAGGAGTTAGCGAATATGCAAGGCCAACAAATTCATGAGCAACAAGGGATGTTAACAGAACTGACGCCCGCTTTACGGTGATGTATGCGAAAATTGATCATCATTTCAATTGTTCGTAGGGTGCTATAGAAGCGCACAGCAATGTAAGGCAATCTACACCTAATCATGTTTATTATCAAGAACCCTAGGTTAGATTTTCAAAGATTTGAAGGGGGAAATCCAATGGGTTGGCTCTTTAAAGCAAATCAATTTTTTCATTATCTTAAGACTCCTGTAGATCAGAATCTTAATATTGCTTCCTTTCATATGGATGGGAGAGCTTTAGCGTGGTTCCAACACAAATTTGATAATGGGGATATTCGGAGTTGGGAAGATTTTGTTCAACAACTTGGTATTAGATTTGGACCCTCTGCTTATGTCGATCATACGGGGTTGTTGTTCAAACTAACTCACACAACGTCGTTGACAGTTTATCAAGATGAATTTGCTGTTCTTGTTAATAAGACTAAGGGCCTATCCGAAGCTGCAATCCTAAGATTGAAACATGAGATTAGAAGAGAGGTTTTAGCTCATAAACCATCTTCTTTGGCTGATGCAATAGGTTTGGCAAGGTTGCAGGATGAGAAATTCCATGATCTTCTAGGCATGAGTAGTAGAGGAGGGGATATAGACCTTCATAGCAACCTCCACCTAGTACCTTACCTCCTTTGTTACCAACCCCATCACTACTGGTGCTGCTAGTGCTCAACCAAACATATTGTCTATACGGAGAATTTCACATGTGGAATGGGTTGCTAGAAAGAAGAAGGGTCCATGCTTTAATTGTGATGAGAAATTTGTCCCAGACCATAGGTGTAAGGGACAATTTTTCTTGCTTTTGTATGATGATATTGAAGAAAATGTCAATGCTTCAACTGCTGCATATGAGGAACAAGTAGATCATCAGGCACAAGAGAGTGAATGCACTCCAGAGATATCCTTCCAAGCTCTTTCAGGCAGTCTTTTTTGAGGACTTTAAGGGTACATGGGACTATAGGAGCCACAACTGTGCAAGTGTTTGATTGATGTAGGGAGCACTAATAATTTCATACAAGGAAAGACTAGTTAAATTTCTCAATTTGCCTATATATCCTACTCACCATTTCAATGTTTTGGTGGGAAATGGTGAAGATTTGAAGTGTGAAGGATTGCACTCAGCTGTGCCAATCAAGCTACAAGGATATCCGTTTGTTATTGACTTTTATGTGCTGCCGTTGCATAGAGCTAATGTAGTGATCCTGCTAAAAATAGGGTTAAATCGAAACCGTTCAAATCGGGCACGAATCTTAAAGCTCAGGGGTAAAATGGTAATTTCACCTATAAACGGGTCTGAAATGGGAACTGGGTCTTTCGTCAAAGCCCAATAACCCACAAATGGATCTGTCTTACTGGGTACGGGTTCCAACCCGTAAGAAACCCAGTCTGACTGGATAGGAGAGGATTCAGATTCATGATTATCCTCAAACAGTGGTTTTAACCACTTCTATCCATTTACATCGGGAAGTGGGGATTTGATCTTATTTCGAAACTGACTCCTAAGGCGGCTATAAATACCCCTCTCCCCCACTGTTACGAGGTAATCAATCTTTTGCCAATTAAAGCTCTTTCTTAATCATTCAGATTACTGACAAGAGCGTCGGAGGGTGCGTCGCTGGAATCAACCCCGGTGTCTCGCATTTTTTGCAGGTTAACGGCGAAAGGATCTCGGTCAAACTCTGGTGAAGTCTTTTAGGTTTGGCTATTCACCTTCCCTCGAATCCACAAATCTATATGTTTGCCCCCACACCGATTTTAGCGGCAACAGATTGGCGCCGTCTGTGGGAAAACTCGGTTAGCAGTCCAACCTCTTCTATCGGTCAAGACCGCCTCCAGCCATGCCACCAAGGAAAGTAAGATCTACAGCCTCCAACCGTAGACCCACTCCCATTCCTCCCCAACCGCAACCGGAGGCTCCCCTCCAACCCGTCCAGCAACAAGGACAGCTCCCTCCTCAACCTGTTCCGCCGCTACAGCAGGGGCAGCCTCCTCTTCAAAATTCTCAACCCCAGCAGGCTCAACTCGGGCCCCAGATGGTTGGCGTAGGGACCTCTCGTCCTGATCCCCAGAAACAACCTTTTCACCGCGATCATATCTCGGTTCATAACCCTTTCACCGACTCCATGGCATCCCATAACCCTCGGCCATCAGAAGATCTCCGCAACATCATAATCAATTGGCAGAAGGAGGAAGACCTTCGCCGCCATTTGGATGAGAGGCGGGCCCGAGAGGGAGGCTCCCGCTCAGAACGTCCAAAGGCGCGATCTCCTCGCCGCCGCGACCGCATGAGGTCCCATTCTCCTAGGAGGCGGAGGGAGTCCCCCGAGTACTGTCGAAGGGGAAACCGTTCTCCCGCTAGTCGACAGGCCCAGAGGGACCAGAACGAACCCATCACCAGAGCAGAATTCCAAGACTTTCAGGCAGCAGTCTTGCGGGCTCTCAATGTCCCGCCAAACAACAACAATAATATTCAGAGGGTCCTCACTCCTGAGCCGGTTCGAAGCCCTCGCCATCGGTCCCAAAGTCCTCCTCAAGCTCCGAGCTACCGCCATCACATTCCCAGTCCTCACCAGTCTCCGAGCTACCGTCGCCGTAGCCCACGTTCCCCTTCGTACGAAGATGAGTTCAAAGGCTCACTAGGGTACCGTCGAAGGGAGGACGCTGTCTACCACCGTCTCCACGAGATGGAGAGGCGCCTCGGTCAACTCGATAGGGACGAGGAACTAAGAGGGAGGACCCTTCGTCCAAGCAGGCCTCCATTCTCTCGCCCCATCGGCAAATTTCAAGCCTCCACAGTTCAAGACATACACGGGGGAATCAGACCCCATGGATCACATCGAGAGTTTCAAAACTCTCATGATGATCCATCAGGCCTCCGATGCCCTCCTATGCAAGACCTTTCTGGCCACTCTCAAAGGCCCGGCTCGGAAATGGTACTCCCGCCTCGCCCCGTCCTCCATCTTCTCCTTCGACCAGTTCGAGGCCCTTTTCATAACCCATTTCGTGAGCAGCCGCTGCTCCGAAAAGACGAGTATTTCACTACTCTTTCTTAGTCAGAAGAAGGGCGAGAAACTGAGGGACTATGTCAAGCGGTTTACCGCGGAGGCCAGGTCCATCGCCTCCCTCGATTAGTCGGTCGCCTCGGCCGCCTTTCAATCCAATGTCCTCAATGCTGACCTCCGGTCGTCCCTAGCCAAGAAGCCCTCGCGAGACTTCTCCGAGCTTCTTCTCAGAAGCGAGAAGTACATCCGGGCGGAGGAAGCTGTGCACCGCCCTACATTCGAGGGGTCCTCTTCTGGAAGTAAGAGGAAGGCCGTTGAAGACGAGGGAGCTAAAAAGCTCCAAAAGGACAACATGGGTCAGCGTCGTCCACCCCCCAGATTTGAGAAATTCACCCTTCTCAACGCCAATGTCTCGGCCATTCTGATGGAGGTTGAGAAAGAAGAAATTCTACTTTCTGCCCCAAAGATGAACACTCCTGGAAAGAAGAGGGATAAGGAGAAGTGGTGCCGCTACCATCGAGACCACGGCCACGACACCAATGACTGTTGGGCTCCGAAAAATAAGATCGAAGCCCTCATTCAGAGAGGGTCGCACGCCAAACTTGTAAAAAAGGACCGGGCCGGTCCTCCACCTCCCAGGGGGGCTAACAAGCGGCCCGAGAGGTGCGAGGAGACTCCCGACTTCGAGGAAGAGCGCATCTTGCACCTCATCCACGGAGGCCCAATGGGAGGAACTTCTAACTCCTCCCGAAAAGCCTTCGTCAGGAAAGTCAATTCGGTGCATAGCCTCCCCCCTCCCAAAGGTCTTGGAGTCCCAGTTACTTTCTCGAATGATGATCTGGAGGGTGTCCGAACCCCCCACTGTGATGCATTGGTGATCAATCTTCACATGGCCAACTTCAAGGTAGAAAGGATTCTAATGGATAATGGCAGTTCTGTCAACATCCTCTTTCTAGAGGCCTTTCGAGGGCTCCAATTATCGAGGGACAGGCTCAAGCCTGCCGGTTACATTCTCCATGGGTTCACGGGAGTACCAGTGACGATCGAGGGTGTTATTACCCTCGACGTAACCGCTGGCAAAGCTCCTACTACCCGAACGGAGCCGATTGACTTCATGGTGGTTGACGTCCAAGCCGCCTATAATGTGATCCTAGGTCGACCGGGCCTAGCTACTTTAGAAAACATCCCATCAGCTTACCATCTAAAGATGAAGTTTCCCACCAAGGTCGGCATGGGAGAAGTGAGGGGAAGTCAGGAAACGGCCCGCAAATGCTATATGACCTCGACCGGAGGACCCGTCCTTTCCCTCGAGGCCCTTGAAATTCCCCAGGGGAACACCCAGCCTATGTCAGTACCGGTAGACGAGCTAGAGGAAGTGCTTTTCTCGGAGGAAGTTCCGACCCGCAAATTCTTAATCAGCCAAACCCTCCCTTCTGCCCTCTGTGCCGACATAGTCCAGTGCATCAAGAGAAACCGTGACCTCTTCGCTTGGACAGCAGCCGACATGCCGGCTCCGAAGAGCTCCTCGTCCACCATCTAAGTGTCGCTCCGGGGGCCAGACCGGTCCAGCAGAAGAGGCGCAAGTTTGCCCCCGAGTGCCAGCAGGCCATAAAGGAGGTGGAGAAGCCCCTCAAAGCCCGGTTCATACAGGAGGTCAACTATCCAGAGTGGCTCTCCAACGTTGTGATGGTTAAAATGGCCAATGGAAGTTGGAGGATCTGTATCGATTTCACAGATTTAAACAAGGCATGCCCCAAGGATCCTTTTCCACTCCTTAGCATCGACACCTTGATCGACGCCACTTCGGGCCATGAGCTGCTGAGCTTCATGGACGCATTCTCCGGATACAACCAAATCCGAATGTTCCCCCCAGATATCCCGAAGACGTCCTTCGTCACGGATCAAGGCCTCTACTGCTATAGAGTGATGCCCTTCGGGCTTAAAAATGCTGGTGCCACTTACCAACATCTCGTCAATAAGGTCTTCAAAAATTAGATCGGGCGGAACATGGAGGTTTACGTCGACGATATGTTGGTGAAAAGCATCAATGGGTCTGATCATGTCGCCGACCTCCAAGAGGCCTTTGACGTGCTAAGGAGACATAACATGAGACTAAACCCGAATAAATGTCCATTCGGGGTCTCATTGGGTAAGTTCTTGGGTTTTATGGTCAGCCAGAGGGGGATTGAAGCCAACCCTGAGAAGATAAAGGCCATACTCAATATGGCTCCCCCCTCAAACGTGAAAGAAGTGCAAAAGCTCACCGGGCGCCTCGTGGCTATAGGGCGCTTCCTCTCCAAGTTCGGGGAAAAGTCTCCCTTTCTTCAAAGCCCTCAGAGGGGCTAAGGGCTTCGAGTGGGGCCAGCAGCAGCAAGAGTCGTTTGACCAACTCAAAGCCTACTTGGTCAACTCCCACTCCTCAGCATGCCAACACCCGGGGAAATCCTTTACCTCTACCTCGCCGCCTCCGAACAGACCCTCAGTGCTGTCCTAGTAAGGGAAGAAGACAAGACGCAGAAACCTATCTACTACGTGAGCAAGGTCCTTAGAGATGCCGAGCTCCGTTATCCGAGGTTGGAGAAGATAGCCTATGTCCTGATTATGGCGGCCCGAAAGCTTTGTCCCAATTTCCAATCCCATTCGGTGGTCGTCCTCACCGACCAGCCGCTCAAGCAGGTTCTGTATAAGCCCGAGACCTCCGAACGTCTCATGAAGTGGTCAATCGAGCTGAGTCAACACGACATATCCTATCAGCCTTGGACCGCTATCAAAGCTCAAGCGCTAGTCGAGTTCATAGTGGAAAGCACGATCCCTAAAGTCAGTCAAGCGGCAAATGGGCCACCCATCTGGACGGTGTATGTGGATGGGTCTTCTTGCGTCGAAGGGAGCGGCGTCGGAGTTATCCTGGCAGGCCCAGATGACTTCATCCTCCAATACTCCCTCCGCATTAATTTCAAGGCTTCCAACAACGAGGCCGAGTACGAAGCCCTCATAGCGGGCTTGGGCATGGCTCGCAAAGCAGGGACGAAGCGTGTTCGAATGTTCACCGACTCTCAGCTCGTGTTGAATCAGGTCTTGGGAGAATACGAGGCACGAGACGACTGTATGGCCAAGTACCTAGCTAAGGTCAAAAGTCTCATGGCTTCATTCGAGGAAGCACAACTCCAGCAGATCCCCCGAGAGGAAAATGCCCAGGCAGATGCCCTCTCGAAACTAGCCTCTTCCTCCCTCCAAGGGCTCGAGCAGACCGTCTTGATTGAAGTTCTACTAAGGCCCAGCATCGAAGAAGAAGCCCCCGAATCAATGGAGTCGCTGCCGGTCCAACTCGAAAATAACTGGATGAGGCCTCTAGTTGAGCTCCTCAGAGACGGGAGCCTGCCCCAAGATCCCAAAGAAGCTCACCGAATCCGAACAAGAGCGGAGCGGTACACCCTCATTGAGGGAGTCTTGTACAAATGCTCCTACACCCAAGTAGATGGCCGACCCTACTTGAGATGTCTCTTTCAGAAGAAGCCCTGTATGCTCTGAAAGAACTCCACGAAGGGATAGGCGGAGCCCATTCGGGATCAAGGTCCCTCGCCCGCAAAGTCTTGAATTATAGGTACTTCTGGCCTACCCTCCTTCGGGACGCCGAGCAACATGTCCGACAATGTGGCCCTTGTCAACAATTCTCCACTATCCGTCACCTACCGCAAGCTCAACTCTCTTCCCTCTCAAGTGCCACCCCCTTCGCAATGTGGGGAATGGACCTGCTAGGTCCGTTCCCACCGGCTCCAGGCCAGCTCAAGTTTATAGTTGTGGCGATCGACTATTTCTCCAAGTGGATTGAGGCCGAACCACTAGCAACTATTACTGAGAACAGGGTGCAATAGTTCTTCTGGAAGAACGTGATCTGCAGGTGTGGCATACCCCGAGTCTTGGTGACAGACAACGGAACACAATTTGCGGGGGCAACGTTCCGCTCTTTTTGTGAAGACCTTGGCATTCAGCAACAATTATTCTCTGTCTCCCACCATCAATCCAATGGCCAAGTAAAGAATGCCAATAGGCAAATCCTCTCGGGCATCAAGAAAAGACTAAGTAAGTCGGCTAAAGGATTGTGGGTAGAGCAGCTTCCTAACGTACTGTGGAACTACCGCACTACAAAGAGAACCCTCACAGGAGTCTCCCTTCAACCTCACCTACGGTTCCGAGGCAGTATTCCCCTTAGAGGTTGGTTTGCCATCCCCCTGCCTAATTGCGTGCAATGAAGAGCAAAACGCAAAGGAGCTCCGAGCCAATCTGTATCTCATCGATGAACTCCGCGAGAGAGCCTCGATCCGCCAAGAGAATTATCGAAGAAGGATTGAGCAATCCTACAACAGAAGAGTCCGTCCTACGGACCTTAAGGAGGGGGACTTAGTCCTCAGGAAGCTAGCCATCTCGTTCCCCAGCAAAAGGAGCGAGCTAGCTCCAAATTGGGAAGGACCATACAAGGTCTCCAGAGTAGTTCACCCCAGAGCGTACCAACTTGAAGACCTCGGGGGCAGGAAGGTACGAAGAACATGGAACGTCGATCATTTACCGAAGTACCAAGAGGGTGTTTGAACACCTCTCCAAGCACCATCAGTTTTAAGGCTATTCTATTTGTTTTTCCATTGTAACAACGGCTCGCAACTTAGAAGCGGCCGATTAGCAATATTTAATAAAGAGTTTCTTTTGACTAATAATTCTCTTGTGCTCAGTTTATCTCTGTTTAATACCCCAACTGTATTGGTTTAAACGACGAGTTCAGAGTCCAACACTTGGCTCGACTTCGCTTCACTAACTTGCTCATAAGCGAGTTAGAAGTGGTTCGTCATTTGGAACTGCTCCCACAACCATTGAATCTCTCTTAAACGACGAGTTCGGAGTCCAACACTTGGCTCGACTCCGCTTCATCAACTTGCTCATAAGCGAGTTAGAAGTGGTTCACCATTCGGAACTGCTCCCACAACCGTTGAATCTCTCTTAAACGACAAGTTCGGAGTCCAACACTTGGCTTGACTCCGCTTCACCAACTTGCTTATAAGCGAGTTAGAAGTGGTTCGCCATTCGGAACTGCTCCCACAACCGTTGAATCTCTCTTAATTCTTAAACGACGAGTTCGGAGTCCAACATTTGGCTCGACTCCGCTTCATCAACTTGCTCATAAGCGAGTTAAAAGTGGTTTGCCATTCGGAACTGCTCCCACAACCGTTGAATCTCTCTTAAACGACGAGTTCTGAGTCCAACACTTGGCTCGACTCCGCTTCATCAACTTGCTCATAAGCGAGTTAGAAGTGGTTCGCCATTTGGAACCGCTCCCACAACCGTTGAATCTCTCTTAAACGACGAGTTCGAAGTCCAATACTTGGCTCGACTCCGCTTCACCAACTTGCTCATAAGCGAGTTAGAAGTGGTTTGCCATTTGGAACTGCTCCCACAATCGTTGAATCTCTTTTAAACGACGAGTTCGGAGTCCAACACTTGGTTCGACTCCGCTTCATCAACTTGCTCATAAGCGAGTTAGAGGTGGTTCGCCATTCGAAACTGTTCCCACAACTGTTGAATCTCTTTTAAACGACGAGTTCGAAGTCCAACACTTGGCTCGACTCCGCTTCATCAACTTGCTCATAAGCGAGTTAGAAGTGGTTCGCCATTCGGAACTGCTCCCACAACCAATTGAATCTCTCTTAAACGATGAGTTCGGAGTCCAACACTTGGCTCGACTCCGCTTCACCAACTTGCTCATAAGCGAGTTAGAAGTGGTTCGCCATTCGGAATTGTTCCCACAACCGTTGATTATCGAAACTAACACTACCAAAGCACAAATTAACGCTTGCAAAAAGTTATTTCTTTATTTCACGAAAGACCAATCAAGGATACAACTCTTAAGCTGGCATACAAGTCTCACACAAGACTAAAAGTTCGTATAACACAAGTCTTGAGACTACAAAATCACTCTACTTAGGACGAGGGATACTCCTCCGCAGCGTCACTCGAGGTCGACGAGCTACACGTTGCATTCTCTCCGTCTCCCCTGAAGACTGTACACCAGCAGATTGGGTTGCGCCTTCGGCTCCCAATCTAACCGTAGCACCGCTTGACGAACCAGCAACCCCACTTTGCGTGTCTCCAGGCCTTCGCACCAGAGACGGTGACCAGCGTGCAAACTCGTGAAAAGCTCTCCCTGGGGCATATTCCTTCCGAGGATAAGAGACACTCCTAACGTTGCTTCCCTCAGTCAACCGCCGAAGGTGCAAGTTCTCCGCCTCTAACTCAATCACCTGCTCTTTAAGTGCTTCATCAGTCACTTTGATCTTGAAGCGGGATAAACGACTCGAACCACCCCCATGCGGAGCCTCCGAGATGTCCCTCCGAAGTTGTGTTGCCTCCATAGTCTTCTCAAGCACCACATTTTTTAGCTCGTCCCTTTTAGCTCTTGTTTTGAATAGAAGACACTGAAGAGCTACTTGCCTCAGGCCATAGAGATAAGCCCATGAGGGGCATTTCTCCTCCCCTTCGGGGGGCGCCTCGCGAGCCTGCTCTTCTAATCGCTTTAGCTCGGAGTCTCGTTTAGCCAGCAGCACCCTAACGTGATTTAGCTCCGACTCAGCTTGAAGAGTTTCTCGCATGTTCAAGCAAGAGCCAGCTTAGTGACACCGAGCTGTGAATGGGGTGATAATGGTTCGACTAGCTGAAAGAGTTGGAAAAATTGGCTAAGTCTAAAAGTCCAAAGTTTAAAGGCTAGGCCTAGGTGAGCATAGTGCGATACTCAAAAGTTAGATAATCAAAGAATTCAAAATATCTCCAACACTTGGTCAAAATAGAAAGTTTCATTCATACAAAAAGGCGGTGGCCAGTCCGCTATAAGGCAATACAAGAAAAGAAAACGAAAATACGAGACAACTAAAGTCACAGGGCCACCTTGGGTGGTAGCTCAGTGACAGGCTCCTCGGTGGTCGCCTCCCCTTCCTCCACCGCTCTGGCCTGGGGGTCGGCCACAGCCTCGTCACCCCCTTTTTCCACCACCACGGCCTCGGGGTCGGCCACAGCATCGTCGCCTCCTTGCTCCTCCCCCTCCTCGTCCTTGACCTCTTGATCGGCTTAGAGGTCCTCACCATCAACCGGACCCCACAGCCCGTATCCCGACCTATCAAAGCCGGGGACTCAAGCCTCGACGTGCTCGAGCGCAGTGGCGTAGGGCTTCTCCATATTCGCCATCATATGCTTCTTCGCCTCGGCCGCTATCTCCGCCCTCGTTGCCTCCACTGCCTCGTCCTTCTCCCGCATCTCCTCCTCCAAGGCCTTCTTCGCCTTTTCCCTCTCCTCGTCCGCCTTAGCCGCCTTCGAGGCGATTTTCTCGTTCGCCTGCGCCAGGGCCGCCTCCAAGTGCGCGACCTGAGCTGCCAAGAAGTTCGAGCGGCGTTGCTCCGCCTCGTACAGCTTCGCGACTCTCGCCCTCTCAGCTCGGTCCCTGTCGCATATTAACTTTAGCTCCTTCTCCTGTTTGGAATATTGCTCGAGGTGGCTGAAGTGGCATGTGATCTAAACAAAAGAGGAAAAGAAGCGATGAAAACCGAGCAAAAGACTTAGAAATTTTTTTGAGTTATCAACAAATCGACTAAGAGACTCACCGACATGGTCGCCCGAGCTATCTCGAGAGCGTCGTCGCCCGTCGTCCCCGCCTTCATTGCTGCTTGGTCCTTCGGGGTCGGAAGATGGCGCAAGGCCTGCATGCTCTTGGCCGAGTCGCCCAAGAAGCCATCGTGGTTCATCACCTGCCAGTCGGGAACGAAGAGCTTCTTGTGCCCCTAGGTCAGAATCGCTTCGGCCTTATCGGTGAGGGGCGGGGCCTCTAGCGCCAATTCCGCCGAGATTGAAAAGCCTTCGGCTGAGGGCCCGGACTGGGACGGTTGAGGAAGAGTGGTAGCCGAGGCAGATCGCTGAGGAGACGCCAGGTCTACAGTCTCGGTCACGGCGGAGGACACTTTGGTAGGTCGGCCAGACGAAGGTCCCGCGGTCGTCCTCTTCCTCTTCTTGGCGTCGGAAGCCTTATTTCGCTCGGCCATGATCGCCCTAAAGTCCATATTCGGAGCCTCTGTCAAATAGAAAAAGCGAAGTGAAGACAAAAATACACAAGGTATAGAGAGTAAACAAAAGAACAAGATGTCCGGAGCGTACTCGGGTCGATCGGACTGAGACCCGACCCGTGGAGCACTTCCTCGGTTATATCCTTTCAGCTCAGGGTCGGGAGGTTGATTAGCTTCGCCACAACTTCTGCTTCGGCCGGAGTCAACACCGGCTTGGCCTTCGCCCACTTCGGCACATCCTCCTTTCACCTGGTGGGGTATCAGATCAAAAAATACTTGCCCTACCACGACTTGATAGAGTCCAGATTCTCTATCAATTTGATGCCTTTTCGTGGCGACAAGTAGTATCGGTGCTCCGTCTTATTCATCCGGTTGATCCGATACAAACTTCGGAGAACGACGAGTTGAGGCTCCATACTGGAGCAGAAACTCGAGCACGTGGCACCACATGTTCGGCATGAACTGGATCGGGCTCAGTCCATACCACCGAAGCACTTCGGTCACAAAGGGGTGAAGGGGAAGGCGAAGGCCTGCATTCAGCGCATCGTAGGCAAAGCCGCACGTATCAGGCGTGAACGCCGTGCACGCTCGCACTCCGGGTCTGGGGAGGATTAGGGTATACTCCGGAGGTATCATGAAGCTCTTTCGTATCCGAAGCAGGTCCTCCGTCAGAACCGAGGCGATGTCGTCAACCTCGGTCACCTCCTTCGGCTCGTTCTCCTCGTACGTCTCCGATCTCCCATAAATGGCCTTCGTCAACAGGCCACCGGTATACTGCCTCACCACCCCGTGGCCTGATATCTCCGTCCGCAGCCGACCCACTTCTCCTCCCCGTCTGACGGGCTCTACCACCGTCTCGACAATTACAGACCGAGCCGCCTCCTTCCCCTTTCCCTTGGCGAGCGAAGTGACCGGCTCGACACGGCCGACCCTATTACCTCCTTCCCCCTCTCTTGGCTCAGCACTTCTGCCCCCTCCTCTTGAACGGTCGGAGCCACTAACCGCTGCTCACTCTCTCCTCCAGAGGAAGAGGCTTCACTACCCGAGGACACTCTAGATATCTTGAAAAGTATATATATATATATATATATAAACGAAAAAATATATATTTACCTTGATGTGACGTTCTCGGTCGGAATAGTTTGCCGGAAATCGCCTTGCCACGCCGCGACAGCTAGCACGACCACCCAAGAGCAAAAATCACCGCTAGCGGAGCAACTCGAGAGCAAAAGTTTCTCTGAGAGTGAAAAGTGAAAGTGGGAAAAATGATGAGGGGGGGAACTTATAGTAAAAAGAGGGCGACTCTTGGGTTTCTAACGTATTGGGCCCCACTCAAGCCCATTAAGAAGGTTAAACGACAAAATGTAGAGGGGCGGGAATAGCCCAGGTCTGGCCACGTAGCCCGGCAGTCCACGAAGCGCCGAGCTACCGAGCCACTCTGCCGAGCTACCGGGGCACTGACCTCCGCATTGGAGAAAAAATGCCTCCGAGCTCCTTGGACCGTCAGATTATCCCAAGATTCGCGCCAAAAGCCGATGGACGGCTCAGATTTTGCCACATCCACAAAACGACAAAAACACATTTTTTTGTGATCTGAGCCTCGTGCATCGTGATTCGCGCCATGATGGACGCTCCATATCTAGCCACAGCTCGGCAGCCCACGAAGCGCCGAGCTACTGAGCCACTCTGCCGAGCTACCGGGGCACCAACCTCCGTATTGAAGAAAAAATGCCTTCGAGCTCCTTGGACCGTCAGATTGTCCCAAGATTCGCGCCAAAAGCCGATGGACGACTCAAATTTCGCCATGTCCACAAAACGACAAAAACACGTTTTCTCGTGATCTGAGCCTCGTGCGTCGTGATTCGCGCCGTGATGGACGCTCTAGATCTAGCCACATAGCTCGGCAGCCCACGAAGCGCCGAGCTACCGAGCCACTCTGCCGAGCTATCGGGGCACCGACCTCCGTATTGGAGAAAAAATGCCTTCGAGCTCCTTGGACCGTCAGATTGTCCCAAGATTCGCGCCAAAAGCCGATGGACGGCTCAGATTTCGCCACGTCCACAAAACGATAAAAACACGTTTTCTCGTGATCTGAGCCTCGTGCGTCGTGATTCGCGCAGTGATGGACGCTCCAGATCTAGCCACGTAGCTCGGCAGCCCACAAAGCGCCGAGCTACCGAGCTACTCTGCCGAGCTGCCAAGATGCCCATTCGAGGAAAGGCACCCCGAGCTACAGCGCTGAGCTACCGAGCCACATCGCCGAGCTACCGGGGCACCGACCTTCGTATAGAGGAAAAAGTGCCTACGAGCTACACCAACCGTTAGATCGCTCAGAAATTCACGCCCAAGGCTGATGGACGGTCCAGATCTTGCCACGTCATAAATAGGTATAAAAATCTATTTTTTATTTATTAAATTTGAATTATTTATTTAAAAATTGCGAAAAAATTATTAAAAATTCAGGAAAATTAACTAAAAATTCTAAAAAATAATTATAAATTCGGGAAAATATTTTTGAGTCCCTGGGTAAATAATTATTGCTTAGAATAATTAATTAATGCTCTCGAAAAATAAATCACCGCTTTGCAAAATTGAATAAATGATCCGAAAAATAATTAAAAAATCGAGGAAAGTCATCAAAAATCCAGAAGAGCTTAAGAACAATCTTGAGTGTGCTACCAACTCAGAAAAACATCATCATGCCTCGTACAAGATCCGAAACCCCTCATTTGGACTCCGATACAATCTCGCAAGCCATTAAATCAGTAAAACCACTCCTCAAAGGCTGATCAAATTCAATCTTTGGGAGTGGGGGGCTCGTGATACGGCTAAAAATAGGGTTAAATCGGAACCGTTCAAATCGGGCACGAATCTTAAAGCTCAGGGATAAAATGGTAATTTCACCTATAAACGGGTCTGAAATGGGAACTGGTTCTTTCTTCAAAGTCCAATAAACCACAAACGGATTTGTCTTATTGGGTACGGGTTCCAACCCGTAAGAAATCCAGTCTGACTGGATAGGAGAGGATTCAGATTCATGATTATCCTCAAACAGCGGTTTTAACCACTTCTATCCATTTACATCGGGAAGTAGGGATTTGATCTTATCCTGAAACTGACTCCTAAGGCGACTATAAATACCCCTTTCCCTCCACTGTTATGAGGTAATCAATCTTTTACCAATTAAAGCTCTTTCTTAATCATTCAGATTACTGACAAGAGCGTCGGAGGGTGCGTCGCCAGAATCAACCCCGGTGTCTCGCACTTTTGGCAGGTTAACGGTGAAAGGATCTCGGTCAAGCTCCGGTGAAGTCGTTCAGGTTTGGCTATTCACCTTCCCTCGAATCCACAAATCTATCTGTTTGCCCCCACACCGATTTCAGCGGCAACATGTAGTATTGGGAGTTCAGTGGCTTAAATTGTTAAGTCCAGTTTTAACAGACTATAACAAGATGACCATGAGCTTTGATTTCAATAACCAACGGATCTTATTAAAAGGAGGTGATGTAGAGCTGCCCAAGCATATTGGACTGCATTGCCTGCGGAGGGAAGTATCCACTAAAGCAGTCAGTCAATTTTATCACTTAGTGCTTCAAGAAAATCAACAAGAGGAGGAAGTAACTGAAGAATTCCAGCAAGTCTTAAAGCAGTACTCTTGTGTTTTTGAGGAACCAGTAGGTCCACCTCCAAGCAGGGAATTTGATCATCCACTGCACTTGATTCCTGGGCATCCACCAACTTATGTTAAACCATACAGGTATCCTCATTTTCAGAAACAAGAGATTGAACAGCAAGTTAGTAAAATGTTGAAGGAAGGCATCATACAACCAAGTAAAAGTCCATTTTCATCTCTAGTGTTGTTAATAAAAAAGAAAGATGGAACATGGAGGTTTTGTGTGGATTAGAGCTTTAAATGCTATAACTATTAAAGATAAATTCCCAATTCCAACTATGGATGAATTATTTGTTGAGTTGTGTGGAGCAAAGCACTTTTCAAAGCTTGATTTGTGGGCGGGATATCACCAAATTATAGTGCAAGCTAGTGATGTTTACAAGGCTGCTTTTAGAACTCATGATGGGCATTTTGAGTTTTTAGTAATGCCATTTGGGCTTTACCAATGCACCATCTACTTTTCAGGCAGCAATGAACTCCATCTTCAAGCTATATTTGAGGAATTTTGTACTGGTATTTTTTTATGATATTTTGGTGTACAGTGGGGATTGGAGTACACATTTGAAGCATTTTGCAGTGGTGCCGAGGGGACCGGAACAATTTTTTTTTTTATAATGTGAAGTTGTCTAAGTGTGCTTTTGGCAAGACATCAATCGATTGCTTGGGCCATATTATTTCTGCAAAGGGTCTGCAAGTAGATGAGGGCAAAATTCAAGTGATCATAGATTGGCCTAAACCCAAGTGTGTTAAAGCATGTTCGAGCCTTGGTCTCACTGGATATTATAGATCTCACTGGTTATTATAGAAGATTTGTAAGGCATTATGCTTCTTTAGCTAGCCCCTTAACAGTTTTGTTAAAAAAAAATACTTTCATGTGGAATGAAAGTGCTAATATAGCTTTTAACAAGCTGAAAGAAGTGTTGCAACAAACACCAATTCTTGCATTACCTGATTTTTCTAAGACATTTATGGTGAGACAGATGCTTCGGGTGCTGGTATTGGTGCAGTTCTACAGCAAGAGGGGCACCCAATAGCTTATTTTAGCAAAAAAATGGCCAAGAGAATGCAGGCATCATCCACATTTAACTGAAGCTGTAAAGAAGTGGAGGCGGTATCTATTGGGCAGGGAATTTTCTATCCAAACTGATCATCAGAGCCTTCATCATTTGGTGAACCAAGTTATACATACTCCAGAGCAATAAAAATGGCTTTATAAGCTCGCAGGGTATAGGTTTAAAATTGTGTATAAACCTGGAAGTAAGAATGCTCCAGCTGATGTCTTGTCAAGGGTGCCTCATGATGAAAATTCACTGCACACATTAGTATCTGCTCCTCAAATGGTGTGGATGGATAGATTGAAGGAGGAGCTGTTCATGCAGGATGAGTACAAGGACTTGATGGCTGAAGTATCAGATTTACCCCAAACCTGATTTTCGGGTAAAAGATGGCATTTTGTTTTATAAAGGCAAAATTGTTATACCTAAAGGGCTACAAAAATAGATTTTGTATGAAACGCATTCATCTCCACTCAGGGGTCATGCGGGAATAGCTAAAACTTTGGCGAGATTAAGAGCTTCATTTTATTGGGAAAATATGCACAAGTCTGTGCCGGATTATATCCGAAAGTGTGTAGTGTACTAGTGTGCCAACAAACTAAGTATGAAACTACAAAGCCAGGGGTCTATTGCAACCATTACCAATCCCAGAGCAAATATGGGAAGATGTTGCTATGGATTTTATAACTGGATTGCCAAAGTCTCAAGGTAAATCAGTTGTTATGATTGTCATTGATAGATTGACAAAATATGCACATTTTTTCCCTGTTAGCAAGTGGCTTTACAGCTATGAAGGTTGCGGAGGTGTTTGCTGCAAACATTTTGAAGCTCCATGGGTTTGCCAAAGTCCATTGTATTTGATAGAGATCCAATTTTTTTGAGCCATTTTTTATAGCAACTGTTCACCAATGAAGGTACTTCGTTGAAGATGAGTACTGCGTATCATCCTTAATCAGATGGTCAGACAGAGGTGAAAAATAGAACGCTTGAGCAGTACTTAAGGGCTTTTGTTGGTGATGAACCTCACCAGCGGTGCAAGTATTTAGCTTGGGCGAAATATTGGTATAACACCTCATGGCACTCGGCTACCAATTTAACTCCGTTCGAAGCAGTATATGGTAGGCGCCCCCCTGAAATACCTGACTATATAAAGGGCAATGCTATCAATAATGAGGTAGATCTTAGCTTATCAAAGCGCAAAAAATTACTTCTGAGGCTGAAGTGGCACCTTGTTCAAGCCCAATGTAGAATGAAGAACAAGGTAGGTGCAGGTAGAAAGGATAAGGAATTTCATATTGGGGATTGGGTATTTTTGAAGGTAAAGTCGTATAGACATAATTCTTTGATTAACATGCAGAATCAGAAGCTTGCGAAGAGGTATTATGGACCTTATCAGGTAATCAAGAGGGTTGGATTGGTTGCTTATAAAGCTTCAGCTGCCCCAAAGTGCCCGTATACACCCAGTGTTCCATGCATCACTACTCAAGAAATGTGTAGCTAGACCATTGCAGGAAGAACTAGAGGAGTTACCTCAGGTCAATGAAGAAAATTAGTGGGTATTCCAACCAGCAGAGGTTATTGGCAAGCGAAGAATCAAAGCTGGGGGGAAGTTTGTTAATGAGGTCTTGGTCAAATGGGAGGGATTACCTGAGGCGGAGTCGACATGGGAAAATGAAGCTGCTTTAGCTAAAGCATTCCCAGTTTTGAACCTTGAGGACAAGGTTCATTTTGATGTGGAGAGTATTGATACACCTACTGTTCATACTGATGTTATTGTTGATGATGATGTTCATGTTCAGTCGGATGCAGGGAAATCTGATGGGGGAGTCCAGTTTGATGCTGGTGCAATGTGTGAAGTCTTCAAGGATCAAAAGGAAGCCTGGGTATTTGAAAGATTTTGTGTAGAGTACAAGTTCAGCAGTTTATTGGGTTGTATCTGTGTATCAGTATTTCACGGGTAGTGCGCGTGAAATATTTGAGTGAAATGTTGGTGGGAATAAGAGAAGGGGGAATGCAACTACTTTTGTCTTGTAGCTACTAAAAGTAGTAAACGATTGTAACAAACTGGGATTATGAAATGATTTGATTCTTGATTCCATCTTCTGATTTGATCTCTCTCTTCCTCTGTTCTTCCCCAAATTTCCAATCTCTTAACCCTAGCTTCTAAATTCTTGCCCCAATTTCTCAATACAATCGTACCACTTGTTTTATTTTTCATTCTGAAGTATATCAATGTTACATTATGGATCCAATTTATGTGTTATCTTTTCCTTTAGGTTTGCCTCAAAGCTAGTTAATATAGAACTTGAACCTCCTTTGGTCTTGTTAAAGTAGTCTTAGTATTAGTCCCACGTCTGAAAGAGACTTAGATTGCTCTTTGTACTCGCCTAATATAGGAGGCAATGTATTCAGTTATGTGTATCCAATAAAGTGTTCTTTTTCAGTCTCTATATTTATCAATTACCATGGTATCAGAGCTGGAAAAGTATATACAAAAATTCTCCACAAAAAATTAGGGTTCTTTTTTCTCTCTAAAAAAAGCCGTCTTCTTTCTTGTTCTTCTTCCAAACCCAACATTCTCCAAAAATCCTAACCCTAATCCTCCCTCCCTCCCGCCGCAACACTTTACTGCCCCCACCCGATGCCGCCTTCCTCTGCCCCGCGCCCTCCTTTACTCCCGATCCCAAACCTAAACCTTACTGCAAATAGCCTTCTTCTTCTCATCTTCCTCCAAACCCACAACCCTACCCTGCATGCCACCGCCGCGGCCCTCCCTGCTCCCGCTCCCGCTCCCGCTAACACCGACCTCCTCCTGCCTCCTTCCCTACTCCGGATGCCCCCAAACCCCAAACCCACCCTCTCTTTCTACCTCCAACAACCCACACACGACCCTCCCCTCCACCTCTTGATCCACACCCACCAACCCTTTCCAGATCCAACCACTTCCTGACCTGAAACCTGCAGCCTTCATACTGTAGCAAAAAAAACTTCATCCTGTGCGCTATTTTGTAATGCGTATTGGTTTTTGATGCCCTCTTCAATCACCATCTATCATTCTCACCCGTTTTCTCCTTCAGATCTAATCTAGATATGCTCATATGACAACCTCCAATACTTCAATGGCAACTCCATCTCCTCTAATGGCGACTGACTCCTCTATTGAAGGTCGAATGCATGACCACCGAGATTCTCTCCGGTCACAGCAACTTCATGACATGGTCCCGTTCTATAATGCGTTTCCTTAGAGGGCGCGAGATGTACCATCACCTCACTGAGCCAGCTCCTCTAACTGCAGATCACACATTCAAAGTATGGGATCGTGATGATAACTTGATTGTCAATATGATGATCAATTGCATGGTCCGAGACATCTACAGCTCCATCACTTTCCTCGATATAGCCAAAAAGATCTGGGATACCCTTCATCACATGTACTCTTTCAACAACATGTAGCGCCTGTATGACCTTTTTCGCAATGCGATCGAGACCAAGCAAGGTGACGACTTTCATGCTTATCTCTCCCGCTTTAATCAGCTCTTAGAAGAATGGAAAATCTATCACCCATACTCTACCGATTTCGCTGTCCAGCAGCAACAACGTGAGGCCCTTCTCACCGTTCTTACCTTGGGCAATATTTGTCCATATCTTGAAGGTGTTTGTTCTCATATCCTTGCCACCAATGACAGTTCCTCTCTGCGTGATCTCCATGTTCAAGTACCACGAGTACCCCTTCATGCGCTTATTGAAACTCCAATACCGTCTGCACTCATCTCTGGCAATGGCCGTGATTTTCTGATCACTCGCAACGGTTTCCTTCATCTTCCAGGGGGTCGTGGTTTTATTCTTCACGAGGCCGTGGTGATTGTGGTCATGGTCGTGGTGACAGTTATCGTAACACTAAGTATTGTACATATTCTCAGGGCCGGTCTCATAAGTATGCAGCATATTGAAAACGCATTGCTCGTCCTCCTGCTACTCACCAGTCTTCCACTGTGGAGTCTTCTTCACTGTTGCTTCTACAGATGTGCCAACCTCCGCCCAATATACCCTGTCTGCTGATGAACATCCGGCATTCTACAATATGTTGTCTCCTTTTGGTATTTTTGTTTACTTAGGTACTAATTATCATGTTTCTTCACATCAATGGGTTATTGATTCTGGTGTTTTTGAACATGTCTCCTTTACCATTTTCTTCTTTTTCTTTACTTTCCAATTATTATGTGTGTATTGCTGATGGATCTCATGTCCCTGTTACAGGAAAGAGCGATATCTCCTTTTCTCCATACCTCTCTCTTACATCTGTTTTATGTATTCCTATATTTCCTAATAGCCTACTATCGGTTTCTAAAATTTCTAAGGATTTAAACTGTTCAATAACATTTTTTCTTCTCATTGTATATTTCAGGATATTACAATGAGGAAGGTGATTGGCACCGGGCGTAAACAATATGGGTTATACATCTTGGATTATCTAGTTTTGGCTTTTCATTACTCTACTGATCTCGTATTGTGGCACCGGTGACTGGGGCATCCCTTCTTTACTACTCTCAAGCACTTAGTTTCCGGTTGTGTGTCTTCTTTTCAGTTATCTTGTGAGTCTTGTGAGTTAGGTAAACATCATCGAGTTTCCTATCCAGACGCTTCAATAAACGTAGTGAACATTTATTTGATTTAGTGCATTCTGATGTTTGGGGACCTATTGGGTTTTTCACGTTTAATAAATATCGTTATTTTGTTACTTTTTATTGATGATTTCTCTCGCATGACATGGTTGTTTCTCTTGAAAGATTGTTCTGAAGTGTTTAAAGTTTTTCAAGAATTTTTCTTTGAGATACGAATACAATTTGGCATTACTCTTAAATATTTTCGTTATGATAATGCTAAAGAATATGTGAGTTCTGATTTTCAACAATTCTTTTCTCAACATGGAATAATACACAATCTCTTGTGCCTATACTCCTCAAGAAAATGGAGTGGCAGGACGCAAAAAATCAACATTTACTTAGCACTGCTCGCTCTCTGATATTTGAAATGAACATCCCAAAGTTATATTGGAGTTTTGCAATTCTTACTACTTGTTTTCTTATTAACCATATGCCTACTCCTATTCTTCAAAATCAATCGCCTTTCAATATGGTATTTTCATCTAAAGATCATTTTTCACTACCACCTTGTGTTTTGGTTGCACGTGTTTTGTTCAAATTGTCCACCCGGACACTGATAACCTTGATCCGCGTGCTACTAAATGTATATTTTTTGGATATTCATGCTTTTCGAAAGGTTATTTTTGCTATTGTCCTTCACGGAAGAAAATGTTTTACCTCGGCAGATGTTTTATTTTTTGAACAAACTTCTTTCTAAACCCCTGATTTACCGAGGGCTGCTGTTGAGTCTTGATTTCCCACCAACACCACCAATTCCACCAACTTCACCATCACCACCACTACCATCACCATCACCTCCATCACTGCCTTCGCCACTTTGGGTTTATGTAAGGAAATGTAAGCCGCACTCCAACTCGGCCATCCATGATGTACCCTCTGTTGTTCAATCGGGGCCAACCACTTCCGTCGATAATATCCTTAACACTAATGATTTACCTATCGGTTTACGTAAGGCTCAATGTTCTTGTGCTCACTATGATGTTGCCAAGTTTATTTCTTCTTCTAAACTCAACAGATCTTTTCGAGCCTTTACCTCTTCCTTGGATTCTACTCAATTCCTAAAAATATTCAAGAAGTCTTCAAGCACCCACGTTAGACAGCAGTTATGAAAGAGAAAATGCAGGCTCTTCAGCAGAATGATACTTGGTAGTTGGTTTACCTCCTTGTAGGTGGTAAGACGGTTGTAAGTAGGTATTCACAGTCAAACACAATCCTGATGGCACAATTGAACGACTCAAAGCTCGTCTTGTCGCTAAGGATATACGCAATAATTTGGGGTTGATTATGCAGAGATTTTCTCTAGTTGCGAAACGTCTGTTCGGGTTCTTATCTCTCTTGCATCAAATTGTTCTTGGCCCCTTCATCAGCTTGATATCAAGAAAGCATTCCTGAATGTCGACTTGAAATAGGTGGTGTATATGCAGCAACCTCCTGGTTTTGAACGAAAGGGGAGAGTCTTGTATGTTCGCGCAGAAAGTCTCTTTATGGACTCAAACAGTCACCTCGGGATTGGTTTGATAAGTTCAGCAAAGTTGTGTGCTCTTATGAGTTCTTTAGAAGTAAGAGCATCCACAGTCGTTTGCTATTTATGCATAATATGCATATTTCAGCTAAAAAAGTGCTGTAGTCGTTTGCTATTTATGCATATTTTGACAATTTTGCGACAGTAGATTGCTATATATGAGAGCGGATATAGGAATTATGCATATTATACAGGACGGATCTTGAAGATCCGTCCCACACCGAAAAATTATTTTTTAATTCGTCAGACGGAACTTGAAAGTCCGTCCCACGTTTTTTTAAAATTTTCGAACAAAAAAATGTTCAAATACTGGGTTACCCTCTTCGACGGATCTTGAAGATCCGTCCGTGGAGGGGCCTAGAATTTTTTCTTCACAAAAAAAATGTTTTTAATTGTTAAAAAGATTGAAAAAATTATTTAAAATTACTTGTGACGCTTTTTTGATTTTTTTCTTCTTCCGACGGATCTTCAAGATCCGTCTGACGAATTTTTTAATTAAATAATCGATTTCATGTACGTTTCGCCCTCCGACGGATCTCCAAAGTCCGTCTTATATTTTTTTATTTTAAATTGCTATAATATAGCATTCGACGACTACAGCAAACACTATATATGCTATATGTAAATATGCATTTTGCCATTTTTTGGCAATCACGACTGTGGATGCTCTAAGGCATACAATTCACTCTTCACAAAGAAAGGAAGCAAATGCATTGTCATTCTGTTAGTCTTTGTTGATGATATCATTATCACAGGCAATGACTTGCAAGCTATTGCAGACATCAAGTAGCGGTTAGTTTAAACCTTTCAAACAATGGAACTTGGTCCGCTTCGATATTTCCTTGGCATTGAGGTTGCACGCACAAAGGATGATATCTTTCTTTATCAAAGAAAGTATGTTCTTGATATTCTTGCCGAGACAGGAATGTTGGGATGTCGCCCCAGTGACACACCTATGGATCCCAATATTAAGTTGTCATCCTTCTCCAATGATGCTTTGTTCTCTGATCCAGGACGATATTGCAGGCTGGTTGGCAAGCTCATATATCTCTCAATGACTAGACCAGATTATAAATGCACATACTTTATGAGCTCAAAATTTTGCTATCATAACCAAAAGCATAGCCAAACAATCTCGTCCATTAATCATGTAAATGTAGGATCAAAGTAATTTTCGTTACATTTATCGTAACTAAATTCATTAATGGTCACGTATATCAACATAATCAAACGACATAGATCAAGTGTGAATGTGTAGCATGAAAATTTCATGCAATGTGATCTATACACATGCCTATTTCCAACTGGTCCTCTTTAAAACTTAAGTGAGGTCAGAACCAAAACATGACAAATGAGTGAGAAAACTGAATTCTTTATTTCTGATCAGAAAATAACCAAATGTATAAATGTCTCACACAAACATAATGCAAATAAAATACAAACACCCACTAAATCATGATATCCTCAAATAATATAACACCCATATGAGCAGTATGCTCATAAAAGACCTTGGGTGGTAATCCCTTTGTGAGCGGATCCGCTATCACGGAGTTTGTCCCAATGTGCTCTATGGACATCTGTCCACTTTGCACTATTTCTTTCACAACTAGGAACTTTATGTCAATATGTTTCGACTTTGTCGAACTCCTGTTGTTGTTGGAATGCATCACTGCTGACTTATTGTTACAAAATAACTTGAGTGGTCTTTCTATATTCTCCAAAATGTGCAGCCCAGTGACAAAATTATGCAGCCATATTCCATGATTCGATGCCTCATAGCATCCTACATACTCTGCTGCCATAGTGGAAGAAGCTACAAGTTTCTGTTTGACATTTTTCCAGAATATAGCCCTTCCAGCTAACAAGTATAGCCTGATGTAGACTTTTTGCTATCTTGGCACCCTAGCGAAATCAGAATCAGAATACCTCACGACCTCCAAATGATCTGATCTCCTATATGTAAGCATGTGGTCTTTTGTTCTCTGAAGATACCTCATGACCCTCTTGGTTGCTATCCAATGGTCCATACCAGGTTTGCTTAAATACCTGCCTAACATCCCAACAATGTACGCAATATCCGAATGCGTACATACTTGAGCATACATTAGACTCCCAATAGCTGATGTATAGGGGATCTTTTGTATATCCTGAATTTCAAGGTTACTTTTAGGACACTGATTGAGACTAAATTTGTCTCCTTTAGCAACAGGGGTATCCCCTAGTTTACAATCTTGCATGCCAAACCTTTTGAGTACTTTATCGATGTATCCCTTTTGTGATAATCCTAGAATACCTCGAGAACGATCTCGGTGTATCTGAATTCCTAATACAAAAGAGGCATCCCCAAGATCCTTCATCTCAAAATGCTTGGATAGAAACCTTTTAGTTTGTGCAATAAATCTATATCATTAGTGGCAAGCTATATGTCATCGACATATAGAACTAGGAATATGCTTACTCCCACTGAACTTGTGATACACACACAATCATCAACTACATTCATCTCAAAACCAAATCAGATAATTACTTGATGAAACTTGTGGTACCATTGACGAGAAGCTTGCTTGAGTCCATAGATGGATTTTGTCAATTTGCAAACCATATTCTTTGGATCTCCCGACACAAAGTTTTCTGGTTGCACCATATAAATTGTCTCGTCAATGTCGCCATTGAGAAACGCCGTCTTGACATCCATCTGATGTAGCTCAAGATCAAGATGAGCAGCAATTGTCATAATTGTCCTAAACGAGTCTTTCGATGAAACTGGAGAGAAAGTCTCTGTAAAATCAATGCCTTCTTTCTGAGTGTAGCCTTTAGCTACAAGACATACCTTATACCTTTCTACATTACCATTTGCATTCCTCTTGGTCTCATTTACAACCAATTGGTTTTGCACCTTCTGGTAATGGGACAAGTTCCCAAACTTTGTTGTCTTGCATAGACTTATACTCCTCATTCATGGCATTCATCCACTTTTGAGAGTTACAACCTTTCATGGCCTGATGAAATGTTATTGGATCATCTTCCATCATTTCATTGTCATTCTCATGTTCTTGGAGAAATACAATATAATCATCCGGAATAGCATTCCTCCTTTCTCTCGTGGATCTCCTTAATGGCACTGGTTCTTGAGGTTGTTGAGTTTGTTCTTCTATTTTGAATGGGGGGTTGTTCAACATTGTCTTGTTGAGGTTCCCAATTCACTTCTTGATCAATAATAGGTGTGGAAACCTGAATATTGTCAAAAGTGATAGTAGGAATTGGGTTTGTAATTGAATTCAATTCATCCTCAAAAGCAATGTCCATAACCTTATTTCTCTCCCAAACTCAACTTCCTCAAAAAATGTTGCAGTTACTGTCTAAAAATATTCATAAGTGTGAGATCATAAAACTTATAGCCCCTATATCGTTCAGAGTAACCAATAAAGTAGCTGCTTACTGTTTTGGGGTCCAATTTCTTTTCATGTGGTCTGTAAGGCTTTGTCTCAGCTGGACATCCCCAAATGTGAAAGTGCTTTAGACTAGGCTTTCGACCTGTCCAAAGCTTATAAGGTGTTTTTGCAGCTGCTTTAGTTGGTACTCTATTGAGAATGTAAGCTTTTGTCTTTAATGCTTCTCCCCAGAGGGACTCAGGTAAGGTGGAATGAGCAATCATACTCCTTACCATATCCTTAAGAGTCCTATTTCGTCTTTTAGCAAAATATTTCTCAATTTGATCGAGGGAATCTTTAGCCTTAGTAATCCCATCGGATTCTGTGCCCCTAAAGGCTTCTGGACTGCTGTGTTTCATAATCATTAGACTCATGCGATTTGAACGGTCCCACCTCTCAAAATCCATTTAATCATCAAAAGTGTTTTTCGCAGTGAGAGGTGGAAGTTGTTCTTCCCTTAATGCACGGTCTAATTCCATACGGCCAAGAGTTATTAGTAAGGTCCCTTTCCAATCCTTGAAATTTGTCCCATTAAGCATGAGAATAGAATTGATGTTAGCAGTTATTGAGGCAGTAGAAGATACACTAGCTGAATATAGAACAAAAATAAACAAAATAAGCTCACATGAGAATCTATATAAAACAATAAATTCAAATAATGGTTAATCTCCATCTCAAGATACCAGGCGCAACGTTAATATCAAGTCTTTGGACAGTAACATTAACTGTAAGCGGTACTCTTGTTGTAGTAATCAAATATTGACAATAAATCCTGTCAAATAATAAGTCATTCTTTGGGCTGACTTATTGTTCACATGGAATATCTTATAACTGTGACATATTTATTACCACAGATGTGTATGAAATTCGGCCAAATATCAACTTACCTTTGTGTCAGTTAATAAACGCATGAATTACAAACACACAATCATCTTGATATTTTAAATAAATTAATCTACACAAAAGAGGTCACTTTGGCAACATTTTGTTTCAATTGATCTATTCAAAATATTAGACATTTATAAGAAAACCAAAACCATAATTTGAATTTAATTGTTTCCTAAAATTTTATCTTTTCCTTAATTTTTGTAATTTTACTTTATTTGTAGATGGATAATGTCAAGATAATATCTAACTGAATTTTATTTATCCGCTCATAGGACAAATACCTTTAGTAATAGAAATTTGATTTTCATTAACAGAAAATTGAATGATTAACAGAAATTCTAAAGGAACGGCAGGTCACAAACAAATATCTTTACTGTTTTGATAATCTTTACTGACAAATATGGATTCAGTAAATTAACTATCACTATATAGAAATCTTAAAAAAACCAAAGATAAAGATCTGGGATGTCAACATACTGAATTAAACCACTTCAAAACTGAATCATAAATGCTTAGGTTTAATACCTTCTTTTTTTTATTTTTTTTTATTTTTTTTAATTTACCGGGTGGGCCCCACCCCATGCCACGACAGCGATGCTGACGTTACCAAGCAGCAGCATGTGTGCCTCTTAAGTCAGCAGTGATGTATTTGGATGCACATGCTAGTAACCAATGGAACATGCAGTGATGTATTGAGAGTGTATTTGGATGCAGTGATGTATTTGGATGCACATGCAGTGATGTGGCAGCAGCCAGCAGCCGGGGGATGCCTTTATCCCGTGGGCCCCTCTGCCACCTGGCGACATCAGAAAACCCCTTCTGCACCCGGCGGGCCCCATGCATCTGCCACATCACCCACGTGACGCAACGGCAGTAGAAGCATTTCGCTGCCTTCTATCCCGTGGGCCCCCCAGTTCCATTTAAACTGCATACTACCTCTCCATATAGAGTCGTTGGGCAAAGTTTATTAATAATCTTTAACAGAATCAAAACCAAATCTGAAGCCAAAGGTTATCAACAATCCAAAAAACACGATCATCAAATCATAACTTACTGTTTTGATTATTTTTTTTTTTATTTTTTTTTATTTTTTATGATTCCAGATCTGAAGCAATGGACTCAATTACTATTATCAATTAAATTTCTTAAGCAGGAAGATCAAATAGAACCCTAAATATCTTAAGTTTCTTTAAACAAGAAGCCCAAAAATTCTTTAAACAAGAAATCCTAAATTTCTTCAATTAATTCAGCAAAGATGGCTCTGATACCAATTGATGGAATTTTATATACACTTAAGAACATGCATAAAACATTAATAACAACCTAAAATATGTTTCTATGAATCTAGATCTTAATCATGTTGTAAAAGTGCTTTAATATAAAATCCTATTCATGAAACTATATATCTTTGCTAAATCAAAAGAAAAAGAACATTAAAAGCGGAAGCACTAACCTGAAGCCATTGATGGAGATTGCGCAGAGGGTTTGGATCTTCCTATATGATACGCACTTCTATGAGAGGCCGTCTCTCTATTCTTCTGTTGATGAGATTGCAGATGGAATAAGAAGATACGTATATATAGGGGACCATAACCCTAATTGATAATTATTGATTTCCAATTTTGCCCATCACAAAATAAGAAATTTACTTTACGGTCTCTACACGTGTTATATCACACTTTAAATTATATGTTTTGAACCCATTACTTAATCTTGATTAGATCACCTTAATTTGGGTTAGACTTTAGAATAGTAATTATACATTTAGTCACATATGTGAGCCCACATAGATTATTTTCCAACACGACCATCACTCATTGGGAAGCAGTGGTTCACATCATTCGCTATCTTAAGAAAGCCCCAGGACAAGGACTTTTCTTCAGTCTTGGTGATTCTCTTTCTTTACGAGGTTATTCTGATGTTGACTGAGCAGGATCGGTTGATGATCGATGCTCAACTAATAGGTACTTTGTATTCTTCGGAGGAAATCTCGTATCTTGGAAAAGTAAGAAACAACCCGTGGTAGTCAAATCAAGTGCAGCTGAATACCAATCCATTGTATTAAGTTTTTCCAAAAGATCTGTTAATTGATAATATAGAGTCTGAAAATAATACTTTATTGGATACTTGTAACTGAATATATTGCCTTCTATATAGGAGAGTACAAAGAGTAATCTAAGTCTATTTCAAATGTGGAACTAATACTAGTACTACTTTAACACCCCCCCCCCCCCCCCCCCCCCCCCCCCACACACACACACACACACACACCCCACCCCTCAAACTAGTGCGTGGATATTGTCGAAGCCAAGCTTGCTCAAGAAAGATTGAAAAAAGCTTAGGAGGTAGTGCTTTAATTAGGATATCAGCAAGTTGTTCACTTGTTCACCGGACCAGACATATGAAAATGAAATATCATTCTTCTCCCACTCATCTCGAACGAAGTGACAGTCAACTTCGATATGTTTTGTGTGCTCATGAAACAAAAGGATTTTCAGAAATATGCATAGCAGCCTTGTTGTTATGCCTTGTTGTTACAATAGAGAGGAACTGTATTGCCAGGTCTCAAAGATACGAGATTTAAAGAAACTCATTCCAGATTTAGATTAAACTCATCTAGAATGTTGTACTTGTCTATTATGAGGAATTTCGTATTCTGTGGTGAAAAAAAAAAATCATATTCCATTCTAGAGGATATTATAAAGCTTAAGGTGGATAACTGATTAGGTGAGAAAATGCTCTCTTTATGATATTTGAGTTTCTTTTGTCCTGTGTTACTGGAACTTTATCAGACCAACCAGCCCAAGATATATTAGTGTGGTTTAAAAAAATTAATTACATAACAACTGGGGGAATAGGAATGTGGACCTAACCTCACTGAGCGTACCTTATTTGTGAAATATCATTCTTTTCAGAGGCTCAAAAACAAAGGATGAAAGATCAAGACAAAGTAAAACAACTATAGTTATCTAACCAGTATAGGTTGTAGATGTATCATTAGTTGCTAAGTTGCAAGTTTCTTCAAGAAATTATTGGGTAAAAAAGGTGAGGTCCCAAGAATAATTGCAATATCAGCTCTACCATATGCGTCCTTCAATCTTCTCTTAAATCGAGAATAATGTGTCTAGTTAATTATTTTATAAGCAACACTTGAAAATTGGACAATACTTGATAAAGCGTTAAATCCCTTTTTTTTAAAAATTCAGTTTTTGACATCCTTGTATTCTTTATTTTAACACTCGACTATCCATCTAAAGTGACCCATAATTTAGATTCCGTGGAGGATTAAGTGCCATAACCGTCTAGGTAATTCTTTCATGTGTAACATCAGGAAAATTGGACATTACTTTGTAAAGCCTCCTTGTATCATTATTTTTTGGGAATTCAGTTTGTTACATTATTGTATTATTTACTTAAACACTTAATTGTCCATCAACCCTTAATTTAGATTCCATAGGGGATTAACTGCTATAAATTTTAGCCAGAAGCAAACCAACTGTTACCTTCGCAGTCATTTTGAATAATATCATATCAAGCGACCAAAATATCTAGATCATTTGTTGGTAACCAAATCAGATGTATTTAATCTGTGATGCATGGTTTAGGTGAGATTGGGTGGTCAAAGCCCCAAGGGATTTCTCTCACTTAGGCTCAGACTATAATTAAAAGCCTCAGATATCACCATCGAATGCCTCACCGCGATCGGTTGCATCCTCAGAGTAATGGTCAAGTTATCATCACTAATTGCCTTCCCCTAAGGCAACTACGGCTGCATTAAACAAAAATTTCAAAAACCATCAAACAGTCAGCTGTATAATGGAGTGATTGCCAACATGCTAAGTTGCTAATTTCCATGGATGATTCATCTTGACTTATATGCCTAAAATAGCTCAAGTATGGGATATTAAGTTATTTCATATTCATTTCCCTTTCATTTAGTAGTTACTAGAAAACATGAATGCCAGCCATACAATTTCGTGAAGATTTAATGCAATGGGTGAATTGATTTGAAATAACTTGATTTGACATTCTTCAACTAGTTTAAAAATGTGAATAAAGGTATAACCTAGTCGTGCTTTAACCACTCAACAACACAAGATTTTTCTACAGTTAATTAATTATTTAATATAAGAACCTTTAAAAGCTTTTGACATATCTGTCATTATTTGGGTACCATATTCACTTCTTTTAGGCTTATATTAAATCAAGAAATAGGTTTGATTATACATTTTTTGGGTATATAGGGTATCCTACAGATATTTTAAATCGAAGCAATTTGATGTCTGACTTGGGCCTGTATGATTGTATGACATATCTGTACTGTGTACTGCAGGTGGTTCAGTGTCTAGAAACCCCATAACTTCAGTGAAGGGAGACAGACTAACAGGAGACATTGAGGGTAAATTATATCCCCCTAGCAGTAAGAGCAGGTCTAAGATGAGTGCACTTAAATGTTTCGGCGTGGACCTTTCACCTGATAACTTGGCTGTTGCTACTGTATACTTTGTTCAGGGAGTGTTAGGCCTTGCTAGGCTTGCTGTGAGCTTCTATTTGAAAGATGACCTTCATCTTAATCCAGCAGAGGTGTGTCTTCTACCTATTTCTTATTATTCTTCTAATTAGTTGATGGAAGTATTTATTATTACGTTTCAGAGTGAGTGTGTGTGTGTCATTTTGTGCATGTGTGTCAGTGTCTTTTTTTTTTTTTTTGGTTTGGGGGGGGGGCATTAAAATATTTTCTTCTGTCTGGTGCTAGAACCTTTATTTCCTTGCCTCAATGTATGATGTACAACGTTCTAAGTGATCTCCATGTCATAAAATAGAGGATGATATAAAATCATGAGGTTTAAACATATTTTTCTCTTTCATAAAATGATTTTTCTACTGTAAAACAGAGTGGTCAGTTGATTAGTGGATGAAACTTGTTTGAACCTCACTTTGAATGAATAAGGGAATATGGATATGTATTGGGTGTGATTGCAGTTATATGAAGCTTATAAGGATAACAAAAGATCGATGGATAGATCCGTCGAAAGTTGCATCATTGGTTGGCAAGATGTTGTCTCTTGTTTTCTTTTAAAAAATAAATCCTGGACTAAAGCTTGACAACTCTTTGAATGAATTTTAATTGTTTGTAATATGTAGTAAGAATAGTGATATGTGATATTCCCATTGGGTTGGTGACAAGAATTTATCACTGACATACATCTGCCATGTTCGTAGAGCATGTTCTTACTGAAATTGATGGATTAATTTTCTTTTGTCCTTTTCTCAATAGACAGCAGTCATATCTGGAGTTTCATCCTTACCGTGGCTTGTCAAACCCCTTTATGGGTTTATCAGGCTAGTCTTTATCTTTTCTGAACTATGAGTTTTCAAATTATGTATAATGAATTTGCATGTTCTCATCTGATTACTTGTGTTAATGACAGTGACTCAATTCCACTTTTTGGATATCGTAGAAGGTCTTATCTTATTTTATCAGGACTTCTTGGAGCACTTTCATGGAGCTTGATGGCCACTCTTGTTGACAGCAAACTTAGTGCTGCATTCTGTATACTGCTTGGGTCTCTTTCAGTTGCCTTTTCAGATGTTGTAGGTTTTATATATCAATCAAATGCATATTACTCAATTTATTTTACTTGTTCTTAGATGTTTCACTACTTCTGGATTACCTGTATTGTTGACAATGACATTTAGTTCACATCTCTACCGTGGTTTAGGCATATCATATTTGTAGAAGCTTCTTTAAAATTTGATCAAAAGTAGCAAGAAATTAATTATGGTTTTCACTGATACAAATAATGTAGTTGCTTTTTACATAATTCTTATTTGATTGTTATAATTATTGCCTTAAACTGATTTAACACTGGCTTCATTATGGACAGTGTAAAGCAAATTTTTTCCCTGTCAACCTTGCATTCATTTTTTTAGTGTCATTTGTAATGGTTGCATTCAAAATTTTGTACATAATGCAGGTTGTAGATTCCATGGTCGTTGAAAGGGCTCGTGGTGAATCGCAGAGCACATCTGGATCTCTTCAGTCTTTATGTTGGGGATCTTCGGCATTTGGAGGGATTGTCAGTGCATACTTTAGTGGTTCTCTAGTGGATGCATATGGTGTACGGTAAGTATCATAGACTGATGACTGGCATTATACTATTGTCTTTTATGCTGAGGCTGTCATTGTTATATAAAATGCAGGTTTGTTTTCAGTGTGACAGCCTTTCTTCCCTTAATGACCTCTGCAGTTGCTGTCCTCGTAAAGGAACAACCTAAACTTCCTTTCAAAGGACACAATCCAACAATAAGTTTTATTGAAAGCTCTAAGCAACATGTCTTCCAGTTGTGGACTGCTGTGAGGCAGCCTGACATCTTCTTCCCCACACTGTTCATATTCTTGTGGCAAGCGACACCACATTCGGAATCAGCCATGTTCTTTTTCACGTATGCTATCTATCCATCCTTGATACACACAATATTGTTAGTTCAACGCACTTACTCTTAAGAAATACCAAATTGCATCTTTTCCATTTTTTTAGTTGTTAAGAACACTGAAGTAATATTTGAAGAGTCTGCTTTGTGTTTAATAGTTTCTGAAAACCTTGTATGTCTTTGTTGCATCAAATAATGAAACAACTGAATGAAAGATGCCTATAGTTTCAACATACACTGGAGGTCAAACCTTTTCCTTTTTGGTTTTTAGCTGCCTGAGACCATCCTTGTGTTTTCATTGATAATGAAATAATAGGCCAAAACATATTTCTGTTAACTAATGATGGGAGTGTACTAAGGATTATTTAGGCTACCTTAGTATTAATTGTGCATCTCAACGGATGAGTTAAACCTAAGCCAACATTTTGTAGATTGATCCTGATATTGCCAGTATATTTTTATTGATTTTTTGTTGGGTATTAAATTGAGAGGAGATTCTAGGATAAATTAATGTGCGGAAGACAGAATAAGGAGCTCTATCATTTAATCCTCCAAAAGTTGGATTAATAAGTTAATTATGAACTATTTGAATAATGCAATAATTCAAATTATACAAATGAAAACTGGATAGAAATCTAACTGTTGTGATTTATACGTCTACCTAGTGTATTAAGTTTAATTGTACTAGCATCAACCGTTTTCTTCAAGTTGTGTTCATGTTTGAATTTAACTTTCTCCTTAAATGAATGAATTGTTAATGCTCATTATATGTAACTATTAAAATTTTGACAATTTTTTTCAAACTTAGTGCCTTCTATTTATCAACTATATAAAACTTAATGCCTTATCGACAATGTTATGCTTTTTCCTTGCCATGGCATGCTGGACACGTACAATTCACAATTCTACATTCGTATACATGTATATATGTGTACTTGTTATTCACATAATAGGATTTCTAACACGCCCGTGTGTTGCATTATATCTATATACAATTTCATTTTTTTTAAAAATGTGTGTCGTTATCACAGAGCTCGTGGTGCTGTTATTTTGTGCAGAGTATGGACTATGATGGAATAATTTGTAAAAGTAAAATATTGGAGAAATATTTGAAAAGAATTCAAAATTAGCAGGTAAAATTGAACGACATAAACTGTTAATTTCTTACAATCATGAGGAGAAATTGTTAGGAATTGTGGCCTCCAATACACGTAGGCACGGGGTACTTGAAGTTGGAGAAGAAGAGGAGAAGACAAAGAAGCAAGGGAAGACAAGCAGCAAGTAGAAGAAAAAAAGTCTGAAGGGTTGCGGTCGACCGGCTAGGGGTGCGGTCGACCGACCCAGTCGACTGGAAGTTCTTCGAGTGCAGGCGTCCAACAGAGGAGGGAACGGTCGACTGGTCACTAGGGGTGCGGTTGACCGGTCAGCCCTCGGGTCTGGATTCGCACGATGCGGTCGACCGGCTTGGGGTGCGGTCGACCGACACCGACGCAGAGTTGTTCTTTTGGGCTTACGGGAGAAAGGCCCAATTTGCTAGATTTGTGTATATCTTTTAGGGTTTGCTTGGGGGCTATATATATGGCCGTAAACTCTAGGGTTTAGTATGTCGTGATCATTATTTAACTTCAAGAGAGATTGTGCCGAGTGTTTCAAAGGTGAGAGAGAGAGAGATTGAGAGTTGTAATCTCTTTTGTAATCTTTGTATTTCTTTGGGAATAAGAAGTATTGGTTATCTCTGCATATTGGTTGTGTTCTTGTGAGATCTATATATTGTGGTGGCTTGTTCTTGGTTCATCTATTTCTTGGGAGTTTCTATTGGTTGTGCTGCACTTCCGCTATTAACACTACGAGTTGGGAGTAGATTTCACCGACAAGTGCTATCAGAGCAGTTGGTTCGAGATGGCCGATAACAAGATGAAGATCGAGAGATTCAATGGGAGTGACTTCGCGATGTGAAAGATTCAGATGATAGCGTATCTTCGTCAGAAAGATCTTGATGGTCCGTTGTTTGATGAGAAGCCGGTAGGTGCAGACAAGGATGCGAAGGTCTTGGCGGAGTGGAATCGTTTGGATCAGAAGGCATTGGGGCTGATTCAGTTGGGGCTGAGTAGGAAGGCATTATTTCACATCTCGAAGGCAAAGACCGCAAAGGAGGCTATGGAGATTCTCACGGATATGTGTGAGAAACCGTCGGCGTCTAATCAAATTCTTCATCTGAAGAAATTGGTTAATATGAAGTTGAAGGAAGAAGGTTCAGTAGCAGAGCATGTGAACAATTACTGTATGGTTTACAACCAGATGAAAGCTGCAAGTTTGAAGTTTTCAGAGAGGGGGCAGTCATTGTTACTTCTATCTACTTTACCTGATAGTTATGGTACGGTGGAACAAACTATTACATGCACTATGCCAGATTCGATGACTCTACAGGATGTGGTGAGTAGCATTCTGAACGAGGAGGTGAGAAGGGTGAGAAACAGGGGATATCCATCATCATCTTCTAGAGATTCCGCCATGTACGTTGAGAAGAGATGTAGGAGATCTAAGAGCAGTCGAAGAAGAAAGGATCAGAGTAGTTCATCTGAGAGTGGGTCTGATGACAGCGATGGGGGACATGGACCTGAGTTCTGGTATTGTCACAAGAAGGGTCACATGATGCGCAGTTGCAAGGCTTATATGAAGAAGCAGGAGAAACCGAAGAGAGATACTCCAAAGGAAGCTCAAGTGGGGCTTGTTGAGGATCTATGCTTATCAGCTCGGGAGGAGTTGGGCACTCAAGATTGGTGTATTGATTCGGGAGCTTCTTTTCATTGCACTCCGAGGAGAGAGGTGCTTGATGACTACGAGGAGGGTTCTTTTGGAGATGTAATCGTGGGGAATGGTCACCGGTGTCCTGTACGTAGGGTTGGTACTGTTCGCATGAATACCATTAATGATCAGAGTGTTGTCTTGCGGGAGACAAGGCATGTTCCGGACTTGAAAGAAAATCTTATCTCGATTGGAAGGCTAGACAATGAGGGATTGTCTACTACAGTTGGTAGTGGAGAGTGGTGCATAGTTGCAGGTTCAAAGGTGGTTACAAAAGGGAAGCTGAGGGAACGCTTTATTTGCTTAGAGACGTGAGGGGCATTTCTCCTGTGGTTGACTCTCAGCCGGAATCGAGTAGTAGGTTGTGTGGGGTGCAACCGAGTTCTTTCAGTTGTGGAGGGGAGGTTACTAATTTAGTGGGAGCTTCTGGCCATGGAAGTGATCCTAGTGGGCAAGATGTTGCTGCGGGGAGGGTACTTTGCGAATTGGCAGTTGAAACTTCAAGTCGCTCTTGTGTGATAGAGAGCACTGATATCGATATGCGGAGAGATATCGATGAGGGTAACCGAAATGGGACTGTAGGGGTTGAACAGTCTGCGGAGTTTGTGGATGTGTCGTCCACGGAGGTTTCTAGTGCAGAGGGTGCATTGAGAGGCTTCGAACCATGTCCGGTGTTGATGGAGATCTTGCGAGGTGGGGAGTCTCATAACACAGAATTCGACACGGAAGATTGTTTCTCCGGTATTCGTGCTCTATGCGATTGGTGGAGCACATCCTTCATGAGGCGATGAGGGGTGGTTGGTGCACTCCACGTGGTGGAGTGGCGAAGGTGCTCTTCATGAGAGTGGTGAGTACTTGGGTCTTCCATGAAAGTGGGAGATGACAGAGATAATGCGAGGAAAGGTTGCAATAACTTTGAAGCGTAGTGTATTTGGTTCAAGTGGAAGATTGTTAGGAATTGTGGCCTCAAATACACGTAGGCACGGGGTACTTGAAGTTGGAGAAGAAGAGGAGAAGACAAAGAAGTAAGGGAAGACAAGCAGCAAGTAGAAGAAGAGAAGTCTGGAAGGTTGCGGTCGACCGGCTAAGGGTGCGGTCGACCGACCCAGTTGATTGGGAGTTCTTCGAGTGCAGGCGTCCAACAGAGGAGGGGACGGTCGACCGGTCACTAGGGGTGCGGTCGACCGGTCAGCCCTCGGGTCTGGATTCGCACGATGCGGTCGACCGGCTTGGGGTGCGGTTGACCGACACCGACGCTGAGTTGTTCTTTTGGGCTTTCGAAAGAAATGCCCAATTTGCTAGATTTGTGTATATCTTTTAGGGTTTGCTTGGGGGCTATATATATGACCGTAAACTCTAGGGTTTAGTATGCCGTGATCATTATTCAACTTCAAGATAGATTGTGCCGAGTGTTTCAAAGGTGAGAGAGAGATTGAGAGTTGTAATCTCTTTTGTAATCTTTGTATTTCTTTGGGAATAAGAAGTATTGGTTATCTCTGCATATTGGTTGTGTTCTTGTAAGATCCATATATTGTGGTGACTTTTTCTTGGTTCATCTATTTCTTGGGAGTTTCTATGCTTGTGGTGCACTTCTGCTATTAGCACTACGAGTTGGGAGTAGATTTCTCCGACAGAAATGACAATGCAGTATGCGTTTATGGTAGACATATTTAAGAGAGGTTTTAATTACTCTAGAACCAAAATATATTGCCATGATGAAATAGATTACGTTGTTAATTCATGGAAAACTGTGATGACTGAAGTAAAGATGTACTTCCGCATTGTAATATAGGAATGAAAGCTATTCAAAGTACTTTATAGTACTAGCCATGCTTTCTTTTTGGTTAGAATGCTTGGGTAATTAGTAAACATGCCCTACAAAATGTTGAAGCTAAGAGTTTTAGATAAAAATAGACATGCAATATAGAAGATATGATAAAAAGACATACCATTTTTCGATCTCTAGGAATAAATGAGGACAAGATGCGGGACGGTTTGAACTTTTGCAGAAGAGATAACTAGGGATCTAGAGATTAATAGAGTAAATAGTAGAAGGAACATCTACAAGTCAGGGTCAATCAAAATAGGAACATTGTTTGAGGTAGTAAAAGAAATAGGTAGTTGCTGCTGCAATAGATGAGGGGTCTTCAAACATGAACGGAGAAAGACTCATGTGGCTTACCGAAGAATTTGGTTTAAGCGCTTTTGTTATTCTGCTAGTATAAGGTTGCAGGCTGTTTTTATATATATATTGTTGGTGAGACTGATAATCCTGCCACAGGTTAATAGGGGTATGCGACGATGCAATTTGGACCAAATCATTTAATTTTATCATCATTGATATATCCTCATACTCTATTACTTTGCGATATTAAGCTCACACATTTTCTTTTCATATTTTAGGACCCATGGCGACCTGATTTGTTTTTTAGGGTGAATTGTAAATAAACTGCCGGAACTGTATGGTCAATATGTGTAACCCCCCAAATTTATTGGCCAAAACAGAAAAACCTTTACTGGGGTCTATTCTGTCAGGGTTCTGTTTAAAAAGTCTGCCTCCTTTTCGTTTGAAAAAGACTAATACCCTAATCTTCCTCTCAATATCCTAACCGTAACTTCATTGGCTTCAAGCTCAAATCCCTCAGTCTTCAATACTCCAGTTCTTCATCTTCTTTCTCTAATCCTAATCCTAATGGCTCCAAGCATATGAGTTATGGATAGCGGGTGCGGGTACGACAGGATATGGGTGAAGGATACATGATTTTACCAAAAAGTAGGGTATGGGTACGTCATATCATGGTTGATACATTAAATATGATTTACTTTATATTATATCTCTGAATGAAAATTTATATAATGCAAGCATTTAATAATTTCACAAAATGATAAAAATAAATTAAGATGACGAGTATGTTTGGAGACAAAAACATGATAATCTAAAATAAATTAAACTGACGAGTATTTTGGATATGCTTGTTTTTTTGTAGCAAAATTGCAAACAATAAGTTTTTGAAATTACAGTAAGGCCTGTCCGAAACTTGTAAAAATACATTAAAAGTTTCGGTGTTCCTTGGGTACGTACCCGAGATCAACCAAAAGGTATCGGCACCCGCTATGCACCCGACATGGGTATGTTGGCCTTCGAAAGTACCCGTGCTTCCTTCTCTAATCTCAATGAAATTAGGTTTAGGATTAGGACTTTGTAGGATGGAAGATGAAGAAGAATAAGAGTATTTGAGGTTGAGGATTTGAGCTTGGAGGCTATGGAATTAGGAATAGGATTAAAGCTTTGAAAGAATGACTATGAAGGAGTATCAGATTACCCGAGGTTTGAGGAATTTGAGATTGGAGTCAATGGAATTAGGGTCAGAATTAGGGTTTGTGAGAAGGAAGATGAAGGCATTTTTGTCTTTCTTTGACCGAAAAAGCACATGCAGCGCATGTAACAAATTTTTTAACCGAACCCTAGTGGAATCACCTCCAGGGAGTTTTTCGCTTTGACAAATAAATCTAGGGGCTTATGCACGTTCACCTTATAATTTAGGGGGGTTATCTGTAATTTTACCCTCTTTTTAAAACCATTGTATGTGATTATATTTTACTTTTCTTTTTTCCTTTTGTATGTTGTATATGGGTCAGGCTGTAGGTACGGAACTGAACTAAATTCTCTACTGACTGAATTGAACTAGAATCACTAGATATACCTCTGATTTCTTAGTCTTTTAAACGGTCTGTTGAATTCTATACTAACATACGAAGGGAGAAGGGTATGTTACTCTACTTTTTACGTGCAATACAAGTGAATATTTAAATAAATTGAAACTAGATGCTGAGTATCATACTCTGGAGGAATAAATGAACCATTCATTGATGGTAATTATCATGCTTTGAAAAAATAAGTGAGGGAACATTCATTAGCAAACAAACATTCATTGAAATATAATATGTGAATTTGCACTTGCTTAAAAAATAGTTTAAGATAGCTTGATATACATTGTTGCCACAACTGCATGAAGTGGTTATCTAACATGGTTATTAGGTTTAAAGCATGTTATTAGCAATTCAGAAATGTATTTATTTTCCTTGTTATTCTGCCTTTTCAAGTATGCCATCTTTCTGTGGGAGGCATTTCCACATGTTTAAAAAGGTTTTGCATGAAGTTGTTAGATGGAGGCTTTCATGTAACATCCTCACTATTGAGGATTAATTGGAAATTCATGTTTCTCTGATGTTAACTTTGTTTGTGGGCTGTTTACTGCTAGTATTTTAAGTTAGATTAGTGTATGTGCACACTTTGCTACTTATGTTCTGATGAATATATGAATTGTACCTTTTTTCATTATTTGCAGCACGAATAAACTTCACTTCACTCCAGAGTTTCTAGGGCGCGTAAAGCTTGTTACTTCTGTAGCATCCTTGGTAGGTGTAGCACTCTACAATACATTTCTGAAGAAGGTTCCGTTGAGGAAAATATTTTTCCTGACAACAAGTGCAGGTTCAGCCTTGGGGATGACACAGGTGCTTATTTCAGTTTCCTATTTTCAGTTGGTAGATTAATTTTTATTAACGAAACATATTAACTTTGTGTGCAATTCTCAGGTTTTTCTTGTCACTGGGCTAAATCGACAGTTTGGTATAAGTGATGAGTGGTTCTCAGTTGGAGACTCTTTAATATTAACTGTCCTCAGTCAGGTGAGATTACTTGAGCTTTAGACTCATAATACAGATTTCTGAATTATATAAACTGTAGGCTATTCAACTAGTATTCGTTCATCTAGGTCACAAGGTGTGAAGGATTTCTGGTTATTACTTTTTAGCCACTGTTTCCTTAGTTTGAGTCTGAAATTCAACATCTAGAATCTACTAGGAACAAAAAGAAACAAATATTGGACTGACTTGAATAGTGTAATATTTTAAGTTGCTCTTCCTTGCTTCCACACTAATTATCCTTTTATGTGCTCATATATGATGAGTTATGAGGCTAAGCTAATGGACATGTCTGCTCATGGGCTGCTATAAAGCCATTTTTCCATGTGAACTGATGTTCATATCTTTTAAGTAATATCTTTTGATCTGTCGTTGAGTGTTAGAGCTCACTTTTAATGGTAGTCTCTGTATTTCTTAATGAATTTTTGAGGTTTCTCCCAACACTGTTATGTAGATCAAATTTAGCTTCCAAAAGTGAAAGCATACAGCTGATGTATCATTCTTGGTCAAAATTGATAAGTATGTATTTAGGTTTACCTTGTGACTTTGGTTGAAGATCCCTTAGCTATTGTATATGTAGAGTTTTGAAGTTGAACCCTCTACCTCCAACTTGGAATGCGTCTCTAGTACTGCTTGCCCTGGCTCAGTTTGAGGGAACTGCAGTTTCGGTATATTAGCAGTATTGAAGCAAGTAGGATGATTATTGAAGCAGTTGGGAAATGCAAATATAAAAATGACAAATTGTAACTTAAAAATATTTTTATGATAAGAATCGTAGTTTCAAAGATTGGCTGATCCCGATCCGGATCAGCCAGATCAGATCGGTTTTGGAGGGATCTGATAAAATAGAGAGCTAATGGGAAGAATGACAAAGAACCGAAAAACGAAAACTTGAGAAACCTGAGATATCGGTTTTGGAGGAGGCTGATCAAATTGAGATCTAATTAGAAGAAGGAAAAAGAACCGAAAAACAAAAACTTATGTGAGAAACCTCAGATATTGGCAAGGATCGCTATCATTGGAGGAGATCATGACCATCCGAGAGCAGCGAAAGACCAAAATTTACTTCCTGAACCTGTTTTTGTAACTAGTACATCGACTTAGGATTAAAGGTTGTGATCTACCCCTTTGCGTTTTCATATACAAATACATATATGTAAACATAGATAAAGAGCATATATATATATCTGTGTGTGTGTGTGTATGTGTGGTTTTCCGAATTTACTAAATGTTTTGTGAATTTCGAATGTTTCCTGAGTCACGAAGTTTGTGAGTATGAATATTAGATTTGAAATGAGCGTATAGCTATAAATTTTAATTTTCCATAATAAACATGCAACGTTGTTGTTATGAAAATTTTAATTTCCTTAACTGTAAATCTTTCCTAAAATAGTGTGCATCAACTATTAAGCATTTAATGTATAAAAGTATTCAAATTTCATTATGTTAACAAATTCCTAATGTAATTTGATTAAACGACTACGAATATTGTTCACGCAGATGGGTTTCTTGCTTTGGCATCACACCTCCTTAGGCTATAATAGTAATAGATTATATATGCATACCATGTGCAATCATTTAAGTTAGATCTTAAAATTTTAAGAACATCTCTACTCTTTTAATGAGAGAGTTGGGGTTTGTAACAAACAAACCCTAACTTTGTAACTATATAAACACATATAATACACTTACAAACTATATCCAACAAATATAAATGTGCACCGCATGTGTAGCCCAAATCAAAACATTCAAATATAAACTAATTTTTTCTTATTCGATATATATTCATTTAATTTGATGACTTCAATTTTTTTAGACGTGCATCACACGTACATTATACTAGTATGTTTAAATTGACCAATTAATTCTTTCAATATATTTAAAATAATTAAAATGCTAATTTAGTAATAGAAATATTTTACCAAAAATCCGATACTCTACAATGCCAATTCGACCATGACCCCGATACCACAAATTATGGCAACCTCGTACCGAGATTTTGAACCTTCATAAGAACAAATAGATTAGAAAAGTGCCATGCATCTTTACATGTGGAGATTTGAAGTTGAACTATTTACCTACGATTTGGAATGAGTTCTACTTGCTTGACCTACCAAAGTTTGATGGAATTGCAGCTTCAGTATATTACTAGTATTGAAACAAGTAGCATAATTGTTAAAACAGTTGGATAATGCAAATATGAAAATGACAAAATCCAATCTTAGATATTTTCTTATGAATAGAAATAATAAATTATTTAAGTGCCATGTATCTCTACATGGTCAATTAAATAATCTGTTTCTGCTTGTTCTGTTGCTCTTTTCTCCATACTGTTAGTTTACATGGGTTTTTTCTTCGAACACCAGTCTTCTCACTAAGAAGTGTGTCCATAACACATTCTTCTTTCATGCCTGTTCTGGTATTAGCTGCAAGATTTGGCCCTTCTAGTAAGGAAGCAACTATATTTTCTACTCTGGTGAACATCTCAGATACTGGAAGCGGAATTGGTAGTTTGCTTGGTGCTATCCTATCTCAAATTCTTGGTATCACTGGAGACCGTTTTGACAATCTTGCTCTCTTGCTTGTTGGCTGCAGTCTCAGCTCATTGTTACCTCTACCCTTCTTGGCCTACTCCCAGGGGAGAGCCAGATGCCAAGTAAATGGAAATAGCAAACAAAGATGAACTAAGTACTGCTTGATCTAACTCATTTTGATGGAACTGCAGCTTTAGTGTATTAAAAGTATTGAAGCAAGCAGCATAATTGTTGAAACACTTGGAAAATGCAATTACCAAAATGATAAAATCAAATCTTAGAAATCTTTATATGATCTGATCAAATAAATTAATTAAGTGCCATTTATCTCTACATGTGGAAATTTGAAGTTGAACCATTTACCTCCTACATGGAATGCGTGTAGTACTGCTTGACCTAGCTCAATTTGATGGAACTGGAACTTCTGCAACTTCAGTATGTTAGTAGTATGAAGCAAGTGTTAGGTTTTGTGAGAAAATAACAATTGGGAATTAGGGTTAATATCTAGATCTAAGTTGCTTGAGATATTCACCCTAGGTATCAAGATTGGAATACCTAGACTGCTATCACAAACCAGTATTTATTCCTAAATACTGGTTTGGGTATCGGGTTATAAGCCCACAAGCCCGCGTTCTAATATCCAATCAATTGTACGTTCATTACACGTGTTACTCATATGCACATGCAATATTTATATAGAGAGAATATACCAATATATCCAACAATCTCCTCCTATATTCTCAGTATATAAAGTACAGGATTATCTCATCAGTTCAGTATAAAACTAACTGACTGATAGCAGTCCATAAAAGAAAAGCATCATAAAGGTATAGTTTCATAAGAGCTAATATAATTATAAATCTGAATAGTTCAATCAAGACTAAACCAATATAATTAAATAGTTCCAAACCATATTCAATTCAGAATAGTTCACAAAGACTAAACCAACTGGAATAATCTGTCATAGTTTCGAAGTCAAACAAAGCAAATAAACTTCAAGAACAAAATATGAGTTTTAAGCTCATGAATACAAGAGTCTTAAACTCAACAGAAGTTTTACCAAGCAAGTGACTAATTTATTCTCGAAAGAAATAAACTGAAACTCTATTCTTGCACACTGCTTTATGTTTACTCCATTTGAGCAAATCATTATTTTTGAAATCTATATTGACAGATTCAACTCCTCCATCTTTGCTAGCTTATTGAAAACAAGAATATCAAGAGACATATCTCTAAGAATTCCAACGAATTTCACAAAGTATCTAGTTCCACAAAAGAGCTTAGTACAATTGATAATTAGCTTAGCAAAAATGTAACGCAAGCATCACAATCAAGTTCCTTTAACTAAATAAAGAACTTGAACTTTTATAGTTTTTACACAAGAACCATACTATGTTTCATATTGGAATGAAAAGACTGCCATTTAAATTATAGTTTAACATTGAATCATCAAAATTGGAATGAAACATGTATCCATAAAAGACATATCATCGAAATTGGAATGATATTTAAGACAATTTAATCATCGGAAACACATCGACAAGTTTTCATGTTTTGTATTGGAATAATATGATTATTCTAAGTAAATTCTCTAGATATATAATACCATCAAAATTGGAATGACATTATATATTTGTGGAATTTATGTGGAATCATCAAAATTATCTAAAACATGTCAACTGCCTAAAATTGATGCTTAAGTTTGAACTTCTCTATGGCTCCAATTGGATTCTAAATTTCAAAACAATTAGGATGTTAAATCTTTGACTCAATAGCTTTCAACTCCATTTCCCCCACAGTTTTGATAATTAGATCACTTTCAAGCCTCTTAGCAAGAGCATTAGCCATACTTGTCACAATTGCACTTTACCTATGAGAAAATTCAACTAGCCTTAATATACTCCTCTTACTATTATAGAGTGAGTTATGAGCTACAGTGCATTGTAGCTTGATAGTCACATAACAGAATTAGAGAGTTACTTAAACTTCTTTAATGGATAACTAGCAACAATTTTTTCAATCCACTCAGCCTTTTTCCTGCAGAGGATTACACATAGAAGTCTGATTTCATGGATGATCGCACAGTGCCTGTTTGCTTTTTATTTTCATAACATTTCTGTTTCTCCTAGTGTAAACACATATCTACTAGTTATCGACTTTCATTAAATTCTGAGCATCATAATGCATCAGATCAGCCATTCATTCGAAGAATGACTAGAGTATCACAAAGTAAACTCTTGAATACCACTCAGGTATCTCAATAGCCTCTTAAAGGCACTCAAATGTGTATGGAATTATTAGTGAATCTGCAGATCATACCTATCTCAAAGGCTATGTCTATTATAGTGCAGATCTTTGTGTACATGAAACTGTCAATTCTTTTAGAATGATCTACCTGTTTCATAGTTGCACCATCATTAGGTGTCAACCTTTTATCATAATCATAAGGTGTTTCAAAACACACTTTCAATCACCATATTCCCACTTTTAAAACACATTTTGATTTGATGAGTTTGACTAAGAGTTATCCCTTGCCAACTAAAAACTCACCCTTATACCTATGGTGTCCACAATACTTAGGTTTTCATGTTGAATTCTTTGGATAGAACAATTTTAACTTCATTTGTAATAGAGAGGTCACTTTCAAAAATATGCATGTTAACAGAATAAGTAAATAATAGCCACTATATTTGACACACCACAAAGTTGAAGGTACTGATCTGAATTACTTGATTCATATATTAGGCTCTTTCAAAAATTTGTCAAATTATTTATTCATTGGCTATACATATTTTAAGAACATACAATAATTTTACTAAATTGTAAATCTTGTTCACTAAACATATTAGTTCAAAACTTTTCAGTACAAAACTGTTCAGTACAAAATATCAAGTACAAAGCCTTTTAAATATCCTTTATGAATGACAATTTTCAATAGATGTAAGGGTAAGAAGAATATTTATTGTAGCAATATGACAAATATGTGAGTAGACATCAAATAAATCTACCTCATTTTTCTCAGTCAATCTCTTAGCTACTAAAAAGCATTAAAATTGCTACTGAGCAATCAAAATTAAGTTTCTTCAACAAAACCCCACTTACTATAGTTTTAGCCCCTTTCGGCAGATCAACTAAATTAAAGTATTATTGTATGACACAAAATCATCTCATTGTCTACTAAAGACTCTTCTTAGTTCATTTGTCATTCAGGTTTTTTAAGTGTCAGTAAGGCTGGTTCTTGATTTCAACTGTGAATCATTGAACGTGTCTGTAGGACTAGATTATTTCATACATTTATCTTTGATGAAGACATCCTCAAAGAACTCTGCAAGTCTAGATTCTTCTAACACAAATTAGATAGATCCAATATCTGTCTACAAAACTACATTTTGCACTTTCTAAATACATAAAAATTTGTTGTAGGTCCTACTTTAGGCCTTCCAGGGTCATGTACTCTAACAGAAGTATCACACAAAATTTTACTTTAACAAAATTATTTGTGTTTTCATGCCATGATTTACAAGGTATATTCAATTTAGAGTGTAGTAACACATTAGAGATATGATTAACAATATAACATCACTCATAATTACACAAGACAAACAACAGTCAATAATATAGAATTCAACATTTTACTAAGTGTTTGATTCTAACTTTTATCAATACTGTTTGACTGTTGTAAGTAGAGTGCAGTAGAGATTATGCCCAATGCAAACTTCTTTAAAGTTGTTAAAACATATTCACCACCTCTATCACATCTGAACCCTTGATTTTTAGCATTTAACTATAATTTTTTTAATTCATTAAGAATAACAAGTGTTTCATTCTTCATATATATGACAGACTTATATTAATTATCTACAAAAGCGATTAAATACTTTTGACCAACAATCGTCTCATCTAGTCACAAAGCTACTGAGATCACAAATATCAGAATGTATTGACTCAAGAAGTTGTATGCTCCTAAAGACCATACTAAATGATTTTCTAGAGATCATAATCTGAGCACAACTTTCATACTTGTCATATTTAATGGAGTGTCATTTAGTAGAGTTATGAGTTTTAACAAGAACAAACAATTTAATATATAGTTCATAGTGATTCTAAATTTCAAAACAAGTTGGATGTTAAAGCTTTTTACTCAATAGCTTTTAACTCCATTTCCCCCATAGTTTTGATAATTAGATCACATTTTCTCACAAACAATTGAATATATACTTCTCAAATCCTGGCCAATTATGCTATGTTCAAGAACACAATTAGAACTATTATTTTTAATTGTCTCATTTGTTAAACTCAACTTATACATGCGATTGACAATATATGCACTTTATAAGAGTTAATATAAAATTACTCTATCACATTTTACAAAAATTATTTGCTTTCTCTAATGGTTCTAACAATGTCCACTTGCTCAAACACATTGAGCGAAGAGTTCTTTTCTTTATTCGTTCTTCATCATCTTCATAACGCTAAATGAGATAATGACTAACATATTATAATTCAATTTTGCACACACAGTACAATGAACGAGAAAGAACAAAACGTAACTAGTAGTCATATTCTACTTTAAGAGATGCTCTCTCCTAAGTTACAGACATTTGTTATACATCTTATACAATTTTTATTTTTATTTTAATTATTAGAGAAACAAATATGTAATCTCACACAAACTGCAAACAATGGATTTGTCACAATATCTATACATATAGTATGATAAAATACTTAACAATCCTAAACATGCTAGTTTTCCAGAGCGAGAATAACTATGATCTAAACTCTCAATCATATGATCAAACGCACAAAACGTTAATACATTCATCACATGAGAATACTAAGAGAGATTAGAGTAGATCATACCGACACTTCAAGTTAGAAGTGTTTTCCAAATTCGATGGAGAAGCCTGCGTAGTGCAGACTTATTCAACCGTGATGTATATTCGTCGTCTCCAACACACAATTTGTAAGTAACTTTGAAGTTTCTATATTCATCAAATTGTCAAAGATGAGCCAATTAAACGAATTATTGACACTGTTCAATTCTAGCAACAATTTAATTTGGAGATCCAAACTTTATAGTCAAAATATATAGTTTAACTTATCAAAATAGATATTTTGTTTTAGCACATAGCCAAAACAACTGTTCAACTTGTATTTAATTAAACAAATGATTAATACAGTCTTGAACTTAACCACTTAGCATCACAGTAATTCTATAATTCAAAACATAAATTTAAAACGAATGTTTTTGAACTTCCAGCACATAGCAAAATATTTAACAAAAATTTAATACGAGGAAAGTAAAGAACTTATCTTTCACCGTCTCTTCCCCTTCAATTGATTATAGTCAAATCTGTTTCAAAACACATCCGATCTATCCCGTATTGCACCCTCCAGAGTATCTCAATCTGTGCCAAACCCAATAAGGGACAAATCCACTGCTGCTCTCTTTGAGCAAATTCCACCCATTTCTAATCAAACCATTCTCAATTTCAAGGACTGAACTCGGTGGGGGGAGTTCAACAAACAGGTTGTGGGCAGTTCTGAATCGAACTCAAACCCCTTTCACTCAAATGAGAGAGAACCCAACTGTCTTCTTCTTCACAATCCAAAAGCCAGAAATCAGTTTCTCAATGAATCGGGTTTGGATCCAACTAACACAAGAACAAATCTTGCAACTCTCAACTGTAGATCAAAACCAAAACGGATTCGGGTTCAACTTCGAGATCGGATCTATACCCACTACACAACAGATGGATCGGGAGGAGGAGGTGACTGAGCACGGCATCTGTTGGAGGGCGATGTCGTCGATCAGTGACCACGGCGAGACTACCGCAGTCGACGTCACACAGATCGGGATCAGATCCTCTTCGGTGCCGACGATCGATGGTCTATCGGCTTCGAACGAGGAAGACGACGACTCACGGGGAAACGGCAGTGGGAGCGACGACTTGCGGCGAGCAACTCCGACCATGAAAGCGATGGTCGGCGACGGCAGCTTCGGCGGCTTCAGGGCTTCGACAAGATCCGACGGGAGAGACGGGATCCAACAGAGCTCCTTTTCCCTCTTAATTAATCACATAAATTGATTAATAATATCTCAAGATTGTTAGGTTTTGTGAGAAATTAACAATTGGGAATTAGGGTTAATATCTAGATCTAAGTTGCTTGAGATATTCACCCTAGGTATCAAGATTGGAATACCTAGACTGCTATTACTGGTTTGGGTATCGGGTTATAAGCCCACAAACCCGCGTTCCAATATCCAATCAATTGTACGTTCATTACACGTGTTACTAATATGCACATGCAATATTTATATAGAGAGAATATACCAATATATCCAACAGCAAGTAGCATAATTGTTGAAACAGTTGGAAAATGCAAATATTAAAATTAAAAAAAATCACATCTCAGAAATTAGTTAAGCGCCATTTATCTCTACATGGTCAATTAATTAGTCTCAAATGTTTATACTCCTTCTGTTGCTCTTTTCTGCATCCTTGCTAGTTTACATGCATGGCTTTTTTCTTTCAACACCAATTCTCCTATCAAAGAGTTTGTTCATATCACAGGCTTCTTTCATGCCTGTTCTTGTATTAGCTGCAAAATTATGCCCCTCTGGGATGGAAGCAACTTTATTTGCTACCCTGATGTCCATTTCCAATGGTGGAAGTGTAACCGGTGGTTTGCTTGGTGCTGGCCTAACTCAATTTCTTGGTATCACCAAAGACAGTTTCGGCAATCTTTCTCTCTTGATTATTGTTTGCAACCTCAGCTCATTGCTACCTCTCCCCCTTCTCGGCCTACTTCCTGCTGAGAGCCCAGATGCCAGGGAAATGGAAAATGAACAGACAAAAACGAACTAAGCATTAATAAGGTAGTAAAGTCAAGGGTATCGACAGTGGGAAGGAATGATGTGATTAAAAGCTCTGTTACCTGGCGAGAGATCATGAGCTTGAGGTATGAAGAAAGGTAATGTGCAGTATTGGAAGAAGAAAAAGTTCATATAGAGCTGATTTAAATCTCGGGGACAGGTTTTGTTCAGCTAACTCCACGCAACTGCTTCAAATATTTTCTTGAAGTTAAATTCTGGCTCGGGGTTACTACTAACTATGAGAGAAACGAAAGTTGATTCACTTATGCTTGTTGTACTTCAAATTGTACCATGTCATCTAAAAATATATGTAAATCTGTACGAATTCATCTTCAGATGCTCTAGTTTGTAGCTTTTTATTTCTACTTTTGGAAATCTACAAAGATATATTTCTACAAAAGTAGATTAATTTTGATTGAAATTAAATAAAAACTTTTAATCTTCACTATCATTGATATGATCCATAATGTAAAGGTTTTCTGTTTGGAAGTAAATTATTCTGTTCCTAAGAATTTAACTACGTAAACTAGTGCCACATTTTGATTATTGGTTTATGATTGATGTGCTCTTTTGAGACTATGAATGACTATGGATGCTAAATCTCAGTAGTGCAAACTGCAAACTTTTCAAAGCAGAAGCAACAAATTCCGAATACACAGGCAAGTACTCCCTTTCTCATGCATGCAATGTTTCTTTACTTTTTCTCTGCAAAGATTTGTTGCGACTGTGTATGAAAACCCTATGGTTTATATAACTTGCACATGATTAAATTGCGAATCTATGACAAATCTAGAATTTATTCATGAATTTTGCAGCTTACTTACCTAGATACAAGGTGTGGCTTGAAGAGGTGGTCAATTTTCCTAGCAAAGAGGTACGACATACTTTTCAAGTTTATTTTCGTATATTTGTGTGTTTAATCAAAAGTTTATTTTCACATGTCAGGATATAATATTATCTATATGTTCTAGATCGTCATGAACTATAATTTTAGTCCTGGGTTTGTCTAGTTAGCTGTTAATGGAGATGACTCTTGCTCCGGTCATGCTGATCTGCTTGATTATTTGATGTTTACGGAAGAAAGTAGAAGCACGCAGCACACTGCAAAAATAAAATATAGGGCCACATCATACCTTGTCTCCAATCCAAGGCCTGTCTTTTTCCATCCCAAACTCTTACCACCTAAGCTATAACTCAGCGTGAAACACAATATAAATTCCCAGCATTGATGATTAGATAGGTTACACACGCTCTATCACTTCACACTCAGAAATACAATTACTTATTTAAACCAAACACATTATAAATAGGTTATGCAGTAGGGTAGAGGGACTCTGGGCAATTTGTTGTTGTTGTTGCTGTTGTTGTTGTTGTGTATATATATATAGGGAGTCTTCGATTGCGAACGGGTGTTGGTGCGAACTGCGTGATGCTGCTATTAAGGACAATAGTTCATTTGCACGCAGTTTGCACCGACCCCCGTTCGCAACCGAAGACTTCCCTATATATATATATATAGAGGAGTGATCCAATGAGAAACATCTTAAATTGAGAAAATGAGAAACATTAATTCTAACCATTGGATTTCAGAGGATTGAGATGAATGGCTCTAATTTATTTGGACTAGTAATTAAAAAAACCGGTTTATTTTAACTAATCTATAAAAAAAAACCACCAAAAAAACCCAACATCTTAATTAGTATGATTAATTAGTGGAGATCCAAGTCATTGGCAAAGAGAATGGGCTTTCCTTGTCCATCATGAACATGCTGAAAATTATAACAAGACGAACTCCAAGACAAACTCCAAAACTTTGGCAACAGGACCGAGAAGGAGTGTGCAAATGGAGGCGATCATTGGCAAAGAGAATGGGCTTTCCTTGTCCATCATGAACATGCTGAAAATTATAACAAGACGAACTCCAAGACAAACTCCAAAACTTTGGCAACAGGACCGAGAAGGAGTGTGCAAATGGAGGCGAGTCCTAAGCAGCACAAGCACGAGACAAAGTCCGTTCTCTTTGCCAATGACTTGGATCTATAAAAATCTATACTACGTAGTCTGAGAAAGTCCACTAATGAGAAAATGAGATGGAGATCCAAAAAAACCACCAAAAAAACCCATGGTTAATTAGAGAATGACTTGGATCTCCATCATGAGTGCCCTGAGGCCCAACTACCATGAGTCCGAAATAAGCGTCTGCAATATAGAGCGAGCTCTCCCGTTTCGTTTCTCGATTGAACCTAAGGCCCCGCACTTTGTCTCGTGCTTGTGCTGCTTAGGACTCGCCTCCGTTTGCACACTCCTTCTCGGTCCTGTTGCCAAAGTTTTGGAGTTTGTCTTGTTATAATTTTCAGCATGTTCATGATGGACAAGGAAGGCCCATTCTCCAATGACTTGGATCTCCACTAATTAATCATACTAATTAAGATGTTGGGTTTTTTTGGTGGTTTTTTTTATAAATTAGTTAAAATAAACCGGTTTTTTTAATTACTAGTCCAAATGAATTAGAGCCATTCATCTCAATCCTCTGAAATCTAATGGTTAGAATCAATGTTTCTCATTTTCTCATTTTAAGATGTTTCTCATTAGATCACTCCTATATATATATATATATATATATATATATATATATATATATATATATATATATATGAGAGTGATCATGTGAGAACTAGTTCTCACAATAAGCTTTGTGTGAACTGCTCACATAGTCATCACATAGATGATCTCAACTGTTCACATTTCTTAAAATGACTAAATTAAATCCACCACTCCACCCCACTGCAATGCCATCTTTCGATTGCGTCAAATCCAGCCATCAACAATAGCTATAGTTCTCAACTGACACGCCGATACTCTCGACAAACTCCCCCCAACGAACACCTCCGCCTTGACAGCTCATCTTTGGGGATCCCCCAATTATCTCATCGCTCTCAAACAAAATTAGAATTTCAAAAATCTTATTTGAAATTCACAAGTCAACCAACGTTCATCTCTCTACTATCCACATAAGTTTTGAATTTCAAAAATCTAAATTGCAATTCAAAATGGCTCCAAATCTCTCCCTCCAAATATGTTTTGAATTTCAAAAGTCTTTCGAATTTCAAAATTCCCCCCAAGCTCCTCATTCTCAATTTGAATTTCGAAATTCAAATTAGGAAATCATTCCCTGCTCGCACCTCCGCACAAAATGGAGTTCAAAAAATTTTCCCTTCCACATTCCCCCAAATCTAATTTTGAATTTCAAAATTCCAATTTGAAATTCAAAAATAAATTTCCATCTCTATCCCTCCCTCAACTCTCTCCATGCCCAACGTTGCTGTCGATCACCTCCGTCGATCCATCCTGCAGCCCTCAAAGCCATCGCCCTCAAAGCCACCTCCTCTCCCCTTCACCGGCAGGCCTCATTCACAGCACCACCGGCCTCGATGGAAGCATCTTCCAAAGCCATCTTCCAAATTCGGCAGCAACTAACCCGGCAGCAACCTGACCTTATTGCCAGCCCCGATGCCATGCCGTATACTCCACTGGCATCCTGGCGACCCAACATCACTGGCTCCGAGGCTTGCAACATCTAGCTCCGGCTATAACCCACTCGGTGACAGCACATCTCGCTGACGGCCGCCTTCAAAACCACATCGACACTGCCTCCACTTCTCCCGGCATTGCAACATCCGACCCGATGCCATCCAACTTGACGTCGCTCATCCCCGCCGCGCCAACTGCCTCTAAAAAACCAGTTCTCGAATAAACCCTAGTCTGAAGCTCTGACGACCTTAAATCCGCTCTGGTGGCAGGATTGGCGGGGGACTACTCTTCTTACTACAGGAAGCTTACCTAGCCAACACTTCGATCCGGCTCTACCCAAACTTTTTTGGTTCACCCCAACATAACCCACTTGGGGAGAGGGGGAGGAGATGGCGAGGGAGTCCTCCCCCCTCCCCGATCGACACATCTCTCTCTTGTTTTTTTTAAGGAGCTTCTCTCTCTAGAATTTTTAAAGAGAAACTCATTTTTGGTTTTAAGACCAACACGTACGTTTCTGCTGGTTTGTGCTCTTGGTTGTGCTGTATTGTTGGCTCTGTGTTTTATTTTGCTGGATGCCTGTGTTTTGGGTTATGGTACGTGGTTATGCTCTTTTGGATGTATGATTTGTTCACTCTTTGCTTCTGTGCACAGCAGGATTCCCTTGCTATCTTTTTGGGCGCTCCTGGTCTACGCCTTCTCGGTTCTTATACCATCCTGAGGCGGCTCTCATATAGTGTTAGTCTATTATGAGATGGTGAGCTGAGCTCCTTATAGTGAGCTGAAGATCTCAGCCGTTGGACACCATCTCATAATAGACTAACTCTCTCTCTCTCTCTCTCTCTCTCTCTCTCTCTCTCTCTCTCTCTCTATATATATATATATATATATATATATATTACAAAGAAAGCTTTCAAGTGGCTCTCATTTAATCTCCCCCAAAATCAATGACCCAGATCTAACCTCACAAAACATATTTTTCCATCCAAAATTTTAAACCCCACAAATTCAAAACCCACACACACTCTCTCTCTTTTCCCAAAACACCCCCCTTCTCTCTGTCTTTCTCACTCCGTCTCTCTCACTTTCCCGCTCAGTCCCCAGTCTGTCTCTCTTTGTCACTGTCTCCCTCTCTCTTACCGCTCTCTCACTGTCTCCCTCTATCTCTTCCCCGCCACCTCTGGCGCCTTTTCAGCGCCCCCCACCTTCGGCGCCTCTTCAGCGACCCCCCCCACCTCCAGTCGCCAACCCCCCTGTTCCGCCCTTCCGCTCTCAGCGACCACCAGTGCCAACCCCGACGCCGCTCCACTGCGACCCCATCCAACCACCGAACCCCCCACAGCCTGAGTTGATCCCGACCACCAATTTCGTCTCAGGTATAAACTTAGGTTTTGGGTTCCAAATGTAGTTAACTGAGTTGATCCGGACCACCAATTTCCTTTTTTTTTTTTTCAAAAAAAGCTTTGTGATTAAGACACTTTTATATGCAAATAATTAACTTCCAAATGTAGTTAGTAGTTAGTAGTCACACACAAATTAAAAGTGAAAAATAAGTTTATACTATGTTACTTGGATTGGTCTGAAATAGAAAGTTTATACTCCTCTTTTTAATTTCCTAATAAGAGAAGGAGACTATTTTACCAATTGTATGATGATATCGGAGACTCTATTAAACTCTTCCAAGGAGACTCTATTAACAGAATCCTATTTTCTGCTTGGAGAGAAGAATTGTCTAAATTTTAGCCATCAACCTCGAAGTTGTTGATGGAATAAGGTAGAGTATAAGCCAATGTAAAGAACTTTTGCTTCTAAACACTATAAGATGTTAGTGTATACCTTTGAATAATTCTTTCATGATTGACCTTTCCTGTATAACTATACTATGTTCCACTCAGAATTCCTTATCTCCATTGATCATACTTGGCATTATAGCCTTAGAGGTACAAATTTAGTTGGTCTAACTTTATACCAGATTTGAAATGACATGATGGTATTTACTTTCCTATCTTTATTAACAAAATGTATTAAAGTGCCTCTTAACTCTTCCAGACACATAAGCAAGAAAAATGATTCTTGAGACAGCAGAACTCAAGTAAGAAAATGTATGCAACAAAAATCTTCAGTTCCATCAAAATGCATTTTAAGGAATCATACCACCAAAAATATCATCTGAAAAATGGTGCAAGTCAAGTATCGGCCCCAGTATGAATCACTTAAGAATGCCCCAATGAGAGAATATATAAACAGTTTCTGTCCATTTTAAAGTTAAGGGTGTGTTTTAATAATGTAGTTAAGGTAAGATAATTGGAGTTTTGTTTTCTTAGCTTTGTATTGTTTAGAGTCCTTAAGCTATGTTGGGAATGGAGTTTTGAGGAGTTAATCTCCAAAATTATAATTTCTCAAATTTGGATAGTTTGGAAACTAACTTAGAATAATATAACTACATGTTAAGATAACTCCAATTGTCTAGGCTCTATTAAGACCTCTTTTATCTTAATTTTGGAAACAACTCACAATTATGGAACTTCGGTAACTTCAATAGCTTACCAAACACCCAAAATGAAGTTGATTTAGGATGACTTTTCAAGTAGAGGTAAAGGTTTGATAATTAATTGAGGTATTTGATGTAGGAATTGGAGTATACCCCAATGTGAGTGTCAAAATCAAGATTTCCGAAAATGTTGCATTACTATAATATATTGCAAATCTCTACTTTTACTTAAAATAAATTTCAGTTTGTCTAAATTCATTCTTAAACACATCCTTATAGGAGTTGAGTTAACTATAGATATCTCCAATTTTTCTAATCCAACAAGTTGAGATAACTCTACTCAAATCTAATTCATCTAAAATTTGCAAGTTTTTCTCTCAAGTAATTAAATTAATTTAACTGTACTTGCCTTCCCAAACACCTATAGAATAATGTTGACTTTTCGGTGCATGTAGATGTGTGATAATTGCTACCACGTTTGTAACAAGGAATTCACTGCGTTCGGTGGTTGGGTTTGTTGGGTTTGTGTTACATTTAGTTGATCCCGACCACTGACTGCATTAGTTTTGTTGGGTTTGTGTTAGATTTGGGTTTTCATGTGTTACTTTTTTTTTTGCGTAACCTATTTCTCATCTAAAGATTGGATTGTAGCATAATTCTCATCTAAACAAAACTAACTGCGTTGTACATTGGATTTTTAGGTACATTGTAGATTGGATTTTAGGTGAATTGTAGTTAGAATTTTGGTTAGAACTGTTAGAATTTTTAATTAGAAATTTTAGTTTGCAAACCTTGAATTTTTAGAAATTTTTCACACAGTAATATGATTACTTATTCTGTGAAAATTGGTATTTTGGGCAATTTTTATATGAAATAAGGAGGATTAGGTGGAAAAGTGATGGATTGTAGTTATTGTAGCAATGATCAGGTTTACCCCTAAATTATACACTATTCGGTGCCTTCATTTCTCATCATTTTCTCATTAATTAAGGTCACTTTAGTCTAGCTTGGAAGAGAAGGCAAGTTTAGATGCGATCTCTCAGTTTTGATAGCAACTATTTGTATGATTATAGTGATCAATTGTTTGAATGGTATATTGAATGGTAACCTGCACAAAATTTCTTACAGTTCCTTAGAGGGTATTCTGTATTTTCCTTAATATGCACACTTTACAAATAAGTGGGAACTATTTGAACTCTCAAAAAATTCTAACAGAACTATTAGAACTATGCACCATTTTCATGTGTCAAGAATTTTCTTAATTCACTCACTCCATGCAACTATCAAAAATCAAAACCAGTGAATACTTTATACTTAACAATGGCATGATGCATATTTTTAATGGATGTGCTCACATTTCTTTAAAAAATAGCTAGGTTGTGGGAGAATTGGATAAGTCAATATTGAGAAATTTAATGGCAATAAAGATGAAATAACTAAAAAACAGATACAATTTAACGAAAGAGGTATAGTGAATGACTCCAAATAAAGGCATAAATTTATATGCAGTTCACACAATCAAATAATTCAAAATAAATTTATATGCAGTTCCGAATACGTGCCGTAGGCACGTGCCCACGGGCATACCTAGTATGTATGTATATATATATATATATATATATATATATATATATAATGCTAATATGAGATGGTGAGATGGGTGAGATGAATTTTTTTTTTTTTTTTTTGAGAGATGAGCGATTTGAGTCATCCAAATCTTGATCACACCGTTCACATCACTCTACATGTCATCTAGATGGTGTGTACAAAATTTCAAGCGATTTGGAGACCTCTAGCTTATGCATCAAAATGTTCAACACGTCATGAAGATGGTACGAAATACATATATGTATTTATTTGAACGTCTTGATGCATAGGCTGCAGGTCTCTGAATTGTTTGAAATTTGGCACACATCATCTTGATGACATGTAGAGTGATGTGAACGGTGTGATCGAGATTCATATGACTCAAATCGTTTATCTCTTCAAAATATTTTCATCTCACCCACCTCACCATCTCATAATAGCATGACTTATATATATATATATATATATATATATATATATATATATATATATATATATATATATATATATATATATATATATATAGAGAGAGAGAGAGAGAGAGAGAGAGAGAGAGAGAGAGAGAGAGAGAGAGAGAGAGAGAGAGTGAGTCTATTATGAGATGGTGAGCTGAAGATCCTTATCGTGAGCTGAAGATCTCAACCGTTGGATCTCGATCCAACGGCTGAGATCTGATCCGCCCAAACTCTATAGATCTGTCTTAAGTGTTGAGGGCATTTTAGGGATTTCGAAATCCATCTCACGCTCATTCTTTTCCCCTCTCGTTCCTCTCCTTCCTCTCATTTCGAATCGATCTCAAACTCTCCCCAAATCAAAAACCCTAGATCGTCGCCATCGAATTCCCCCACATCCCGACGCTCCTCCTCATCGATTCTTCCAAACCGCCGTTCTAAACCCACCCCGTCGGCATTGAATTCCCCCAAATCCCGTTGTTCGAACAGCCCCCAAATCGAAGATTCCTCATATCGCGGCGGGTTTGGCTGAAGCTTGACGCCCTCAGTCTTGGGTACTTCATCTTCACAATATTTTCGAGGGAAGTGTTTGATTCTCATACATGCCTTTATGATTTATGTTCAATTTCTTGCATTTTATTTTGGTTGTGTGTGTAGGCAATGATGAGTCACATTTTGCTATAAGTTGGTTAATTATATATGATGAGTGAGTTGCTATAATTTGATACTGGATCTAAATGACTCTTTTCACTCATTTATTTCTGCAACTGAGAGTGTGCAACTGATTATAAATGAAAACTGAGAGTGCGCAACTGAGAGTCCCCCCAAACTCCCAGGAATTGAATCCTAGTTTACTTGTGATCAATTTGCAAATGATGGTGATTTTCGTGTTTGGTTTGGAAGCAAACCTTGTTACAGATATAGCTTAGATTGAGTTATGGAGAAAAAAGAAAAACAACCTTTTTCACTGAGTATCAAACCCCAGAATGCTTCAATGAGTGTTGGGGGTATGAAACCCCAGTATCCAACGATTGAGATCTTCTCCGCCCAAACTCTATAGACCTGTCTAAGTGTTAAGGGCATTTTAGGGCATTTTAGGGATTTTTGTATTGTTTATAGTAGAAAGTGGGAGGCTAATGTTTATGGGCATATTGTGACTAGTTACTGGTGATCAATTTGCAAAGGATGGTGATTTTCGTGTTTGGTTTGGAAGCAAGCCTTGTTACAGATATGGATTAGATTGAGTTATGAAGAAAAAGAAAAAAAAAATCTTGTTCACTGACTATCAAACCCTAGAATGCTTAAATGAGTGTTGCGGGTATCAAACCCCAGTATCCAACGATTGAGATCTTCTCCACCCAAACTCTATAGATCTGTCTAAGTGTTGAGGGCATTTTAGGGATTTCTGTATTGTTTATAGTAGAAAGTGGGAGGCTAATGTTAATGGGAATATTGTGACTACTTACTTGTGATCAATTTGCAAAGAATGGTGATTTTCGTGTTTGGTTTGGAAGCAAGTCTTGTTACAGATATAGCTTAAATTGAGTTATGGAGAAAAAGAAAAATAATCTTGTTCACTGATTTTTTGTGCAAGAAATTGCCCAAACAAACTAGATGGGTAATATTCCACATCTTTTAGTTGCAGTTGATTTAATATTCCGTCATATTGTTTTGTTGAATTGGCTTGTGAGCTTGACTAAGTATCTCTCTGTTCAATTTTTTTAGTGGAGGCAATACACATGATGTAGATTCCGCCTCAGGAGAAAGTACCGTTGACACTGATGATTGAGGGAAGATCCTCATTCTGTTTGTTCCATTTAAAGTTTATTTTCGGCTTTGTTTTATTGTGTGTTGGTGTAAGCAATGATGAAAAAAATATTTTATTCAAGCTTTATGAATTGGTACAAATGTTCCAAACTGTTTGTGTGCTCTGTTTATGTTGTTTAAGAGAATTTTGAGCGATGTTAATGTTGTTTCCAGGCATCTTGAGCTCTGTTTATGTTGTTTATATGCATATTGAGCTCTCTTTTCAGCTTTATTTTAGTCCTATTTGACATTTGGTTGAGAAAAAATATCAGATTATGGCTGGAATTTGTTGGCATGGCACAATATTGCAGTCCAAGTGACAACATAATTCTGATGCTTTTGTCATGCTTGTTATATACAAGGGTGTTCTGAGCCTACAATTAGTTAAAACATTTTGAGATGAGTTGTGTTAGTAGTGTTGTTATCTAAGATAAATAATTACAAATCAGCTAGCTAAACCCTTTCTTTCTTATTTATTACAGTTTCTACAATGACTGAAGGTGTCGACAGATGTCGGAAATTGGATGCATGCATTAATCAGCTAGTGTGCTATGTAATATTATATGTACCGAATTTTTATGCAATGTAACAGCTCTAACAATGTATATTATTTTAGGTCTGTATATAATGATGTAACAGCTCCATTTTGATGCACAGCTCCATTTTCATGTAACAACTCCTAATAAGGATGTAACATCTTTATTTATGATGTTTCTATGTCGATATGACACTGTTATGTAGTTTACTTTTCATTATCAGCATTGTTTATGTTGTTTCCATGCTTTAATCAGCTTCAACGCTGTTTATGTTGTCAAAAAAGAGCATTGTTTATGTTGTTTTGATGCTTTAATAAGCTTCACCGCTTTTTATGTTGTCAAAAAAGAGCGTTGTTTATGTTGTTTCGGTGCTTTATTCAGCTTCAGTGTTGTTTATGTTTTCGAAAAAGAACTCCATTTATAGGAATGTTTATAACGTACATTAATGAGGATTGTATATAAAGAGCTCTATTGTTTCTTGAGGAATGTATATAGTGTACACTTTTTTATGTTGAGGAATGTATATAATATATATATAAAGTAAATGAGGAATGTAAATGAGCTCTGTTTATAGTGCACATTTGTTTTTCTTGAGCTCTGTTTCTAGTGCACATTTGTTTTTCAAGAGCTTTGTTTATGTTGGCTCCCGGCATAATGAGGTCTGTTTTTTGTTTGAGCTCTGTTTATGTTTTTTTAGGCCAAATGAGCTATGTTTATTTACACTCAAATGAGCTATGAAATTTCTAGGAAAAGTGAGCTACAAAACTTTCAATATTATTTGCTTTCAATGTTGTTCCCAGGAAAACTGAGCTATGAAATTTCCAAGCATAAAGAGCTCTCTTTATGTTGTTCAAACCACTCTTGAACTCGCATAAAAGAGGACAATTACAAATTCATTTCAGATAAAGTTAACTGTGTCAAGATTACGAATATCATTGTACAAACTCGAAGCTTATATTACAAACTCGAAGCTCAAACCCACTCGAAGCTCATATTGCAAACTCCGAAAATCATTATACAAAAAGTTACAAACTTGATGCATTACAAACTCGATGCATTACAAAAAGTTACAAACTCAATGCTAAAAAATAAACAAAAAAAGCTTCTGCCAAAAAACTGTCGGACTGCTGCTGTTGCTGCTGCTGATTGTGGCAAAGGGTTCCGCCTCGACCCACTTAGTGAAGTAGTCGATGACCACTATGAGGAAACGTCTTTGGCCCGAGGCTTTCGGAAAGGGGCTGACTAAGTCCATCCCCAACATGGCGAAGGGGGTCAGATAGGTAAGTGATTTGAGTTCGACTTGGGGCAAGCATCTGATCGAAGAGAATCTCTGGCAAGGGTCGTACCTTTTCACAAGATCATGGGCGTCCAGCAATATGGTCGGCCAATAGTAGCCGTGGTTGAGTACTTTCCTCGCGAGCGACCTGCTGTCCATATGGCATCCCCCAATTCCTTCGTGCAGCTCTTCTAGTGCATACTTGTCTTTATCGAAACTCAGACATCGAAAATATGGTCTCCCATCAACCTTAGTGTATGAGCACTTGAATAGTACATTATCAATCAAGGTTAATCTTTCTGATTGGATTCTTGTCTTTTTGGCTTCGACCGGGTCTAGTGGGAGTTCGCCATTTGCCAAGAACTTCCGGACGGGATCCATCCAAGTGTCAGCTTGAATGCCTGGGTTGATGCAAATGACCTCAGGGTTCTCGATGTTAGGCTTGAGGAGGATCTCAACGAGAAAAGTGTGATCTAGGCCCTCGAAGGATGACGAGGCGAGCTTGGACAAGGCATCGGCCTGGCTATTTTGTTCCCTCAGAATGCGCTCGACAGTGGTGCCCTCGAAGACTGTTAAGAGTTGCTTGACACGTGCCAAGTATTGGATCATCCGGGTGTCCCGAGCTTCGTAATCCCCAAAAATGTGATTGACTACGAGATGAGAGTCGCTGAAGGCCCTCATTCGTCTTGCCCCTGCCTTGTGGGGTAGCATGAGACCGGCGACCATCACTTGGTATTCCGCCGCGTTGTTGGAGGCCTAGAAGTTGAGACACAGGGAGGACTGGAGGACGAAGTCGTTCGGGCCTCTAAGTATGATGACAGCTCCACTTTCACCCTTGCAGGATGTCCGTCAGCATAGATCTCCCAAACTGGTTCATCCTCTCTGATTTCAGATGCTTCGGGAATGGTACATTCCATGACTAATTCTGCGAGGGCTTGCCCTTTGATGGCTGTCCGAGGTTGGTAGTTGATGTCATGCTGGCTCAGCTCGATTGACCACATGATGAAGCGGTCGGAATTCTCTGGTATGTTGAGGACCGCCTTGAGAGGCTGGTCCGTAAGGACTCCTAACTGCACGTGGACCGGGCTTAGAACGTCGGATGGAGTGGGCTTGAAAGTATGGTCAGAGTTTCTGAGTGGTCATTACCAATGCGTCGGCATCCGTTTCCATCCTAGTGTATCGGAGTTCAGCATCGTGCAGGACTTTGCTGACATAATAGATGGGCTTCTGGATCCCGTATTCCTCCCTGACTAATACGGCGCTGAGCGCGTGTTCCGAAGCAGCCAGATAAAGATAGAGGGACTCGCCCAGCTCGGGTTTGCTAAGGAGTGGGGGGTTGGCCAGGTAGGGTTTCAGCTGCTCGAAAGCCTGTTATTGAAAGTCTTCCCACTCGATGCTTTTCGCCACCCGGAGAGCTTTGAAGAATGGGAGGGACTTTTCCCAAGACTTGGAGAGGAAAACGACCGATGGCCGCTAGTCGACCCGCAAGTCGTTGGACTTCTTTGACATTTCGAGGAGGGACCATGTCCAGTATGGCCTGAATCTTTTCGGGGTTCACCTCAACGCCTCTTTGGCTGACAACGAATCCGAGAAATTTTCCCGAGGTGACGCTGAAGGCGCATTTAGAGAGGTTGGTCTCATATTGTGGGATCACAGGACCTCGAAAGCCTCTTCTAGATCGCTGACATGATCTTGTCCACTACGGCTTTGACGAGCATATCATCGACATAAATCTCCATGTTTCAACCTATCTGCTCCTTAAAGACCTGATTGACGAGCCTTTGGTACGTGGCACCTGCGTTCTTCAGCCCGAAGGGCATGACCCTGTAACAGTGGAAACCTTGGTCTGTCACAAAGGTGGTCTGGGGGATGCCTGGAGGGAATATTCTGATCTGGTTGTTTCCTGAGAAGGCGTCCATGAAACTCAATAGCTTCTGACTCATGGTCACATCAATCAGGGCGTCGTTACTCGGGAAGGGGAACGAAAATTTAGGACAGGCCTTGTTGAGGTCTGTGAAGTCAATACAGATCCTCTATTTCCCACTTGGTTTCTTCACCATCACAACGTTGGCCAACCACTGTGGGTAGCTGACTTCCTATATGAACCGCGTCGAGAGGAGCTTGTCCACCTCTTCCTTCACTACATGTTGCCTGTCGGGAGCGAACTTACGCCATTGCTGCTGGACTGACTTTGAGTCTCGGTGGATGCTTAGTTTGTGCATGATAAGGTCCTCTGAAATTCCTGGCATATCTGAGAGCGTCCATGCGAAGAGGTCGGCATTCCGATGGATGCAGCCAATAATGGCCAACTTCAGGTCTGGAGCGAGAGACTGGCTCACTCAGACAATGTCGACCTTATGGTCGATAGGAAATTTCATCTTCAGGTGATGGGCGGAGGGCACCGCCTAGAGGGAGTAGAGGTCGGGTCTACTGAGGATGACATTATAGGCGGCCTTGACGGTGACCACTATGAAGTCTATTGCCTCTGTTCGGATTGTCGGGGCCGTTCCGGCCATTACACCGAATGTGACGATTCCCTTAATTTGGACAGGGATGCCCAAGAACCCGTGGAGTGTGTACCCGGCTGACTTCACCCTCTCGTGAGAGAGTTTGAGCTTTTTGAATGCGTCCAAGAACAAGATATTGACGGAGCTGTCATTGTCAACTTGGATGTGGCGGACCTTGTGATTAACCATACCGAGGCTGACTACTACGACATCGCAATGAGGAAGTCAGACGCCTTCCAGATCTTCACTGGAGAATTAGACCGCCAGTCTTTGATCCCTGAGGGAGGAAAGTTGTGGATTGCGTTAACATCCCGTACGAAGGCCTTGTGGGAGGTGCTCGACTCTCCTCACATGGGTCCGTTGTGGACACAATGAAGGATGACCGGCCCCTCGGATTCTTCAAGCTCGGGCTCTACCTCTAGACACCTACTGGCCGTTCGAGGAGGGGGCGAAGCCCTCTAGTCCCTCAGGTTAGTTCGGGTGAACTCCCTTAGGTAGCCCCTCTGGATGGGGGCCTCAATTTCGTCTTTGAGGGTCCGACAATTATCAGTCTCGTGCTCGTGGTTCCGATGGATCCGACAATAGAATCTTTGGTCCCTCTTCTTGTTGTTGTTCGCTCGGGGTTGATGGCAGACCATCCCCTTGTCCACAATCTCTATAAGGATAGCTGACACACTCTGAGCCAGCCGTTCGACTCGTGCTTCTATTAAGGGAAGCACTCGCCTTCCTTTCTTGTCGGATTGCTGCTACAACGGATTAGTATTGAGTGCTGCGAGTTGATGAACGAAGGTCTCTTTGTTCACCTTCTGTTGAAAACACAACATTGGTTACGACCCGACTTTCATAACGCGTGTGACGAGATCTATCAATTTCCAATCACCTCGATCACTACTTGAATCGAAATACAGTGAACGTTGAACTTAGCTAGAAACACGTTGTCACACCCCACTTCCCAAGAATACGGAATGCAAGCACGTGACACGGCCCAGCGAATGACTTGCATCATTCATAGGCTATTATTGATCCAACTCAACAATATAAACAAGAAGTAATACAACCACGCATGCAATGAAAGAATAATCACATAAATAACAATATTGGAAATTAAGCATAAAAATAACCAACATCAAAATAACCCAACAACTAGAATTTAACAAACAACATTCGGGTCAAAGCCCACAATACAAAGAAAACACACTTTTCAATTTATTAAAGTTCTCAAATAAAGCGACATTTATTTAAGCGGCACAGCAAAACATCTCCTTCACCATTGTTGCTCCCCTAGCCTGTCAGGTAAATCTCCTTGATTACCTGTAAGCTGCTCATCTAAAGAGGGAGAAAATGTCCTTAGAGCAAGTCGCGGACAGCATGTAGAGAAGAGAGAACAATGACAATAACGGTATAACGATGAATTCAATGAACGATGAAATCAATAGTGTTGAACAGTGACAAACCGATAACAGTACAATGTGCAATAACGATGATTTATAACGATAACGATAAACAATAACAATAATGGTAACAATAACGATAACACTGTTCAATAAAGATGACAATATGCAATGACAATGTGATGAAAGTCTTAAGTCTATTATTCATTTTTAATCCTAGCTAATGCACGTACTACTGCATCCCATACTACAGGTTCCATGCATACAATCATTTTCGTTTAGACTAAGGTGTTAGATTCTATAGTTCATGTACTGGGTATGATGACGATAACAGGTAATAACACTGGACATGTGTAATTTCTTACACGATGCCGATAACGGTAAAATCACTGGACATTTGTAATTTCTTACACGATGCCGATAACGGTAAAACACTGGACATGTGTAATTTCTTACATGATGCTGATAACGATAATAATCACTGGTCATTATCTGAGTACACTCACTATATTGTCAACTACCCTAGTCAACCCTTAACCCCGGCTTGATTAACATTCTTTATTCAATTAACATACAATAATGCGATTAATAAGGGACACTAGAAAGATGACAAAACAACCTTAAGATCATGCAATATACTCTATACAATTAAATGCACCAAATATAACATTATAGATTCAATTATATATTATTAAACATAGGAACCCAATTCTGGACAGCAATAGGTTGTTGTACCAAAATCAGAATTCTCGTTGTTGCTACAGGATAGCAAATGTGGATCCGTCAGAAGGTCTAGAAACTGGACTCCTGTCCGGTTCCAACGCATATTTAAAGTTTAAATTCTGAAAACAACAACTAGGTGAATTTCAGTGTTCTTTACCGATTTTAGTTTCTGGCTAATTATCGATGTTGACTAATTTCAGTTGTAAGGGCAGTAAATATTTATTGTAAAAATCAGTAAAAATAATTTTTATCACCCTAAGCATGTTATCTACCAAACTGGAATTTATCATGGCAATATTTGATCATTAGTTCACTTAATTCATCAGCCTAACATGGTATATATATGAATCTGAAATTACAGTGCAGTAGTAGCAAAAGGGTCATAACTCATGCAATATAAGTCAGAAATCGAAAATTCTGGATGTTATTGACAGACACTTAGGGCTATATTTCATATTCAGAAAGTGACTGATTTTAATAACATTATCTAGGTTGAAACAGCACGACAATGTTCAGGTTGGCAGTAAAGTTTCAGGGTTTCAATATATTTTTCATGCACAAAATAATTAGAACGTTATGAATGGTGAGTTAAGGGTTAACAATCATAAATCACAATTACCCCTATGTGAACATGATATTATGATATATAATGTCCATAACCCTTCTAATTACAATTGTAACGCCCCGTGCCCGGCTCAGCTGCGCACGCGGCTACACGTGCGCGCACGCGAAAGAACGGACACAAAACTCTAGCCACGCCTACCACAGGCACCATCAAAAGATGGGTTAACCCTTAGGTAACCTTTATCATTTGGTTTCCTAATATATACTCTCTTTTTCCCTTCCTTGCACCGATATGGGATTTTTATTCCCATGCCAACTCAACGTTGACCATCCATGCATGTATTCCCATTTCCTTCTCATTTCTATTTTTGTCCTTTTCTCATTTAATGCCCTAAGCCCATAAGCCATCTTGTAGGCTAACCATCATCAATCTCATGATCATATCCCATAGGATCTTTCTATGGGTCACAACCAACACCATCTCATCTATTAAAATTTTTTTATATATATTATTATATATCTCTATATAATATTATATATATACCAGGGTGTTACACACACACCCTCCTTAAGAACTCAGCGTCCTCGCTGAGCCCGGAACTTGCAACATGATGCAGGATCCCTTTCTAACCGATGTGGAGAGGATTACCCTAATTCTGCAAATTTTACAGTTCCCTACCCGGGCGAGCTGTCCCACCCTAGCTCCTTCTCAGGCGTACATCTTGCACACACTCGGTGTCGAAAGTCGGCTCTGATACCATTTGTAACGCCCCGGTGTATATATATAATCTATATAATAAAACACAAAGAAAGCTATCAAGTGGCTCTCCTTCAGTCCCCCAAAAATCAAAGGCCCAGATCTAACTTCACAAAACATATTTTCTCTCCCAAAAGTTTCCCCCCAAAACTCAAATTCAAATCTCCCACCCAAAACAACTCCTATATTTATTTTTTTTATAAAAATTCTCTCTCTCTCCCTCCCTCCCTTTTCTATTCAAAAAATTAAGAAAATAAAATTTTTAAAAATTTTTAAATAAAAAAAATTTAAAAACAAAAAAAAATTAAAAATTAAAATTTTAAAAATAATTCAAAAATAATATGTTTTTTGCTCTATGTTTGCTGGTGTTAATTTGTTGAACCTCAAAAATTATTTTATATGATAAAACAAGGTGTACCATTCTGAAAACGTGCCGTAGGCACGTGTCAACGGGCAAACCTAGTATTATATAGAGATATATAATAATAATAATAATGATAATATATATATATATATATATATATATATATATATATATATATATATATATATATATATATATATATATATATAGGGGTCGGTTCGGGTGAGAACCAACCCTGGGGTGAGAACCTAAGAGCCTATCCTAGCCATTCATCTGTGTAATCTTAACGGTCAAGATTTTTAAAAATTAAACAATACGATTAATTAATGTTTGCATTAAGATGTCAATCCCTTTAATTAAGGGATGGGGACCGCGTAATAAAAGGAATAATTATAAATTGCCTTTTTTTTGTGTGCGACGGTTAAGGCAAATTTGGTCAAATTGAAGAGAGAAATAATTTATTCCCGTAAAATATTGGAGAAGATTTTGTTTCCCAAATTAATAGCAACTACAGAATCATTCACGTTCGTTCCTTACAGTTACTGTTTATTACAGTTGCTGTTTATAATTATTACAGTTGCTGTTTAAGTGGTCAGGTATTGCTGTATAATTATTTCAGTTGCTATTTATAATTATTTCAGTTGCTATTTATAATTATTACAGTTGCTATTCGAGAAGATTTTGTATCCCAACTTAATAGCAACTTCAGAATCATCACCAATTCGTTCCTTCACCAATTAGTTCACTATATAGCAACTGACTGTATTGTAAGTAGATACAATAGCAACTTCAGTTGCTATTTATAATTTTAACTTCAGTTGCTATTTATAGTATTCCTTCACCAATTTCAGTTGCTATTTATAATTATTTCAGTTGCTATTTATAATTATTACAGTTGCTATTCGAGAAGATTTTGTATCCCAACTTAATAGCAACTTCAGAATCATCACCAATTTCGTTCCTTCACCAATTCGTTCACTATATAGCAACTGACTGTATTGTAAGTAGATACAATAGCAACTTCAGTTGCTATTTATAATTTTAACTTCAGTTGCTATTTATAGTATTCCTTCACCAATTTCAGTTGCTATTTATAATTATTTCAGTTGCTATTTATAATTATTACAGTTGCTATTCGAGAAGATTTTGTATCCCAACTTAATAGCAACTTCAGAATCATCACCAATTTCGTTCCTTCACCAATTCGTTCACTATATAGCAACTGACTGTATTGTAAGTAGATACAATAGCAACTTCAGTTGCTATTTATAATTTTAACTTCAGTTGCTATTTATAGTATTCCTTCACCAATTTCAGTTGCTATTTATAATTATTTCAGTTGCTATTTATAATTATTACAGTTGCTATTTATAATTATTACAGTTGCTATTCGAGAAGATTTTGTATCCCAACTTAATAGCAACTTCAGAATCATCACCAATTCGTTCCTTCACCAATTCGTTCACTATATAGCAACTGACTGTATTGTAAGTAGATAAAAATTTCATATTTAGCAACATTGTACGTAGCAACAAATGGTGTTCATCCTGATGAAGATTGTGGTTCGGCTGAAAATAAAATAAAAAAGGCAATATATGTTGCCTAATAATCTGTGATCTACATTCCTTTTAAATAAAATAAAAAAGGCAATATATGTTGCCTAATAATCTGTGATCTTTCATTCCTTTTATTACGCGGTCCCCATCCCTTAATTAAAGGGATTGACATCTTAATGCAGAAATTAATTAATCTTATTGTTTAATTTTAAAAAAATTTGACCGTTAAGATTACACAGATGAATGGCTGGGATAGGCCCTTAGGTTCTCACCCCAGGGAATGGTTCTCACCCGAACCTCTCTCTCTCTCTCTCTCTCTCTCTCTCTCTCTATATATATATATATATATATATAATATATATATATATATATATATATATATATATATATATATATATATATATATATATAATAATAGATGAGATGGTGTTGGTTGTGACCCATAGAAAGATCCTATGGGATTTGATCATGAGATTGATGATGGTTAGCCTATAAGATGGATTATGGGCTTAGGGCATTAAATGAGAAAAGGACAAAAATAGAAATGAGAAGGAAATGGGAATACATGCATGGATGGTCAACGTTGAGTTGGCATGGAAATAAAAATCCTATATCGATGCAAGGAAGGGAAAAAGAGAGTATATATTAGGAAACCAAATGATAAAGGTTACCTAAGGGTTAACCCACTTTTTGATGGTGCCTGTGGTGGGCATGGCTAGAGTTTGTGTCCGTTCTTTCGCGTGCGCACACGTGTAGCCGCGTGCACAGCTGAGCTGGGCACGGGGCGTTACAAATGCCCGTGATGTAATTGCCTGTGATGTGAGCTACGGAATTTAAAGCAGAATTCTGTAAGCTTTTTGTGTTTCGGGGCAGAAATTTCAGGGGAAAACTCTGCCGAAATTTTCTTAGAAATATAACTATCTTAGTTTATGTTTAAAGTGATATAGAAATTGAGAGAATTGAATCTGGAGCCAAAAAGGGGGACGTTACAGTTTCCCATGTTAAATTAATATTTGTAATTATCGTGTAATAACTCTGATGGCAATAAAGGTGTTTTTAATTTCCGTGCTATTTACCGTGTTGAGATGCATTTGAAGGCAAAGATCCTGGTTATGTCACGGATGTCCGGTAATGGAGATCCAGGGGCGTTACAACAATCATCTAATTTATCATTATCAATCACATGAACAACCAACCCTAATAGACAATCTACAATAGTTGTGTATAATGTCATAAGAATAAAATGTAACAATAATACCCTATTCTTATATTCAATAACTAACTACATTAGTGCATGTAAGATCTCTATACATTAGAGGCAAAAAGACAGCACGAAGTCAAGACTACTACTTGGATTTGGTCGTGTAAATCCATAGTATCCCAACGATAATAACAATAACAATATACGATATTCAATATGGATCTACTTGCGGAATTCAATAAATGATCTCGAACATGATACAATACAATTCGAGTAAGAGGACTTGTCTTTAGATGACGTTAGATCCGATAATTTGAGAATAACGGGATCGGAATCCCGGCAACGAGCAAACGATCATGATGATCACGATCGGGCACGAATCTCGTTGATCAAGATGGTGATCAAGATGAAGATCAAGCGAATTCAACGGCCGAGATCAAACATAAAATATATAAGAATTAGATGAGTACCAAAAGAGTAAATATACCATGATTGACAATTTGATGAATGAGAACAAAACGTAGATCAAATGTTTAACTCACCAAGTAGAAAACGAACAAGACGATCGAGACGATCAAGGGCCGAGATCAAGTGTGATCAGTCGATCAGACGGCTGAGATTGAAGATCAAGATCAAGATCAAGATCAAGATGATGATCATGATCGCGATGATCAAAAGAGATCCAATGGTCGAGATCAAGATCTTGATGATGATGGTGATCATTGTAAATCCAACGGCCAAGATCAACAGATCAAGATCGTGATGATCAATGATCGGATGGCTGTGATTTGGTCAAGCACTTGATGATGATCAAGATCCAATCGGACGGCCCAGAACACTCTGATGCAGATCATGATGATCAATCGAACGGATGGCTGAGATTCAATATGATCAAAAACTCCATGATCACACAGCAACATCGCGAGAGCACACATGGCAAAAGGGCACGGGGAGCGGCTGTGAGGACTGGCCGGTGGCGGGACGACGACCAGGGGACTGGTTCGTAGCACGGGGACAGTCGCCGAGGCACGCTGACTGCACTGTCGACTTTGCCGTCGACGACAGGAGGCAGGGGGCGGCACTGAGTCGAGGCTTCGCTGCTGTGGTGGCTGGCGGTGCAGTCGAGATGTCGGGGTCTGGTGCTGCAGTCGTGGCGAGGGTGGGCGTCGCGACAGGGAAAGGTGCACAGGGTGGCACCGAGGTGAAGGTGGTCGGGGGTGCACACAGGTTGGTGGAGCATAGTCGATGAGGGGAGCGGTGCCGAGGTGAGTAGGAAGGAGAGGGCGGAGAGCAGGGCGACGCTGTCGGGGTTGAGCGGCACTGGGAGATGGGGCGGCGCGCTGGGCTGTAGACGGCGTGGGGGTCGTGAGCAGGCGGGTGGGTGCACACGCGGGAGCAGGGATGGGTTTTGGGTAGACGGGAAGGGAGAGAGAGAGGGGGGAAGGTGAAGAGGCGGCTGGTAGGGGTTTGTACGATGAATAAGGGGGTAGGGTTAGGGTTAGGTTACTAGGGTATTATATAAATAGGGTTACGGGTTTGGGTTTAGATGATATAGGATCCAATAAGAGAATGGGTACTGGGTTTATGGGTTTATAATCCAATAGGGAAACAATTAGGATAACCAATAAAATATAATCTATAATAAAATGTACTTTGCATTACAATATAGAATTTATTTGAATACTACAAATACAATTAACAATATAAATAAATTTTTACTTTATCAATCAAGGGTAATGATAATAATAACAATAATAACAATAATCATAATAATAATAATAAAATAAGAATAAAAGTAATAATAATAATACTGATAACAATAATAATAATAACAACCTAAATAGGGTTTGTATCACAATATGAGAATCATGGTGAATGGTTGCAAATAAAATTATTGATTAAAAATAAACTTTAATAGGAGGTCCGACAATACATTTTAAGAAAAGAATTTGAAAGCAGGAAAATAATTTACAAAAATTTAAAATACAAAAAATACACAGAAAATACAGAATTAGGGAAACAGGGGTTACACACGTACTTAGCCCTTGGTCCTTAGCCAATGGTACTTAGTCAGTGTGTGCGGAAGGAAGGTTCCTGGAAGTCCCCAAGCTCCAGTCTTTTGTTTTTCACTCGTCGTCGACCTTCGGTACGTCATCAATAATCGGCAGCCAGTGGATGACATGCGGCACAAGCTCAGCCGATCAAGGGGCTGGGCCGCCTCCTTCAACCAGACTTCGACCCACAACATTCACCCATCACAGGGTTGAGAGCAAAGGCGCAGCCGCTCCCGGAGAGATAGGCCACCCGCGAACAGTCAAGGCGAGCAGGTCCCAGTCACGAGAGCCGAGTTTCGAGATTTCTGGAATGAGGTCCTCTAGGCCCATTAGGGTGGCCCCAGAATTGAGCATCAAAATGACAACCCTCGCAGGGAGGAAGCCCAAGGCAGCCGACGAGAAGAGATGAAGCGCTCAGACCAAGTCCTGACGGACCCTCGGTTTGCTGTCTTTGAGACCCATGCGTGTTCACATGACTGCGAGAAGGATGATGGTCGGCATGACGTCCCACCGTGTGCGCTCTCTTGGATTTAGGTGCCATGAAGGGGGTCAGCTTTGGAGTGAGATCCGAGTCTGGAATCAAATCAGTCTGTCAATTCCCACAGGCGGTGCTAATTTGATGCTGCCAATTTAGTGGTGGGAGCAACATATGTGAGTTCTTGTTATTTGTAGAGGGAAAGACTGTTCTGAGACGGATATCAAGCACAGATCTGGATCTGAAATGGGGATCTCGTGAAGAGTAGAAGCGGTGTTGCTGGTAGCTGACCGGCCTAAACACCTGCAAGAGGCCTAGAAACACCGGAATAGATCCTGATGACAGGCCCTCTGACGATCAAGTCAGTCACTAAAAAAAGGTGGAGTTTATGGTTTGAGTGGATAAAGTGACATTACCTATAGAAAGGGTAGAGAGAATGGAATTTATAGGCAGAGATCGAGGGAGCTCTAACTCTAAGAGCATCCATAGTCGTGATTGTTAGAAAATGCATAAATGCATATAGCATTTTGCCTCTTTGCAGCAATCTTCGAATGGTATTTTATAGCAATTTAATTTAAAATAAAAAAAATAATGTCAGACGGAGTTTGAAGTTGCGTCGGAGAGATTTAAATATTTTTTAAGGACAGACGAAAAAAAACCCCAGAAATTGAAGGGACGGAACTTCACTTTGCGTCCCACGATTTTTAACGATTTTTTTACATTTTTTAAGTAGGAGGGCGGGGGGGGGGGGGGGGGGGGGGGGGGGGGGGAGGGGGGGCTCCTTGGATGCAAAGTCACATTGCGTCCAAGGACTTCTGCATATATGAACACTTTTAAAATTCAATTTTTTAAATAAAAAGACGTCAGACGGATCTTCTCCTTGCGTCTGACGAATTAAAAAAATATTTTTTTCGTGGGACGCAAAGTGAAGTTGCGTCCTGTATAATATGCATTTCTCTCAAATCCCCTCTCATATATAGCAATCTACTGTCGCTATTTATGCATTGAACGACTGCAGCTGACCGTTTGCTATAAAATGCATGAAATGCATAAATAGCATGCGACTGTGGATGCTCTAATGGGCCGGGTTAATCCGCTTTTGTGGGCCTGAAGTAGCAGAAGGCCCATGGGGAGCAATCAGGCCTGACTTATAGGGGTGGTGCGCAGATCTTGAGGGGATCAGATGGCTCAAATTGAGCTTGAGTTTTACCCACATCACTAAACAACTAAGCAAGCAATTAAACATTTTAATATGAGCAGAAAGAATACAATTGCTTCAATTTTCAAACCCAATCAGTTCAAAAATTAAAAGGTGACCAACCATGAGCTCTCCCTCCACCAAGCTTTTGTCCCATATCAAACAAATGATGAACTATCAATTTTACATTTGTGAATTTATTATTCCAAAGTTCTTAATACACATTGACTATAATTATATTAGATTAAAATAATATAATATAATATTATTTATATTATGGATTCCAAACTTATATAAAAATCTCTAGTGTACCCTTGTGAAACATTGCGCAAACTTATATAATATAAAATAAAATAAAATAAAATGAAATAATATAATATGTAATATAACCTGTGCAGTACTGCGCATAATTTGTTATAAAAAAAGAAAATTATAAAAAAAAAATTTGAAAAATTCATCTATTAACATCTATATAATAATGAAGATTTCAATTCCAATTTCGATGAAGTAAGAGTGGGGAGTTATCTCCTACATTTGCCCTCTTTTTTTATTTAAAAAAAGAAAAATGAGAAAAATCCTAACAAAAGTGGTTTAGCATAATATATTGTATTGATTCCAAAATTTCAATTATTTTTCAGAATTTCTAATTAAGTTTCCGTATTTAATAATATTTTTTAGAATTTTAATTTAATTTTCTAATTTTAAATTATTTTCTGTGATTTTTTATTGATTCATCGAGTTGGTGCAATTTTTAGAGCGATCTGGATCGCCTATCGAGTTTGTGCTCACCCGCTGAGTGGAATAAGGTGTTAGGATGATGTGGTGACATGGCGCGACCTGTGACGTTGATCACGTGATGGGCTCACCCGCGGAGTGAATTGGACATGCATGATTGAGTGGCGACATGGCGCGATCGAGAGCCTCGATTACGCACGTCTCCGCGCATCTAGATGATCGAACAGTCGAAAATTAAGCGGAGGTGGTGGCTGTGCGTGTGCACGTGTTAAAATATGTGCGAATTCCTACTTTTGCCCTCCTTTTTCTATTTCAAAATGAAGAAAGGAGAGAGAGAGGGTACATTATCACTCCTATTAGCATAATATATAGATATAATCAGTATGATTGACAGAGTGTGAATAGGGTTCTAACCATAGATTTGAAACCAAGTGGGCACAAAAGCAAGTTCTTTTCAGAATAGGGGCATGAAAGCGATTTTCTGTATCCCTCCTTTTCCTTCTCTACCTCAACCTATATAAATTCCTACTCATGTCACCTCCACTCTTGTGTACGATTCAAAGATTCTAGTTCTATCTATATAATTAAGCAAATGGAGATTGAGTCAGTCAAGTGTGGGTGTTGTGGCTTTGAGAGAGGAGAGGATTGCACCCAGGAGTATATAAACATGGTGAAGGCGATTTCGACGAAAAATGGTTGTGCGGGCTGTGCACGGAGGCGGTGAGAGAAGAAGCCAGGAGAGGGAGGAAAACTAGCAAGGGGTGTGGGATGGACGAGGCGTTGGGAGCCCACATGTTATTCTGTAGAAGCTTCAGGTCGAATCCTGCGGTCCACGTAACTGATGGGATAAGGCAGATTGAGAAGGATGTCCGGCAACATGTCAGCTACTTCGGTGTTCGTGACAATGCCCTCCAAAAAGTTTGGGAGGTCTGTCAGTACACTCAAGTAGGGGGGGTTGTAAAGTTTTGGTTAGTTATGTAAATTGAGGATTTGATCCTAATGGGATGTATTTAATGATTCAGAGCTAGTTTTGATGAATAAGTCAGTTGAGAAGCTTGATAAGTTGATTAACAATGGTGTAGTTTGGAATTCCATCAAGTGTATGTTTTGTTTATATTGCTTTGAAGGGCTTTTGACTTGTTTAAAATTATTATTATTATTATTTTATTTTTATTTTTTTTAAGAAAAAAAAATGACATTGTCATCACTTTTTTAATGAAAGATTAACAAAACATCGTAAACTGCATACATAAATCAACTCTAAAACTAACATTCATACATAAGTCAAAGCAGTAGAAATAATCAAGTCCTTAGAACATAATGGACGATACAGATACATAGATGGCCTCGGCCCTTTACAAAAACCATACTACTTTCTGTCTCTGCCCTCTACTCCTCTTCCATGCGTAGTCTCTTATTTGCTCCATCCTGACCTGTCCAATCATGTATTGAAGAAAAAAAATTTATTTATCATACTGAGGAAAGTATTATTGATAAACCGGAAGCACAACTCATTACGGTCTAGCCACATGCCCCACATAGTTGCAGCGGACAACAAATCCCAAACGATTCTAACCTCTTTTCTAACTATATGATCCCTTAACTTACCCCACACTTCTTAACTCAACTTATATCAACCTGAAAACCCAAAATCTAAGCCCACCATCTCCCAAGCTAAAATGGCTTTAGGACAGAAAAATAAAATGTGATTTGTGTCTTCATCTTTAGGGGGTGTTTGGTACATGGATTGAAAAATTTTCAGGAATGAGAAGATTCCCGGGGATGTGAGGATAGGAATGAAGATTCTGGGAATATTGCATTATCACGTTTGGTATAATACATTGCATTCCCGGGATTCCTTTATAATTGTATTTTTTATTCTAATTTTTTGGGTTATTTTATTGTTTGTTATGGAAATCTCATGAGAATCTTCAAATCTCATAATTTTAGGGGGAGATTTTTTATTTATTTATTTATTTTGGTTATTTTATTGTTTGTTATGAAAATTTCCATGAAAATCCTCAAATCCCATGGTTTTTTTAGAGGAATTGAAAGCCTTCCCAACTAAGGATTTTGATTCTCTTGGGAATCCACCATTCCTTCCAAAACTATGTTTGCCGCATATCAAACAAGGTTATCTGAGATTCCCTTGCACATTCCCACGTACCAAACGCCCCTTTAGTGTTACATCTAAGGCATTTAATATCCGCTTGAATTCCGCAATTTTGAAGGTTGACCTTTGATAAAATGACATCATTATCCACAAGCCAAAGGAATACTTTAACTTTCAAAGGTGCATTAGTACTCTAGATCTTGTCGACCATGCTACTTCTCTTTACTCCATCGTTGAGCCATTTGTACATTGATGAAATAGAAAAATTATGACTAGGATCTAAGCTCCAGATTCTCTCGTCTTCAATTTCCTGTGAATAGCGCCCTTCGATCCAAATGTAGTTGTTGAGAATTTGTAATTGATTAATACTATCCTGCGATAAAAATTCAACTACTTCAATTCTCAGTTTGTCATTAGGCCAGACATCCGCCACTAAAGTATCCGTGTTTAAAGTTGTTGCGGCTGCTTCTAGAAACATTTCAATAAGAGTGTTGTTTCCACACTATTTATCTTTCCAAAACCTTGTATCTTTTCCATTCCCTACTATGCACTTTGTGTTGTTATGGAAATCTCTCCTACTTTAGTAACTCCTTTCCAAAGGAACAAACATCTAGCGTAGGCACTTCTCCCAACACCCCCCCCCCCCCCCCCATCTAAATTTCTTCTTAGTACGATAAGCCGTAAATGATTTACACCACCAATTGTTATGTCCTCTTCTCATCTTCCACCACCATTTATTCATCAGCGCTTTGTTCATCTTTCAAATTCACGATTCACAGTTCCCCGAATTCATTTCTCTTACAAACCCTCCCCAATTCACCAGGTGAATACCTTTATTGACCTCGTCAGCTCCCTTCTAGAGAAATCTTCTTCTACTCTTGTCTATTTTGTCCAAGCTGGCAATTCAAAAATGGACATCAAATATACTGGAATACTGCTAACCACCGAGTTAAGCAGCATAATTCTTCCTCCTAACGAAAGGAATCTTGTCTTCCATCTGGATAATCTCTTATGGATCTTATCAATTAAAGATCGTCAGTCTTCTCTTCGCAAAGGTCCCGGCCTAATGGGAATTCCTAGAAATATGATCAGAAATTGATCTCCCTCACAACCTATGAGGTTTTGGATAGTTTCTGTGGGAATGGAGCACTTATCACTGAATGGAATCACGTAGCTCTTGCTCAAGTTTACTTTCAACCCCGCCCAAGCCTCAAAGCACTTAAGACCATCCTCAGTGCAGTAATTTCTTCTTCTTTAGCCGTCCTAAACAGTATTGTATCATCAGCGTATTGCAGAATAGAAATCGCATCTGGAATCCCCTTGATCACAACTCCCTAGATAACTCTTTCCTCTCTACATTTCTTCATCATTTCTGCCAAACCATCAACTACAATGGTAAAGAGAAGCGATGAGAGAGGGTCTCCTGGCCTTAGTACTCTACGACATTTTATTTGTTTTTCGGATTTGCCATTAAGCTAAACGAATGATTTTGCTCCTCTGACACAGATTTTGATCCACATCCTCCATTTTGTTCCAAAACCTTTTGAGTTGTACAGCCTCGTCAGCACACTCCCAATCAACAAAGTCATAGGCCTTTTAAAAATCCAATTTGAGAAGGAAAACATCAGCTTTATCCCATTCCTCTATACACAACCTCATGAGCTGAAGCCACGCTGTCCATTAATCTCTCTACATCTAATAAATCCATTCTGAGATTCTCCAACCACATCATTCAAATACGGGCCAACCGTTGTGCGAATACTTTAGAGATAATCTTGAAGGAGCCATTCACTAGGCTTATCGGCCTCAGGTTGTCCACCCTCTTAACCTCGCTCTTTTTTTTAATTTCTATTGCTGTTTTAAATATCTGCATAGTATTGATAATAATTTATTTAGTTTTTTCTTAATAAGGTGATCAGATTCAAGTTTTCAATGTACTTTGAGTTACAGATTTATGAATCCAATTCCCTAAGCTTTTTGGCCTTAATATGTCGTTAGCATTTGAAGATCTGAAGTTACCATTCTTTTCATCAGTTTTTTTCCTTCACTGTAAATATATAATCAAACCTGTATTTTATTTTTACAGTTACCAATCCTTGCAGATTGCAGAGAAGAATTGTTGTACTCAGAGTTTGAATTTGCAAGAGTCGTAGTAGCATAACATAAGGCTGTTTTTTTTTACACACAAATTGTTAATGATGCATTTCTAGCAAAGAGAAGAAGTTAATGACGCATTCGCATATGTTCAAAGTTTTTTTTTTTTTTTTTTTTTTTAAGGGAAAAGGTGGAATCTGACCAAGTACAAACTATAGATATAAAATAAAACATACATGAAGCAACATAACGCGTACAAACAACAAATTCCTCCAACAATCCTGAAGGGTGGGCCGACAAACAAGCTCGGTTCAGCAAAATTGTAAGTACGTCAGTTTAGCTTCGTACAGTGCCTCCACGGCACATGCACACCCACCTGAACCAAGTCTAGCAGGATTTTATCGCCCGCCAATCTCTGCCTTCACCTCGCTGGGGGACCCCATCTTTGAGCCCAAGCCCCGCAGATCGAAAACTGACCTCACGGCACATGCACAGCAATCGCACCTTTCCACCATCTCCACCACTCATTTTATAAACGTGCCAGTAGCTCCCACAACCATATGTTCAAAGTTCAGTCAGTAGATTACCACATTGTAATTAAGTGGAACCTTTTTGGTTTCACACAATGGTGGTGTGAGATCAACTAGCACTATTTTTTAGCAATATTTTCAGGAAAGAAGAGCTTATTATATTCTATTAGTTTGTAGTAAATGCAAGAAGGATTATAATCATGTATGAATTCAAGTGCTCCACTGAATAAAGGAGATCAGCTACTCCATCAAATATACATTCAAAAGAAAGCTCCACTAAACAAAAGTCATTATGGGGATTCTAGTATTTTTACTTTTAAATTTTTTTGCGAAATATCAGCCTGAATCAGAAAAGTCGAAGGCCTCATCGTGCACTTAGAATTAAAGATCTTTCACTGGTGGAGCTAAACTCGATTTGTTAAAATTTAGCATTTTTTTAGTAGGTTTTACTTTTCTGTTGATATCAACTCAATAATAGTAGGGGAGAGACGAGCACCAATTTTTTTAAAAAGGGAGAAGGCCGCAGTTAGATGTTATTTTAAGCAAATAAAATTGTTTACTACAGAAGGCAAAGAAAGTAACAGCAAACATCACAAAAATTCCAAATACAAGAAATATTAAGAGATGCACACCTTCTCGCAAAGAGAATCACTTGGTAATTGAAACATTGGTATGAAAAACTTGGGTAGTTCAGAAATTGAAAGATAGCACTTTCACGGTAGTTTGTTCCCATTAATGACAGTTCATGGTAGCTTTTTTGTATCATAAATAAAAGTTTGTGATATTTTTTTTTAAGCACAAGTACAGATTCAAAGTAGTTTTTGAAATGAAATTATGGTAGGTCAAACTAGCAAGAAAAAAGTCTAAAGATGGACAATTTTACTTAGGCTAAATTCAAAAAAAAACCACACTAAGTTTTGTGTCATTTTAAAAAAACCGCACTAAAATTTTTTTGTTTAAAAAAAAGGACACAAAATTTTTAAAAACTCCACTAAGTTAGTTAGGGTTAGTTCGGGGAGGTTTATTTATAAATCCTACCCTAACCCAACCCTAACCCTAACTAACCCAGTGGAGTTTTTGAAGTTTTGTATCCTTTTTTTTAAACCCCAAAAAAAAAATATTTAATGAGGTTTTTTTAAACTAGCCCAAAACTTAGTGTGGTTTTTTTTAAATTTAGCCTTTTACTTATTTAAAGAGTTGCAGGTAAGACCAAGGCAAAAAACTGAAGGGTTATTTTTTTAAAATTTAGCCATATTTTTCTTAATGTATAATGTATGAATTGTTACTAAATTAGTTATAAAAGAGTAGTACAAATTGGCAATTAATATACGCTCCTCTGGAACCAAACACAAACACTTGAATACTAGGTTTAACCGGAGTCCAAAAAGTAATTTCATATCATATACTACGAAAAAAGAGCCCATGTCAATTGACCTCATGAATGTACATTATATAATGATGTAACATTTTTTCTTTCTATGGAATATAATGATGTAACATAAAGAATGAAAAATTTCTTATGAATCTAGGTTTATCTGCAATATACCTCGAGAGATTCCAATGACAAATAAGAATTGGAAAAAAAATAATAGGAACCATAACAGTACGAAAATGAAGGTGAAAAATCAAGAAGTCACTGTTGAAATTATTAGTAAGTTGAATCCCTATATGCCAAACTCAATTAGACTTTTTCATCAAGCTCGCCTAGTTGCCTTTGGGATCTGTCAGTTGGTAAATAGACACGTCGCTCTTTTCCCCCAGGTCTGGATGATGCATTTCCATACCAAATCATTCCTGCTACAGCTAAAATCATGCCAAAGACTACATGGACATTGAGGCCTTCTTTCCCAAACAAGAAGAATCCGAGGACAACGACAAGGATTAGTCTTCATGTGACCGAGAACTTGGAAAGAAACGGCTGTGAATCGACCAATGCATATGAATGGACTAAGGTTGGTTCCGATGGCAATTGTGCATGACCAGGGGCGGATCCAGGATTAAAATGTGAGGGGGGCTGGAAATTTTTTTTGCACAAGGTAACATGCAAAATATATATAAAGTTGTTATAAATACTAGAGAAGTAAAGTTGTTATAGATACTAGATAGAATAGAGTTGAGCTTGGGCCCAAAAAAATAAATAGAAGGCTCAAATATATATGGGGTGGGCTTTAAAATATATTTGGGGTGGGCTTTAAAATTTTTTTGGGGGGCTGAAGATAAATTCCACACTAATATACCAAGAAAAAAAAAACAACCAAATGTGAAAATGTTTGGGGGGGGGCTGTAGCATACCCCCCCCCCCCCCCCCCCCCCCCCCCCCCCCCCCGATCCGCCCCTGTGCATGACAATAGAATGAAGGACTGCAGAGTAGAAAGCCAGTGGAAGTCAGTTGATAATGGTGGGGGAAATAGGTAGAGGAAACAAGTATTAACAGTGTTCTCAGTACACCCCCGCAAAATTTCTAAAATTGATCTAAATCACACTTAATCTAAATATTTTGATATTGTCTAACAAAAATTTTAGGTTATATCAATTCAATTGTCGCTCAAATGCAACAAACACCCTCCGACAGTTTTTTAGGGATATTAGGCACTACTAAAAATTTATGTTGGCAATACCAAAATATGGGTTATTATCACTTTATGGCGATATTTGATATTACTTTCTTCTTTGACCAAATATGAAGGCTATTTTGGTGGTGGTTTGTGTTTTTTGGGGGTAGCATGAAACCCTAGCTCTGGTGACGAAATTCTGGGCAAGGAAAAAGGGAACAAGGCTGGCTCTCTATCATAAGCCATCCTGAGAGGAGGGAAACCTACATTACTTAAGCTCATCCAACTAATTCCTCTACATTTAGAAGGAGAATGAACAGTCAGTTTCTAAGATGGTGAGTTGATGACTGTATCAGAGGGAACAGCATCCATCTCTAAGGTATGATACATATAGTCTATTCCAAGTGTAGAATGCAACAGAAGTATTGACTAAAAACTTTACGGAATATAGCTCACACTAACAAGAAAATACTCTAGTAAAAGACTTCAGAAACTTACAACTGAAATCACACTATAGTTGAACTTGTCCACTCTTTGATTAGTCAGCCAGTAATCTAGAAAAGGACCAATTATCAGGAGAGATGCTGCCTGTACCAGAGCAGTAAGTCCCAGTAAGCTAAATGAGCTGAGTGAATACTTCCATTGAAGAGAATGAACATACTGCACACAAGAATCAAAACTTTCAGCCATTTAAAAACAATCTTCTATCAGAAACCATAATTGTCACAAAGAAGACTATAAGATGAATGCATCATGGTTTAAAAAGCTCAAGATTGGGTATAGACATTGAAAGAAAATAAAAGGATGAATCGTAACAGAAACACATTATCTTTGAAGGTATTGCACTGAACACGTTTCACTAAACTAAAATGTGAAAAAATACCAAAATTAATAACATAACTATATAAACCATATCAATTTTTAGAGAAGGAGACACCTAGAGTGTCCATTTAGCAAGGGATAAGTCATAGGAGAAATGTTGAGTAGTTGGCATCTTATGTGAAAAGTTCAAACGATAACAACAACAACAACAATGACAACAACAATAATAATAATAATAATAATTAAAATCTTAAATTAGTCTTTGATGGAAGAAAAATAATGTAGAGTTAAAAAAAAAAAAAATGTTTGGCACAGCAAGGAAGGTTAAATAAGTTAAATTCTATCTTTTACAATTATTGCAACTAACGAAAATGCCATGCATATCTGAAAACATAAGTGCAGGCACACAATCATGCGCATTCAAACAAACATAAACTTGCATATCTGAAAACTTACATATTGTTGCAAAGAAGTGCTCCAAACTGCTATTGTAGCGCCCCGAGATCTACATACATGAAACTCATGACACAACCCAAGATCATTGCTTCAAATGAATACACAACATAGAAAAGAAATTACAGGAAATTTAAAACTTACATTGTTCAGCAAAAAAAATTTACTTTCCACTTGGAATACTCCACGGCCCAAAATTCTTTTGTTCCCACGATCAAATCCTACAAACCAACTGTGGACACGTCAGTTGAATACAACTGACGCAAAACGGATGAAAACCGCAATTTCCTAATCCTCAACAAACAATCTTAATGCAGAATGAAAGAAATGTGAAAATCATGTAATAGGAGTGTTGGTGCATGTTATGACCTAGGATCTAATGCATAATTCAAATGCACACGATGTTTTTATTCTAATGCATACTTGATTCGGAAACATATGCATCCCATACTACATATATCCTAGTCAAGCTTGAACGTACTTCAGATTATAGGGTTCACTCCCTCACAATGCAAACCTATTATTGTACTCTTCCCTGTTCCTGACATTTATTTAGTGACTAGTAGAGTTGCAGTAAATACGGTCTACTCCGTCTACTGCATCGGATCGGCGGTCTTTCTCCACTCCCGAAAGTCGGTGATCACCCCGATCTATCGGAATCGGTGGTCTCTCTCCACTCCGCCGGCCGGTGGTCTCTTTCCACTCCGGACAGGCTGGTGATCATTCAGCTCAGCTGCAATCCTGTCGGAATCGGTGGTCCTTCTCCACACCCGGACTCTACCATAAGTTATCCGAACATAGGGCGAATCGGCAGGCCTTTCCCTACTCCGCCAGAGACTGAGAGTTATACTCTAGCTCATTGTTCATATGGATAACTTAGAACATAACGTACTCATAAGGGTCCATTCCCCTAGATTTCGACATCTCTATCACTAAATCTCAGGAATCAACAGTCGATACTGCGTTGCACATGTTCCAGATGAGACGTCGCACGCGTCCCCTTGACAGGTGAGTACACTCCCAACTAGTGTTTGTCCTAATTTTATTGGTCATGCGATCTTATTATCATTGTTGTCCTTTATTTCCTATTTAATTTATTCTTATTCTTAATATATTTTACTTAGTTTCTTTATTCAATGATAGTTGGTTACTAGGTCATTTAATCCTAGATTAATCTTGTCTTACAACAAGTTATCTAACTTGAGTATGGATTCAATTCAATTTTATCGGATTAAGCTAAGGGTCGGTTTAGCTTTAGATACTTGTCATTGACATATGTCAAAACAGTGACTAGATATCACCATATGTATATCAACACTAGTGCACTTAAGTCACCAAATACCAGCATATGCATATACTTATGCATACTTGCTTAATAAAGTCTTTAATGCCCACAATCTTTACTAAAATCTACTTTACTTACCATGAATTTTTTGTTAGCTAAGTATACAACTACAAGTGGCTTTTCTACCTTACTACCATTATTATACTATCTTAAACTTTAGTTAGCTAAGTATGCAACTATAGCTTTTATTTCTTTCTACTTTACTACCATTACTTTAAGTGACTACTAACTCTACTAGGAATTACTACTTCTACCATGCATTGCTAACTAACAAGTAATTTTACCATCATGACCGAGTAGTTTCTATTGCCATGAATTACTAAAGATTCTACAAGCTAACTAAACCTATTATATTAATTAGGCATGCATTCCCACAAATCTTCTATTTGAGTATTCTTTTGATATTTTTGCATATATAAGCTAAGCATATAACCTAAGCATACATCGATGTTAAACATTAACTAAGCATACTATGAGTGATCTTTTCTACTAACATACAACATTACTCATGTTATTCCATATAATTTATATCTACTAACATACAACCTCATTCATTTTTTTCTATATAATTTATATAAAATCTCATGTATTAATTCCACATAGATCTTACTATAATTAATTATACATGTAACTTCTTCATATACTTTACACTACCTTCATATATAAGTTCTACAAGTACTCATTTTCTCTAATTAGAAATACAACTTTTTACTTCAATTAATCACTTTAACCATTATGCATAAACAAGCAATTAGTTAATTTATCAAAGAATAAAACATGATTGGGAGTAAGCATATATTTTCTTGCTATGTTTACTCCACATAAACTAAGGTATTGACTTCTTCCATCCAACAACATCTTATCAAGAATAACTCCTAACATAACTTCACTACTTCAATCAATAATTTTAACAAGCACAACTTTATTACTTTCAACAATTTCCACAAGCATAACTTTTAACACCACTTCACTACTTTCAATTAAAAAAAAAAATTTAAACAAACATAACTTTGTATGTTAAAGATCATTAAAAAAAATAGACAAGAGGGAAAGGAACTATACCCACTTTCTTTTTCAAGGATATGCTTCTTCCTCCTTGCTTCAAAAGCTTCCTTTACTCCTTGCTCCAATTCAATAGTAGTAGTAGTAAAGTAGTATAGTAGTAGTAGTAGTAGTAGTAGATAGTAGTAGTAGTTGTGAACAACAGTAGCAGTAGTATTAGGCAGTCACAATAGTAGTAGTGCAGTAGTAGTACTGCAATAGGAGTAAATAGTGAACAGCAACAGTGGTGGTAGTGAATAGCAGTTGTGGTAGTAGTAGTAGACAACAGTAAGTAGTAGTAGGAGGATAAAAGAGCACTCCTATATATAAAGAAAAGAGGGAAACAAGCTGCAATTGCTGCCGACTGTCTGCAGAAAGAAAGAAAGAGAGAAGTGGAGAGAAGTGTGGAAATCTCTAGGAATAGCTTAGGTGTCCCACTTTTTTACATTTAACCCCCTTAGCTTTACTTATTTACACTTACCTATGGATACATTGTTGGGTTGGGCTTTAAGAAAGGAAAAGTTGGACTTTAAAATAAAATAAAAAAATTTCAGGTAAAAGAAGTTAACCATAGTGTATGCTAATATTAATAATGCACATATATATATATATTATGGGTATTACATCACTCCTTCCATAGAATAGTTCTGTCCTCATAACTAAACTGTAGGTAGAGAGATAGACAAAGAAAACGTAAATTAATTAAACAACTCAGGATGCATATTCTTCATCTGGCTTTCCAGCTCCCACGTGGCTTCTTCAACATATTGATTTTTCCAGAGCACTTTAACCATGGGAATTACTTTATTTCTCAACACCCTGTGCTAACGATCAACTATTCTTATCGGCTGCTCCTCATAAGTAAAATCCACTTGTAGATTTTCTAGAACTTCTACTAGTTGGTGACTCGGGTCGGGCACGTACTTTCTCAGCATCAAAACATGAAATACATTGTGTACTTGGGCTAGTTCTGCTGGCAAGTCCAATCTGTATGCTGTCTTCCCAATTTTCTTCAAGATTTTGTATTGTCCAATGTACCTCGGGACTAACTTACCGCTTTTCCCAAATCTGAATACACCCTTGGTTGGTGAAACTTTCAGAAATACCAAGTCCCCTTCGTCAAATTCTAATTCTCTTCGTCGAGTGTCAGCATAACTTTTCTGCCGGTTCTGTGCTATTTTCAATCTTTTTCTGATTAGCTCAATATTCTCAGGAGTCTGCTGCACGATTTCTGGTCCGAACATCTGCTACAAGATTCCAAAGATAACTATGTGCATACTATATCTCTAAAAATAACATTCAACACACAAGGATATTTAGTAATGTAAATTGAGACAGTAATAATCCACATATTTATATATCACGCTGAGTATTAAAACAAAACATGTCATTAGATTTTCATTTATATCCATAACATCCTTAAGTAGTTTTTTACAACACCCAAAACATACACAAAATATTTCGGTTTTTTATGAAACACAAAACTTTCACAAAACATTTACTTTTCTCCTACTCCTATCGATCATTGACATGGCCTACTCCTCTTTGAAGCTGCCCCAGTTGTGCCTGCAACTGGGCAACTTGATTCTGCAACTTCTCATGCTTCTCTTTAAGGCGTAGCATTTTGTAGCAATATTTAATCTTTAGTCGACGTAGCTTTTGGGACGCCTTGATCTTTGATTTTCTAAGTTTGATTAATTCTTTATCGAAGAGGAGCTGCCTCTTCTTCATTCCATATTCTTCGTCTTCGAGTTGGGCCGTCTTCCAATTATGCATGTACATATGCCGTCACAAGGCAGCAATTCTGTTCTGGGTCCTACCCTGTGGTGCCGTCAGCGAGTCTCGTCGCCGAGGTACAGCCCGAGAGACGAGCTGCTCTAAGCTGATAGGTTCATCGGGAGAATCTATAGGCGGTGGGGTGAGAGGAGGTGTCTCGATCTCCATAGGCTCTTCTTCCGGCTCTTCCTCTTTCTTCCGGTTCTTCTTCTGGTTCTACTTCCTCTTCTAAGAACCCATCAAGGATCGGTATGCCATTATCATTATTAGCCATCCTGTGTTGAGCAAAAATACAGGAGTTAGTTCAGATTTAGGAAGAAATCAAAATCATAAGTTGAAAAATGCAATCATATGACTTACGATTATTCTATAATCTAAACTAAACCCGACTCTATAGGAAGCTCCAGGTCCAATTTCTTTCTATGTTGTGTTCTCATTTGAAGCAATGATCTTAGGTTGTGTCATGAGTTTCCTGTATGTGGATCTCGGGGCGCTACAAAAAAGTTGTATCAAAGCGTGCTTCAAATGGTAGTACTAACATAGTAAGAAATTGGACTTGGAGCTCCCTATAGAGTCGGGTTTAGTTTAAATTATGGAATAATCGTAAGTCATAGGATTGCATTTTTCAACTTATGATTATGATTTCTTCCTATATCTGAACTAACTCCCGTATTTTTGCTCCACGCAGATGGCTGATAATGATAATGGCATACCGATTCTTGATGGTTTCTTAGAAGAGGAAGTAGAACCAGAAGAAGAAGAACCGGAAGAAGAGGAAGAGCCGAAAGAAGAAGAGTCTATGGAGATCGAGACACCTCCTCTCACCCCACCGCTTATAGGTTCTCCCAATGAACCTATCAGCTTAGAGCAGCTCGTCTCCTGGGCTGTACATCGGCGACGAGACTCGCCGATGGCATCACAGGGTAGGACCCAGAACAAAATTGCTGCCTTGTGGCGGCATATGTACATGCATAAGTGGAAGACAGCCCAGCTCGAAGACGAAATATATGGAAGGAAGAAGAGGCAGCTCCTCTTCGATAAAGAATTAATCAAACCTAGAAAATTAAGGATCAAGACGTCCAAAAAGCTGCGTCAACTAAAGATTAAATATCGCTACAAAATACTACGCCGTGAAGAGAAGCATGAGAAGTTGCAGAATCAAGTTGCCTAGTTGCAAGCACAACTGGGGCAGCTTCAAAGAGGAGTAGGCCATGTCAATGATCAATATATGTAGGAGAAAGATAAACGTTTTGTGAAAGTTTTGTGTTTCATAAAAAACCGAAATGTTTTGTGTATGTTTTGGGTGTTGTAAAAAACTACTTAAGGATGTTATGGATATAAATGAAAATCTAATGACATGTTTTGTTTTAATACTCGCGTGATATATAAATATGTGGATAATTGCTCTGTCTCAATTTACATTACTAAATATCCTTGTGTTGAATGTTATTTTTAGAGATATAGTATGCACATAGTTATCTTTGGAATCTTGTAGCAGATGTTCGGACCAGAAATCGTGCAGCAGACTTCTGAGAAGATTGAGCTAATCAGAAAAAGATTGGAAATAGCACAGAGCCGGCAGAAAAGTTATACTGACACTCGACGAAGAGAATTAGAATATGAAGAAGGGGACCAGTATTTCTGAAATTTCACCAACCAAAGGTGTATTCAGATTTAGGAAAAGTGGTAAGTTAGCCCCGAGGTACATTGGACCATACAAAATCCTGAAGAAAATTGGGAAGACAGCATACAGATTGGACTTACCAGCAGAACTAGCCCAAGTACACAATGTATTTCATGTTTCGATGGTGAGAAAGTACGTGCCCGTCCAGCGTCACCAACTAGTAGAAGTTCCAGAAAATCTACAAGTGGATCTTACTTATGAGGAGCAGCGGATAAGAATAGTTGATCGCCAGGACAGGGTATTGAGAAATAAAGTAATTCTCATGGTTAAGTGCTCTGGAAAAATCAATATGTTGAAGAAGCCACGTGGGAGCTGGAAAGCCAGATGAAGAATATGCATCCTGAGTTGTTTAATTAATTTATGTTTTCTTTGTTTATTTCTCTACCTACAGTTTAGTTCTGAGAACAGAACTATTCTAAGGAGGAAGTGATGTAATACCCCTAGTATGTAATATATATATCTGTGTGTGTGTGTGTGTGTGTGCATTATTAATATTAGCAAACACTATGGTTAACTTCTTTTACCAGGTATGTTTTTTTTAAAGCCCAACTTTTCCTTTCTTAAAGTCCAACCCAACAATGTATCCATAGGTAAGTGTAAATAAGTAAAGCTAAGGGGGTTAAATGTAAAAAAGTGGGACACCTAAGCTATTCCTAGAAATTTCCCCACTTCTCTCCATCTCTCTTTCTTTCTGTCTTTCTTTTTTTCTTTCTGCAGACAGATGGCAGCAACTGCAGCTTGTTTCCCTCTTTTCTTTATATATAGGAGTGCTCTTTTATCCTCCTACTACTACTTTACTGTTGTCTACTACTACTAGCTGCTGTTCACTACCACCACTGTTGTTGTTCACTATTTACTCCTACTGCAGTACTACTACTGCACTACTACTACTACTTTGACTGCTTAATACTACTGCTACTGTTGTTCACAACTACTACTACTATCTACTACTACTACTACTATACTACTTTACTACTACTACTACTACTACTAGGGGTATTACAGCTATTACAGCATCAATTAGCCCTCTAGTATTGACGCTTACATCAGTAACAGTACAGACTGCAACACCTACAAGAACTAGAATTATGCTGAGCTTGGTACCCCGGGAGTAACGAACCTTGTCCAACAAAATTTCTAATAGACATGACACTGAAATCATACACAACTTTGCTATCTGAAAATCAATCATAGACTAGGTTAATATTTTGTTCAAACAAAAAGGAAAAGAATGAACAAATTGAAGGAACAATTGTCACCTACCAAAACTGACCTGGTAAAATCACACAGAATTCCACATCAAACTCACGTTCATACCAACAATTGACAAGTATGCAAAAAGGACAAACTTTAGAAGTTCAGGCAATGGTAAATGGGAAGGCTGGATGTATCCTAACCACCGAAGTGCAACAGTCATGAGCGTTGTAGTGGCAAAATGCAGGCCGGTTAGTGTTGTGGCTGCAAAATTATGATGACAAATGTAAGGACAAGAAGTTTATCAAGAAATACAATCAGATTGATGACAATACTAAAACCAAAATTCATGAATCAGTGCATACTTCCCAAAAATGAAATACCAGAACAGGCCTAACTCTAAACCCCAACTACACAGTTTCTGGAATTAGTACTTCCTCATAAATTTTGACTTTTCATGTTGGTACCAATACTGTAGAAATAGCATTTACCAGAATTACAAAAAAAAACTCAGAAGGTGCACAAATATATGAAAATTTAACATAGCGATAAACAAGAACTGTTCAGATATTTGGATTGCGGTTGAACAATCCAAAATAACCAATCAGCAACAACCATCCAGTAAGTGACTTAGCAGAAGTTGATCTAAAAAACAGCCTCGGTGGCGTTATAACTAATGTGCCAAACTTCATTCAAGATATCTCACATTCCTAATACAGGTACATATACTCAGGCACACATACATAAATACAGAAACACACACCACATATATGTCTGGATGAATGAATGGGTATGTATGTCAGGGTGCACGTGTATGTGTGTGCTATCATAGCTACAACAATAAAGCCTTTAACCCTAATCTTTGGGGTTGGACACAAATCTTTTTTCTCAGTTCAACTTCGGAAAGGACTTAAGAAGTTGGATTCATCTCTTCAGTTAGATTAGAAACTACAATATTCCTCTTAATTGCCTCAATCCAAATTTATTTATGTCTAGATGGGGCTGCAAACGAATCGAGCTATTCGGCTCGAGCTCGGTCAAAGCTCGGCTCGAAGAGCTCGAGCCGAGCTCGAGCTCAAAACTGATCTCGTTTCCTTAACGAGCCGAGCTCGAGCTTGGGGTTTTTTTTAGGCAAGCTCGCGTGCTATTCGGCTCGAATACGGTCAAAGCTCGGCTCAAACCAAGCTCGAGCTCAAAACTGAGCTCGTTTCCTTAACGAGCCGAGCTCGAGCTTGAAGATATTCGGCTCGGCTCGGCTCGGCTCGATTGCAGCCCTATGTCTAGCCTTAGTCCTATTTGTTCCACTATCTACAATCGGATCACTTCCAATAATACCATGACACCATGGGTGGTCTCCGTTGCACATTTCCAAATATATGTAAGCATGTTATGTAAATATAAATGCAATGGATGTGTATTTTTTAGTGCAGCTATTGCAGTAGCATGGGTACGATAGTGTTTCAGTGGTTTATTTTCATTTCATTTTACTCTTCTTTTAAAAAAGGACTGTTATGTGTGACCAATTTATTTGGCTTCCTTTATATGGTAAGATGTTTAACGTCATTGTAAACCTTCTTGAAAGGTGAAGTCAAGCGGTAAGCTCTACTCTAGAAGAGATGGCAGTAAGGCACAGCCTCCCATGTAGGATGCCCAACTAGTCAAAGCTACCTGTAAAGAACCTCTAGTTAATCCAGTCTCAACAGGGCATGAAGCAGCTAAAGCTCTGTTTGGCATGTGGATTTTGAAGTGGAAAGTGGCGGGAGTGGGAGAAACTCAACTGTAAAAGACATTAGAGTTTCTCCCACTTCCCACTTCAAAACCAACATGCCAAAAAAGGGCCTCACAGGCAGAGCGCAAGCAGTGCTTCATGTTGCCTAATGAATAAAGGTATACAGGCCAACTGTTATAAGAAAAAAGAAAATTGATATTGCAGACTAATAGAACACAGGTGGTGAAAGCTTGATTTATTCTTCAGCCCCAAGGCTTGTTTAAATAAGAGAAATACAATCAATGTCCATCCTTGAATCAAGGAGAACCTTAAGGAAAAAGAAAACTAAATGGAAACAGAAAATCTTTTAAAATAATAGCAAATCTTCCCTTAATAGCAAATCTTCTTTTAATAGCAAATCTTCTCTAATAATGGCTAATAAGATTGAATCTCGATGTAGAGTTCTCTATCTCTGAGGAGGATTCAGAGGATACGGAGGTCATTGCTAACACTCAGAGGGAGATCTCTCCAGACCTGGTCCGGTCCTCAATTCCAGAGTCAGCCCCGGGATTTTGTTCGGGACAGTCCCGGAGAGCAGTGGGTTTCAGGGTTCGGCATTCCCCCAAGAGGGCTCATGTGGAGTCCTTGGATGACTATCTGGAAGTCGCCGCTGCTGCCAAGGCCGCTAAGCTCGACAAGGGAGGTACGAATTGTTTTTTAGCTTCTATTTTAAATTATATGTCAGATTCTGATGTTTTAGCTCTAGCTATCACTTGTGGGTTAGAAGTGTGGGACACTGAGCGTATTGCCTTACTTCTCAATAAGATTCGGGGTTGGGAAACTCATAGAGTTAGTTCTTCTGACAATCTCGCTTCTGGAGTCGGCACGGGGTCGACTAGCATTCTTGAGGATGTAGCCGGCCCTACACCCTCCACTACGATCTCCCTTGACAGTTCCCCCCAATGAATACACTATTCTGGAATGTTAGGGGGTTGGGGGATAGGGGTAAGAGGGGTATGGTGCGGGATGTCATTAGCAATTCCAGGGCGGAGGTTGTTGGACTGCAGGAGACCAAACTCCAGCACGGACACAAACTCAAACGAGTTGGTGGGAACAGGATTAAGGAGTGGTTGTTTCGCCCGTCTGTCGGCGCCTCAGGGGGGATTGCTATAGGGTTTAATTCGGATCTTCTCTCCTGCGAAGAGGAGCATTGTGGAACGTTCTCCTTGTCCGCCCGACTTAAACGACGGTCTGATGACTGGATGCAGACAGTGACTGTTGTATACGGTCCGAACGTGGCTACTGACAGAGAAGCCTTTTGGCTAGAACTGTCCGACATCCGTCAGAGGTGGTCGGGGCCTTGGATTGTGGGTGGGGATTTCAATATCACTAGATTTGCTTTCGAGCACAAGGGGAGAGGCGCTAGCGACAGGCACCGAGAGGAATTCAATAGAGTTATCACGGAACTTGAACTGATCGATATCCCAATCAATGATAGACTATTTACTTGGTCTAATTTGCAAGCGGATCCGGTTATGGCCAAGCTGGACAGGATTCTAGTCTCAATGGATTGGGAAGCTTTATTCCCTCTCGCGTCAGCCAAAACGATCCCGAGACCAACCTCCGACCACACCCCGATCCTCCTCGATGTGGGGAATCGGGCAGCCCGAAAGCCTAGGAAATTCAGATTTGAAAAGGCCTGGCTGGAAATTCAGGGATTCCATCACTTGGTTATGGAGAACTGGGCTATTCCTATGGTCGGCAGGGACGCGGCCTCTCGGTGGTGTGGGAAGATTCGTAGGCTTAGAAAGAGACTATGTAGATGGAATCGGTCGAGGTTCTCCAACATTTGGCGCGATAAAGAGACATACCTGGAAGAAATTGATGTACTTGAGAGGGTGGAAGAATCTAGAATCCTTTCGCAGGAAGAGCGAAACAGGCTATTACAACTTCGTGACAACATTGCCAATCTGTATAGGCTAGAAGAGATCAAATGGCAACAGAGGTCCAGGATTTCGTGGCTCAAAGAGGGAGACGCGAATACGGCCTACTTCCATCGGGTTGCCAGTGCAAGAAGGAGAGCCAACCTTATTCTATCTATTCAGACAGATACAGGAACGTCGCAGGATGAGAAGGTGATTTCGTCGACATTCCAGTCTTTCTATAAGGGCATCTTTGGGAAGAAGAATGACTTTAGGATCCCTATGGGTGAGGACTTCTGGCAAGAGTATCATGTTGCCCCAGGCCTAAATGCCTCTTCCTTGGAGGTACCTTTTACGGAGCTAGAGGTCAAAACAGCCATTGACCAGATGGGAGCTGACAAGTCGCCTGGGCCAGATGGCTTCCCTATGCTGTTCTACCAAGTGTTCTGGGAAGAGATTAAGGGAGAATTTATGGATGTTATGATGGAATTCTTCCACAATAACCTGAGGCTGGGGATGTTCAACTTTTCAGAAGTGGTGCTGATCCCTAAACGGGAGGACTCTAAATGCGTGGGGGATTTTAGACCTATTAGCCTGATTAACTGTTCGGCTAAGATCATCACTAAGGTTCTATCTATCCGATTGGGCGCCATTATGGACAGCCTTATCAGCAGAACACAGACGGGGTTCATTAAGGGCAGATGTATCTTTGGCTGCGTGGCCACTGCTGAGCAAGTTATCCACCACTGTCACAAGAGCAACTCCAAGAGCTTCCTTCTCAAACTGGACTTTGAGAAGGCTTACGACTCAGTGGACTGGGAGTGTTTACTGGAGGCTCTCAGGGGAAGAGGTTTTGGGGACAAATGGATTAGATGGATCAAACAATGTTTATTATCGAGCAAAACGGCAATTTCAGTGAATGGGAGAACCGGCCCGTCGTTCCCGTGCAAGAAGGGACTCCGCCAGGGGGACCCACTGTCCCCGCTATTATTCACTATTGTTGCGGATGTGCTCAGAGGTATGCTCGATAATTGTCGGAAAAAAGGGTGGGTATCGCCTGTGGCCAGCAGCACTGCTAATCAGGGATGCATGATCCTCCAATATGCTGACGACACCCTCCTGTTTGGTAATGGATCGAGAGCGGAAACTATTTGTTTTAAAGGGGTCCTTTACTGCTTTGAAGCCTGGTCAGGCCTTAGAATTAATTTCCACAAGAGTGCGTTGGTTCCTATTTCTCTGTCAGGAGCTGAAAGTCGGGAGCATGCCACCATTCTCAATTGTGCGATAGAAGAATTTCCGATCAAATATCTTGGGCTTCCGCTCCGTCCAGGGAGGCTCACTAAAGCCGACTGGTTGCCTATTATAGACAGGGTGGAGGACAGGCTGTCTGGGTGGAAAGGCAAATCACTGTCTCTGGGGGGCAGAGTGGTTCTCATCAACTCTGTGTTATCCAATCTGCCCATTTATTACATGTCCTTTTTTGAACTTCCAAAGTGGGTGATCCAACGGATCGACCGTATCAGGAAAAGATTCCTTTGGAAAGGGGCGGACTTTAATAAGGGCGGCTACCACCTTATTAAGTGGAAGATCGCTTGCATGAAAAAGAGGCACGGTGGGCTAGGCATCGTCGACCTCAGAGATATGAATCTGGCACTCCTTGGAAAGTGGTGGTGGAAGGTGTTTCATCACGGCGGGGAAGGATGGCAGGACTTTATCCAGCCTTACCTCCGAGGGAAAGGGACAAGAAGCTTAGGCTTTCGAGTAGGAGCCAAAGTCTCCCGCTTTTGGAAAGGAGTTGCTAAAGCCAGCGGTCCTTTCAACTCAGCAACCTCTGCTCTGATCGGGAATGGTCGAACCACCAGATTTTGGTGGGACAAGTGGTGTGGTCATCACTCGCTTAAAGAAGACTTCCCTGAGCTGTTTGCTATAGCGAATCGACCGAATATCACGGTGGCGGAGGCTTGGAAAAGGGGGACTTGGAGACCGCCGCTCCAGGGAAATCTGTCCCCAAGGATGCTACAGCAACTGCACGATCTACAGATGCGCATTGTACAATCGGGGGTGATATGTGCTCAAGGCCCAGATTACATGCGGTGGAATCTTGAGAACAAGGGTGTGTTCTCGGTTAGGTCACTTTATCAACGGATTCACTACCGAGGATGCAGTCCCAATTGGGCAGCAGTGCTCTGGAAGACTAAAACACCTCTGAAAATTAGAGTCTTCCTCTGGCTTGTTCTCAACAATGCCATTCTCACTAGGGAGAACCTAGCCAAGAGGCAACCTAACATTGCGACCAATTGCGGGTTTTGCAACGGTCATGTGGAAGATTTGAATCATCTGTTTCTTCACTGCGCCAGAAGTAAGGCCATCATGATTGAGGTGTTGAGAGCACTAGGAACAAATGACTACCCAAGTAACTATGAGGAACTGTGGGTCGGCTCCAGATTTGCGTCGGCCCGTCACGATATGAAAGAGGCCTGGTTTATTGCTATTGCAGCAACCACTTGGGTGTTATGGCTAGATAGGAACAACTTTTATTTCCGTGCTTCATGTAAATCTATTTTTAGTAATCTTTCTCATATCATGCATCTAATATCCTTTTGGGCTGCAGCGGCTGCTTCAGGAGCTAGAGGAAGAATTGCAAGGGTGTTCCAGGTGGATGATTTTGACGACGAGGAGATTGAGATTGGGCCGACTCTGGATTGATGAGTGGACATCTACCTTTCTACTGTTGTATTTTGTATCTGGCCCTAGTCTTTTGGTTGCCATCATATTTTGTAGCTGGCCTTTGTATTTTGTATTGTTGTTCTGGTTGCCTTCTGTCTGGACGATGTAACCCACCCCCCAGGGTTTTGTTGGGGGTTATGTTTTATTTCCTGCACTGTACTTTTATTTTCCCGAGACTTCGGGGTTGTTTATTAATCTCTTATTAATGAAACAGGGTGGCATTATCCCACCTTTTCCTCAAAAAAAAAAAAAAAAAATGGCTAATAAGAGGAGAGAGAATCAAGGGATTCTCCAACCCCCCCCCTCAAGTTGGTGCATAGATATCTATCATGCCCAACTTGCTTATCAAACGCTCAACGACGGTTTTGCCAAGCTTTTGGTTAAGATGTCCACAGTTTGCTGACTGGAGGTCACAAATGGTAGACATATGATTCCAGCATCTAATTTCTCTTTTATGAAGTGACGGTCAATTTCAATATGTTTGGTTCTATCATGCTGAACCGGGTTGTGAGCTATGCTTATGGCAGCTTTACTGTCAGAATATAACTTCAATGGAAGCTCAATTTTCATCTTAAGTTCCTCCAAAACTCTTTGAATCCATAGTCCTTCACAAATACCCTGAGCCATAGCTCTAAACTCGGCTTCTGCACTGCTTCTTGCTACAACTCCTTATTTTTTGCTTCTCCATGTCACAAGATTACCCCACACATGGACATTGTAATCTTGTACAATATCTAGAGGTTGATCTTCTGTCTGTGACTGAACCTGCCCAATCTGCATCAGTGAAGATAGACACATTTCTTTCACTAATCTTCTCAAAAAATAAACCCTTTCCGGGATTGGCCTTCAAGTATCTCAGTATTCTATAAACTGCCTCAAGATGTTCCGCATACGGAGAATGCATAAACTGGCTCACTACACTGACTGAGAAGGCAATGTCAGGTCTAGTGTGAGACAAGTAAATTAGCTTACCCACCAACCTCTGGTATCTTCCGGTGTCACAGGAACATTTCCTTCTCCCTAAAGTTTAGCATTAGAATCCATGGGGGTGTCGGCTGGTCGACAATTACTCATTCATGTTTCTCACAATAGATCGAGAATGTATTTCTGCTATGAAACCACAATTCCTTTCTTTGATCGAATAACCTCCATACTAAGAAAGTATCTCAAGGACCCTAAGTCCTTGATTTCAAAGTCTGTAGCAAGTCTTTCTTTTACTCTTCTCATTTCAACTGTATCATCTCCAGTGAGGACAATATCATCTACATAAACAATCAAGGCAGCAAATTTCCCATCAGACGAGAATTTGGTGAATAAAGTATGATCAGCTTGTCCTTGAGTGTACCCTTGGTTCTTCATGGACTGAGTAAACATTTCAAACCAAGCTCTCGGAGATTGCTTTAAGCCATAAAGAGACTTCTTCAACTTGCATACCTTTGATCCGAATTTGTCTTCAAAGCCAGGAGGACTATCCATGTATACTTCTTCTTCTAGATCACCATTGAGGAAGGCATTTTTAACATCCAACTGATGTCGAGGCCAATCCAGGTTAGCCGCAAGAGATAAAAGTATTCTGACAGTGTTCAATTTTGCAACAGGAGCAAATGTCTCAGAGTAATGTATCACATAGGTTTGAGTGAAACCCTTAGCCACCAAGCGAGCCTTAACCTTTCAACTGACCCATCTGAATTGTACTTCACAGTAAACACCCACTTACAGTCCACGGTCTTCTTACCAACTGATAGTGTCATGACTCCAAGTTTTGTTCCTTTCAAGAGCTTTCATTGTTGGGTTTGTGGATCCAATACACGATAATGAGGTTGAAGAAGATAGGCAAGAAGAAGAGTCGAAATGGGAGCAAGTGGCTACAGTAGAGTTGCGGTCCACCGTGCGGTCGACCGCACCCCCCGACAGACGACCGATCGACCGCGCAGTTGACCGTCCCGCTCTCTGACTCAATTCTGTACCTTGAAGGAATGACCGGTCGACCGCGCAGTCGACCAACCTGCTCTCTGTTGGAACTCGTGCAGTCGAAGGGGAAGACCGGTCAACCGACATGATGTTGCGTTCGACCGTTCTGACGCTGATTGATGAGCGGTTGAGATGGAAAGTTGTAAAATCCTATATATATTGTATTGTGTACGATTTTTGGGTTACGTGAAAAGAAAAGAGAGATCTACCAGCCGTCATTAAGAGAGGGAGATAGACAGAAACCCTACACCTTGGTGGTGAGTTCTTGAGAGATTTGTAAACCTAATCTTTATATTTCTAGTGGAAATTGCAAGAGTGCTTCTGCGTGGGGAAGTAGCCATTGTTTGGGTGAACCTCGATAAAATCTTGTGTGTTCTTGTGTGTTGCTTTTGCTTGTTCTTTCTTCTCATGTTTTGATTCTATAGTTCTTGCATCTCGTCGTCGTTGTTAAGTTTATTCTGCAGTTAGAATTCAACAGAGTGGTATCAGAGCTACAAGTTGGTAGTATTGATTGAGATGGGGGACAAGAATAGAGTCAAGGAGTTCGATGGAACGGATTTCACAATGTGGAAGATCCAAATGATTGCGTATCTCTGACAGAAGGATCCAGATGATCCGTTATTTGGTGTGAAGCCAGAAGGGGCGGATGTCGATCCGGTTGCATTGGCGGGTTGGAATAGATTGGATCAGAAAGCTCTTGGACAGATTCAGTTGTCGATGAGCAGGAAGGCACTATTTCACATTGAGAATGCAAGAACCGCAAAGGAGGTAATGGAGATATTGACAGACATGTTTGAGAAGCCGAATGCAGCGAACCAGACCTTACATCTAAAGAAGTTGCTTAACTTGAAGTTGTCAGAAAGGGGTTCGGTTGCCGAGCACATCAACAATTTCTGTATGGTTTACAATCAAATGGAATCATCGGATTTAAAGTTTGAGGAGAGGGCACAATCGTTGTTGCTATCCAGTCTTCATGACAGTTACGGCACAGTAAAGCAGACTATTACTAGCACCATGACTGATACGACAACCCTAAAGGATGTTATAAGCAGCATTATGAATGAGGATGGAAGGAGGAAAAGACATGGAAAGACTTCAGTGTCATATCCTAGCAATACCGCGCTGTCAGTTGATAACTGTGATAGAAGTAACAACAGAGGGAGTCGCAGAGCGGGAATCACAGGTCCAAGTCAAGGGCAGGACATCGCAAAGGTGGGTGTTGGTACTGCAAGAAGCCATGACACAGGAGAAACCAATGCGAGGAGTATAAGAAAGCACAAGCAGGGTCACAGGTAGCCAATGTGATAAGTATTGAACCCCGTCTAGATGAATTGTGTTTATCTGCTGGGTTTAATATTTTGCAAGATGATTGGTGTATAGACTCAGGTGCTTCTTATCATTGTACCCCTATGAGGGATATTTTTGAGGATTACAGGACAGGTGATTTTGGTACAGTTTCAATTGGTAATGGGCAGATATGTCTAGTTGTGGGTAGAGGCACTGTGAGAGTGAAGGCTCGCAATGGTGAGCAATTGGTCTTGTATGATACAAGACATTCCGAGCTTGAAGGAAAAACTTGATCTTAACTAGCAAACTAGACAAAGAAGGGTTTACAACAACCTTTGGGCACTACAGGTGCCAGGTTGGTGGCAAAAGGAAAGCGTGGTAACACATTATACTTACTCAGGAAAGGTGATTCAGGTAATATCATTGCTACAACATCAGCAGATAGTTCCACTTCAATTCTATGGCATACCAGATTGGGACACCTTGGTGAAAAGGGTATCAAGCAGTTTTGTTCTAGGGATCTTTTGCCGGAGCTGAATAAGATTGAGATGGATTTTTGTGAGAATTGTGTGATGTGCAAACAGAAGACAGTTAGCTTTCAGTTGGGTGGGCGTGAGAAGAAGCTTGAGAAGCTAGAGTTGGTACATACAGATGTGTGGGGTCCAGTTGAGGAATTCTCTTATGGTGGTAAGAGATACTTCGTCACATTCATTGATGATGCTACAAGAAAGATTTGGGTTTATGCAATTCGCGAGAAATCAGAAGTTTTTGAGGCATTCAGAACTTGGAAGGCCAGGGTTGAGAATGAGACGGGTTGCAAGGTGAAGGCAATAAAGTCAGACAACGGAGGTGAGTACACAAGCAAAGAGTTTGTTAACTATCTGACAAAGGAAGGTATCAGAGGAATGAAGACAGTTCCTAACACTCCACAGGAGAATGGTGTAGCAGAAAGGATGAACCGCACGATACTCGAAAGGGCGAGATGCATGAGACTTCATGCAGGTCTTCCGATCCATCTTTGGGCAGCTACAGTTGATACAGCAGTGTACTTGATTAACCGTTGCTCGTCTAGTGTCCTTGATGGGGCCAATCCAGAAGAACTATGGTCAGGTAGAATTGTTAATTATTCGCATTTAAAAGTTTATGGTTGTATGGCATATGCACTAATTGACAGGGAAGAAAAAAAGAAGTTGGACTCTGAGGTGTGTCTTCATTGGCTACGATGGCGATGAGTATGGTTAGGAATTTTGTGGATAACAAAGTCATTCACAGCAGGAATATAGTGTTCAATGAAGAGCGTTTATACAAGGACAGGCACACAGGTAAAGGCAGTACAACCAGTTCAGAATCAGGCTGGGGTTCAGACTCAGACTCAGATTCAGATTCTGAAGGCAGCCCTAGTGGTGGGGGCCTTACAGTGCAGCAGCATGTACAGGTACCATAGGCAACAAAGGAGGCTCATGGTGAGCCTATTGGGAATGAGCAGGTTATCCAAGACGAACATATACAGCCAGAACAGTTCGAGGAACCTGAACCAGTCGGTGAACCGGTACCCACGTTAAGGAGATCAACACGAGATAGGAGGCCAACCAGGATATTTGATCCATCAGCTAGTGTTGTTCACGAGCATGTTCTGTACATGGATTCGGAAAAGCCAGAGACTCATGAGGTGGCTTTGAGGGATAAGGCTTGAATTCAGTGGGAGTTAGCCATGAAGGACGAGATGAGCTCCTTGGAACAGAACCAAACTTGGGAGTTGACCAAGTTACCCGCAGGGAAGCGCGCTCTTATGAACAAATGGATTTTCAGAGTCAAAGTTGAGGCAGATGGCAGTAAGAGGTACAAGGCCAGGCTTGTTGTGAAAGGATTCTCTCCAAGGGAAGGTGTCGATTATAGTGAGATCTTTGTACCGGTTGTGAAGATGGCTTCTATTGGGGTTCTGCTCAGTATTGTGGTAGTTGAAGACTTGCACTTAGAGCAGTTGGATGTAAAGACAGCATTTCTCCATGGTGATGTCGAAAAAGAGCTGCACATGTGAGAACCCACAGGTTTTGAAGCTAAAGGAAAGGAAGACATGGTGTCGATTGAAGAAGAGTGTTTATGGGCTCAAACAAGCACCACAGCAATGGTACTTGAAGTTTGATTGCTTCATGAGAGGGAAAGGTTTCGATAAATACGAAAGGATCATTGTGTGTATGTTCGTAGATATGAGGACAATGATACAGTTACCTTGACGTTGTATGTGGACGACATGCTGTTAGCAGGTTCATATATGGAGAAGATCAAGGTTTCGATAGATACGAAACGGATCATTGTGTGTATGTTCGTAGATATGAGGACAATGATACAGTTACCTTGGCATTGTATGTGGACGACATGCTATTAGCAGGTTCATATGTGGAGAAGATCAAAGAAGTGAAAAAGATGCTAGCTTTGGAATTTTCAATGAAGGACTTGGGTGAAGCAAGCAAATCCTCGGTATGAAGATCAAGAGAGACAGAAGTAGCATGAAGCTTTGGTTATCACAAGCGGACTATGTAAAGAAGGTGTTGACGAGATTCAATATGGATGGCGCGAGGCCAGTCACTTGTCCCTTGGCTGCTCACTTCAAGTTATCAATGGACTTGTGTCCTAAGGCAGAGGCAAAGATGGAGGAAATGGCTGCTATTCCTTATGCCTCAACCATTGGGAGTTTAATGTATGCAATGGTGTCTACAAGACCAGACATCGCACAAGCAGTGGAAGTTGTCAGCCGTTACATGAAGAATCCAGGTAAACAGCATTAGGATGCAGTAAAGTGGATTCTTAGATATCTAACAGGTACTTCAAATCACTCTCTTTGTTTTGGGGAAATTCTTTGCATATACATGGTTATGTAGATGCGGATTTTTTGGGTGATCGGGATGATTGCAGAAGTACTACAGGGTATGTATTTACAATTGGTGGAACAGCTGTTAGTTGGGCATCGCAGTTACAAAAGGTTGTAGCGCAGTCAACCACGGAGTCAGAGTATATGGCACTTACGGAAGCGACGAAAGACATGTGAATTTCGGAGCTTATGAAACAGTTGGGCAGGAAGCAACCCATAGGTGAACTATGGTATGACAGCCAAAGTGCAGTTTTCTTGACAAAAAACTCGGCATCACTCTAGGACTCGGCACATTCAAATGAGATATCATTTTGTCAGAATGGCGGTTAAGAAGAAATGGTTGAAGCTAACTAAGATTCTTGGCACTAAGAATCCAACGGACATGCTCACTAAGGTGGTGGATAGCAAGAAACATCAGTTTTGCTATACCGCTATCGGAGACTCTCCAGGATAATTGTTGAGGTGACTCGCAGAGGCACGGGCCTAGACTAGGCCAATGGAAGAATGAAGAACAGGTTAGAGACTTCGTGTATATGTCTCAAAGTGGAAAATTATTGGGATTTGTGGATCCAATACACGATAATGAGGTTGAAGAAGATAGGCGAGAAGGTGAGTCGAAGTGGGAGCAAGTGGCTACAGCAGAGTTGCGATCAACCGTGCGGTCGACCGCACCCCCCGACCGACGACCGGTCGACCACGCAGTCGACCGTCCCGCTCTCTGACTCAATTCTGTACCTTGAAGGAATGACCGGTCGACCGCGCAGTCGACCGACCTGCTCACTATTGGAACTCGTGCAGTCGAAGGGGAAGACCGATCGACCGACATGATGTTGCGGTCGACCATCCCGACGCTGATTGATGAGCGGCTGAGATGAAAAGTTGTAAAATCCTATATATATTGTATTGTGTACGATTTTAGGGTTATGTGAAAAAAAAAAGAGATCTACTAGCCGTCATTAAGATAGAGGGAGATAGAGAGAAATCCTACACCATGGTGGTGAGTTCTTGAGAGATTTGTAAACCTAATCTTCATATTTCTAGTGGAAATCGCAGGAGTGCCTCTGCGCGGGGAAGTAGCCATTGTTTGGGTAAACCTCGATAAAATCTTGTGTGTTCTTGTGTGTTGCTTTTGCTTGTTCTTTCTTCTCTTGTTTTGATTCTATAGTTCTTACATCTCGTCGTCGTTGTTGAGTTTATTCCGCAGTTAGAATTCAACATTCATCTCCTCAAATACAGCTTCCCTCCATTTTGGGACTTCTAGAGCATCCTGTACATTCTTTGGAATCTCTACACTAGACAATTGGGAGGTGAAGGCAGAAAAAGAAGAAAAGTTTGAATATGATATAAAATTGGACATAGGGTATTTAGGGCAAGATCTAACAGGTTTTCTAACAGCTATGGGATCATCTATATCAGGATACCTGATACGACTCTCAGAAACAGAGATAGACTTACCTTTTCTTTTCTTATGGGGTTGATTATTCCCCGGTTCAGATTCATGGCAGTGTTGAGATGTGGACACATCCCCTTCTTTATGGTTTTTCCTCACAAACATCTTTCCTTTCCAAGTCTTATTTCCTACTTCGAACATGTTCTCTTTAGATGACTCATTATTTTGTGGCATTTCAATTAATTCATCATTATTATTATCTTCAAGATTCTCATTGTTTTTTTATGAGAAAGTGTAGGCTTGAATTCATCGAGATCCTTACTCATAGCAGAAGTAGGTTCAGATAATGAATCATGGTCATTTTCTGTTGGTGCAGAAGTACAAGTCTTAGAATTTTGTGATATAGGCAAGGGCAAGTTATTAAAAAACCTTATGTTCTCAGTTTGAAACGAGTCTTCCTTTAAGTTCCCCCCTGAAGATGAGTATCATCAAAAAAAGGTTTTGTCACGCCCCGCTTCCCAAAACACGAGAATACGGGCACGAGACTAAGGCCCAGCGAATGGTGCGAACACACCATTCTTAAGCTGTACAAGTGAACTCAACAACAATATAATAAAATAATCCACGCAGGCATGTAAATCACAATTTGATAATGAAAATTCATGATATAGTCCATAAAAGTAACCAACAACTGGGAATTACAAATTATTACGGGTCAAACAAGCCCGGATTACAAATAAAGAGTTTCATGAAATAAATCACAAATTTAAGATAACATAAAAATAACAAGCTAGAACACTTGGTCAGCGACACCTTCTGATAACTCTCCATTTGGGCCTGCAAGTATATTATAACAAAAGAAAAGAGAAGGGAAACAAGGAGACCCGTTAATACAAGTTACGGGCCGCAAGGGGAGTACAAGATAAGGGAACAGATGTAAAACAAATCAACAGAAAAAAACAGGGAAGAACAAGGAATCGATAGTTACGAAATAGGGACAAAATGCAACATGTAAACATGATATGAACATGGCGTTACGAAACAAGTGACATATAAAACAAATAATCAGGTATCGAATCAACATGAACATATAACATATGGTTGGATCATGAAAATGCACGTGTTATTCTTATGTCTAATGTCTTGATTCTATCTAGGTAGCACTTCATGCACCCCATATTTTTATTACATGGTTGCTACAGTCAATACAATTTCGTTTAGATTTAGTGGTGGGTTTTATAGGTCACGTACTCGGAAAAACATATCATTCAATATTGTACCGAAGTACGTGCAAACATATAACATGGAACATATCGAGTCAAACATAGTGTAAACATGTAACGTGAAACATATCATTCGCAATCTTGCAATTTGTAATTGCAACTTGCATCGGAAAACCACGAGCTCCCGTCCGAGTACGCTCTTCTATATTGCCCACTACTTAAATCTTTCCCTTATACCCCGGCTTGTTACTTTATTTTAATTTAACCAACAAGAACAAGATGTCCATATTCATATTTAACTACTGTCACGGGTGAAACATTGCTGCACAAAAACATGTATAATCCTAAGAGTACATATGTGTACATTTATTTGTGTTCGTGTCATGCTTAGGGTAACAAAATATTCACGATCATATGTGAATACAGGATCGACGGATTAGGAATGTAAACGGGTGTCAATTCGACTTATGAATGCGAATTGGAGTCAGAATAATATACTTGCGGTATTTTTACAAATGGCTTGTACTAGAAAAATAAGGTGGTACAAGAGATACTTGCTTCTAGGGAGGAGACGATGAATCCGACGGATGACGAGAACGGATCCCGACCACACGTCGACGAGCAAACGATTACGATGATCACGATCGAGATGAATCCAACGGTCGAGATCGGAAATGAAACAAATAAGAATTAGAAGGGTACCAAAATATACCATGACTGCTAGTTGATGAATAAGAACAAAAGTAAATCGAATGTTTACTCACCAAGCAAAGGACGGACGAGATGATCTAAGGCCGAGATCAAGGTCTTGATGATGCTGATGATGGTGATGATCAATGCAAATCCAACGGTGACGATCGATGGATCAAGAGGCGATCACGATCGCGATGGTAAAGATGTAGATCGGACGGCAGAGATCTGATCTGGTGGTGATAATGAAGATCTGAAGACGGTGATGAAGATCATGAAGATCCGACGGCCAGAAATCAAGAGATCAAGATCTGAGCGAATGGACGGCCCACAATCACTCTGATCCAAACCCACATACACAGCCACCACTGTTCTTCTTCCCTTCTTCAAAACAGAGCATGGGGGAGCGGCAGGCCTGGCGATGTGCGGCGGGGCTTGCGACGATGGCTGACGGTGCAAGACGGACGGCGAGGAGCGCCGGGGGTACTCCCGTAGGTGGCTGCGGAAAGCAGCGCGAGGGAGGCGCGCTGTGGAGAGGCGATGCGGGGGATAGTCGAAGAGTCGGGGAATTGGGTTCGTAGCAGAGTGCGGGGAAGGAGAGAGACCGCAGCGCAGGGTAGCTGCGCTGGCAGTCGAGACGCCGGGAGGAAGGGTCGGCGTGACTGGCGGAGGCGCTGGAGTTGAGGCGGACGACTGGTTGCGGTTGCTGCTCGACGGGAGTGCAGGGCAACGGGATGCGGAGGTCGAGAGGGGAGTTGTGATGTCGTCGTGGCACTGCGGGGACCTCGAGACGGCGCATGGCGCGTGTGGAGGCTTCCATGGCTGCTGTGCCGCTCGCTACTGCTCCGCAGCGTCGCAGCTGCGTCGCGAGGCAGGAGGAGCCGGGGACCAGGGGATCGCGGTGATGATGGAGACGATGGAGGAAGACGGGAGTCGGGGTGGATCGAAGTGTTGAAGACGATGGAATGGGTTTGTTTTGTTTGGTTTGGTTTTGATTTGTCTTGGTTTTATTCTGTTCTGTTTGTATCAGGGAAGAAGGAGAGAAAGATATTATATTAGAATAAAAGGAATATATTATTAAGGATGGGAGAGATTTTAGGGAGAGAGGTTATGGGAATTACACAATGAGGAGAATCAATACGCTCATAATTAGGGATAGAGATTAGGGGGTTACAGGAGAGATTCTGGGGTTGATTAAGAAAGAATAGATCTGGTCAACAAATAACTAACGGAAATTGGGTTAATGGGTTTAAAACCATTGGGCTTAAAATAAACGTTTGTGTTTGGGCTTTAAAAAATAATAATATTTAATAATGAAGATCAAGAAAATATGAGTAACAACAATATCACTAATTTTAACAATAATAATATTACTAATAATGAGAACAAACAATATTAAAAAATGGTAATAATGACAATACTAAAAATAATAGATTTAACAATGAATATACTAAAATAATAATAACAAGGTTATATAAAGAAATTGGCTTTAACAAATAATTAAGGAAGTTCCGAATAATTTTAGTTTGGCTAAAATGAAAATAGTCGATCAATTGCAAAATAGAAAGTAAGGTAAAATATACCCTTATTCGAAATAAATATAATTTCCGATCAAAAATATTTTAAATATAAAAAGTTAAAATGAATTTAACACTACTAAATTCATATATAATTCGAAATACAGAATATTATTTAGAAATTATATATTTACGAAAACGAGGGTTACAGGTTTGTTTTCAAAGAATGTGACATCCATAGTGACAAACATTTTCTTGTTTTTTGGATCAAAACATTTATATCCTTTCTGGGTTGGAGAGTACCCTAAAAAAACACATTTTATAGCACGGGGTTTGAGTTTGCCAATATTCTTATGATCATGAACAAATGCTGTGCAACCAAAAAAATTTAATGTCAAATCAGTTGAAACACGAGTAACAAGAAAACATTCTTTGAAAATATGAATTGGAGTCTGAAAATTGAGAACTTTGGAGGGCATTCTGTTAATTAAATACGCGGCAATTAAAATTGCTTCACCCCACAAATAATTTGGTACTTTATTTGAGAATAGTAAAGCTCTAGACACTTCCAATAAGTGTATTTTTTCTTTCTGCAACTCCATTTTGTTGGGGAGTATTAGGACATGAACTTTCATGCACAATTCCATTTTGAAAAAAAATTACCCAAAATTGTGTTAAAGTATTTCATGCCATTGTCACTTCAAAAGACTTGAATAGTTGTCTGAAATTGATTTTGCACCATTTTAAAAAAGTCTTTTACAGCCTGACAAACATTGGATTTTCCTTTTAACAAGTATTCCCAACATACTCTTGAATGGTCATCGATAAATGTGATGAACCATTTTTTGTGAGAACTTTGGAGGGCATTCTGTTAATTAAATGCGCGGCAATTAAAATTGCTTCACCCCACAAATAATTTGGTACTTTATTTGAGAAGAGTAAAGCTCTAGACACTTCCAATAAGTGTATTTTTTCTTTCTGCAACTCCATTTTGTTGGGGAGTATTAGGACATGAACTTTGATGCACAATTCCATTTTGAAGAAAAAAATTACCCAAAATTGTGTTAAAGTATTCCATGCCATTGTCACTTCTAAAGACTTGAATAATTGTCTGAAATTGATTTTGCACCATTTTAAAAAAAGTCTTTTACAGCCTGACAAACATCGGATTTTCCTTTTAACAAGTATTCCCAACATACTCTTGAATGGTCATCGATAAATGTGATGAACCATTTTTTGTGAGAGAGTGTACTTATACGGTTAAGGCCCCAAATATCAATGTGAATAATAGAAAAATGTTTTGATGGTTTATAAGGCTGTATTGGAAAATGGGAACGATGATGTTTTGCAAATTCACATGTTTCACATTTAAACAAAGACAAATCTTTATTACGAAATAACTTAGAAAACAAGTGTTTTAAATAATAAAAACTAGGATGACCTAATCGTAAATGCCATAATATAATGTTGTCATCATTATTCGAAACAGAAAAAGACTCAAAGCAAGAACTTATCGGTTTGGAAGGTAGTTGTGATTTAGGTCCATTGTCGAAGTAGTAGAGTCCTCCATTCTCCTTAGCACTGCCAATCATCTTTCCCGAGTTCAAATCCTCAAAGACACAGTGAGAACGGAAAAAATTAGTTTGACAGTTTTTTTCTTGGGCTAATTTACTGACAGACATTAGGCTACAAGAAAGGTTTGGAACATGAAAGACATCTTTAAGAGTCAACATCGGAGACAACAAAACTGAACCTTTACCAGCAATGGCTGAAAAAGTGCCATTTGCGACTTTTATTTTTTGATTCCCTGCACAGAGAGACTATATGAGGAAAACAGAGTAGATTCACTTGTCATGTGATCGGTTGCACCTGAATCTACTATCCAAGTGTGGTTGGGACTGACACTAAGAAGAGCAGAATTACCTTTTTGTGCTATAGAGCAAGAAGGAGTTTGAGATTCGAGGAGTTTGAACAGTTTGTCTAGTTGTTCCGTTGTGAGGGAAAGCTGAGTTGAAGAAGATTGCTACCCTTGATCTGAATTACAAGCCTGGAATGCACGGCCCTCATTACCACCTTTCTTCTTCCAGTTCGGAGGCTTGCCATGGAGCTTCCAACGTGTTTCGCGCGTATGCCATGCGCGTTTGCAGTGATCATACCAAGGTTTGTCCGACTTCTTACTTTCGTTGAAGTTCCTAGTGGCCAGAGCCGAGCCTTCAGAATCTGAACTTTGAGGTGCCTTACCCATCATTACTTCTTGTCGTGCCTCCTCCCTTCTTATTTCTGAAAAAGTTTCACGAAGAGTTGGCAGTGGTATCTTTCCCAAAATTCGGCCTCTTACTTCATCAAGGTCTTTATTCAGCCCAGCAAGAAACATAAAGACACGATCATTCTCTTGCCTCTTGAGGAACAGAACACTATCTTCTGCACACCTCCAACTGTCATCATAACAGAGATCCAACTCTTGCCACAGAGTCAACATCTCATTATAATAAGTAGTTACATCCATGTCTTCTTGTTTAGCATGCCACAACTTTGACTTTAAGCCAAAGATCTGGGAGGAGTTTTGGATATCAGAGTATGTTTCTTTGACAGCTTGCCACACTGCCCTTGCAGAAGATAAAAACATGTACGGCTTGCCTATTGCGGTTTCCAAAGAGCTCACTAACCAGGCAATAATCAAGGAGTTTTCAGAATTCAATTGTTTAAAAAAAGTGTCTTCTATTGCCGGTTCTGCTATTGCTCCCGTCAAAAAACCAAGCCTTCTTTTGCCTTCCAATACCAAACAGACGGTTTGGGCCCATTCATTATAATTTTTTCCATTCATCTTAGGAACATTGTCCTTGAGGGAGTTTGAGGATCCCTCCTAATCATTGAAACCTGTGTTGAAGTTGTTGTCTCTGAAAGAGCTTCCGTCCCCATTGCCGCTGCTATCGCCACGGCCAGTACTGCCGCCAGCATCGCGACCAGCGCCTCCGCCAGTGCCAGCACCGCGATCAGCACCACCACCATCGCCACGGCCTGCTGCGACGTTCCCGTGGCCTGCTTCGCCATCGCGGAGGAGCATCGTTGTTTGTTGAGCCGGTGAGGGCTTGCCGCCATCTATTGGAATCGGCCATTGAGGGCCTAACCAGGTTCAGGTTGGAGAAACGGGTTTAGGAAAAAAATTTACGAACCCTAGGTTAGGGAACCTAACTCTGATACCATAATAGAACACGGGTGGTGAAAGCTTGATTTATTCTTCAGCCCCAAGACTTGTTTAAATAAGAGAAATACAATCAATGTCCATCCTTGAATCAAGGAGAACCTTAAGGAAAAAAGAAAATTAAATGAAAACAGAAAATCTTTTCTAATAATAGCAAATGTTCTCTCAATAGCAAATCTTCTCTAATAATGGCTTATAAGAGGAGAGAGAATCAAGGGATTCTCCAACACAAACAATTGGCAAAAGCCGGAAAATGTATGGAGCCAAAGTTGTGGAGGAAAATTAGACACATAGGTACAACATAATTTTAAGTTTACAGAATAGTAGCTCTTCATGCACGTAGGAATCATGGTAATGATCATTAGACCTTTTATTCGCTCAACGCTATGAAATGTTTTTTGAATTTGATGGAATTCTGAATACTTAAACATTTACGTATTTAACCCATTAATAGAGACATATCACACTAAAGGAGAGTTTGGTATGCGGTAATGTGCAAGAAAATCCTCCATTCCCATGTGGATTACTTGGTTTGGTAAGAGGCAAGCATAGTTTTGTAAGGAATATTGGATTGCCAATGGAAATCAAACTTTGTTGGGAAGGGTTATCATTCCCCTGAAAACTATGGGATGTGGATTCATCCCCAAAAAAGAATACAATGCCCAACAAAAAGGAAAAATAATGCAACAATAAAGATTCTCATGTATTATACCAAACGCGGTAATGCAACATTCCCGAGAATCTTGATTCCCACCTTACATTTCAGGAATCCTCTCATTACCGGGAATCCTCCACTCCACGTACCAAACGCCCCCTAATGGGTTATTTTGCTCTAAAAGGAGGTAAATTCTAGGCCTTGGATGATTTAACTTTTTTCCAACTCCTGAATACCGACATACATGTACATAATTTACACACATGTCTATAATAAGACTGAACCACTTCAATTATTATATACACTGATACACACGTGTCTATAATAAAACATAAACATTAACAGGAGAGACATAAGCCCTAATCTTTGGGGCTGGTCAATTAGGACGAAATATGTATTTGCAATGAAACAAATTTAAATCAAATTAATATCATAAAAAAATAAAATCACTTCCTAAGAAAAACCATCCAAAGACCACAGGCTGTTAAAAAAAACAAGCAAGATCATTTGGAAATAGGATCCCCCATTGTATAGTAAACTAAAAGGTATATCAAAATAGTGAAGAAGTATGTTAGTATGTATATACCAAAACTGAAGCCATATGTAGCCATTAAGGCTTTATTGACCATGATGATTCCAACAGATGTTACTACATTGAACATCCATGAAGCAGCATCTAAAGCCACTTATCTGCCCTGCTTGCAGGTGCCATTTCACCTTAGCTCCTCTTTTACAATTTTTGACTTATCGTATCACATTCCAGGATTCAGCTTCCATATCCAAGCTCCTTTGCTTCTATTAGAAATAAGACTAACATCAGATATATAATTGATGCCTATAAAAATTTCAGTGCTACTAACAGTTAGAATTATGAAAAGCAATCATGTGATGAAGATAGAAATCTAAGTGAATAGGGAAGGAGACCATTGTTTGAATCAAGACATCAGCATTTCTTTTTATTCTAATTTGTTATTTAATTTAAATGAAAAATACAATTACCCATAATATACTCTATTTGTTATGTCAACTTACATGCTAAGGTCTTTTATTATCAAAAGACAGTATTTACTATGTTATTGCCAAAGAGAGAAGAAAAATGGACATCCATAAGCATGGCATATCTAGGAGCATTCCTTATGGTAAGATTAGTGTCAATTTGAACATGATAATTCTTTAAATGAAAGAGGAATTTTCTCAGCATGATGCACAGATCATTGGATTTGATTTTCATTTGTCTTTTTCGTAATCTTAATGTTTTAATATAAGCATTAGATCTTAGAGAGGAAAGATGCCGAACAATTGACGCAAGAACAGAGAAATTCAAAGGATAATTATATGTTTGATTAATTAAATAAATTTAAAAAGGCGATCATCCGCTCATACTGTGGGCATTCAATATATGGAATTATACGAGACTCTTCATGAAATTAAAAACACAAAGTAGTTGGCTATACTTTGGGGCTAAAATGCATAGATTCAAAAAGATTTTTCTGAGGAAATAATTGAAATTTGACATGCTGATCTGTAGGCAGAATATATTCTATGTGAGTTCTAAAAATATTTTTTAGTCTTTTTCCATTGCTTTTGAATTTGGCACCTAGCTGTTATCTAAATTGAGATATATTATCTTTCTTATTTCCATCAAGAAAGTACGATGGCATTATCTTCGAGTGAACAAAAATTAACAACTTGAATTTTCTACAATTTAATTTATTTCCAGAGGGTAGTGATTACTCACTCACAACTGAGGTTGGATGCTAAAGTACAAAGAATAGCTATCGTGGATAAAGAAAAACATTTTTTTATTATTATTATTATTTTTGTGGGGGGGGGGGGGGGGGGGGGGGGGGGGTGGCATTCGGCCATAGCCGCCCACTTTAGGGAGAAAATGGATTTACTAAAGTCCCAAATTAATTCCGTCTAAGGCCAGAATCGTACCTGTGAACTCTCACTGATCACATAAGAGTGAGAAATCTTGTCACTTGTAGTGCTTGCCTATTTGTAATATATTGATTACAGGATAGTGATCACAATGACAGTAGTCATGGTTTTAAATGGCGGATCTCCTTGCTGTCATTTTGGCCTAAGAATTTTAATGCGTACAGGATAATCAGTGAAATATGGGTACATCTAATATATGCAGGACAAAAAAAATATTCTACATAGATCTATCTAAATAACATTACATCATCAAAGATTACATTATGAAATGACTCTTTAATCGTATCAGATACATTAAAAGCACGTCAATAAGATTCAATTCAATTCGATAAAAAATTGTATTTGAGAAAAGAAAAGAGGGAGCTGGATTCACTATTAACTGAGAGAGAGAGAGAGAGAGAGAGAGGAATATCATCTTAGCAGTTAAAACAAGGAAATTAATAGTAGTTGCTGTAAGGGAGCTGGTCAACATGAATTCTAAACTGCAGAGTAATCTGAGCAAGACATAATTGAAAGAGAGAAGAACAAGACAGAGATGATGTCAAGGAGGACAAGAAGAGGATAGGACACGCAGGACCTGCAGAGAAGAGAGGAGGGAGAAGCTTCTTCTCGTTTCTAAAAAATTGAGGATTGATCTGGAATAGGATAGATTGAGCAGGGGTTGGATTTTAAATGGGTAGGCATCCAAAATAACTTCATCTCCCAAACTTACAGACCCAATATTAAAGACCTGATATATCGACTAACATCCAAAATTTCGCTGACATCACCTTAAAATAAAAATACAATATACATTATGCTATATCGTGGTTATCAAGCTCTCAAACCTACATATCAGCCGATATATCTGCTACATATACCAACATTTTAAAGAAGGCAAATCTCCCTTGATGAAAGAATTACACGAAAACAACGCCATGCTGCAGCTCTACCATCAATATTTACTATTATTTCTCAGAAAAAATCAAGATTGGTGGGCTACCTTGGCCCTAAGGGTTCATCTAAGGTCACTCTGGAGGTAGCATACTTTATACTTGGAACTCACTCCTTTCCTTATGACAAGTCCCCAAACCCAGTGAATATCAATCAAACTCTTCTAATGACCTATCAAATCACCCAAAACCAAGAAATTATTTTACCAAAATAAATTTATCCGTCAATTTCATACAATTGCAAACGTTTGCTCGAAAGCACTGGTCAATGTGTCGTAAAATTTTTGATTTCCAAGATTCAAAATTTATTCATCCACCATTTCCTTAATTTCTTAGAGGTAGTATACTAACTACTAGTGTTGACTCCTAGTTTGGTGTGCACAAAACATGCTTTCAAATACTAATAAGTTTTCATTGAGATTTTCAAATTTTCAGAAATAAATAAATCAATAAGAAAATCAAAAAGATTAAAAAAGAAGCAAAAGAAGGAAAGCAATAAAGAAGGATTACAAATCAAGCAAAAGAAGAAATTATTCAAAAAGAGCACATGTTGATTAAAGCCCAAGAAAGCTAGCAAGATCAATTTCTGTAATTCCATACATGTGAGATTTCATATGTAATTGATTGATTAGTATATGGTAAGAATATAAAGTGGTTTCGTCTGAATCAGCACGAATGCTATCGACCGTACCATACTGTCAGTCGACCGCACCACAGTCGACCGCCTATCATAGTTAATATAATGAAGCAGTCGACCATTCATCTTTCGACTTTTCGATTAGAAGATGAACGGTCGACTGTCACCTTTTGCGGTCGACTGTACCTCGTGCAGATTTCTTTTTTGGAATGTATAGTTTCTATTTTTGAGAGATACACTTCCTAGTCTATATATTTGGACGAACCCACTGTGTATTCTTCACCTATTGCTCTGAGAAAAATCTTTTGAACTAATCAATTCAACAATCAATCCGAGTGTGTGATACTTATTTGTTTTCTTCAGTCAGGATCATTAAAGATCTTGAGTTTTTTTTTTCCACTTCGATAAGATTGACGGGGCTTGTCTTAAAAGTCCTGTGAGTGTAATAGGTTTTTCGGCCTGGATCTGAGAATCATTGTACAAGGGTTTGAGTATAGTGGAACGCTTGTAACGGAGAATTGTTACAAGTAGGTGGTGTGGACGTAGACCTGGGGGTCGAACCACGTTATATCGTTGCGTCACTTGTGCTTGCTGTGTTCGCTTTTTCTATCTCTTTTGATTTACTTTGCAATTTAATTTTAATTTTGTTTATTCTGCACGATCACCCTATTCACCCCCTTAGGGTGATTTACAGTGGTATCAGAGTGAGGAGCTTACTAAGAGCTTAAAAGCTTAAGCAAAAAGTCCAATGGCCGAAATCCCTCCTCCCGAAAACTTGTACTCATCGGAGTCATTCATCTCCAATGGGACAAGTCTAACACGCTTACCATATTTTGATGAAAAAAATGTTATAATGTTTGGAAAATTCGTATGTCTCATTTCTTACAGATGTTTGGAGAAGAAGTATAGAATGTGTGCATAAACAAAACAGATATTCCAGTCAGTGATAGAAAGAAGGCTTTCTCAAAAGCGGAGCTAGCACTAAAAACTGCAAATTCCAAAGCTATGACGGCTCTTTATGCAGGATTGAACAATGGACAATTAATGCGATGCGGGCGAAATTGCAAAACGACATACGAAATTTGGAGCAACATGCTGAAACGGCATGAGGAAACCGCTTCTGAGGTAAAAGCTAAAGTTAATTTATATTTTTATAAGTTTGATGTTTTCCGTATATTGCCAGGAGAGAACGTAGATCAAATGCTTGCTCGTTTCGATATTATTGCACACGAGCTTAATAGCTTAGGTAAGGGGTTGGATGATGACCGAAAGGTCGGAAAACTCATAAGTTGTCTCACGCCGGAATGGGATGTAAAAGCTGCCGCAATGAGGAAGACCCTTGAGGAAAAGGGATTCGGTTACTACACCTTCCAAGGAAAACTGAAGACTTACGAGATGGAGATGACTGAAACCAAAAGATACAGGCAGAACATCGGGATTGAACAAAAAACCGAAGAGAGGACCATCGCCCTGAAAGCAGAAAAATCTCGACCATCAAGAGCAGAGTCAGATCGTGAGGAGTCAAACGAAGACATCGCCTTATTGACTAAGCAATTTCATAAGTATCTTAAACATAAAAAATATGGCAGGTACCAAGGAGAAAGAGAAAGGGACAAAGACGACATGCTACAAATGCAAGAAGCCTGGACATATTCGGGCAAATTGTCACGTCTCACAGGACAGGAATAGGGACTACTACCACTCCAATCCAGGATTGAGAAAGAAGGCGTTGAAGGCAACATGGATAGACTCAGATTCAAGTGAGGATGAGCAAGATCACAACAATATTGGTTTCATGGCTCTTGGGAATGGTGAGGTGCAATCACCATCTCAAGAAGAGGTAATCGAAGAACCCCCTTACGATGATTTAGTAGACATGTGTAATAAATTAAAAGATTATGCTAAGAAATTAAGTCGTGAATTAAGACAATATAAACAAATTTCAAATGAATCACATGACTCTTACATTGCTATCAAAAACTGAAAAATAAAAATTCTTTGATTATGGAAAAATTCGAGTCATTTACAAAAGATCATGATGTGTTGCTAGAGGAAAATGAGTATTTAAAACAACAAATTCAAGAATCCTTAGCAACACATGATGAAAACTTAAGAAAAATTCATGAGAAATCTGTTTATATTGCTAAACTCACTAATGATTTAAAAAATGCAAAAGAAAATTTGATGAGGTAGTGGAAGGTTGTAATGAAGCTCTTGAACAAAATAGAGTACTTGATGCTACACTAGATAATCTTCGTGGGAACACAAAAGACGATGAGATGACTAGGAAAAGACTTTGTAAAACAGTAATTGAGCTCGAGAAAATTGTTGAAAAATATGAAGGGCCCAGTTACCTTATTACAAAAAATTCAAGATCTTATCATGCTAATCGAGGGCTTGGTTACGAAGAGCCAATACACAATCAAAAATCTAAATCATCATGTCATACACACATGCACAGTCACCAACATAATCACAAATCAACTCAAAACTATTCAAGTGTGCATGACCCAAGACATAATTGCATCACATGTCACTATTGCTGTAAATTATGACATATTTCTTATAATCTCTCTTTTAAAAAGGAATACTAATTTTGTTTAGGTAAGAAAGAATACGAATGCCAGAACAAAGCCTACTTGGACATCTACAAAATTTCATGTAGGTGGTTCGACGCCCCCAACTTAAAAGATCGCAGGCACCTTGATAGAAGATGCTCGATAGTCACAACGAGCTATACTAACAAAATCTGCATCTCTATCAAGGAAAAAGGAGGACCTTAGCTCGGGTAAAATCTACACTAACATTGATTTATATTAAGATGACTTATTTCCAAAATAAAATGTCTAAACATCAGTTATTTATCTAAGAAATACATGTACTGTATGAATTTTACAACATATAACAACTTTCCCAAATATGTTATAACCTGATCTAAAATTAATATGTTGATTCGAAGAAAAATGATTTTGCGAGAATCAAAAGTCAATTGCATGTTCGGTCGACCGTGTTATACGTAGGAACTTGATATCAGTCGAATGTGTACGGTCGACCGTCCACCACTCTGCCAAAACTTATTTAATCAAAACTCCTCTTCTCTTGTGGTGCGGTCGTCCGTCACTTTGAACCGGTCGACCAACTCGATCGACTGCTTTGGTCTCTTTCTTTCTATGACAGTCGGGTCCCACTCATCTAGTATAAGTACTCCTCTATCTTCTTTCTCTCAATCCTCATGGTAAACCGTAGCCTCCATACTCAAACCCATCAAATAAACTTCATATCTCTTGTTATTTTCTTCAAATTTTTGAGTGTTTTCTTCTTCCTTGATCCATGGCCTCCTCCTCTCACAAATCAAAGGGTAAGAAAGCTATAGCCTCAAAATCTGTCACTAAAGAAGGTATTACATTTAGAAATTCTAATTGCGCTGATCTCTATTTTTCCACACATTGGAATGCTCCGGTTGTTGCCAATCGTGAGATAAACTTAGCATCCTTAGGTGGGCAATTCTCAGTTATGGTTAGGATTCTTAGAGCAAAAATCCTATGCCCATCCTTCCTCAACAAATGGGCATCGATTTTCCGTTTACTCAATGAGCACGTCGTCATCAAGCTCAACAAGAGCGCCAAGCCAAACAGCCTCCACAAGCCCCTTCCTCCTCTCGTCGCAAGAACACTACTCCCTCTTCCTCATCTTCGTTCGTGACTCATGAGCAATTTGCTGCTCATCAAATGCAAGTATATAGTTACTATGTCAACACTATTGAATACTTGCAAGGCAGAGACAATTGGGAACTTCTTCCTCCTCCTAATGATGAAGAAAATGATGATGACAATGATGAAGACAATGAAGACGAAGATGATGGTGGTGATGATGGTGATGAGAAATAGATCCTTGGTACTTAGATTGTAATGGATAACTATAATATGAACCAATAGTCTCATCTATGCTCCCTGTTGCTTTGTAATCACTTTTAACATGCTATTCAAGAATCACTTTTAATATGCTTGCAAAATACTTACATATCTGGCTATTCATTTTTATGCTGTATCAATATTTCGATCGACCGGTCACACCTTTGGTCCTTTGGAATCTGACTTGTTTCTTTTTGTATGTGTAAGACAAATTTCGTTTATCATCGATATTGAGTTTACAGGATTTGTGGTCGACCGTGCGGTCGACCGGTTCACTCTCGGGTTGCTTCTTTGTATAACTATGATTTCACTTGGTTTTCGGTCGACCGTTCGGTCGGCCGGTTCTCTCACCTTCTGTTCAGTTTTTTTTGCTTGTTTTTTAAAGAAACATCTATTTACAATTCTTCTATGGTTTCTACTTTCTTGAAATTTATCCTTCTTTATCTTTTGCTCTATGTCACACGTTTGTATTGAAAAATCTCAAATCTATGATACCATAAAGAGCTCTCAGTGTATATCAAAGAGTCTCGCGATCAACGGTATCATATAAGTAGATTTTCCTTATATTTTCAAAAATATAATATTCCCCGAAATATTCTCTTGCTTTGCTTAATGTATGTTCATCTATCTTTTTCCATGCATGAATTTTGGGGGAGTATGTTATACACTTTGTTTATGCTATTCGTTCGTTCTCTCTTGGTGTGTTCCAAAAAGGGGGAGAATCTTTTTGAATGTTTTTACTAAACATCTCTCTTAAATGTTCTTCATCTATGAAAATCTTTGATACAGGAAGTATTGGATTAAGGAAGAGTATTTATATGCTTTATTCTTTATTTTCAACATTTAAAGGCATGTTTTGTTCACACCAAAAGGGGGAGATTGATGACTCCTAGTTTAGTGTACAGAAAACGTGCTTTCAAATACTAATAAGTTTTCATCGAGATTTTCAGATTTTCAGAATTTCAGAAATAAATAAATCAATAAGAAAATCAAAAGGATTCAAAAAAAAGTAAAAGGAAAGCAATAAAGAAAGATTACAAAATCAAGCAAAATAAGAAATCATTCAAAAAGAGCACTTGTTGATTAAAGCCCAAGAAAGCCAGCAAGATCAATTTCTGTAATTCCATACATGTGAGATTTCATATGTAATTGATTGATTATTGATTGATTAGTATATGGTAAGAATTTAAAATGGTTTCGTCTAAATCAGCACGATTGCGGTCGACCGTACCATACTGTCGGTCGACCGCACCACAGTCGACCGCCTATCATAGTTAATATGATGAAGCAGTCGACCATTCATCTTTCAACTTTTCGATTAAAAGATGAACAGTCGACTATCACCTTTTGTGGTCGACCGTACCTCGTGCATATTTCTTTTTTGGAATGTATCGTTTCTATTTTTAAGAGATACACTTCCTAGTCTATATATTTGGACGAACCCACTGTGTAATCTTCACCTATTGTTCTGAGAAAAATCTTCTGAACTAATCAATTCAACAATCAATCCGTGTGTGTGTGTGATACTTATATGTTTTCTTCAGTCAGGATCATTAAAGATTGAGTTTTTCTTTTCTTCCACTTCGGTGAGATTGACGGGGCTTGTCTTAAAAGTCCTGTGGGTGTAATAGGTCTCTCGGTCTGAATCCGAGAATCACTGTACAAGGGTTTGAGTATAGTGGAACGCTTGTGGCGGAGAATTGCTACAAGTAGGTGGTATGGACGTAGACCTGGGGGTCGAATCACGTTATATCGCCGCGTCACTTGTGCTTACTGTGTTTGCTTTTTCTATCTCTTCTCATTTACTTTGCAGTTTATTTTTTTTTTTTTTAATTCCTTACAATCACCCTATTCAACCCCCCAGGGTGATTTACAACTAGTATATCAAAATTCATCTTCTAAGTAGGTGAATGAACTGATACAAGTTGAAGACTTGCCACCAACCACACTAGTTTAACTCCACATTAAGGGGTTACTTGTGTACAAATCATTCATTAAAATATATACATATATAAATATATATTATCCCCACCAGTTAAGCTACGTATCTAATTTCAACCATGTTAGATCTTAAATCCCCCCCCCCCCCCCCCCCCCCCCCCAAAAAAAAAAATCCAACTTTTCCAACAAAAAACAAATCGCAAGTATAGAATTGACAAAATCTAGACCTAGAATTTTTAAACTACAACAAAATTGAAAATTGAAACTGCAAAAAGGTCACCTTTCGATCTCGATCTTTGTCTCAGATCGAGATCCCCTCTTCAGATCGCAACTTCGGAATAAGTGAAGAGGGGAAATTATGAGATGGATTCAATTGGAAACTATAGGGTATGGTTTTGAGCTGAAGAAATCAGAGATCATATATATATATATATATATATTGAGAGAGAGAGAGAGAGAGAGAGAGATGGAGATGTTTTTTTGTTTTTTTGTTTGTTTGTTTTGTGTGCCGAATTTTGGTTGCAACGGAAGAAGATATTGTAGGAAGAAGAGGGTTTAAATCTCATTCTTTAATAACAGTTTCTCTGTCGTATTAATCATCCAACCTTAATTGGTTCCTTTGGGGTGTGCTTTGCACGTGTTATTGATTTTGGGGTTTAGTTTTTGGTCGTGCATTGGGATTTATTTTAGTCTAAAAACTCCTTCAATGCTTAGTTAAAGCACTAAATATAATCTCTATTACTATAATGGGAGAAGGCCTTTGTCCATAACCCAACCCGTACAGCGCACGTGCAGGTAAATTTTTTTTTGTCCTTTTCATTAGGGCTGTTCATACTTCTGTTAAAACCGATTACCGAACCGAACCGAACCGAAATTTATCAATTCGGTTCGGTTTTTTGGTTTTTCGGTTCGGTTTTGATCCAAACCGTAGTTTTGTTAGAGAGTTCGGGTCGGTTTTTGGTTGGGTTCTAAAAAAACCGAACTTTTTTTTTTCATCTCAAATTAATTCTATTTCTAATCTACCGACAACAACAGCCTTAATATTCGAAAATGACAAATGAGGAGAAATAAATACAGTAAAAGTGGAATTATTTCTTTAACACAAATAAAGCAAGTATAGCTCCTGCATTTGGGAGAAGAATGCAAGTAAGATGGATTAGTTAAAGAAGCAAAAAAATGTTTCAATCCTGACAGCAAGTCATGAATACAAACAAAGCGAAAACCAAAATTTCTTGCATATGAATGCCAACTCACTCTAATATATAATATCAAAAGGGATTTGAACCGCAGGTTCAATACATCAATATTCCACAAATCTTATTATTCCAGAACAAAAAAGAAATCCTTTTTTTAAGTTCGGTTAGTACGGTTATTAACCGAACCGAACCGATATATTTCGGTTCGGTTAAAACCGAAATGTACATGTTCGGTTCGGAGTTTGGTTTCAATTTTATCAAACCGAAAAGTTCGGTTCGGTTCGGTTTTGTTCGGTTCGGTTCGGTTTTGAACCGATGAACACCCCTACTTTTCATTCCCCCCAATTTTTTTCCACGTGCACAGCACGTATATAATCCTAGTTAACTCTTAGAGCATCCACAGTAGTTTGCTATTTATCCACTTTATACATTTTTAGCAAATGAATCGCTACAGTCGTTTTCTATTTATGTATATTTTGACGATTTCGCAATAGTGGATGGCTATATATGAGAACAGATATAAGAAAATGCATATTATACAGAACGGATCTTCAATATACGTCCCACTAAAAAAAATATTTTTTATTTCGTCAGACGGAACTAGAAAGTCCGTCGCACGAATTTTTTTATTTTTCCGCAACAAAAATTGCCAAAAAACCAAAAACTTCCCCGGAAGATCCGTCCAGTGAAGGGGGGCCCATTTCTTCTTTTTTTTCCAATAAAAAATTCTTTCTAATTATTAAAAAATTCAAAAAAATATTTAAAAATCGTGGGACGGATCTCAAAGATCCGTCCGATTTTTTTGAAAAAAAAATGTTAGATTATACCATTTTATCACTACAGCAAACTCACTTTTCTATAGGTATAGTATGCATTTAGCTATTTTTTAGCAATTCACGGCTATGGATGCCCTTGTATAGTTATATGTCTACTTCATCACATTTATAATTTGAGAAATAATCAGATCTACTTTTATTTTAAAAAATAAACAGTTCGTCAAATCAAAGCTTACGGAAAATTGGAAAGAAGAAAGTCAAAAGCATGAGCAACATCACTCAAGCATTAGATCGTTCACTCATCGTTCACTCATCATCATATCTATGTACATCAGAAGTATAAACAATTTGACTTCAACAGTTGCCTCATCAAGAATGAATTTGACGGAAGTGAAAGTGATTGTTCTCCTTATCTTTTATGTCGCCTCATCAAGAACTTGACAAAAGACTTGTAGCGTAGGGAATGATCGGTTCCGCTTCCACAAATTCAATCGGACATTAATATTAAAGCTATTTTTTCTCTCTCTAACCCTAGTCTTTGACAATGCATATAACAATTCACGACTGGAACCTAATCTAGGGAGCCCAGTTGGTCAGCTAGAATATTCTAAGCTTGTTGGTAGTCTAATGTATGCTTTGACATGCACAAAACAAATATCGCATTTGTGGTAAGTATGCTGAGTAGTTTCACTAGCAATCCTAGTAGTGAGGATTGGAATGTTCTTGACAGGCTAATGCGCTACCTTGTCGGTATGCAAGATTATGCACTACACTACCGTGGACATCCACCTGACCTAGAAAGTGTTGGGATTGGGGCGTCAACCAACGTCCGTTGTCGCAACGGAACTAAATAGAGCAATGAGGAAGTCGAGGTAGATGAGACGAATCAATTGAGCAAGCAAGTAGATCCACCAATCTAACACAAACGATGTCTTATCCCGGTTAGCTTTTGCTTAATCCGGGAAAAAATATAGGGAGATCTGATATTCAAATAGAAGATATTACAAGGAGTTACTGATTCACTCAATACAAGGAATTAAACTCACTCAGCAAAAACTATCTCTCTCTCGAGTCTCTCTTTGCAATGGAAAAAATAATCTATGAAGTACTCTACTCTCATATTGGATGAGTTAACAATATATATAGAAGAATAGAGAGAAACCTATGTCTAATCTTAATTCTCAGTCGTCCTATATAACTTGTAAAAGAAGTAACTGAATAGGAGCCGTACGATCTAACTTGGAGTTGAAGATTGGGTTGAAACGACCTAACAAATCGAAGGCCAAAACGAACACTACGCCGCGGTCGGTCGACCGTCAAGACCGGTCGACTGTCCTCCTCTCGGCCAAACACAGTGCAACTGCAGTCGGGGGTGCGGTCGACCGCAACTTGGGGCAGTCGACCACAACTATGCCTGCACTATTGCTGCTCTGTTTTCTTCTACTCTCTTCAACGCTTCGACCTCTGTGCATCATCTTACCTTCTTCTAATCTGAACCACGAGTATTCAAGACACATTCCTAACAAACTCCACATTGGATTGCATAAGAGTGCTATCACATGATGTGTTATTCATCTCCAAACTTTAATGAATTTCACTTGCAAAAAAAACTTTGAACAATGCCCTCTTCTTCCAGTTGACTGATCTCTATCCAGTCTCACCAAATCCAGTATACCCCTTCAAGGGTACACCTCCGTAGATGCACTCACGAAGTTGCCAAACTCCGCACAAACTCCACCTACCCTTAGGCCTTCTCCACCTCTCGACGATATTCGAACATTGTAGTCTCGTCTCGATGAATCTAGTTGCGGCAAACTAGCTGAGCTTGCGGGAATAACGAGAAAAGGATCAACACTTGCGCAAGTATTTCAGATTCCCCAAAGCTTGTAGAAACTGTTTTGGCTTGGCCCAACCACTCTCATACCTCTAATCACCTTACGACGACCCTAAAAAACAGACAGAACTCCACCTCGAGCTATGTACCTACAGCCCCGTGCATCAAGAGTTCCCAATAAAATCATATTCCATTTCAGCAGAGGAATATTGTAACCCCCGTTCCCGTAAATACTTACTTTCCAAATTTTTTTAGTATTTTAATCATTTATAAATTTATTTTGTGTTAAATTCGTTTTGAGATTTTCTATTTAAATATTTTCCAATCGAAAATTTTATTATTCCGAGTAATGGTATATTTTAAACTTGTTTTATAATCTTAATTTATCGGTTAATTGTATTTGAGCCCAAATCATGTATATTAATATTATTGGAGTATTTTAATAAAGTTGTTAAACCCGAATATTATTTTATTGTACAGTTTTATTATTAATATGATTATAATTACTAATTGTTATTTCTTGATTTCTTTAATTAAAAATTCATCTATTGAAATATATTATTTTTATACCCGATCTGATTTTCTTGGCGAGTTCCATTTATTTTAAGCCCAATTCTTATTATTTCAATTGTGTTATTTATTTATTTAATTGGGTTGAAATTTTCGTTCATGAACTATTTTTTCTCTTTTATTGGGTTATCTATCTTGTGGATTTTATTTTGGAATTGTGGGTATTTTTATTTAATCTGTGTTGATCTTGATCTATCTCCTAATTGAATCATAAAACCCAATTTGAATTGTTCTTGACCCAAAACCGCTTTTATTGGACCCTAAACCATTAACTCAGTACCCTAATTGTACCCTATAAATGCAACTCTACTGTAAACCCTAATTTTTTACACACAAATCGAAACCTAGCCGCATATTCTCTCTCCTATCTTCTCTCACCTCCCTGTTTTCTCTCTCCCTGTCCAAACAGCCCAAACCCATCTTTCCCGTTCACCATCTCCGACACTCCTCACCTCCGGCCACCCATCATTGCCCCTCCCGGCGCCGCCCTCTAGTCGACGCCACCACCAGATCCAAAACCCTCCTTCGCATCTTTCGTTTCGATCAACAGCCAAACCCCAAATCCCTCTTGCTCTTCTCCCTATTTCGGTCGATGCCAGCGCGAGCGTCGCTTTGCTCGCCGTCGGCGCTGCCCCTTTGCGTCGCCCGCCTCCGTCGACGTGCCGCCAGTCAGCGCCGCCCCTGGCCAGCGCTCTCCCTCTGTCGTTGCTGCTGTCTTTTTTATTGTTGTTGTGGTCTCTTGCTGTAGTTGCTGTTATTACTTTGGGGATCTTTATTGCACGTGTATTGTGCGTGTTAAGTTGTTGGTTCGTGGGTTCGTTGCTTTGGGATCCGTATCCCGTTATTCTTGGTATTCGTTTTCACCGATTAACAGGCAAGTCACCATCCTCTTGAATTGCTAATTGTATCAAATTCAAGTGTTATTGAAATTCTTGCAAGTAGATCTCTTTGTTATCGTATTATCCTTTGTCATCTCTTCGTTGGGTTTATTGAGGGTTTACACGAGCTAACCCCAATATTCTTGATATCGTGCCACTTTTGACTCTAAGTTTGGATCTTTCATGAATGCATATAGAATTGTTAACAGAGTTATTCATACAAGTCACAACACAAATAAATTATTGTAGAGACAATCGTTAGGTTGTATGTCGTGTGATTGTTTGGTGATTGATTGATGTGAGACTTGTATATGTGTGCTCTAAATTTTATTTATCATGTTTGGACACCTATCATGCTAGTTACACAATTTATTGACTATAGAATCGATATCCGACATGTTCAATTAATTTTATTTTCAAGAAAAATACCCTAAGATCTGTATATGCTTGCTGACCTGAACTTTGATCGCTCTTTTCGAACCAGTAAATGACCCTAAAATAAAATATTTTCTGAATATGAAATGTATCCCCGAGTGTCTAGTTGTCAATAACATCCAGAATTTTTGAATTCTGGGTTTTGTAGCAAAAGTTATATCCGTTTTACTACAGCTGTGTTTTTACTTTCAGATTTTCAGATTCTCGAACCTTTCATGTTTAAACAGTAAAAATGTTGATCAAATGATAGAATTTTACTATGAAAATTTCCAGATTGTTTCTTAACATGTTTAGGAGTCTAGATTATATTTTTACTGAATTTAATATTGAGTTTTTGCTGATTCAAAAATTAAAACAATAAGATGTCGAATTTCTGCATGAACATAAAACCTGAAAAGCAACATGTGTTTGACCTAGCTACTGTTATCGGAATTTGAACTTTAAGTATGCGTTGGAACCGTATGGAAGTCTAGTTTTCAAAATTTTCTGACAGATTCAACTTTCGATTTCTGAGTCAGCGGGAAACTGCATTTCTATACAGACTGCGCGTGCTGTCCAGAATTTTAGATTCCACTTTTTTTAATGAATTAATAATTCTTATGTTGTACTATTGCATGAATTAATAAATGTATGCTGCATTGCATGTTCCCAATGAGTTATTGTCACTATTTTAACCGTCCTATCCATGTTATCAACCTATTGTTCCCTTATTGATACTATGGTTCACCATGTTCCAACTTTCATATTGTATTGTTACATTGATAAATAATTAACAAGTCGAGGTTTAAGGGTTGACTTTAGTAGTGGACAATATAGGAACTGTACTCGGAGGAGGGACCTGTGTTTCCCTATTTATTGGTCTATTGGTCTATTGGTCTATTGGTCTATTGGTCATATCGGTCATCGATTAACTGTAGATTACTGACTACAGTATCTCGATTGATTCGATCATCGGTCACTATTGAATATTGATTACCGTTGCCGAGTACATGAACTATAGAATCCATCACTTAAGTCTAAAACGAAATTGATTGTTTGCATCGAACCTGTGGTACGGCACACATGGAACATAGTAGTATGTGCATTAGTTAAGAATTAAAATGAATAATAGACATAAGGATTGACATATCACTGACATTGCATATTGTTTATCATTGTTCCTATTGATATCGAATATTGGCTAAGTGTTATTAATATTGATCTTTGATTATTGTTACCGATTGTTGAACCATTGTTTATAGCCAATTGTATCGATTATCATGATATTGTCCCATTTTCTTGATTCTTATTGATCCATTGATTCATTGTTATACCGTTATTCTATTGTTCCCTGCTTTCTCTACTTGTTGTCCATGACTTGCTCTACGGACAATTATTTTTCTCTTTTTAGATGAAGTGCTTACAGGTGTTGATGGAGAATTACCTGATAGATTGGTAGAACAACATTGGTGAAGAATTGATTGCATCGCCGCTTAATGAATATTTATTTTTTTGTTATGGAGACATAATTATTGGATTATTGTTATTTCTTTGGATTGGACTTATGTCCCGAATATTGTTATTTGTTTCCAGACGTTGGATTATTATTGTATTTGGATATTTTCATTGCTTAATTCCAAGTATTATTGTTCATGAGATTATTATTATTGCCTGCGCATTTGTTCTGTATTAATTATATTGTTGAGTTGATCGATTAAACAGCTTATGGGTGACGTTAGTCATTCGCTGGGCTTTTGTCATGTACTCGTATTCCGTATTTTTGGGAAGCGGGGCATGACAAATATGCAAAACATCCCTTAAAGTGAACATATTTAGACCTGATATCTTCAACTCAACTGTCCCTTCACCCACTACTTTACAAATCTCCCCAGTTCCCGTTGTCACGCAACGCCCTGTAGTAGACTTAGAAGTAGAAAACAACTCCCTCTCGAAGCAAATATGAGAAGAACTCCCTCAGTCAAGAAACCAACTAGAATCCACTTCTAAAGAATTTGAAATAAGAAGACACGGATCACCTGAATCAAAGGCACCAGTCACATTAGTGGCTGAATTCCCATTCTTGGCGCTCTCTTGGTTCTACAATTTCCAACAGTCTTTCTTAATATGCTCTGTCTTCTTGCAATATCGACAACGGATCGAATCATTTTGTAAAGCACTTTGTCTTCCCCCTGAAGGACCATCCACTGCTAGACAACTTAGGAAAGGCGATGATTTCTGAATCCCCTTCCTAAGTTGATTTTCCTTCAATACTTTCATTACACCATCTACCGAAATACTCTCATTGGCCGATCTACCGTGTAGCATGGTAGTGATCAAAGGCTCGTATGAATCCGGCAGTGAATATATCAGGTTGAAAGCTTTATCTTCCTCACACACATTTGCGTTGATCGCCTTAAGTTCAGATAATACCTTATTGAACTCTATAATGCGGTCTTGGAGATCAGTACCTTCCTTCATAGATAAACGGAATAACTTCCTCTTCCAATGCATCCGATCTAATAACGACAAACCAGAGTAGTCAGCTATGAGTTTTTTCCACAAACTCGTTGCATCAGTTTCTTCAAGAAATCTGCACTTGACCTCGTCCACCAATGATATTCGGATCAGACTTGTGGCTCTTTCACGAATATCTTCCCAACCGTTATCCTTCATGTCAGTTGGCTTTTCTTTCTTCTTAACAGCTAACTGCAAACGTTCTTGAACAAGGATATCATACATGTCAGTCTTCCAAAGATTGAAATTGATCTTTCCATCGAACTGCATGATCTTCAAAATACGGTGGTCTGTCATCTTAACCAAGGAACTCGGCAATCAGAAGTTCTGATACCAGTTGTTGGGATTAGGGCGTCAATCAACGCCCATTGTCACAGCGAAACTAAATAGAGCAATGAGGAAGTCGAGGTAGATGAAACGAACCAATTAAGTAAGCAAGTAGATCTACCAATCTAACACAAGCACAACGATAACTTATCTCGGTTAACTTTTGCTTAATCCGGGGAGGAAATATAAGGAGATCTGATATTCAAGTAGAAGAGATTACAAGGAGTTACCAATTCACTCAATACAAGGAATTAAACTCACTCACCAAGAACTATCTCTCTCTCAAGCCTCTCTTTGCAATGGAGAAAATAATCTATGAAGTACTCTACTCTCATATTGGAGGAGTTTACAATATATAGAAGAATAGAAAGAAACCTAGGTCTAATCTTGATTCTCAATCGTCCGATATAACCTGGAAAAGAAGTAACTGAATAGGATCGTACGATCTAACTTGGAGTTGAAGATTGGGTTGAAACGACCTAACAAATCGAGGCCCAAAATGAACACAGCGCCGCGGTCGGTCGACCGTTCAATAAGACCAGTTGACTGTCTTCCTCTTGGCCAAACCCAGTGCAACTGCGGTCGGGTGTGCGGTCGAGCGTAACTATGCCTGCACTATTGCTGCTTTGTTTTCTTCTATTCTCTTCGACGCTTCGACATCCGTGCTTCATCTTACCTTCTTCTAATCTGAACCACGAGTATTCAAGACACATTCCTAACAAAAAGCTATTCCGATACTTATTGGGGATGAGATTTATGGAATGCACAGTCAACCACGTGGTATATTTGCATGCTGGGTGGCGGCGCAATTGCATGGAAATCCAAAAGGCAATATACTCTTGTTGAATCATCAATGGAGTACGAATTATTTTTCCTTTCTTCTGTAGGGAATGAGGCTGAATGGGTAAATAATTTACTATTGGAAATTCCTTGCAATAACTTTTCTATAAGTTCAGTACCTATCTATAATGATAACCAGTATGCTATGACTGTAACAATAAATTCTATTTATAATACGAAAATGAGGGATATACCAGACTATCTGGGCTTGAATGGTCCCTCACTCATGTTTATGCCCCATTTGAGAGAGAAGACTGTGATGTTTGTTGGCATGAAATCATTCAGCGAAGAAGCTTTCTTTGTCCTTATTGGGTTTTATACGGGAATTTCAACGCTACATTATCTGATCTGGAAAGGAACAAAGGAAAGGGCTCTTGGAGAGACATGAAACAATTTGCTTCCTCATTACAGCTCATCGATGTTCCCTTGTCTGGAAGGAAGTTCACTTGGTCCAACTTACGCGACAATCCATCCATGGCTCGCTTAGATATATTTCTTGTCACTCAAGAATGGGATTCCACTTTTCCTAATTGCATTCTGCCCTCCCTCCCCATGATTGCCTCTAATCACTGCCCCCACATCCTCGATACTCTTGTTATCCCTCCGAAAATAAGCTATTTTTGATTTGAGAATGCTTGGTTTTCTAACCCAAAATTTCCAAAAATGGTTGCAGTGTGGTGGAATTCCTTCAGATGCAAAGGTTCACCAGTTGATATTGTTGGCAAGAAACTCACTTTACTTAAAAGGAAGATTAGGGAATGGAGTTATAAGAGTTTTGGCTACATCAAAGTCAAGAAGAAGAAACTGCTAGATTCCATTCATTGTCTACATGTTCAACTAGACTCAAGGGATCTAACTGATGTTAAGAAAATATTACGTAGCAACACTATTCAAGAATATGAGAGGTTGGTGAATGGAGAGACCACCTATTGGAAATAGAGGTCCAGGGAGCTTTGGCTCAAAGAGAGGGATGCAAACTCTAAATACTTCCACTACATTGCTAATGGGAGGAGGAGGATAAATTCTGTCTACTCTCTTGCAATACAAGGGCAGGTAATCACAGATTAGAAAGCTATTAAGAAAAATTTCATAAGCATTTCAATTCCATCGACGGGACTAGCTATAGTCCAACCTTTTCTGTTGCTTACCTAAGTCGACATGATCTTAGTCAGCTTGACAAGCCTTTTACCCTAGAAGAAATCAAGCTCACTGCATTCTCCATGAGCGTAGACAAAGCCCCTGGCCCTGATGGCTTCTCTATGAGTTTCTTCCACTCCTTCTGGGATGTTATTCAAGATGATATTTTGAACATGTTCAACTCCATTTATGATAGCTATGGAGATATTTCGAGGCTGAATTATACGGACATCACTTTGATTCCCAAATGTGATGGTGCCAATAACATACATGAATTTAGACTTATTAGTCTTCTCAACTGTTCTTTCAAGCTCTTTACTAAAGTCTTAGCCAACATACTTAGCCCCTCCTCAATGATCTTGTATCCTCCTCCTAGAGTGCTTTCCTCAAGGGTAAATCCACAGTTGACTGCTTCTTGGTGGCCCATGAAATTATTAACTTATGTTTAAGGAAGAGGAGAAACATCCTGAAACTCAAGGTGGATTTTAATAAGGCTTTTGATTTGGTCAGTTGGAGCTTTATTGAGGAGATGTTGGTGGCTAGAGGTTTTGGTCATAAGTGGTGTGCCTGGATTCATATGATCCTTCACTCTGCCAAATCTCACATCCTCCTAAATGGCATTAAAGGAAAGACTATCACCTGTAAGATAGGGCTCAAGCAAGGCGACCATCTTTCTCTCATGTTCTTTATCCTGGTGGTGGATGCTCTGGCACTGATGCTCCAGAGAGGCAGAGATAATGGAACCTTCTTCCCCTTGTGCATCACAAATCCTCTCTTTGATCTCTATGTTCTGCAGTTTCCTGATGATACATTGATATTCTGCTCATGAGAGGAACATGAAGTTATTCACCTAAAGCTTCTTCTTTTTCTTTTTGCTGATGTCTCTGGCCTTGAAATTAACTTCCACAAGTCCTCTGTGATCTATTTTGGCAAATCCAGGGCATAACAAGCTGCATTCATGCATATCCTTGAATGCCAAGAAGAGGGTATGCCCATCAAATACCTTGGCATGCCCTTGACTAGAGGGAAACCTAAGAAGAGGGTTTGGCTACCTCTTATTGCTAAGGTTGAAAGGAGACTATCTTTAAAAAAAAGTAACATGCCCTCAAAGGGTGGATCTCTTGTATTAATTAACTCAGTTCTCTCTATTGTCCCAGTCTACTATGCATCTTTCTTTAAGTTGTCATTGTGGGTGATTAAAAGGCTGGATCAAATCAGATGCAAATTCCTTTGGGTTGGGACTAATGATAGTTGCAGAGGCAAAGCTAATATCAATTGGAAGAGAGCCTGCCAACCTAAACAACATGGATGATTGGGCATTCTAGACCGTAATACTTTCAATCAATCTCTTTTAATGAAATGATGATGGAAATTGATTAGTAAGCCCCAAAATCTGGTCAGTAAGACTCTTCGCTCCTTATATTTTAATCCTAGAAGCAACTTCTACCACTCCCTTCCTTAGCCTCTGCTTTCTGGCTGGGTTATACTCTCTCAAGCATCAACTTTTCTCTGGAGTCGCTTGGAAGATTGGAAATGGCTGCAATATTCAGTTCTGGACATCAAATTGGCATGAAGATCTCAGCATCCAACATAACTTCCACAAGTTGGCTCAGTCAACTTGGGACATTCATGCCCCTCTTCTATTACAAGGCTACTAGCTCAATAGCTACTCGGTGTGGAGGCCTAGGCTAAGAAGGGTTCTGGTGGGGGAACTGGCCGTTGAAATGGACCAATGACAAAACATCGTTGCTAACCACTCTCCTTCAGTTGGGCGTGACCTACTTAGATGAAAATATTCTGCTGATGGTTCCTACACTATTAAGTCTGCAGATAACTTATTCATCAATAGGGGGATGGTCTCACCCTATGTTGTTGCAACCTGGAAGACTTTCGCCCCCCTCAAATGCAAAATTTTCATATGGCTGCTCAGTTGGGATAAGTTAGCCTTTAAGGCTAACTTGAAGAGAAGATGTTGGGTTGGTGATGAGGCATGCACAACTGGTGCATGTCCATCTGAATTATGTTTCTACATCTTATTTGATTGTCCATTGGCCAAAGAAATCTGGCTACACTTCTGCACACTTCTTGACATCTCTACAATGCCACCATCCATTCACTCTTGCTTCTCTTCTTGGTGTTTTGCTCCATTTAGGCCTCAAATTAGAAATGTTTTGTGATTACTGGTTACTAGTATTTTTTGGGTCCTTTGGCTTGAGAGAAACAGTAAGATCTTTACTGCTACATCTTCTACAGTTGATAAGCTTATAAATGATGTCATTTTTTTACTTTGTTTCGTGGTTCAATGCAACACCACCTAGCCGCAAGAAGAACAAGATCTTGGAAGCTATCAGTGAGCAAGGTGCACTGTACCTCCTCCAAAGCCCCGCTACTATTGCAGCAGCCCCCGAAGGCAGTGAGGGTAGTGGACATTAGTGATGATGAAGACCAGGCCTACCACACTTGATTGCGCAGTCTATGACTTGCCAAACTTTCTGAAGCACTATATGCTTATTTTGAACCAATGTTGCTGTTACCTTTCTATTTTTCTCATGTACTATTCAAACTATGTGGTAGCTATGTTTCTCGTGTACTAATCAAACTATTTTTCTCATGCTGTTCTGGGCTCGGTGAGACTTCCCATTGCCCTCAACCCTAGATTTGTACATATATATTTTAGTTAATGCATTTTGAGGTAGGGTCTCTCCCTATTTTCCCTTGGTCGAAAAAGAAAATGAGGAATATACGGCTTAGACATGCCAAGTTAAATGATCTTCACAAGAAGGGGTATATTTAACTACTTGAAATACGCTCAAAAGATAATGTGGCAGATGTCCTCACTAAAGAACTAATTAAATAACTAACACTCAAAATAAGTGGGGATATGGGTTTGAAGGTCCATCAAACTTGTAATAAAAAAAGATAATATTAAACACTTAATAATGATTTGAGAGGGTTGTCTTATCAAATTATATATTTTTTTACGTTTTACTATCATGATTGAGTTTAGTGACATTTAGATATGTAGAAAATAACCAATATAGAAGAAAGAGAGCATCATTAGCGGTCAAAAGTGCTTAGATAGTCTACTGCAGTCATACCAATTATATTTAATGACGTATCATTCCAAACTTGATGATATTATTATTTTGTATGAGAGGTTTGATCATTAGCTATTCCAAAAATAGACATGGATGCGGTATATATGTTTTATGATAGTTGATTTTTCGTAATGTTATTCCAAATTCGATAACATTTGCATTTGAAGATAACCTTTCAATTATTCCAAACTTAATAGTTGTTATTATTTTTAAATTGATCACTGATTGATTAATTATTCAAGAAAATATGTATGATTCTAAGGATTTAATAGTTATAAGTTCTGTGTCCTATTTCTTATCTTAAATATGTTATTCTTATCATGAAAGAAGATAACAATATAGTTTATGATGCATGATTCGTTTCTCTAACATCCTTACTATGAATGATTCAAATTTGTACTTTTGCTACTTATTATATTGCACATGAGTGAGTTCTAACAGAATCTTTATTGAGTTATAATGGAAATTCTTAACTTGCATATAATCATTGGAAATATATAAAATAGCATGAATATGGGTGATTTGAACGATGTTATCAACTTCAACTCAGGACAATGATGATTTACTGATGAGGGTGATGACCTCAATCATAGAATGGAGGAGTAGTTTCATTAAGTCTCAAAATACAAGATTTATTCCTTTTAAGAATAGATAGTTTGTTTAGATGGTGAAACTTCAGTTATGAGTTTAAGTGAACTAGTTTAAAAGTACGTAGGTTTTTTGGATTAAGCACTCTATGACTTATTACTTAAGTTTTGAAGCTTGTAGTTTGTTTTGAACATCTCAATTATTTCAGTTTAGTTTATTTAGTTTGTTTAATCTGAAAATAATTTAGTTATCTCCACCTTTGGTTAATAGTTTTTAATTTTCTTGATTATTATTATCTTGATTATTAATATTATGTTGACATAATTATATATTTTCGTGAGTCATGCAGTCCAAACTTGGTTTCTATGAAGTGGGCAAAAATATATTGCTCTTTCGAACAAGCTATTGATTAAGATGACGTTCCATTCCAAACTTGATGTTGATCTGCGCTTATAGATAATTTATGAACTTGACATAGAAATATAATCATTTTGAAATATATGAGGAGATTGTTGCGGTTATAGACATCTATATAAATATTCCAATATAATTAGATTATTATGTTGTATAGGACACAAGTTGAATATGGAAGATCCGGTCATGAACATCAGAACAGTGGACTTATTGGACGAACCTTGTTCGGCCTATAAGCCCATCAAGTTGGTATTAGCGATATATACCGCATGAGAGCGGTATGTTAGGAATATCTTTGGTATAATGATTCAAACAAAAGCTATAGCCGTTTAAAGCATAAACCTTAATTCCACCTCAACATCCTCTGCATAGAGTACTACAATAACTCACAATTAATCAAGTGATCTATATTCCTTTTGATAGCTATGCGAAAGCTTTACAAATTGATACAACTAATATGTTCAAAGAAACACAAATGAGTTCTACAAAAATTAAAACATGAATTTCTGCTAGGATCTTGCCGAAGCTGACAGTAGTGCAACAAAAAATTCTGAGGACCTTTAGCTGCAACGATATATCATTATGAATTAACTCTTTCAATTCTGATTCCCCCTACCAAACTTTCCTCTTCAAAAAACCAAGGAAAAAACAGCAAGGGGGCACATGATTCTTGTGCAAAGCACCACACAGAACTTGTTACGACTAATCATATAGAACAAGAAGCTCAAATGATTATAGAATGAAACTAGAGATTGAGCATTCTTCTAAGATTCTCAGTGGCAAAGTCAGCAGTATTCGCAAGAAAATGAATAGAAGGTGAGTGAGATTCCAGTACTTTCAGCGAAAATTTAGGAATTGGCAACGAACTCGGGGGAGGTGAATTGTAGTAAGTAGGACCAGCCCAAAGTTCAGAATTAGAAGAGAATTCTTTAGGAATTGACCTCTTTTTTGGTTGAGATTTGGTGAACCTGTTGGGTTTGTTGAGAGACTGAGCAGCTGGCCGGTAATTGTTTTCTTTCGAATAATTGTAGACAGTTCCGTAGTGATATTGGTTGTGATTATGAGAAACAGAGATCAAAGTTTCCATGTCGAAGTTGTTGTATTTGGATTAGTGCTGCAAATTATTAAACCTGATAATATAAACATGATGATGAAAATTAGAGATTTGAACATATAGAAGGAAATAGAAGAAGTAGAATTGTTGAAATTAATTACTTACAGTCACGTCACTGGTGATTAGAGAGAAGAAGAGGAGAAATTAAGCTTGAGGATTAGTTATCTGAGGTTGAGAAAAGGCAAGAGCAGGAATGGAGAGAGAGGGAGATGAGAAGATGGAGTTGAAATTTAAAGTCGTCAATGCATGGTGCTGGCTCATTGGCTGCCCAAGTTTGACCGACAAATAGTGTTGAAAGTGGTAGGAACTGGGAAGCCGCCTTTGAGCGTGTCAACTAACGGAGATGACTTATTTATAATCCACTTTTAATTACGTTCAAAAATCCCTAATGATACGGTTTGTTTTTGGCGGTGTGGGAACAACAGGTATGAATTCTCTCAATTTGTATAGTGAAAGTACCTATGCAGTACTGGCGTTGGTCCGACCCCAGGTAGCGGGAGCGGTTCGGGAGCAGGAGCACAGAGGGGCTCGGAAGAGAGGACCGGTGCTCGGCTCGGATCCAGGAGCTCCGCTCGGCTGGGTCTTCTGTACCTGTACACGGCCTGAGAACACCGGGAGAAGTCCCGACGACAGGCCCTCCGACGAACTAGTCAGTCACTGGGAAAGAGACTGGACAGCTATGGTTCAGGTGGGGAGAGTTTTGATTACCTTTCACAGTGAGGAGGGGGTGGAGTATTTATGGACAGGGGTAATGGGTCTGGAGCCCTGGCGGGCTGGGTCGGACCCGTTTGCCCATGGGCATGAGCTGACTGAGGCCCATTAGACTGTAGCTGGCCTGATGATCAGAGCGGGGAGGATCCATAGGAGATCAGTGGGCTCTGGTTGATGCTGCATAACTTATCCCATATCACAAGCTCCCTACTCCTACGGGACTGTGCCTGGCTGGTCGTGGATGAGTAGTTGAGTCTTGTGACGGAGAGTGGGAAGAGAGTTTCTGTAACTAGGGTCGGTTGAAGTTGGTGCCGAGCTGGTTTTAGAGCCCCCCATGACCGAGCGGGAGGGTATTGGAGGCCGAGCATGGGGGTCTGTCGTCGAGAAGGTCGTGGCGATTCCCTTTCGAATAAGATGGACGGAGTCCGGCCCGGGCCGTCGAGGCTCGAGGGGGTCGGAGGGGCGAGTGGGGCCAAGTGACTTGGCCTGTTGAAGCTACCCCTATGCTCGAGATGTAGCCCGGGCCGTCGAGGCTGTAGGGGGTAGGAAGGACGAGCGAGGCCAAGTGACTTGGTCTGTTGAAGCTACTCCTGTGCTCGAGATGTAAGTCGACCGTCGAGGGTGTAGGGGGTCGGAAGGACGAGCGAGGCCAAGTGACTTGGCCTGTTGAAGCTACCCCTGTGCTCGAGAAGTCAGTCGACCATCGAGGCTGTAGGGGGTCGGAAGGCCGAGCGAGGCCAAGTGACTTGGCCTGTTGAAGCTATCCTTGTGCTCGAGATGTAGGTCGACCATCGAGTCTATAGAGGGTCGGAAGGACGAGCAAGGCCAAGTGTCTTGGCCTGTTGAAGCTACCGTGCTCGAGATGTAGGTTGGCCATCGAGGCTGTAGGGGATCAGAAGGACGAGCGAGGCCAAGTGACTTGGCCTGTTGAAGCTACCCCTGTGCTCATGATGTAGGTCAACCATCGAGGCTGTAGGGGGTCGGGAGGATGAGCGAGGCCAAGTGACTTGGCTTGTTGAAGCTACCCTTGTGCTCGAGATGTAAGTCAACCGTCGAGGCTGTAGGGAGTCGGAAGGACGAGCGAGGCCAAGTGACTTGGCCTGTTGAAGCTACCCTTGTGCTCGATATGTAGGTCGACCATCGAGGCTGTAGGGGATCGGAAGGACGAGCGAGGCCAAGTGACTTGGCCTGTTGAAGCTACCCCTGTGCTCGAGATGTAGGTCGACCATCGAGGCTGTAGGGGGTCAGAAGAACGAGCGAGGCCAATTGACTTGGAATGTTGAAGCTACCCCTGTGCTCGAGATGTAGGTTGACTATCGAGGCTGTAGGGGGTCGAAAGGACGAGCAAGGCCAAGTGACTTTGCCTGTTGAAGTTACCCCTGTGCTCGAGATGTAGGTCGACCATCGAGGCTGTAGGGGGTCGGAAGAACGAGCGAGGCCAAGTGACTTGACTTGTTCAAGCTACCACTGTGCTCGAGATGTAGGTCGACCATCGAGGCTGTGGAGGGTCAGAAGGACGAGCGAGGCCAAGTGTCTTGGCCTATTGAAGCTACCCCTGTGCTTGAGATGTAGGTCAGCCATCGAGGCTGTAGGGGGTCGAAAGGACGAGCGAGGCCAAGTGACTTGGCCTGTTGAAGCTACCCCTGTGCTTGAGATGTAGGTCGACCATCGGGGCTATATGGAGTCGGAAGGTTGAGCAACTCGGAGATTCCAACAGTCGTTATGTGAACCGTTTTTCACGAGAATCGAGGAGTTACAGTAACTGTTTTCGCGAGAATCGAGGCAGTTACTGTAACTGATTCTCACAAAAATCGAGGAGTATAACTCCTTTATATATACTCGTCCCCCTTCCTTTCTCACTTCTCACTTTCGCTTTCTCTCACTAGAAATCAGAGCTTCTCTCTCTAGGGCTTTTCATCACTGTCGACTAGTTTTCCGGCCACTTTTCTGATCAAGTCACAGGTTAGTTTTCTTAGTCATGTCTAGGGCTCAGTCCGGTTCCTTTGCCTCTACCTCCGATAACTACATTCACACGGGGCTATCGGGTTCAACCACCTTCTCGGATGCCCCGGAAGCTTCGACCTCGTAGGATACGACGGACAAGGTGTTGGTCGTGGAGCCCCTCTGGACTCGCAAACCCTTTGTTGTGGAGAGTAGTGGTTCGGAAAAGGGGGGTACCGAGGACGAGGATGAAGAGGAGGGTGACGGAGGGGAGGACGAAGAGGACGAGGCCGAGGGTGGTCAGGTCGGGGGGACGGGCTCCCCCCAGAGGGCCTCCGCCCTCGAGCCATTGGCGACCCCATCGCCTGAGAAGGTCCGTAAGGTTCGAAAGAAGAGGATGAGGGTGATTATACCAAGCAGTCCTGATAGGACGATTGCACCTCAGAACTTAGGGGTCCCGTTTTTGACACAGCCTTGGTCAATCAGGAATTATCCGGATGACGTTGGGGATAAGGTTCTCTATGGGGTGCAGCCCTCGTCGCCGAGCCGGGTGAAGATCAAGATGGACAGTACCCCCATGGTTTTGAAGGGGGAGGATCTCTCGGTCATCCGCGCAAGCTACTTCATCGGCAAGGAGTACGAGCTGATGGTCCCGAGTGTGGTCTTCGGCCGACTGACCCATTGGCATCATGGTACTGTATCTTCCCCGTAGATGCCTTCTCCTCGGGGCTGAGGCTGCCCATCTCCCCTTTCATCCGAGAGGTTCTCAACTGGTTCTCACTGTGTCCGATGCAGTTTGGGCCGAACTCCTGGAAACAGATGGTCAGTTTCGTATTGTTGTGTACGGAGAGGAAGGTACCGCTGAGATTGAGTATCTTCCTAGCCATGTTGGGGGCCAGCTCGTCTGGCGAGTTCGAGGGGATCTACTATGTATCGCCTCGGAGCGGGTGCAAGGTCATGCACGGACACCCCGACTCAATAAAGGAGTGGAAGATAAAATATTTTGTCGTCTGGAACGAGGAGCAGTGGGATATTCCGACGAGATAGAATTTTTATAAGCCGAATTTCAAGGGGCCGAAGAAGGGCGATCTCTCGGCCGAGGAATGGGCTTTCGTGGAGCGCCTCCGGAAGAGCCACAGTATAAGTTGGCCAAAAGTAACAGAGAGTTACATGATCCAAGCCGGACTGAGCCCCGCCCCGCCCCGTATGTTTTTCGTACATTTTTACTTCCGTACTTCTCTTTTGTGCTCATCGTTTGTTAATGGACTTTTTTGCAGAGATGGACCCCGAGGCGATCTAGGAGAAGAGGATTGCAATGAAGAAGAAGGCGGAGCAGTCCGAAAATGGGAAGCAAGCGGCGGCTCCCTCCCAAACAGCCTCTGAGTCTCTGTCCGAGCCAAAGTCGAAGAAGCAGAAGACGAGTCGGTCGAGGGAGGTCACCCTCGCGCCGAGCAAGGGGGCTTCGAAGGCGACTGAGGTCTCGCAGAGTCGCCTCCCTCCTCTTCATGCCGATGCCGAAGCCATGGTCGGGGAGGAGGGACTGCGGCCGTGGGCCCTGGACTGGGCCATCCGCCAAGGGGACTCCCTAACCGAGGGCCTTGTCTCCGTGGATAAGATGGCCACGCCCCGGGATCAGCAGAGTATGGAGGCCGACACCTCCGAGTCGGCCTACATGAGGTGGGCTCAGGCCAGCGTGCAGGTAATTTTCAAGGCCTTCGGTCTTATTTTTCTTGTATTGGTTTCTCATATCTTTATTTCACCCAAGTGCTTTAACCTCGGCTGTAGGCTTGTATGTCCGGGAACCAGGTGAGGCGGCTGCACAAGATGGAGTTGAAGTATGAGCAGAGCCAGACCTACCACTACAAACAGGAGATGGTGGATCTGAAGACCTCCCTGGAAACCTCGATGAAACGGGAGCAGGCTCTGAAAGCCGACCTGGCCTCAATTGCCGACGACGGGGTGAAGACGGAGGCGGAGCTGAAGAAGGCGTTCGAGGCCGAAAAGGGGGCGCTGATCTTGAAGGCCCAGGACTTGGTCATCGGGATGCAGAATGAAGTATATGCCAAGGCGATGGACCATGTGAGGCACTTCTACCTGATCTTGGACATGTCGTACTTCGACTAAGACATGGAGATCGAGGGGCCACTGAAGACCCCTGGGGGCGACGTGCAGGGAGAAGGGGATGGCAGAGTCGGAGGAGCGAGTGCCTACCCGGTGGTCGACCCCACGGCTGTCACCGGAGCCGATGGAGAGGTGGGCTCGTAGTCATAGCTGTTTTTCTTTTCTTTTTGTCTTTTTGAATGTACTTCGCCGACCGCGGACTGGCCACCACAATATTTTGTACAAGCATTTGAGAATTTATAACAAAGAATTTTTGGTGGGCCAACTATTTTAATCTTTACTTTTGTCTCGCTTTTGGGTCGGCTGTCGGAGTTGGTCCGAACCTTCTATACTTGTGTAATTTTTCGATTTATTTTGCTCCCATCAGATGTTGGCTATTCTTGCCGAGGTTGATCCTTGCCAGGCCGAGGTGACGCGGCTTCGGAGTAAGGTCAAGGTATTGGAGTCTACCCTCGACCGGTATCGGAAGGAAGCTCGCGATCACGACGCCGCTTTTCACTATTTCTGGAATAAGTCGAAGGAGCTGAGCGCGGAGTCAGCTCAGTTGAAGAAGGCGATAGCCAACCGAAACCTCAGGGGTACGAGCCTCGGATTTTCCCTGAGCCTCGAATTTTCCAAGTCGAGTGCTTCAGTGCAGAGGCCTATATCGGAGTCGTTCCTCTGCGAAGTCATTGTGGAGAAGAAGATCAAGATTCAGCATTACAAAACGTTGTTGGGGAGGTCGGTCCCTTTGGCGATCAGGGCTTCTTCGAGGCGCGAACCATCCCTAATTTTGCGGTTGGAGTATGTGAGGCCGGGGGATGCTCAGAGCTCCGTGGCCGGTGTGTCATCGGTGGCCGATCCCAGGGGCTCGGCGAGGCATGCTGCGGAACATAGTCGTTCGGCGGGGGTCGAGTTGACCCGTCCGAGCCCGGAGGGGAGCTGAGGATAGTTTAGGACGAGGCTTTCATTGTAATAAAGAATAAACATTTCTGTATTGTGCCCCCCCTGGGGGGGGGGGTTAATAAAGAATAAACTTTCCGATCCTTCTTAACTTGTTGTTGATAACGCATTGAAGATTAGGTTTTAGGGCGTCTGTTTGGCATCGGGGTCGAGCAGAAGGTTAGGGGCTTGTAGTAGATTTGACCGACCGTGGGGATTGACCTTTCTGGCGAAGGCGGTGGTCGCCTCCGAGCATGGGACGGTGAGGATTATCAGTATGTGGCGACGTTTCGCCTTCCAACGTCATTAATGGGGCGACGTTCCGCCTTCCCATGTCATTTAATGCGGGGCGCTTTGAATTTCATCATTTCACCTTCCTATGTCATTAAGTGGCTGCTCAGAGGGGCTATAAAACCCCCAACTCCTCATCAGAAATTCATCAGAGAAAAATTTTGGGTGCTTACCGTAGGCGGGCGCCCTACCTTGGAATTTTTTGGCAGCGAGTCCCGAATCGGTGGCTCCCCTGCCATACTCTAGCATTTTTTGGTAGATCAAGGTCCTAAACCTCGGGGATCTGCCCAAACTTGCTAGAGTGTGGGAGGTGTGCCGACCAAAGATCTGGGAGCTCGGGGGGTCTTTATTGGCGAGGGTCCAGGGTTGGTGGCTCCCCTTCCATACTCAAGCATTTTGGGGTAGATCAAGGACCTAGACCTCGGGGATCTGTCCAAACTTGCTAGAGTGTGGGAGGTGTGTCGACCGACGTCTTTTGGGCTAGGGTCCAGGGTCGGTGGCTCCCCTTCCGCCCTCGAATAATTCAGGGTTTCGGTTCTAAGGGTCGTGAACCCCAGGTTGTTCACGGGTGAGAGGTGGGCCGACCAAAGATTCGGGGCCCGGGGCGTTTGCCTGAGGGTGATTGCCCTAAAACTTTAATAAAAATTTTCGAGTAAGGTGGTTAGCTGAAGTCCTGACTGAAGGTCGAGGTTCGGGGATCGGAGGAGAGCGCCGAACCCCGATGGCTTGAGAAAGCCTACCCTTGTGATCGAGATCGCCATACGCCATCGAGGCTTGGTGGTCGGTGGAGAGCTACGGGCTCTATTGCCTTAGCTTGAGAAAGCTACCCTTGTGCTCGAGATCGCCATACGGCGTCGAGGCTTGGGGGTCGGCGGAGAGCGTCGGGCTCTATTGCCTTAGCTTGAGAATGCTACCCTTGTGCTCGAGATCGCCATACGGCGTCGAGGCTTGGGGGTCGGCGGAGAGTGACAGGCTCTATTGCCAAAGCTTGAGAAAGCTACCCTTATGCTCGAGATCGCCATACGGCGTCGAGGCTTGGGGGTCGGCGGAGAGGGACAGGCTCTATTGCCAAAGCTTGAGAAAGATACCCTTCTGCTCGAGATCGCCATACGGCGTCGAGGCTTGGGGGTCGGCGGAGAGCGACAGGCTCTATTGCCTTAGCTTGAGAAAGCTATCTTGTGCTCGAGATCGCCATACGGCATCGAGGTTTGGGGGTCGGCGAAGAGCGACGGACTCCATTGCCTTAGCTTGAGAAAGCTACCCTTGTGCTTGAGTTTGTCATACGGCATCGAGGCTTGGGGGTCGGCGGAGAACGATGAACTCTATTGCCTTAGCTTGAGAAAGCTACCTTTATGCTCGAGATCACCATACGGCGTCGAGGCTTGGGGGTCGGCGGAGAGCGACGGGCTCTATTGCCTTAGCTTGAGAAAGCTATCCTTGTGCTCGAGTTTGCCATACAGCGTTGGGGCTTGGGGGTCAGCGGAGAGCGCTGAGCTCCATTGCCTTAGCTTGAGAAAGTTACCCTTGTGCTCGAGTTTGCCATACGGCATCGAGGCTTGGGGGTCGGCGGAAAGTGCTGAGCTCCATTGCCTTAGCTTGAGAAAGCTACCCTGTGCTCGAGTTCGTCATACGGTGTCGAGGCTTGGCGTGGTTACATAAGGGATTTACACAGAATTCGAGCTAACAAACTTTGGAAAAAAGAACAAACATTTTTATACAAAAGCTGATTATAAATGTTCGGTTACATAATGACTTCAGCCCTCTCTCTCGAGGTACTTGATGAGGTGTTCCGCATTTCAGGGCCTCTTGACAGGGGTGCCTCCCATCTCAGTGAGTCGGTAGGTGCCATGGCGCACCACTTCGGTGACCCTATAAGGTCCCTCCCAATTAGGGGCTAGCTTCCTTTTCTTGTTGGGATCTGAGACTGCTAGTTTCTAGAGGACGAGGTCACCCTTCTGGATGTTAGTGGGTCAGACCTTCTGATTATAGAATTTCTCGACCCGCTGCTGGTAGATGCTCCTTTGGATGGCGGATTTTTCCCTGACTTCGTCGACTAGGTTCAAGTTGGCCCTGAGACCTGCCGAGTTGCCTTCTTCGTCGAAGGCCATTATTCTGGGTGAAGGTAGTCCGATCTCCAAGGGGATAACCGCTTCGGTACCGTATGTTAGGTTGAAGGGTGACTCACCCGTGGGTATCCTCTTCGTCGTTCGGTGTGCCCAGAGCATGCTTGGAAGTTCGTCAACCCAAAGTCCCTTGGGAGAATTTTCCGATCGCTTTTTTAGGCCATCAAGGATTTGGCGGTTGGCATTTTCAGCTTGGCCAATTGATTTAGGGTGGCATATGGCCGAGAAGCGCTGCTGGACACCGATGTCTTCGCAGAATTTTCGAAAATTCTTGCTGGCGAACTGTGTCCCACTGTCGGTGATGAGCACCTGAGGGATCCCGAACCGACAGATGATGTGCTTCCAAAAGAATTGCTGAGTTTGGTGCTCGGTGATCGAGGCCAGTGGTTCGGCCTCGATCCACTTGGTGAAGTAGTCGATGGCCACCACCAAGACCTTCCTCTGGCCCATGGCTTGAGGTAAGGGGCCAACAAGGTCCATCCCCCACATGGCGAAGGGGGTCGGACTGGCCATGGATCGGAGGTTGGCCTGTGGGACGAAGAAAACCTTTGACAAGGGCCGCACCTTTTGACGAGGTCTTGCGCGTCTTGCAACATGGTCGGCCAGTAGTATCCATGATTCAGGGCCTTTTAGGCGAGCGATCTGCTCCCCATGTGGCATCCACCGATCCCCTCATGCAATTCCTTCAGGGCGTACTTGGCTTCGTCGGGAGCCAGGTAGCGGAGGTATGGTCTGCCGTCAGCCACTGTGTACGAGCGCTTGAAGAGCGTTCCACTGATCAGGGTGAATCTCTCAGATCGAACCCTGATCCTTCTTGCCTCGGACCGGTCTTAAGGGAGTTCACCCTGCGAAAGGAACCTTAGGAGGGGCATCATCCAGTTGTCGGGTTGGAGATCGGTGTTGAGGCAAGAAGCTTTCGGGAGGTTGATGCTGGGATTGAGGAGGACCTCGAAGAGAACGGTACAGTCGAGCCCCTCGAAAGATGACGAGGCGAGCTTCGACAATGAATCCGCTTGGGCATTCTGTTCCCGGGGGATTCTCTCCACTGAGTGAGAATCGAAAGATGATAAGAGATTTCGGACTACCGCCAAGTATTGTTCTATCCGAGCATCACGAGCTTCATACTCCCTGATGATCTGATTGACCACGAGCTGGGAGTCGCTGAAGGCCTTGATGTGTTGGGATCCGACCTTGTGTGCGAGGGTAAGCCCTACGATCATAGCTTCGTACTCCGCTTCGTTGTTTGCGGCTGGGAAACTTAGCCGGAGAGAATATTGGAGGACAAAATTATCAGGGTCCTTTAAGATGACGCCTGCTCCGCGCCCTCCTTCGCAGGACGAGCCGTCGGCATAAACCTCCCACACTGGGTCAGATTCTGGGGCGTCTGATGGTTCGAAAATGGTGCACTCTGTGATAAATTTGGCAAGTGTTTGCCCCTTAATTGCCGTCCTAGGCTGGTAGCTGATGTCATATTGGCTCAGTTCGATCGATCACTTGACCAGACGATCGGAGCTCTCTGGTTTGTGGAGGACGGTCTTCAGGGGCTGGTCCGTGAAGACCTGGATAGAGTGTGCTTGGAAATAGGGTCAGAGCTTACGAGCCGCTGTTATCAGTGCATACGCCATTTTTTCCATCTTCGCATACCTGGTCTCAGCTGGAAGCAGAATCTTGCTCACATAATACATGGGTTTTTGGACACCGTCTTCTTCTCGGACGAGCACGGCACTGAGCGCACTTTCCGAGGCCGAGAGGTACAGGAAGAGGGGTTCACCTGGTTCAAGTTTACTTAGGAGCGGGAGATTGACGAGGTAGGACTTCAACTCTTCGAATGCCTATTGCTGAGGCTCGCCCCATTAAAATCCCTTCGTCCCCCGCAAGGCCTTGAAGAATGGGAAGGACTTCTCCTCTGATTTGGAGAGGAAGCGGCCGATGGCTGACAGTCTACCCATAAGCCGTTGAACCTCCTTGACGTTTCGGGACGGGGCCATGTCGATGATGGCCTAGATCTTCTCCGAATTGGCCTCTATGCCGCACTGGCTGACGATGAACCCCAGAAATTTTTCGGACGAGACGCCGAAGGCGCACTTGGCGGGGTTGAGCCTCTTGTTGTGAGACCGAAGGATGCCGAAGGCTTCCTCGAGGTCGGTAACGTGATCTTTCCCTCGTCGGCTCTTGACAAGCATATCATCGACGTATTCCTCCATGTTCTGACCGATATGATTTTTGAAGACTCGGTTGACGAGCCTCTAGTAGGTGGCCCCGGCATTCTTGAGCCCGAAGGGCATGACCCGGTAGTAGTAGAGACCTTGGTTGGTTATGAAGGATGTCTTGGCAATGTCCGGAGGGAACATCCGGATCTGATTATAACCTGAGAAGGCATCCATGAAAGTTAGGAGCTCGTGACCCGACGTTGCATCGATCAGAGCGTCAATGCTGGGGAGGGGAAAAGGATCCTTGGGGCACGCCTTGTTGAGGTTGGTAGAGTCAGTACAGATCCTCCAAGTTCTGCTAGCCTTCTTCACCATCACGACATTAGCCAGCCATTCGGGGTAGCTGCCTCCTTGAATGAACCGGGCCGATAACAACTTATCCACCTTCGCTTGCACCGCTTGCTGCCTTTCCGGGGCGAACTTGTAATGCTTCTGCTGTACTGGTTTGGAGCCGGGGGCGACGCTTAGCCGGTGCATGATTAAGTCTTCCAAAATCCCGGGCATGTCGGACGGTGTCCAGGCGAAGAGGTCGACATTTCGGTGGATGTAGTCGATCAGACCCGGCTTCAGTTCGGGGGAAAGGGTCCGGCTCACGCGGAACCACTTGGACTCGTCATCTGCTTCAAAGGAGACATCATCCAATTCATCTGCGAGCTCTGACTCGGGATGGCTTCTTCGGGTAGGAGCTCGACGGCGTCGAGGGGAAATACACTGCCATCGACTGCGGTCATGTAGCAAGAGCGTGCTGACTCTTGGTTGCCCCGAAGACCCCGACCCCGATGTCAGTCGGGAACTTAAGTTTCAGATGGTAGGCGGAGGGGACGGCCTGGAGCGAAAAGAGCCTGGGTCGGCCGAGGATGGCGTTGTAGGCTGCCTTGACGTTGACAACCATAAAATCCATTGACTCGGATCGGAGGACGGAGGCCGTTCCTGTGGTCATGTCTAGTGTCATGATTCCCTCAATCTGCACGGGGATGCTAGAAAATTTGTGGAGGGTGTAACCGGCCGGCTTCAGCTTTCCTCGGGGGAGTTTGAGGTTCTCAAATGCTTCTATGAAAAGGATATTGACCGAGTTGCCATTGTCTACTAGGATTCGACGAACCTGAAAGTTGGCCATATCGAGGCTGATGACGAGAGCGTCGCAGTGTGGAAGCCGGATGCCTTCGAGGTCTTCTCCTGAGAAGAAGACTACCCGCTGCTAAATCCGAGGAGAGGGATGGTCTAGAACAGAGTTGACCTCTCGGATAAAGGCTTTCCGAGAAGTCTTAGATTCCCCCCCCCCCCATGGGTCCGCCATGGACGCAGTGTAGGATGGCATGTCCACCGACTTCTTCGGTTTCTGGGTCCTGATCAGGTCGTTGACCGAGTGTCCGAGGGGGAGGCGAACGCCTCGGGCTCCTCAGCTCTCTTCAGTCTTTAGGGTTGGCCCGGGTGAACTCCCTCAGGTACCCTCATTGGATGGGGCTTCAATCTCGTCCTTGAGGGCTCGGCAGTGATCTGTATCGTGTCCGGTGTCTCAGTGGAAGCGGCAGTAGAACCTATGATCTCGCTTCTTGCCGTTGTTAGTTGGTCGGGGAGGGAACCGGACGACCCCCTTGTCCTCGATCTCCATCAAGATTACCGAGATATTCTAAGTCAGGAGCGTGTACCTCTCGAATCACGGGACCGGGGGAACCCTCTTGGGAATGGTTGTTTCTTTCCCAGGTCTTTTGAAGGGTTCAGCATCATCGACCTTGCGCTTCCCTTTAGCAATGACTTCCTTCGCACCCTCGGGGTTGAGGGCCTCCTTGGCCCAGATATACTTCTCGACCCTATTGAGTTGGTCAGGGAAGTCCACGGGAGGCTTTTTAGCTAAAGAGGCCTTAAGATGGCCGTGGCGTACGTGTCGAAAGGCTGCGGAAGCGACCCCTGCGTCGAGGGAGGAAACCGACCTTGCCTTCGAGCTGAACCTCCGAACGAACTCCCGAAGGGATTCCCCGTCTTTCCATTTGAGGTCCAGAAGGGAGGAGCTCGACTTCTCGACCTTCCTGCTGGTTACAAAGTAGGCAAGGAAACTCGCCTCCAGCTGCTCGAAGGAGAAGACCGAGCCAGGGGCGAGTTTGGAGAACCACTCCCGAGCCGAACCCCGAAGGGTAGCAGGAAAGGCGCGACAGAGGAGGGGATTCGCAGCACTGTGAATCATCATGATGGTCTTAAACCCCTCCATGTGATCAGCAAGATCACCCTCACCATTATAGGTCTCGAATTGAGGCGGTCTGAAGTTCCGAGGAATCTCAGCTTCAAGGATTTAGAGGGAGAAAGGGGGTCCGGTCGGATGATGGCCGCGACCCAGGATTGGTTCGCCCTCGCCGAAATGTGCGAGACGGTTCTCCATTTCTTCTAGACGACGAAGGACGGGGTCCGCCATTGGCTGGGGACGAGTCGATCCACAGGACTCGCCGGCTTCCGTTTCTGATTGGTGGGCGAAACTGTGGTAGACCTCGATAGCCAAACCGTTTTGGATGGCTTGAAGGATATCCTCCCAGAAGTTCTGGAATTCAATCCTTGTTACGGGGGCTTGTCCCCCCGGGTTCTGCGGGGGATTGTGCGCCTGGGAAGGCTCTCGATGATGGTTCGAAGCCGAGTTGGAAGCGGCCTCTCCCCTCATCCAGCTGGCCTGCCTGTCGGAGATGACGCGGCGCAAATCCGACGCAATAAAAGGTCGGGCTGCGCCGTTGGCTCGGGGTTGGTTGGAACCCTGGTCATTTGCACGGCTATGATGGTTGAGGTCCGGATGTCGTGCCGAGGTGATGGCCCTCCTGGGTTTGGGAGCCATGGAGGAGCTTGGACCTCCGGTGACGACTCTGGCCGGGCTCGAAAGGACGATAGTACTGAGAAGGAAAGTTTCTCACAGACGGCGCCAACCTGATGCGGTTTGTTTTTGGGGTGTGGGGGCAACAGGTGTGAGTTCTCTCAATTTGTATGGTGGAAGTACCTACGCAGTACTGGCATTGGTCCGACCCCGGGTAGCGGGAGCGGCTCGGGAGCAGGAGCACAGAGGGACTCGGAAGAGAGGACCAGTGCTCGGCTCGGATCCAGGAGCTCGGCTCGGTTGGGTCTTATGTACCTGCACACGGCCTGAGATGTAACGCCCCTGCCCCTAGCTCAGACAATTTATACAATTTATAAGACAAATTAGATACCATGTAGTACAACTGCCCACCACAGGCGGCCTCTCAAAAGTTGGTTAACCGATTAGGTGACTTTTGATCCTTGGCTATTATTATTTATTATTATTATATTTTATGTCGTCTATTCGATATGGGACTTTATATTCCATACCTCTCCCGTTTTTACAATGCAGCACACTTACCTTGTAGTGGGCCCCATGTGACATTTGCCATGTCACCTAATCTTGACCGAAGTCAACAGAGCAAGTCTTTGCTCTCTTCTTTTCCGTGGGCCCCCCTTCCCATTATAAATCCATTTCTATTTAATCTATGCATGCATCATCAACAGCACCATTTCATATATAACCATCCATATATATTATATATACATATATACTATACTTTTGAAATTACCGGGGTGTTACACACACCCCTCCTTCAGAAATCAGCGTCCTCGCTGATGAGCACGGGGCATGCACAACTAGTGCAGGATCTACTTTCTAGCCGATGTGGAGTGGAGTACCCTAGCCCACCCCCGTGGATTTACCGGGCGTATCCTGATTCTGCGTGTTGTCCAGACCCCTAGCCCACCCCCGTGGATTTACCGGGCGTCCTGGCCACAACCCCGCTCCCTCTCAGGCATACATCTCACCCACTCCCACACTCGGTGTCGAAAGTCGGCTCTGATACCATTTGTAACGCCCCTGCCCCGAGCTCGGACAATTTATACAATTTATAAGACAAATTAGATACTATGTAGTACAACTGCCCACCACAGGCTGCCTCTCAAAAGTTGGTTAACCGATTAGGTGACTTTTGATCCTTGGCTATTATTATTTATTATTATTATATTTTATGTCGTCTATTCGATATGGGACTTTATATTCCATACCTCTCCCGTTTTTACAATGCAGCACACTTACCTTGTAGTGGGCCCCATGTGACATTTGCCATGTCACCTAATCTTGACCGAAGTCAACAGAGCAAGTCTTTGCTCTCTTCTTTTCCGTGGGCCCCCCTTCCCATTATAAATCCATTTCTATTTAATCTATGCATGCATCATCAACAGCACCATTTCATATATAACCATCCATATATATTATATATACATATATACTATACTTTTGAAATTACCGGGGTGTTACACACACCCCTCCTTCAGAAATCAGCGTCCTCGCTGATGAGCACGGGGCATGCACAACTAGTGCAGGATCTACTTTCTAGCCGATGTGGAGTGGAGTACCCTAGCCCACCCCCGTGGATTTACCGGGCGTATCCTGATTCTGCGTGTTGTCCAGACCCCTAGCCCACCCCCGTGGATTTACCGGGCGTCCTGGCCACAACCCCGCTCCCTCTCAGGCATACATCTCACCCACTCCCACACTCGGTGTCGAAAGTCGGCTCTGATACCATTTGTAACGCCCCTGCCCCTAGCTCAGACAATTTATACAATTTATAAGACAAATTAGATACCATGTAGTACAACTGCCCACCACAGGCGGCCTCTCAAAAGTTGGTTAACCGATTAGGTGACTTTTGATCCTTGGCTATTATTATGAAATATTATTATATTTTATGTCGTCTATTCGATATGGGACTTTATATTCCATACCTCTCCCGTTTTTACAATGCAGCACACTTACCTTGTAGTGGGCCCCATGTGACATTTGCCATGTCACCTAATCTTGACCGAAGTCAACAGAGCAAGTCTTTGCTCTCTTCTTTTCCGTGGGCCCCCCTTCCCATTATAAATCCATTTCTATTTAATCTATGCATGCATCATCAACAGCACCATTTCATATATAACCATCCATATATATTATATATACATATATACTATACTTTTGAAATTACCGGGGTGTTACACACACCCCTCCTTCAGAAATCAGCGTCCTCGCTGATGAGCACGGGGCATGCACAACTAGTGCAGGATCTACTTTCTAGCCGATGTGGAGTGGAGTACCCTAGCCCACCCCCGTGGATTTACCGGGCGTATCCTGATTCTGCGTGTTGTCCAGACCCCTAGCCCACCCCCGTGGATTTACCGGGCGTCCTGGCCACAACCCCGCTCCCTCTCAGGCATACATCTCACCCACTCCCACACTCGGTGTCGAAAGTCGGCTCTGATACCATTTGTAACGCCCCTGCCCCGAGCTCGGACAATTTATACAATTTATAAGACAAATTAGATACTATGTAGTACAACTGCCCACCACAGGCTGCCTCTCAAAAGTTGGTTAACCGATTAGGTGACTTTTGATCCTTGGCTATTATTATTTATTATTATTATATTTTATGTCGTCTATTCGATATGGGACTTTATATTCCATACCTCTCCCGTTTTTACAATGCAGCACACTTACCTTGTAGTGGGCCCCATGTGACATTTGCCATGTCACCTAATCTTGACCGAAGTCAACAGAGCAAGTCTTTGCTCTCTTCTTTTCCGTGGGCCCCCCTTCCCATTATAAATCCATTTCTATTTAATCTATGCATGCATCATCAACAGCACCATTTCATATATAACCATCCATATATATTATATATACATATATACTATACTTTTGAAATTACCGGGGTGTTACACACACCCCTCCTTCAGAAATCAGCGTCCTCGCTGATGAGCACGGGGCATGCACAACTAGTGCAGGATCTACTTTCTAGCCGATGTGGAGTGGAGTACCCTAGCCCACCCCCATGGATTTACCGGGCGTATCCTGATTCTGCGTGTTGTCCAGACCCCTAGCCCACCCCCGTGGATTTACCGGGCGTCCTGGCCACAACCCCGCTCCCTCTCAGGCATACATCTCACCCACTCCCACACTCGGTGTCGAAAGTCGGCTCTGATACCATTTGTAACGCCCCTGCCCCTAGCTCAGACAATTTATACAATTTATAAGACAAATTAGATACCATGTAGTACAACTGCCCACCACAGGCGGCCTCTCAAAAGTTGGTTAACCGATTAGGTGACTTTTGATCCTTGGCTATTATTATGAAATATTATTATATTTTATGTCGTCTATTCGATATGGGACTTTATATTCCATACCTCTCCCGTTTTTACAATGCAGCACACTTACCTTGTAGTGGGCCCCATGTGACATTTGCCATGTCACCTAATCTTGACCGAAGTCAACAGAGCAAGTCTTTGCTCTCTTCTTTTCCGTGGGCCCCCCTTCCCATTATAAATCCATTTCTATTTAATCTATGCATGCATCATCAACAGCACCATTTCATATATAACCATCCATATATATTATATATACATATATACTATACTTTTGAAATTACCGGGGTGTTACACACACCCCTCCTTCAGAAATCAGCGTCCTCGCTGATGAGCACGGGGCATGCACAACTAGTGCAGGATCTACTTTCTAGCCGATGTGGAGTGGAGTACCCTAGCCCACCCCCGTGGATTTACCGGGCGTATCCTGATTCTGCGTGTTGTCCAGACCCCTAGCCCACCCCCGTGGATTTACCGGGCGTCCTGGCCACAACCCCGCTCCCTCTCAGGCATACATCTCACCCACTCCCACACTCGGTGTCGAAAGTCGGCTCTGATACCATTTGTAACGCCCCTGCCCCTAGCTCAGACAATTTATACAATTTATAAGACAAATTAGATACCATGTAGTACAACTGCCCACCACAGGCGGCCTCTCAAAAGTTGGTTAACCGATTAGGTGACTTTTGATCCTTGGCTATTATTATTTATTATTATTATATTTTATGTCGTCTATTCGATATGGGACTTTATATTCCATAACTCTCCCGTTTTTACAATGCAGCACACTTACCTTGTAGTGGGCCCCATGTGACATTTGCCATGTCACCTAATCTTGACCGAAGTCAACAGAGCAAGTCTTTGCTCTCTTCTTTTCCGTGGGCCCCCCTTCCCATTATAAATCCATTTCTATTTAATCTATGCATGCATCATCAACAGCACCATTTCATATATAACCATCCATATATATTATATATACATATATACTATACTTTTGAAATTACCGGGGTGTTACACAGCAGGGGCGTTACAAATGGTATCAGAGCCGACTTTCGACACCGAGTGTGGGAGTGGGTGAGATGTATGCCTGAGAGGGAGCGGGGTTGTGGCCAGGACGCCCGGTAAATCCACGGGGGTGGGCTAGGGGTCTGGACAACACGCAGAATCAGGATACGCCCGGTAAATCCACGGGGGTGGGCTAGGGTACTCCACTCCACATCGGCTAGAAAGTAGATCCTGCACTAGTTGTGCATGCCCCGTGCTCATCAGCGAGGACGCTGATTTCTGAAGGAGGGGTGTGTGTAACACCCCGGTAATTTCAAAAGTATAGTATATATGTATATATAATATATATGGATGGTTATATATGAAATGGTGCTGTTGATGATGCATGCATAGATTAAATAGAAATGGATTTATAATGGGAAGGGGGGCCCACGGAAAAGAAGAGAGCAAAGACTTGCTCTGTTGACTTCGGTCAAGATTAGGTGACATGGCAAATGTCACATGGGGCCCACTACAAGGTAAGTGTGCTGCATTGTAAAAACGGGAGAGGTATGGAATATAAAGTCCCATATCGAATAGACGACATAAAATATAATAATAATAAATAATAATAGCCAAGGATCAAAAGTCACCTAATCGGTTAACCAACTTTTGAGAGGCAGCCTGTGGTGGGCAGTTGTACTACATAGTATCTAATTTGTCTTATAAATTGTATAAATTGTCCGAGCTCGGGGCAGGGGCGTTACATGAGAACACCGGGAGAAGTCCCGACGGCAGGCCCTCTGACGAACTAGGCAGTCACTAGGAAAGAGACTGGGCAGCTAGGGTTCAAGTGGGGAGAGTTTTGATTACCTTTCACAGTGAGGAGAGGGTGGAGTATTTATAGGCAGGGGTAACAGGTCTAGAGCCCTGGCGGGCCGGGTCGAACCCGTTTGCCCATGAGCCTGAGCTGACTGAGGCCCATTAGACTGTAGCTGGCCTGATGATCACAGGGAGGAGGATCCAGAGGAGATCAGGGGGCTCTGGTTGATGCTGCATAATTTATCCCATATCACCTATGATTAGTTAGAATATTTTGATTACAATATGGTTTGTAATAAAATCAAGTATGAATTAGAGGCACAAATTAGAGATGACGAAGAAGAAGAAAACCAATAAAATTAAAAAGGAAATGAAAATAACAAAACCAAACCGATTTGTGTCGAGGCTTGTGCATCACACAATCTTCTTAAAACAGATTCACCTCGTCTGGATGCTGGAGTTTGTCTCCCATGATGCAGCGACAGAAGAGCTCGACGCAGGAGCACAAACAGAGGTTTAATTAAGGGAAGGGAGACAACTCCTTCAATGCACTGGCTGTATGTCGGTCCGGCATTTTTGTCCATAGAACGTGCGGGTGCACACAAGTTGCATATACTGAGCAACTCCGGGGTGGGTGAAACTTCGGTCCAAGATTTGCACCCCCTGCGCGTGAGACAGGGCCTTTTAACTTGGTATCGTACAATGCCAAGAAAAATGTTATTATACATCATCATCTAATTCCTTTATTTTTTCGATGTGGAACTAAAATCTCTCAACTTATTTTCAAAGATGAAACCGCCTCACTTCGGAAGACAATTTCTCATTCACCCGATAACCGTTTTAAGCAAGTAAATATATGATTTTGATCTACTCACGAAGGAGAACACAAATCCATCAAGATTTCTCACTAATTCATTGAGAATTTTACTTAAAAAATTACTCAAAAATTGGTTCATAAATAATGTATAAAATACATATTTTCTAACAAGATTTCTTAGTTGGGCATTATCGGCCTCTTGCACAGGGAGGATTGGGTTTTCCCTTTTTCCCGACAGGCACTTAGACTTGGTCTACACGTGGCTTTGGCCTTTGGGTATTCACTATTATATTCAAAGAAGAAAAAAAAAAAATAATAGTCATACTGTGGCTCTATCTTTATTTTGACCAACATGCCATGACTGTATCTACTTTTGCTAAATAAACAGTCAACTTTCCTTTCTTTCAATTTTGTTTAATTCATTACACTCGCCTACTTACATTGTAAACTCTGATATTCTCCACAGTTATAAAAGTTAGCTACTCTACCATTGCATCCTCAATTTTATTTAGTGACATAATTTGTAGTTTGTACACAAGAAAATGTTAGAAGACTAATCACTTCTTTTTGTAATGACATGGATTCACTGTTCATTTTCTTTTATGTTCCTAAATCAATTTTGATACTGTAATATTCTCTTTTACTCAAAATTTTGAATAGGTATAGTAATTACTTTTGTAGTTTTTGTTATTTTTTTTTGTTTTTTTCGGGGCTAATCAACTGATGTTAACTGGCCCTAGCCTGATCCACGGTTTTTTATTAATTGGACTTGGATCTACATATCCAAGACTAGTAAATAATTGGGCCGGGTTTGCTCTCAAATAAATAAAGATGGGCCCAGCATTGAGAGTCGCATATATCTAATCTGTCCTATACAATATACATTCGTACTCATCAACGCGGAAAGCGAAAGACAACACGGGTGGCGTGCGTGATTCGTGAATCTCAAAGCGCGACACGGATCGATCCTCAAAATTACCTCACGCTTCAATCGCACTTCTCAGTTCTTCTCTATCTCTCTTCTCGTCTCATCCTTTCCTTCACCGGCCATGATCGCCGCCTTCCGCTTCCGACTGTGACTCTCACCGGATTCGACCGCACGTCGCCAATTACCATACAACGCTCTTTGTCTAGTTTCTTTGATCAGTAAAATATACCGTACTATGCAGCGACTCCCTTTCCAAAGGCTTTCATCTCTACTGCGAAGAGATCTCCCCCAATATTCTGATGCCGTAAGTTTCTTCAAATCGAGATCTAGGGTTTTGTGATTCCAATTTTGTTTTGATATTTTTTATTTTTTTATTTTCAAATATTGTTTTTTTTTTAATTTTAGTTGTCTATTGGAAGAAGGCTGATTGTCAGGAATGCTCGCTTGCGCCTGCTCTCTTCCACCGGTGAAAGGGGTCAGATCTCAAATTTCAGTATCAGAATTGTCTAATTATTAGCTCAAATTGCATTTTATATGGATTAATTAAAATGAGAACAATAAATATAACTTATTATATCGTGAACTCATAACTGTGTCTGACATGTGTGGAATTTGTTAAAGTTGGGTGTAATAACTACTTCTGGATTTTCAAATGATGATAATGGATAGCTCTGATTAAGAAGATTGTTGGTGTAGTATAGGAATTTTTTGCCGTAATAGGCCACTTTTTGAAAATATTTGCAATTATAGGCCAGTTTCGAAACTATTAGTGCTCATGGGCTACTTGGTGCTGCCATTCTCATTAGTGGCATGTTCCTTTTAGAGACAGCTAATGGGAATAGCAGCATCTTTTTTTTAAAAATTGAAATTTTTGTTTACTTTCGCTATTCCTATTAGCGAACAAAGCATATATGAAGTTGCTAATGGGATTAATGACCTTCAATGAACTGTATTCTAATACTTAGCAAAATCTAGAGAGTTTTTGCTCTCAGAAAAAATAACAATCAATTTATTTTTGAAATTGAGGTCGCTATTCGGATAGTGACCTTAGTTGTACAAAGGTCGCTATTCGGAATAGAGGCCTTTATTGTACTAAGGTCGCTATTCTGTATAAAGGCCTTAGTTGTGACTGTTTTACAAATTTTACAAAGAACAAGAAGATTTAGTCTTCTACTGAGGTCAATATTCGTACTAAGGACCTCAGTTTAAAATTAAAAAAAATCCAAGAGAGCAAAAGCTCTCTAGAAATCGCTAAGTGTCTCAATACATTCATTTGAGGTCGTTAATCTCATTAGCGACCTCATATATACTAAGGTCGTTAGTGGGAATAGCGACATTAAATAAAAAATTCCAAATATTTTAAAACAGAGGCCGCTATTCCCATTAGCGCCCTCATATATGCTAAGATCGCTAGTGGGAATAGCGACAACAAATAAAAAAATTCAAATATTATTAAACAGAGGCCGCTATTCCCATTATCGACTTTCAAAATAAAGAGGTCGTTAATGAAAATAGCAGGCGCTGCTGATGTGGCACCAAGTAGCCCGCGAGCGCTAATAGTTTCAAATCTAGCCCATAATCGCAAATAATTTCAAAAAGTGGCCTATTACGCCAAAAACATTGTAGTATAGTAGTAGAGGTGTTCAATTGTTGTTAGTCTTGGGTGTGTCTTACACTCATAGTCTTTGTTTGGTATTGCTTTTGGTGGGTTCTTTTGTTGGGTTTATATGTCTTGCATACACATGTTCGATGAGAAAACGATGAAGCTATGAGATTGAATCGAAGCGAATGGTTGAAGATATAGAAGAAAGCAGTCAGTAGCAGCTACATGAACAGAAAAGCGTACAGTCGACTGTCACCCCTTCGGGGGTCAATCTGGGTAATTGCGGTCGACTGCAACTATGTGCAGTCAATGGTCTTGCGTGGCTGGAGCAGTTTTGAGTCGGGTCTTGAAGATTCGTGAAAAGCCTAACTTCATTTTCAAGTTAGATCGTACGGCTCTCAACGCAGGGTTATCTCTTTAGTATACATCGGATGGTTAGTGTATCAAGTGTATCAAACTAGGGTTTCTCTAGATCTATTTAATTAATTGTAATGGCTCCAAAAGAGACAGGATTCTGTTAAGTGTCGAATAGGAGAAGGGAGTACTTCATCTAAAGAGGTGAGAGATTTCTCCATTGTAAACAACAAACAAGTTCCAGTTAGGCTTGAGAGAGGGTCGTGGTGAAAATTGTAATATTTTTGTATTTTCTCTAGTTGAAATAACATCTTGGTTCTTTCTCCCTCGAATTAAGGTGAAAGTTTCAACCGAGACAGTTCTTGTGTGCTTTGTGTGGTTGGTGTGATCTAGTATTCATTTGATGGTTTGTGTTGATTGTGTCGAAGACTCAACAAGATCTTCTAACCAATAGTTATTTAGTACCAACTTGAGATGCATGCCTTTAAATTCGTCTATTCTCATAGAACTAATGGATACTTAATATCCAGAGTTGGGTATATGACTAATGCTATGATGATAAAAGATTCGTTTGGCCACCCAAAATATTTGGGATGAAGGTTTTCTTGATGTTGTATAGCTACTAGGGAGAGGGTACTCTTAGAAAGTTGTTTGTGTTCCATTGTAAGAGTAAAGGTTACCCATATCATTCTGTACTTACATCTACAGAAATATCTGACGCATAAGTGGACATTTACAGTCATGAGAAAAGTGATCCAAGTTAATCGCAAATAATTAACAAGGGGATGTTACCTACCTTAAAGCAATATCCATATACTTTTAAACTTGTTTGTGTTTCACTGTATAGTGTATAAGTAAGGATAGCCCATATCATTTATGTACTTATTGGGCATGTGGAGAGAAATCCGATGCATAGATAGACATTAACAGCTATGAGAGTAGTGTTTCAAGTCAATCACTAATAAGAAACAAGGGATATAACCAAACCTCAAAATAATGGAGTCTAAAGCTCAAAAATGCCCTGCGCTACAGTTTCATGTTTGAAATTATTTCATTATCAGCTAATAATCCATTTTGGAATTCAAACTCTCTTTTTTTCTTCAACAAAACTAATCTTCAACTGAAGTTAAAGAATAAAGTATAAACTTTATTAAAGTTAGCAAATATGTTCTGTCTCCATGAAGTTTAAGTCTGTCAACAAACAATGTGTCGAGAATATGAGTGCTGATGGCAATGATGAATCCCTTTCGCAGAATTTTTCTTATGCCATTTTTATTCGCTGCAGACGAGCTCTCACTCGAGGAAGAGGCTGACAGGAAAGTTGGATGGTTATTGAAATTTATCTTTATGGGAACAGCTGGGCTTGTTGGTTACCAGTTCTTTCCTTACATGGGTATGTAGATGACATTACTGCAACAGTTATGGAGTGTCAAGCTCTAGAAAGTGACTTCTTTTTTTATCGAGTACTTAACCTCTTGTTTATAAATTGATTTTAAAATCACACCGTCCATTACCTGACTGTCAGGTGATAATTTGCTGCAGCAATCCATATCACTTTTGCATGTGAAGGATCCATTGTTCAAAAGAATGGGAGCATCCAGGTTGTCGCGTTTTGCAGTTGATGGTATATTCTAATACTCAGCATAATACCTTTCTACTATAGTATATTTGTTTACTCCAATAAAGTGTTCATCGAGAGATGAGGAAACTACTACTGTATATATGTACCCACTCTCACTTCGAGAATCCAATGTCTCTTTCCTCATTTTCTAACTCTACTCTACATAGTATGTGAGATGGAAAATGAACCCACACACAAAGAAAAAAAACTCTCTTATACAACAAAGTAATATATGAAAATGCTAAATTAGTAAAGGTGCTGCAATACTGCTTAGGTTTCCTTCTCTGTTTTTTTCGTTTAAGGATTGTGAGCTGGCAACTTTTAGAATATGGATTCTCTCAACTGTTCTTATATCCAGATGAAAGAAGGATGAAAGTAGTAGAGATGGGTGGAGTTCAAGATCTTTTGGTAATGCTCGAAACTGCCAAAGATGATAAAACCCGCAAAGAAGCTCTTAAAGCTCTTGTTGCACTTTCTCACTCTGGTAAGTCCTATTGTTGTCATGACACCTGATTTACATGTTATTATAAATTGGATCTAGAAAGTCATTTGTTTCTCACTTTGATGTCAGTATCTTGCATGGAAACTTGTTTTTTGTTTTGTTTTAGTTAATATTTATTAGTCTTGGTTTTGCTGCTACTTTGTCCCAATGACCTCAGTTGATCTCTTTATCTAATACAAAAAAACTGTATATGGAGAAATTTAATTAATAATGTTTACCCAGAAAAATAGTCCTTTTCTTGCTAGAAGTATTACTAGGAAATTGTTTATTCAATTTAAGCTTGAAGATTTGAGTCATCTAACTTGATATGCTTCCTACTTGAAAGAATGATAGTCATGTAGTGTGGGACACATACTAGACATGGCATTTCTATTTTGAAGTTGTGCCGTGTCTACTATCTGTTAAGAAGTCCATGATCAGCATGTGATTATGACATGTATGTTATCATTCAGTAATGATTTGGATATATATGATACAGTCTTTTGGAATTCAAACATGCATCACACAACAAAATTTACATGGCCTTTGTCTAATCTAGATATACTTACCATTGCTGTGAGGGATTGCATCTACCCATGGCCATGACCAATACAATTTACGAACTTGGGCCAAACAATATGCGGTCAAACTAGTCAGCTGAGATCTTATTAACTCCTTCAGGCTCTGCCTGTCCCAGCCAGTCTGCTCATTTTTGTTCCTCTAGAAGAGGAAGTAAGAAATATACTTTCAAAATCATGTCTGATTTATTAATTTAAGCTTTAGACCTAACCAACCAAATCAAAATAGGAAGTTGAGCTACAAGGAGAGTATACCCCCTTTGCATTCCTTCAAGGGCGAGGGCATGGTATAAAAAGACAATTCCTCAAATGCTAAGAGAATGCTAAGAGCATCCAGAGTCGTGCATGCTAAAAATGGGCAAATGCATAAATAGAAATAACATTTCGTGGTTTCGCTACTGATATGGTACAGATGGCGTGGCTCCTCCTGAGCCATCGGATCCCCTCAAAAACCACACTTCTATGATCATCAGGTCAACCCAGAGCCATATGGGTTTCTGCCACGTCAAGCCCATGAGGAAACGGGTCTGACCCGGCCCAGCAGACCCGTTTCCCTTGCCTATAAATACCCGACCCCCTTCTCACTGTAAGGGCCTTGTTTGGTTGGAGGGAAATGGAGGGGAGGGGAGGGATTTTTTTAAAACATTTTTTGTTTGGTTCATTTTTTAGGAGGGGAGGGGAGGAGAATGAAGGGGTGCAGCATCTCTCCTGAGTCAATTTTGGCTCCCCTCCAATATTGGGGAGATTTGGAGGGAAGAGAAATTGAGTCAAATTTTTGTATAGTGATTGGACTAAATTGCCCTTTAGATCTAAATACATTTAATCACACCATTAAAATTGAAGATGTATTATTCAACTTTATTCATGAACTACGGTTGAATTTTTTTGTTAATTAAGTGGTTTCGTTTTGCTTAGACTTAATTTTGGTCTTTAATTCTCATTTTATAAATCCTAGTAAATATTAAAAACCCACTCTGGGAAGCTGACCCATCCATGGCTGCCACAACTGAAATCATACAATCGGATAAAATTAAAGTTCGATGAAATGTAGAAACTGATAATATAAAAAAATTGTTTCCAGTTACCAGGTATTAAGAAATAAACAGATACCAAATAGTATTTGCAGATATGAATAATAATCTGAAAATATAGAACTACAAAAACTTGGTACCAAATAGTATTTGCAGATACTTGCAAGTATGTGGTTGGGTATGTCTTGCAGGTTGGTCTTTGGATATGATGAAGGTAATGATAAAACTTGGTCGTGAAGTGCCAGTTGCTAGTATGGACGGCAGTGGTTAGATCATATGGGCAAAACATAATGAAATTCAAACAGTCAATTTGATGGACACCTCGGCATATACATTCTCGGACGGTTCGACCCCCAAGACAATCTCAGTGTTAAAGTTGTAGGTAAGTAAGCAAATTAGTCTCAAATTTAGAAGAAGAAAAAAAGCAACAAGCAAATTAGTCTCAAACAAGCAAATTAGTCGCAAATTAGCAAACTCGGATCTTCAAATATTAGAGACACTTGATGTTTTTTTGTGATTGAGTTTTGTTATAAAATGTAAAAGAGTATAAAAGTAATTTTATTATAAAATCTCTTTCCTCCCCTTGTGAACCAAACAAGAAGATAATTATTTTCCCTTCCCTTCCCTCCTTTGAACCAAACAGAGTCTTATTAAAATTCCGCCCCTCCCCTCCCCTCCCCTCCTTTGAACCAAACAGTCCCTAAAGGTAATCAAACTTTCTTCCCCCTGAACCCTAGCTACTGTTACTTTTCTAGTGACTGAATAGATCGTCGGAGGGCCTATCGCCGAGACTTCTCCCGGTGTTTCTAGGCAGTGTGCAGGTACCCAGGACAGAGCCGAGCCGAGCTGCTGGATCTGAGCCGAGCACCTGGTCCCTATCTCACTCTTGCTACTCCCGAGCCGGTCCCTCAGTCGAGGTTCAGATCAGGGCCAGTACCGCAACTTCCACTTTACAAACTACAAGAACTCACACCTGTTGCAACCACACTCCAAAAACAAACCGCATCAGCTGCAGTCATGAAATGTTAAAAAATAGCAAAGGAGATGAACAAATGAACCGTCTGAATTTTTTTAAAATTTTTTAAATAATTTTTTGGCTGATCTTGTATATTTTATTATTTTTTTGCAATGTTTCGTCGGAGAGAAGGAAAAAAAATTTCTCGTACGTACTTTTTTGCAAAAAAAGCAAAAGTCTCGGATGATGTTTCGTTCGGGACAGTTTGCTTATCCTAACAAACTTCCTTCATTATTAAATCCCACTAACTCCTTATTAAACCCACTAACTCATTATTAAATGAGCCAATTATTCAACTAATTATAATTAACTAACTAATTAATTAACTTATTAAATATTCTAAATTCATGGACAAAACATGACATCATATTTCGTCCAAGATAAGATTTCTTTTCCGGGTTTTTTATAATTAAAAAAGCCCTCTATTTTCATTGGACGAAACATCCAATGGATTACAAATATTATAAAATATTTGGGTCGTCCGCTATAATATGCATATTGCTTTTTCATCTGCCGAATATAGCAGTCTAGTGTTGCTCATATGCCAAATTATGCAGATATAGCACACGACTGCAGCACTACAAAAGCTATCAAATGCATAAAATGGCAAAATACCACACAACTGTGATGCTCTAAGGAACTGTATATTTAGTATTATTGTTCCGTCTTGTTTTTTCTTAGTTTCGATAACATATATAACATATTACATTAAGCATCTTGAACATTCAGTTTTTGGATGTATTAGTTTCAAGCTTATTTCCGTACCCAGTTTAAGAACACATCAAATTTAAAGTGAACCTTGTTAGATGACGGCTATTCCTCTTTGGGGAACTGCAGATGGAGCAGCTGAGGCTTTGCATCAAGCTGGCGCAATTCCTATTGTGAGTTCCACTCCAAATTCTAGTGAGCATGCTGAAGTCGAAAATTACAAGTCCAGCCTTCTGAAGAGGTTTGATGAGCTAAAATACAATGGTATTCCAGCAGAGAGAGAACTCAGCTGACTGATCATTCTCGGTTCTCTTGTATTCAGCCCATATGCTAGACGCAGTTATTTTTTAGGAAATTTACTAGATGATGTATTCAAGTTTTGGGGTTAGAAGAGAGATGCCAGGTAATTTTGATCTAATTTGGGTTTCTCTTACATTGATATGTAGTAACGGTGTTTGTCTTAAATATTATGATCGTTGGTTTCTTGATGTGTGTGAAGAAGGCAATGAGCAAAGAACAAAAAAGAATGTTTGATGTCAATATAAGGCATTGGATGCCTGTAGATCTCATTAAATCCAGTAAGCCCATAAAATTCCGGCTGTTTTGATATGTATTGTTTTAATGGAAGATTAGTTGTTCTATTTGAAACTATTTTCTGACATACATACTGTTTATTTCAAAACCTTCTTAGTAGAAATGAACTGTTCGTGTTGAAAACTAAGTTTTGTCTTGAAATGAACTGTGTCCAATGTGTGTACTATTTTCTTGTAAAACTTACTATTCTATGTTGAAATTACTTATGTTTACATTTGTTTTTTTGTTTCTTTTGTTTCCAACAACGACAACTAGGGCTATATATAATAGGAAATATTTTCCTTTTAAATGAGGACTAGCAAAATGGAATTTTCTTAAAATACAACCCCTAGGTTCCCGATTTTTTTGCTGTAATAGGTCACTTTTTAAAAAAATTTGTGATTATGAGCAAGTTTTGAAACTATTAGCACTCGTGGCTACTTTGTGTCACGTCAGCAGCGGCGCTATTCTCATTAGCGACCTCTTTATTTTAAAAGTCGCTAATGGGAATAGCGGCCTAATGTTTTAAAAATATTGAAATTTTTGTTTGTTGTCGCTTTCCCACTAGCGGTCTAAGTATATATGAGGACGCTAATGAGATTAGTAACATCAAATGAATATATGGAGACACTCAACGATTTGTAGAGAGTTTTTGCTTTCTTGGGATTTTTTTTTAAACTGAGGTCGCTATTGAGAATAGCAACCTTAGTATACTTAGGTCGTTATTCGCATTAGCGATCTCAGTAGGAAACTCAATTTCCTTGTTCCTTATAAAATTTACAAAATAGTCACACAACTATGGTCTCTATTCGTAATAGCGATCATAGTACAATAAATGTCTTTATTATGTCTAGCGACCTTTGTACAACTAAGGTCACTATTCCGAATAGCAATCTCAATTTCAAAAATAAATTGATTGTTATTTTTTCAGAGAACAAAAGCTCTCTAGATTTTGTTAAGTGTTATAATACAGTTCATTAAAGGTCGTTAATCTCATTAACGTCTTCATATATGCTTTGATCGCTAATAGGAATAGCGACAACAAACAAAAAATTTCAAATATTTTAAAACATAGGTCGCTATTCCCATCAGCGACTTTCAAAATGACGAGGTCACTAATGAATATAGCGTTCGCTGATGTGGCACAAAGTAGCCCACGAGAAACTGGCCCATAATCGCAAATATTTTCAAAAAAACCCCTATTACGGCCAAAAATTCTAGGTTCCCACCAACGTCTTCTCCCTTTCTCTAATCACTATCTTATCCGAAACCCTACTTCAGACTATTGCGGATCCTTTAAACCCTAGTTTAGCAATTCTCTCTCTTTCTCTCTCTCAAAACCCTATCCTAATTAGTTCGAAACACGTAAGTGTATTGAAGGAACTGTGGAAATAGAAAAAGAGCACTCAAAATGCTCCACTAACCCTAAATGCCAAAATGAAAAAGGTTAAAGATTTGAAAAAGTTATATGGAAGTGACTTTCGGAATGGTGACACATTAATCATGACATACGATTTTTGGCCGGAGGAGAAGATTTGTGCAATTGAACAGGCTTGTTCTGTTTGAAAGTTTGCATCGTGAAACAGCATGGTGCTTTCTTTGGAGAAAAAGATGTACAAACTCGGATTAAAATATTTATATCGGATTCGGTTGAAGAATTGTGTGCATGGACAGAAAAAATGTCTTGTCAAAGTCGATATTTCATCATTTAAAAAAAGAAAATTATGTGCAAAGGCCAAGGCCGGGAAATAATGACAGCTTGAAAATAAATCATTTGGCCGGAATCATTTGTAGTAGGAGCTACAAGAGACTTAATGATTAAAAATCGACGGAGAGCATGTACCAGGGCCTGAAAATTCTTTTCAATGGTGATGATGTAGAGTTAGATGATTTGTGCAAAATGATTGATGGACAAACTCGGAGAAATTTGAAATGTAGAAACTCGGAGAAAATTTCAAATTACTTCTTGTTTTGGAATGTAGACGGTAAAAGACTGAACTCATCCGCGTCTTTGTTCATTTGCTCCATATCCACAGATCCAAGCGTAAACTTGCCAAGTCAAAAAAAACTTGCCAAGTCAAAATGAAGAGGACATTTATCACCTTGTCCATGGAACAAAGTCAAGAGATTGTGAAATGTTATTAGATTGATTTTAACTGAGTACAATGTCTCTTATATATAGAAGAAAAGTAAGGACTAAACTAATACATATTCTAATATGGAATTAAACCAAACTAAGTAATACAACATCTAATATAATATCTAACACCCCCTCTCAAGCTCACGGTGAGTCGAACAGTGTGAGTTTACCCACCAAGTATCAAAATCTCTGAACAGTGTGATTTTGGTGAAGAAGTCTACGGTCTGCTGTGAAAAGATCACAGAATGAAGTAAAATGATCCCCGACATAGTGGCAACTAATCTTTATGTGCTTCATCCGCTCATGAAAGACTTAGTTGTTTGCAATATGCAAGGCACTCCGGTTATCACATTGAAAAGGAGTAGCTCATGTAAGAGTGACACACATATATGATAACAGCCACGGACATGAACAATCTCTCTAGTAGTAGCTGTCACCGCTCTATACTCAGCTTCCGTGAAAGAACATGCAACAACTGCCTAATTCTTACTTCACCATGAGATCAATGAATCACCAAGAAATATACATAAACCTATGGTTGACCATATAATAGTATGATCACCTGCACAATCTGAATCAAAATATGTACTAAGCTCTAGTTTAGATGTAGAATGTATGAATAATGAGCGAGTGATAGTGCCCCGAAGTTATCTGAGGATCAAAAGAAGAGCACTGTAGTGAATTGATCGAGGAGCTGAAATAAACTGGTTGACAATACTGACTATATGAGCAATGTCAGGTCTGGTCATACATAAGTAGATAAGCTGGCCAACAATCTGTCTGTATCTAGTGGGATCGGGAAGGAGCTCACCATCTGTGGACGAAGCTTCACATGATGTTCTAAGGGAGTATCAACCGATTGGCTGTCAGGGAGACATGCAGCGCGGCTAGGGTCAGGGTGGTCTGACAGCGTGAGAGGAATGGTGGGCGTCTAGGGTTTGGAGTTTGGGAGCGGATGTGGATAAGGAATCACGAAGAGTGGGTGTTCAGGGATTAATGGTGTTGCTCGACAGGAGGTGGTAGAATCACCGTTGATGCTATCGGAGGTGTTGTGCGGGTGGAGACCGGAGTTGTTGGAGGGTAGAGTTGTCGTTGATGTTGTTGGAGGTGTTGTGGGGTTGCGGGATCTTGATGTTCTTGGATACGTTTGAGGGATTTGAGGATGGGAGGAGGAAGAAGGTGAGAGACGACGACAACGTCGAGTTGTTGGGGGTCAGTTTTTGGCGGTATTGTTGATGTCGCTCTTTTTTGTTGGTGGTGGCTTTTGTTGTTGTTGAAGGCAGCAAAAAAAAGAGGAATTTGTGTAATTAGGGTTAGAGATCAATGAGAGGAAAAGAAATTTGGAATTAGTGTTCTGATATCATTTGAAAGTCCCTGCCAGTAAGCTATAACTTCAAATTTGTAGAATGGTTGAGAAACATTGCAGTTGTATTCTAACACGTCTCCTTAGGTCGAGAGCTTTTTTTTTATGGGCCAAAGAAACAAGATAAATGTCCCACAAATTATGGACCGAGACCTGCATAATATGCAACGATATTTTTTTTCTTAAATCCACATTTAAATTGCGTAACCGGTGGGATTCGAACCTGAGTTGCTATGATATCATGTTAAGGTTAACAGGGTGATTGAGAAAATATTATTGGATTAATTATAATTGAGTACAATGTCTTCTATATATATAAGAGAAGCAAAAACTAAACTAATACATATTTCGATAAGGGACGAAACTAAACTGAATAATAAATATAACATTTAATATAATATCTAAAAATAAGAAACTGTTTCAACACACAGAAATCTTCTATTTTTGAGTTAACTTCTCTTTATATGCTTTGTAATTGAACATCTCTATGATGATATTCCTCATGGTACCAAATTCAAGTGCGGGGGGGGGAGGGGGGGGGTTTCCTTCTTTGTTTGACGCCTTCTCCGCCAAGGTCGTATATACTCCCTGAGCTCCATCAGCTTCTCTTTGAGGACTGGCTGTAGTAGATTACGCGAACACAACCAGTGATTGACCCTCACGGTACAATTCGTCTCCATTCACCAAATGTTTTTTGTTTGAAATTTGACAGTTATTTATAGGATTATCCTTCATTCAGAGCATCTGTAGTTGTTGAAGTTAAAAAATGGGTATATAAATATTTTGAAAATAGAAAATAGCTCAAACGCTGCACTCGTCTATACTTAAAAAATGACTTTTTTTTTGGATAAAACGGAAGATCATATACCGTTTGAAGATTTTCGTTTTTTTTTTAAATTTAAATAGTGTGAATAAATTTTTAAAAAATCAAAAAATGTGAAGGATGGCACATGATGTGTCGTCCAACACCTATGCACAAATGCCAACTTTTCTCTCTCTTCATGAAACGGAAGAACATCTTTCGGTTTTTTTTATTTATTTTATTTTAATAATTCAACGGTAAATCATTTGCTGTCCACTCATTCGCAATTAAAAAATTGGTCTCATATACCGTCCGATGCTAAGACGGTAAATCATCTTCCGATTTTTAAAATATGTATAATGTCATTTCTGCTGCCAAATATAGATGTCTTCTGTTCAACCAAAATTCAAAAAATAGGTATTTAGACAACCGACTATAGGGTTTTTTTCTCTCTTCCAAATATCCATTTTTTAAATATGTAGTCAACCACTACAGATGCTCTCACTGGTTACTTGATTTTATGTCTTCAGTTTATGCGAACCCAAAAAAAAATAACGGGAGGGGGGCTGGGGGTTCGTTTCAAAAATCCAGATTTTGATTGGACTCATATTCTCTCTCTACATTTTGTTTTTGAAATATTATGTTTGTTTTGTTTATAAAAAAACTTTCACGGCGGGTAGTTGATTTTTTGGGATATTCTAATTTTGGAATTATTAATTAGATGTAGAATTACTAACTACTAACAAATAGGATTTTTTTCCAAAATGACCAACTTTTTGAAAGTTTTTTCTAAACTAACCTAATATTTTTTAAAAATTCTGAAATTGACCTACTCGCTATCTTAAAAAACGAGTTTGGTAAAAATCTTATCGCTTTTTGAGACAGCGAGTGTGAGCTTTGGATTTTTTTGATTTCTCCTTGGCCAAGACTCACCGTCTCAAAACGCGAGTGGGTTTTTTCCAAACTCGCTTTTTGAGACAACGGGTGTCGTTTGGGGATTTTTAATACCCCGGGCTCGCTGTTTCGAACTCACTCTCTCTTTCAACTCTCTATCTCCCTCTTCCTCTTCTAACCCTGAAACCCTAACCCATTTTGTCGATCTTTCTTGTTAATTTGGTTGCCAAACTTTCTTGTGTGCTTTCTTAATTCATTAGTTTTCTGTCTCTTTATAGAAAATTCAGAAATGAATTAATGATTAATTAATATGATACATTTCTTCTTTTATATACGAGATTTGTATGATACATGTATTCTGATGATCTCAGAGCATTATTTTCTGTTATTATCATCATCATCATCATCTCATATATGTGTGTATAATTAAGCATGTTATCTTACATATATTCTAGTGATTTTAAATTAAGCATTACTTTCTATTCTATTATCATCATCTCATATATGTGTGTATAATCGTGTTGTCTTACTCTTTGACTCAAAGATAAAATAGAAAAGTTAGGATTGCAATGGAATTATACTGATACAAGTTTAGTTATCTTATATTTTCTAACAATAGATAGTTCGTATGATAAGACATTTCTGAAATAGCGAAAAAAAAAGAAAGGACAAAATGGGTTAGGGTTTCGGGGGTAAAAGAGGAAGAGGGAGATAGAGAATTGTAAGAGATAGTGAGTTCGAAACAGCGAGAATGGGATATCAAAAACCCCTAAATGACACTCGCTGTCTCAAAAAGCGAGTTTGGGAAAAACCCACTCGTTTTTTATGACAGCGAGTCTTGACCAGGGAGAAATAAAAAAAATTCAAACCTCACACTCGCTGTCTCAAAAAGCGATGAATTTTTTACCAAACTCGCTTTTTGAGACAGCGAGCAGGTCAATTTGGAATTTTTTTTTAAAAAGTTGATCAGTTTGGGACAACTTTCAAAAAGTGGGTCATTTTAGGAAAAAAATCTAACAAATTGAGTGATTAATGAATAGGTGTGGGATTTGTGGATAAAATTTCATTAAAAATTTGAATTTGTGATTATTAGATTCTCGATTGGCTGATTTTTATTTATTTATTTATTTATTTCTTTATTTATTTGCAACTAAGCGCTAGAAATTTAAACTTCGGCCTAAATAATATCTATATTTTTTCCTAAAGAAATTAGCATCTATATGTAAAGTTTTTTATTCAGATTTAGAGAGGAGACTTTACATATTGGGCGGGGGGGGGGGGGGGGGGGGGGGGGGGGGTGGTTGCAACTCGATCAATTGGTAATGTTAGCCCCTCCCTCCGTCCCTGAGTTTATGCTTAGAGGTTAGGCAGATCATTAGCAAGAACTTCGCCAAAGTTATTTTTATGCTAATTAAGGGTGTGTTCGGAAACAAAGTTTGACTAACAAAATTTTTAGCCATAAAACTTACTTTGTAGCGCTCAATGATACCATTAGAACGATATTTACTTTTATATACCCACTTACATTAATGGGTTTTTTAATCGAGGGGTAAGGTGGCCAAGGTCCATGTATGGTTCTTCTCAAGTGCTTTGATCTCAGGTGCCATAACATTCTTCCAATTTAGGTTCTTAATTGCTTAAGTTTTTATACAAGTTGAAGAATATATAGATGATAAAAAAAACATGATGAGCGGGAATTTTTTTTGAATATGCAAGAAATTGAAAATTTGGATACTACAAATATGAGGAAGACAATGAAGATGATGACTGGAGGAAACCACAACAATAGTACTTGCATACAAGATGGTGGTTGATGAGTTGGAGGTAAGTAGTGAGGAGGCAGTGGTGGCGGCGGTGGTGGGAATGGTGGTGGTGGTGATGCTGGTGTGGGTTGAGGAGGATCAACAACTTGAGTTTGCACAAAAGTTGATTCATACGAATTTGAGCAGTTCGTTATTAGGAGAGAAGGAACTGTACTACGCTCATGTGATTCACTTTTCTAATCCTAGAAATAGTCTTCCTGAAAAACAACATCAGGACTGCTGGAAAATGAATTAGTTTGGGGGGTGTTTGTTTGGGTGTAAGTGCACTGTAGGAAAAGAAATCTGTGGGAAGTACATTGTTCACATGTTTGTTTGGCTGGATTTGGATTGAATTTCGTTTACTACTGTAGCGCTGTTAGAAATTCAGAAAAAAAGAAGCATGGATTTCGATGGATGGGCATTGTTCACAGATTTTAAATGTGTTTCTCTCTCCTCTCTCCTCGCATAATCCAATAAAACATGTCCATCTACTCATCTACATTAATTCGGAAAAAAAAGCATGGATTTCGGTGGATGGGCATTGTTCACACATTTTAAATGTGTTTCTCTCTCCTCTCTCCTCTCTTCTCGCATAATCCAATAAAACAACTCCAGCTACTCATCTACTTTAATTTTTTTTATTACCTTTCTAAATTTCTTTCTCTCCCATCTCTATCCTATACTATCCAAATAAATTACTTTTTTTAGAACTTATTTCCAAAGATTTCTTTACCAAACAGTAATTTTCATAATACACTTTACAACCAACCAAACACCCCCTATATAGATTATAAAGTTTGTATTTTTTATATCTTATATAGATAACAAACAAAAATATATCGACAGAGCTCAAGGTGAAAACTTGCCAAGTTGGAGATGGCTAGTAAAAGCATAGAAAAGACGGTATAAAATCGTAAATGATTATATGAGGGTTTTTTGTTGTATAACATTTAAAATGGGTTTACCATCAAGAAGGGGAGTGGGTGTGCGATTGATAAGGTGAGTTGTTAGAATACAATCCCCCCCATGATCTTGGCAATCCAAGTTGAAGAAGTGAACGAGCAATCTTAAGAAAGTGGAGATACTTGCACTGGACGAGTCATATTGTTGAGATGTGGCAACACAAGTATGTTGGTGAGCTATGATATAATCATTAAATAATGATCGACTATTAGTAGTGAAACATTCATAATTGTTGTTAGTGCGAATAAATCAAATTTATTTTTAGAAATAATTTTGAACTTATGAGAGAAGATATTTGAGGATTGAGCAAGTTTCACTTTTAAAGGCATAAGATATATCCAAGCACATCAATCATCAACAATTGTGACAAAAAAAAGCACCACATGTAGACAGTGTACAATAACTTTCTCAAATATCACAATGAATCTAATCAAAAGGTGCATTAGTGCAAATAGAATTAGAGGGAAAAGGAATTCAAGGTTATTTTACTTTAGGACAAATGTCACAAAAAAATGGATTCTTTATTGGAAAATGCAATATCACATTTTAATTTATTGAGTCGATCTAATGATGGTTGACCATGGTGCTAGTGCCATAAGGTAAGCGACGTGGTGGTCGAAAGTACAAATGTTGGTACCCTACAAAATGTAGGTAATTGTGGCAAAAAGTAGTAGAGACCATCATGTTGGTGTCTCGTCTCTATTACCTTTGTCGATAGATACCGAATAACACAATGATCCCAAAAATTGTCACGGAGCAATTAAGATCATTTGTAAGTTTTTGAAGATTCAGTAGATTAAATTTAAAAGTAGGAATTGAACATTTAGGAAATTGTTGAGGTAATATATGAGGTGAGTTTGAAAGATCCTACACGTGTGATGGAAATTCTATGACCACCGGGCAAATTAATCATGGAGGAAGGAGGACACTAATTTGAAATGTTGGTGGAATTGGAACTCATGTGGCTTGTTGCTCAAGTATTGAGAATCTATGAAGAATGCAAGGCTTTGGAGAGAACAACTTGAGTTACCTACAAGTTTTGGCACATTGGATGTTGGTTGATGTACCTCTTCTTTATTTAGCTTGTTATATAGTACACGCTTATTGGGATTATCAGAGGCAATACTCGAGAATGGGTTGTCAACATTATCATCCATGGACAATGATGATAAAATGGCCAATGACGCTAGAGAAGAAGCACAATTTGTCAACACTTTAATACCAAATAAAATTTGTATGAAGAGAAAATATGGGAGAAAATGACTTATGTTGCACACCGTGACATCTCTCCACAGATGTCGGGGGCAACCGCTATCAGTAAACATCCCTTATATTTACCATACAAATGTGTTTCATCAATACTTATTACCGGTCTGCAAGACTTAAATTCTTCGATCGAAGCCGCAAAAGTCCAGAATACTCTCTTGAATGTCTCCTCACACGGGCCGGCCGGAACTTTATCCCATTTGACATATGTACCGGGATTTGAAGCTTGCAGTGCAGATAAGAGATAAGGCAACTTCGTATATGCTTCCGTAAACCCACCGTAGAGCCTCTCAATAGCTTTTTGTTTCGCTCGCCAAGCCTTGTTGTAAGTAATCTTATAATTGACTTGTAACAACACTATCTCAATGATGGCCTTTGGTGTTATTCCTATTTGTGCCCTCACAACATTCAAAATCAAATTTGAAACTAATTTGGAGTCAACTTTCCTGTGATCTTGTGTCAATGTTGGATTGATGCAGGTATGAGAACCTTCCAATTTCTTCACAACAAAATATGTCTGTCTAGTTGGAATTATTGCACGAAATCTCCACGTACAACCTGGCTCTACCACATCGGTGTTTGCTAATTGCTCCGCTATTGTTCTAACTGTTGGTGACATTTTATATTTAACGTCAAATATGGTTTTGTTTGACCTAACTGTGACAAACTCTCGATGTTCCTTGATGGAGAACATTTTCACGGCATGTATCATAGCATCTTTGCTTGTGAACTTCTGGCCAATGTACAAGTCACGTGAGTCAGATGATCTAGAAGACTCTTCACCAAAGTGGTACACTCTAGCAGTGTTACCCAAGTCCACCGGTCCAACATCATGAACGGTTGAAGAAACCAATTGATTCATTGGGACGACCCGTTTAATATTTTGTTGCAAATCATGAACAACGTTAACGACATTAACGTTAGCATTCACATCATTGGCGTGCACATTTTCTTCATCTTCATCTTCACCATCCACTACATCTTCCACCTCTTCTTCATATTCTTCATCTTCAATTAAGTCACTGTTAACCAAAGCATGCTCGAAGGTTTCAATAATATTTTTATTTTCTACAAGATTGTGTATGAAAATGGAAGGATTTGAGATTTCATCTTCTGCAGGACTAAATGTACTTGGATTTGTGAATATGTCATCAGTCTGAGGAAACAAGCTTACATTCAACTGTATCGGATCATTGGGAATCATCTGAGAAGTCGGCACTTCGGGTATTGGAGTTGACACACGACCAACCTATGAACTATGTATGTGAATCTTGGTTTGCTCTATATATAATTCCATTTTAGACCAACTACTGTACAGATCAAGTGACAGTGCTATCATAGCAACAAGTGAGTCATCATCAACTATAGGTATCGCCATAAAATATGGGCCTCCTTTGTATTTTCCAGCTGCAAACTTAGCTTTAATTTGAACACTCCATTCACCTTTATCCCATTTAGTTACTTCGTATACCTTTTCTACTAATTCTTGCATTTTTATATTACGATTTGCCCAAACTATCTCCGGTTGAACACCTTTATAGCAAAATCCTACTTTTAGGTCTTGAACTATTTCTCCCCTGTAATACAACCAAGTAGAAATTTTATAGTCCATATGTTGTGCGGAATACAAATCAAACCAACAATCAAACCAACGCGGAAACAAAGAGAGAACCAGCGAGAAAACACAGAAAAGCAAGCAACACAAGAACACAAGATTTACGCGGTTCGGCAAAACGATGCCTACATCCACAAGGGGCGGTTGGGGTTTCTTTACTATGATCTCCAATGGGCAAACAAAGCCTTTACAAGAGATGACGGCTTCAAAATCCGAATAAGGTGTTACAACTTACAAAACCCTAACGGGTGTATTTATAGGGAAACTATTGGGCCTTTCAAATTGGGCCGAATCTGGATCCAAAACCCGCCGACAGTCGACTAGTCTTCATACCAGTCGACTGATTCCTTCTGGACGGTCGACTGACTCCCACGTACAGTCGACTGCTGCTGCTGTATACTCAGTCTTCGAAAACTCCTCTCTGGACAGTCGACTGTCCCATACCACCAGTCGACTGAAGCTCTGAAACTTTCGAACACTGCAGATACCAAATACCAGAATCGAGCCATTATCCTACAATCTCCACCTTGGCGAGATCTTCCAAGTCAAGTATCCAACAATCTCCACCTTGGTAAAATCTTCCAAGTAGCCCAAGCAATCTCCACAAATACTCCAAAACAACTGCTCATCACCAAATGTAACAAACGAACCCAAACTCCACCTTAGTATGATATCACATACTAAACAAACCAATAGCAAAGTACTATCCCAACTGCCCATGCCAAATTATCAAACATGCAAGATATTAGCCAGGTTCATGCAATGCTTGAACTTGGCTGCTCCAACAACTTTGGTCAACATATCAGCAGGATTATCAGCTGTTCCAATCTTCACCAAATGAATATCACCATCCTTTATCAAATCACGCACAAAGTGATAACGAACATCAATATGTTTGGTCCTCGAATGATGAACTTGGTTCTTCGCTAAATGAATAGCACTCTGACTGTCACAGTGTACCTCCACCTTCTCCCGATGAATTCCCAAGCTCTTCAAAAGTCCATGAATCCAAATGGCTTCCTTCATGGCCTCAGCAACCGCCATGTATTCAGCCTCAGTAGTAGACAACGCTACAGTGGACTGCAAATTTGACCTCCAACTTATAGGTGCTCTAGCCATAGTAAACAAATAGCCTGTAGTAGACCGCCTCTTATCTAGATCACCTGCATAGTCCGAATCAACATACCCAACCAATAACCTGCTAATATTGTCATCCCTTTCAAATTTCAAACCCACATCTGTGGTGCCACTTATGTACCTCAAAATCCATTTAGCTACTTGCCAATGCTCTTTGCCTGGATCATGCATATATCGACTAACCATACTCACCGCCTGGGAGATGTCTGGTCGAGTACAAACCATGGCATACATCAAACTGCCAACCACACTAGTGTAAGGTACATTCGCCATATACTGTCTCTCTTCATCTGTACTTGGAGACTGAGGAGCACTAATTCAGAAATGACTGGCTAAGGGTGTGCTAACTGGTTTAGTTTTCTCATCTATACCGAACCGTTTCAGTACCTTCAAAAGATATTGCTTCTGTGTCAAACTCACTACGCCCTTTGCTCTGTCTCTAGCTATCTCCATCCCAAGTATCTTCTTGGCTTCACCAAGATCCTTCATCTCGAATTCAGAACTCAACTGATTCTTCAAATTTTGAATCTCCTTAGCATTTTTAGAGGCAATCAACATATCATCCACATATAATAACAGATATATGAAAGAACCATTCTGCAACTTCCTGAAGTAGACACAATGATCATACTCACTTCTGGAATATCCCTGCACTTTCATAAACTGGTCAAACCTCAAATACCACTGCCTTGGAGATTGCTTCAACCCATAGAGAGACTTCTTCAACCTGCAAACACAATTTTCCTTCCCAGCAATTTTGAACCCATCTGGCTGCGACATATAAATTTCTTCATCTAGATCCCCATGTAAGAACGCAGTCTTCACATCCATCTGTGTCAATTCAAGATCAAACTGTGCTACCAATGCCAACAAAATCCGAATAGAAGGATGCTTCACAACTGGAGAGAACACTTCATTATAGTCAATACCTTCCTGTTGAGCATACCCCTTTGCAACTAGTCTAGCCTTGAACCGAACACTGCCTTTTGGACCTTCTTTCTTCGTATACACCCACTTGCAACCAATTGCTTTCTTCCCCTTTGGTAGTTGCACTAGATCCCAAGTCTTATTCTTATGAAGAGAGTTTATCTCTTCATCCATAGCAACTTTCCAATCTGCATTTTCTGAACTTCTAGTGGCTTCTTTGAAGTTGGAGGGAACTTCATCATCCACAATGGGAAGAGCAAATGCAACTGTATCTGTAAAGCGAGACGGTCGTTTGATATCTCTTCTTTGCCTTCTTACTGCAATTGATTCTTCCTGCTGGATAGGAACTTCTTCATCATTCTCAGTATCAACCACATCATCTTCATCTTGGACAGGAACAGGATTTTCAACTGACAACTTTTCTAACTCCACCTGTTGGAGAACTCTCCTACCAGTCGACTGGTTATTGCCAACAGTCGACTGTCCCGAGCTCCCACTCTTCTGCTGTTCTAGACCCCCAGTCGACTGCTCCTGTACATCAGTCGACTGTCCCGAGATTCTGCTACTCACCTGTTGGAGAACTGTCCCACTCTTCTGCTGCTCACCAGTCGACTGTCCCATACCACCAGTCGACTGTCCCGAGCTAATCATGCTGGTCTCATCAAAAGTCACATCTCTGCTGATTACTAACTTCTTCTGTTCTGGACACCACAACCTGTAACCTTTGACACCAGTACTAAAACCAACAAATATAGCCTTTTTGGCTCTTGCATCAAGTTTAGTTTCAGTTACATGAAAATAAGCAGGACAACCAAATATATGCAAAAAACTATAATCAGATGCAGGTTTACCACTCCATACCTCAATAGGCGTCTTGCCTTCAAGTGCTGCTGATGGTAAACGGTTGACAATGTGGCTTGCATATATAACAGCTTCTGCCCAAAATGTCTTCTTCAATCCAGACTGTGCTAACATACATCTCACCTTCTCAAGTAAGGTTCTGTTCATCCTTTCTGCAACCCCATTTTGCTGTGGAGTCTTCCTAACTGTGAAGTGCCTCTGGATCCCTTCATCTTCACACAATTTCAGAAACGGATCATTCTTATATTCCCCTCCATTATCTGACCTCAGAACCTTAATCTTCCTACCAGTCTGATTTTCAACTTTCTTCTTCCAACTTGTGAACAATGTCAAAACTTCATCTTTGTGCTTCATGGTATATACCCAAACTCGTCTGGAGTAATCATCAACAAAAGTAACAAACCAGTGTCTACCACTCATAGAAGGTGTCTGAGTAGGGCCCCAAACATCTGTGTGCACATAATCGAGGATACCCTTTGTCTGATGTACAGCTGTACCGAATTTCACCCTAGTTTGCTTACCCAAAACACAATGTTCACAAAATTCCAACTTGCACCCTTTAGCATCTTTAAGCAACCCTTGCTTCACAAACCCCTGCAAGGCCTTTTCTCCTGCATGCCCGAGTCGCATATGCCACAACCTAGTAGAGTCGGGAACAACCTGTTTAGGCCTTTCAGTTACACTGGCAGCCTCACCCAGATATGTTTTTCCCTGCAAGAAAAATAAGTTCCTTTTTCTTTGCCCTTTCATCACCACGAGTGATCCGCTAGTCACCTTCAGAATGCCACCTTCACTAGCAAACTTCAATCCACTGGCCTCCAAAGCACCAAGTGAAATTAAATTCTTCTTCAAATCTGGAACATACCATACATCTGAAAGCTCCCTAATAAGACCATCGTGCATTAGCAATTCAATCTTCCCGATTCCTACCTTCTTACAAGGTGCATCATTTCCCATCAAAACTACACCACCATCCATATACTCCAAAGAAGTAAACCACTCCTTTTTTCAAGACATATGATAGGAGGCTGCTGTATCAAGAAACCATACTTCTTGATAAAGTGAGGGACTAGAAGCAAGTGCAAAAGAAAAATCCTCGCCACTTTCTAAATTATCAACAGTCACATTTGCAGTCGAATTTCCCTTATTTCGTAGCTTTGGACAATCATTTTTCCAATGCCCCCTTTCATGACAGAAAGCACATTCATCTTTGGCCGGTATTTTCCTGTCCTTCGAAACTCTTCTCGATTTGGAACGAGATTTATTTCCCTTTTTCCCAGATTTGGACTCAGATCTGGTCTCAGTCCTGCCCCTTACAATCAAAGCTTCAGAAGTTTCTCTATCAACCATTTTATCCCTTCTCCTAGTTTCATTATTCAACAAAGCATTTGCAACATCTTCATATTTCACAGTATCTTTTCCATATAATAAAGTAGTTGCTAAATGATCATAACTTTCAGGTAATGAATTCAACAGAATTAGGGCTTTATCTTCATCCTTAATTTGCTCATCCAAATTTAACAAATCAGCCAACAATTTATTAAATGATTCAACATGAGCATTCATAGACATACCTTCCGTATAGGTGAAGCGAAAAAATCTCTTCTTCAAATACAGCCGATTCTCCAAACTTTTCCTCATGTATTTGTCTTCGAGCTTCTTCCACAACACCGCAGCAATGGTATCCCTCATCAAATCATACTTCTGAGTCTTCTCAATAAAGAGCCGAATAGTCCCACACGCAACTCGATTCAACTTCTTCCAATCTGCTTCGGACATATCCTTAGGTTTTTCTTTCTCCAAAGCAACATCTTGTTCTTGTTGAACAAGAACATCCAACACCTCACATTGCCACATCCCGAAATTGTTTGTCCCATCAAATTTTTCAACTTCAAATTTTGCGTTGTGAATCGTTGTTCTTGACGAACTTGATCCCACAACATCCTTGGTTGCATCTGCATCACCCGCCATCTCCCTCTAGGTCGAACCAACAGCTCTGATACCACTTGTTGTGCGGAATACAAATCAAACCAACAATCAAACCAACGCGGAAACAAAGAGAGAACCAGCGAGAAAACACAGAAAAGCAAGCAACACAAGAACACAAGATTTACGTGGTTCGGCAAAACGATGCCTACATCCACAATGGGCGGTTAGGGTTTCTTTACTATGATCTCCAATGGGCAAACAAAGCCTTTACAAGAGATGACGGCTTCAAAATCCGAATAAGGTGTTACAACTTACAAAACCCTAACGGGTGTATTTATAGGGAAACTATTGGGCCTTTCAAATTGGGCCGAATCTGGATCCAAAACCCGCCGACAGTCGACTAGTCTTCATACCAGTCGACTGATTCCTTCTGGACGGTCGACTGACTCCCACGTACAGTCGACTGCTGCTGCTGTATACTCAGTCTTCGAAAACTCCTCTCTGGACAGTCGACTGTCCCATACCACCAGTCGACTGAAGCTCTGAAACTTTCGAACACTGCAGATACCAAATACCAGAATCGAGCCATTATCCTACACCATACATATACATAAGTACACAAATTTGCATTCAATATACAATCGTGAACAAAAAAATTAAATAGATATTAACAAAGATTAACCATGGCATTTAACCATTTAATGTGTGTGTTATAATGTGTGTGTGTGTTATATTCATAATAGCATAGTCAACACACTTGTTATGTTCATCACCCGTACATAGTCACATGCACTAGCTATCTTCAGACTGAGAGACATAAAGAACCAAAGACGGTAATCTTGAGAGGAGAGAGATCTATATAAGTATGTGACTATGCACAAGATATCTCCTAACACTTCATCTCCTCACACAATTGTGAAGTATCTTTCACAAAACTAGTAGAAGTCATCTCCAAACAATTCATCTTTATTTCAATTGTGCATGTGACTATATAAGTATCGGTCACATGATAGCTTTCTTGATGGAAAGTATAACTTTCACAGTGACAAATCTGAATCAACAATTATCGTGAATTAATGGAATGATCTAACTATATAAATTAGATACCTAGTTCTTTTGCATGTAATTGGTCAAGTAGAGCGCAGGTTCACCTAGCTCAAAGAATAATACGGTAACAACTATCGGTATATCAATAGCATAATAGCCTCCACATATACTCTCTAACTCTTGAATTCATAGTTTCATACTCGAAACATGACCTTGAATGCCTATCCTATACTATTTCCTACTGTCCATTTAAAGTATCAGTTCAACCCACAATGAAAAATATATAATTCAATTATCTCCTCAGTTCACATGATCAACAAATCGCCAATTGTTAAACACAAATAACAAAAATCTACAGTGCGGCAACTAATAACCATCACAATTGCAAAATACTAGGCATGCCTCTTTAGGGTTTGGAGATTGGATATATTTTGGGGATTTCCAAAATCTGTAGTGAGGAGAGTGATCGGGTATAGATGAAGTGTGAGGAGAGAGATCAGGTGGAGAAGAAGCAAACTCGGATTAATGAAATTTTTGGGGGAGAAATTGGGGGTTAGGGTTTTGGGTTTTGGGGAGAAAGAGAGAGAGGCCGCTGTTGGGGAAAGAGAAGAAGAAAACGAAATGAGAGAGAGAGAGTGGGGGACGACTGAGTCTTAAAAGCGATTAGGCCCACCTGAGGTCGCTATTGGGAATAGCGACCTCAGTTAGATGAGGCCGCTATTGACAATAGCGACATCAGTTACACCAAGTCGTGCCAATTATACAATACCCTCTTTATACTCTGCCAAGTGTAGGAGTACAATGTGGTGGTTGCTATGTGTTGGCTGCTGATGTGGCGCTGGCTAGTCCACAAACACTAATAATAGTTTGGAAAGTAGCCTAAAATCGCAAATATTTTTCAAAAATTGGCCTAGTACAGCAAAAAAATTCCAAAAAGCTCTATATCTTTACTTTTTCCCAAAATACGCCTACCCCTCCCCCTAAATTTCAACCCAAAGCTAAAAGAAATCAAAGAAACAAAAAAAAAAGCAGATAGTTTTGTTTTCTAGTTCTCCCTGTCTCTCTTTGCTATTTATCTCTAGGGTTTCAAACTCCTCTTTTATCCCCATATTTTTCCCAAATTAACTCCATCAATTAAATTCCCATTAAAACACCTCAAAAAATTAGGGTTAGGGTTTTCCTCTTACTTTAAAATCCGTGCCACCATGAGGATCCACCCGATCACCGCTGCCGCCGTCATGAAGCTCCGCCGCCTCCCCCACATCTTCAGCAAAGTCCTCGAACTCCCCTTCCCCTCCGACGCCTACGTAGCGGTCCAGGAGGGCCCCACCGCCTTCCGGTTCGTGATCCCCACCGACGATTTTGACGCCGACGTGGCGGCGCGCGCGGTCGAGATTTACCCGGGGGTGTTGAAGGTGGTGATCAGGGACGGGGGCGTGAATTTTGAAGCGGAGATGGAGTTGGATCGGTGGAGGTTCAGGTTACCGAATTCGACGAGGCCGAGATTGGCACGTGCGGAGTACGTGGATGGGAGGCTGGTTGTGACTGTGCCGAAAGGGATTGGGGAGGAAGAGGACGAGAGGGATGAGTTTGGAATTGGGAGATTGGTGATTGTACAGTAATAATAATATATAATAATATATATAAAAAAAAAGAGGTGTTGTTGGGTTTTCGAATTGAATTGGTTACTACTATATGTTAATTACAAAGTTTCTAATTGACGTTGTTATATTGTTGGAAGTAATCTCTTTTATTCTTTCGCTTTTATGTGATGAGTTGTGATTGCTTTTGGTGCTTGTTCTTGATGGGTAGCACTGCAATTCGTTGCAGTCGCCATAACATAACATGCTTAATTATTTCAACTACACTTAGTAATTCAGTTGATTATAATGGTTGTTTGTAATTTTAAAATTTAGTGCACGTATCTTGTTTTAGGAGTTTTAGTGTCATAGGCTTGAAATTGTATCATTCTGATTGTTCTTCTTTGTATGCCTTTTTTATAGAAAAAAATTATTGGGCTTTGGCATATTTTATATGTGCATTGTTGAGAGTTTACATGATTGAGTACTTGTTTTATTATTTGTTGATGATTTCAGTGTAGTGTGCAGTAAAAATCATTGATTTTTTGCTTGTGTGAAATTTGGTTACTTTTGTTGGAATCTTTGATTTTGTTGTCTGGTTGCAAACAGTGAGAATCATTTTGTATATGGTTTCTTTGATTTCAAAATCGTTTATTATTGATGACTTGTCAGATTGGTTAAACAAGTAAGAAAAATTATATTATAGCTACATATGCATTACTATTTCGATTAAATAAATATTCAATTCAAGCCTAATAGTAGGTTGCATTTTGTACAGTTCTAAGAGCATCCACAGTCGTTTGCTATATATGCCATTTTGCCATATTATAGCAAACGAACCTCTGCAATCGTTTCTCATTTTGCCATTTTATAGCAAACTTCTCAAATCTGTTTCTCAAATTTGAGAAACGAAATGAGAATTCTCAAATTATAAAAGACGGGAAATCTTATACCGTCTGAAGGATTTTAATATTTTTTAATCGAGTGAGACTGGAGAATCATATACCGTCTGAAGGATTTTTAATTTTTTTTTATTTAAAAAAGGGTCGGACGGGGAAACATACCCCGTCCTTCCCTTTTAAAAATTTATTTTTTTTTGGTAATATCCTCAGACGGGGAAACATCTCCCGTCCGGGAGATGATACCCCGTCCAAGGAATATTTCCTTTTTTTTTTTTTTTTTTTTTTCCTTTTTTGGGTTTTTTTTTCCAAATTGCCCTTCAATCCCAAATGGCTGTGAATATAAAAGGAGGGGTAATTTGGTCTTTTAATTTGTAAAAGGCAAATGAGAAAAATTTAACAAACGACCACTGCACGATACTTCCCTATATGCTATTACTGTAGCTGTCATATTTTAGAATATGAGAAACACGACTGTGGATGCTCTAAGCCAAAGCATTTTTCTATTTAATCAATGGGATTTATTAAAGTTAAAGTGTGAGTTAAGTAATGTGATGCCGAGGTGACACTTTTCAGTTCGCTAAACTTTAAGGCATACAATTGATTATTGATGAAATATTTGTGTTCTCTTATTAAGAAGATTACCTCAAGGAGAAAGTATCTAAAATTTTGATTTTTTTTTTATAGGTCACTTTTCGAAACTAAACTAATTGCAATAAGTGGACAATTGTCAAAGTATTTGTGCTCATAGACTTAACAACTAAATTCAACGGCGAGTTTAGTTATTTCATGTTTGCCGTTGGAACACGGCGAGTGTAGTTTTTTTTTAGAAACTCGTAGTTCAAATTTTCAATGTAGACTCGTCGTTCCCAACAGCGATGACATTTACACTACACTCGCTGTTAGGAACAACGAGTTTAGTTCAAAAAAAATAATTTACGGAGTTTTTTTTCGAAAATTCACTAAGTGTGAAATTTCCTATATCATCGTCGTTCCCAACAGTGAGACTAGTATAAATGTCATTGTTGTTGGAAACGGCGAGTCTTTATTGAAATTTTGAACTAAAAGTTGTTATTCCCAATAGCGAGTCTAATATAAATGTTCTCGCCATTGGGAACGACGAGTCTTCATTGAAAATTTTGAACTGAACTCGCAATCGGGAACGACGAGTTTCTCAAAAATTAGTACCAAACTCGCCATGAAAGAACTAAACTCGCCGTTGGGAACGATGAGTTTAGTTGTTGAGCCCACGAGAGCAAATACTTTGGCAACATTACAGGTTCTTTTAGTCCAAAATTTAGGCTTTCTTTTTCTCTTTTTTCAGCACATTACAGGTGCTTTTAGTTGTTTCTAAGGTAGTGTTTGGCCCAGCTTAAAATTAGCTTAGCTTCTCCTTTAGAAGGAGAAGCTGGGCCAAACACATATTTTGAAAAGCTCTTATGAAGGAGAAGTAGCTTATTTTTTATTATGAAAAGGAGCTCCAAAAGAAGCCCCCCAAATCTACTTCTAGCTTCTGGCTTCTCCTTTTCTTCTTTTTTTTCCCAAAACCAAAGATCAAAAAAATTCCCCTTCCCCTTCCCCTTCCTCCATTCCCTCGCCGAACCTCGCCGCCGCCGTCGAACCACCGCCGCCGTCGTCGAACCTCGCCGCCTCCGTCGAACCACGCCGCCGTCGAACCACGGTTCTTCATGACAGGAGCTGACCAAAACAAGAACAAGACCTCCATTGATGCTTCTGTTAGTAGTTTCGGCCTTGAGAAATCAAGTATCTTGGAGAGAGTGAACCTTGCTTTGGATGAGCTGACGAAAATGGCAACTGCCAATGAACCACTGTGGGTTAACAGCCTTGAAAGTGGCCGTGAGATACTATCACGACGAATACCTAAGGGCATTTCCAAAGCATCGGTCTTGGATGTCATCTCTGATGGGGAAAGTGATGGATTGAGAGGGTTGCTTCTAATTAAAAGTAGCATTTAATTAATATCTTATGCCAGACAACTTGTAGCTTAAAAGTAGCTTTAAAGTTAAAAAAAAGCTGACTATCCAAACAGCTTTAGCTTTTAATTTCAAAGCTGTTCTTTCTAGCTTCTCCTTCTGAAGTAGCTTTAAAGCTAAAAAAAGCTAGGCCAAACGCACCCTAAGAAGTGCATTTGCCGCTCGTTTTGTTAAATTTTTTTTTTATACTTGTTCTCTTGCATTTTATTTTTGATCTGCAAAATATTATTGTGTAAATATGATATTAAAAGCACCTTTTGTTCACAATAATTAATATCATGCACACCTAAGAGATTAGGGCACCCTCATTGCATTATCAATGGGCAAGTACAAACAAATGTGGTCGAACACCAAGTTTTCTTAGTGGTTTGGTTCATTGATAATCATTCCTATTAATTGAGCAAAGCATAAATCTTTAAGAAGAACTCCCATTATCCTCCAATAATTTGGAGCATATTGAGACATGGTTGGGTGATGTAAGAGAGCTAGTTACACATAACAAAAAGGAAACATGCACCCGTGCCTTACTTCATTCATGAAATGAAAGTGAAAAGACCAAAAAAACAAAAAACATCAAATAAAAGCATGAGACAATAATTGTCCATGCATTGTACGGTCCCAACCTTGATAAAAAAAACGTCTTAATAATCCTATCCTTGTGTGTTATCCTTCAACACCATACGCTAGCTTCCTTCTTCTTCTTCTTCTTCTTCTTGTAAGAGCATCTCCAACCACGTTAGTTATTTTCGTTAACTAAAATAGCTAAAATGGATAACAAATGAATAATTTGACTAGCGAAAAAGTTTTCACTTCAACCATGTTATCTATTTTGAATAACCATTAATAATTTAAAGTTCAAAATTAAATAAAATAAAAATATAAAATAAAAGCCCATAAAAAGCCCAATACAAAATAAAATTTCCAAGCCCAAAAATAAAATTTCGCAATTTTTACGATTGATTTCTGCGATTCCTCCAACAACAGAAATATAAATGTCGCGATTCTGCAATTTTCTGCCATTCCGCAATTTTAGCAATTGATTTTGCAATTTTCGAGATTGATTTCGCAACTTTCGCAATTGATTTTGCAATTTCCGCAATTGATTTTGCAATTTCCGCGATTGATTTCCGCGATTTCGCAATTTTGTGGTTTTGGTAAGAAGTTTAGCGAGCGGTACATACTCGCCAGATCTGGCTAGTGAATATTAGAAATCTATTTTAGCGAGTGGTTTGGCTAGTCCCATTGGAATATATTTTTGCCTTCATATTAGTTATTTTGGCTAAAATTGAAATATGGCTAATATGGTTGGAGATGGTCTAAAGGTCTTTATAGAAAAATAGAAAAATTTCGAGGAAAACAGGCGCCACATCGCAATTGTATAATCTATACATCTAAGATGCAACTTTATAGGATTCCTTGTTTGCAGTAAACCTGCTCGCTAAATGGATTGAGGAGATCATGTAACGAGATAGATATTTTGAGATGTGCACGTCACTGTCACTGAGGGTTGCGTAAGTTTATTTTTCTGTTTTATTAAAAAAAAAATGAAAAATTAAAGGCGAATCTTGTGCCACTTTGATTGAGCATCTTGTATCATCTCATTATTGTCATACATATCGTGGAAGGTAACCAACGTGACACAAACAAAAGTGTAACTATGACTAATGTGCATCTTTTTAGCAACACGATCACTAGATGATCAAAATCAAATCCCACTCTAGCTTCCTTTATTCTTCCCCCTTTTTTGTTGTGAATATGATGATGATGATGATGATGATAATGATCCTTTTGGACTTGCTAAAAGAACAATTAGGAAGTGATTCCTAAGGAATTTTGCTCATTTCCTGCAGCAAAAGAGAAGATCCAAGAGAAGCTTTTGATCATATGCTGACTTCAGATATACAGTATATATAAGCTTAATTTTTGATCATATGCGGGCTTCAGATATACAGTACAATACAGACAAACTATTTTTCGATCACTACTTTTTGATATAGGAAGAAGCTAAGAAATCATGGTCAAATGGTTTTATTCTGCAGCTCAAATTTTCGAATATTGCTTTAAGAAGGAAAAAAGCTAAGAAATAATAGCCAAACAATTTTATAAATAAACCAGCTCGCTCAATCCGGCTACCTCTGGTGTGAGGGTGCTTCAGTTTGTAAACTTTAATCTGCTACATATACTTTGTGAAAGAAATTACGAACTCAAACACCTGATTGGATCATGAAATTGAAGCAGCAGTTTACGGAACAAACCAATGCTCAAATCCCGAGTTAGAGCATGCACTAGAAGCAGCAGAACCTCTGGCAAACTGAAATGGAGTGCTGATGATAATTTGATGAAGAGGAAGAATTATTATGCAACACATTATGTGAATTCTTACATAATACGATATTAAAAACACGAAATAAAAAAATTGGCAACATTTCGTTAAGGCTTCTATTTCAAACAGAGCTATTCTCAAATATTGAAGTCATATAATTATATATAACTACTATTACAAAAAATTTAGGTAGTAAAGAGGTACTTAAGAAGAGGTCCACAAACTCAACCAATAACTTACTGTAGCAAGCTAAATACAGTTGCTGCTTCCTAAATAGAATATACAAACCGCAGCCTAAACCTCTTTCATTTTGAGCTCTTACCCTTGTTTTGCTTAGGGGTAACATCTGTCCATCCGTCTTCATCAGGTCCACTAGGTTCGTTGGGTATTCCTTCTCGTGTTGGGTTATGTATAGCCATTCCAGGCTGGTCATCCACCATCATGTCAGACCCCTCTTCATCTGAAATCTCATCCTCATCATTATTAATAACCTATGGAAAGAAAGAACAACGTTAAGGTCAGTTTGGAAGCCTTTTAGAGAAGTTTCGACAAATCAAACTAGCATGAACTTATAGAAGATTCCTACAGAATATGGAGACAGAATCTTGATTTAGCTCACAAAATGGAGAAACTAATATTATGATTTCTTGACAAGTTAATAACATACCGTCAATATACTTGTCCAACTATTCTTTAGTATCTTTGTTGGATATAGGCAAAACATTTCATTTATATTTTGATTATCCTTGTTGGAAATAGGATTGCATATTTATCTTGTTAGATCATTGTATCAAAATGTTGGTTAACATTTATAGAATTAGAGGCAATGCACACGAATGAAATGAATGCATGTCAAAACACGGGGGCAATTAGAACAGAATATATAGATACTAAGAGAAAGGCAGTCTTATGTAATGAATACAGATTATAATATTAAAAATAACCCTACAAAAATTGAAATAATTAACATTAGCTATTGTTAAGAGCATCCACAATGGTATTTCTCATATGCTATTATATGGCAGCTACAGTAATAGCATATGGGGGAGTATCATGCAGTGGTGCTTTGTTAAATTTTTCTCATTTGGGATAACATATTAAAAGACCAAATTACCCCCTCAGCAAAGAACCCATACGTGCAGTGGTTTGATGGATTGAAGGGCAATTTGGGGAAAAAAAATCCCAAAAAAATTAAAAAAAAAAATATTATGCCTGGACGGGATATGATCTCCCGGACGGGGTATCATTCCCCTTCTGAGGAGATTTTTAAAATAAATAAATAAATAAAAGGGAAGGACGGGGTATGTTTCCCCGTCCGACCCATTTATAAAAATAAAAAATAAAAAAATAGCGGAGAGACGGTATATGATATCCCGTCTCACTCGATTAAAAAAATTTAAAATCGGAGCGACGGTATATGATATACCGTCCTTTATAATTTGAGAATTGGTATTTCGTTTCTCATATATGAGAAACCAGTATAGCAAATATGCCATAAAATGGCATATGGCAAAACCACTGCAGCCATCCGTTTCTTATAAAATGGCAATTTGCCAATTATAAGAAACCACTGTGGATGCTCTAATAGAACAAGTGGTAAATTTTGATAAATAATGAAGCCACATGTTAATGTCAGCAAAACAAGTCAACTACTCTGTTGCAGACAAGTCATGGCATCACTTCAACATTCTAAATATATTTTTGATCAATATTTGGCAAGTTAAAATACAAATGTAGGCAACTCATGCAAGGTGCCTTGCTAAATTATTTTAGACAGTATCAATCAATCTATTAACTCCACATTTCACCATGATAAACATTTAATACACATCAATCAGAATTCTCAAGCATTTCATTAAAGAGCAACCAAAACATTTGTTTTTGCATGTAGAGATTATCTTATTTTATAATACCAGAGAAGCGAACTAACCACGGCCACCTAGAAATACACACTCAATTTTTTTAGCATTAACCAAATGTAACCAATTAAGTGACCAATAGATGGACATCTAAAACACTGTATATTAGCCGCTATACCAAACATTTTTTTCAGAAATCATGCGGATCATATACAAGGAGGTAATAAACTAATTCAAGATTAGCAACTTCAAATATGGGAACCCTCATTAGTAAGGATGAGGCTAGTACACAAAATAACTAGGAGGGAACTTTTTTTTATAAGAAATAACCGAACTAATATAATATCTTTGCAATAGTGAAATTTATCTCACAACACCAGAACTACAAAGTAGTGGTTGTGGGCCGAGTCACTGAGAGAATTATAATTACTAGTATTATACACGTGCTGTTCACGTGGGGGAAAATTGGGGGGAATGAAAAGGGAAAAAAATTTTACCTGCACGTGCACTGCACGGGTTGGGTTATGGACAAAGGCCTTCTCCCATTATAGTAGTAGAGATATCCTAACATGCCTTACAGGTTGAGCACCTTTTTTTGTGAGCGAAATCTAGGTTGTGCGCAGACGAAGCTATTTTTCTTAAAGAATTGCATGCAGTAAGCGCTTGTTGGGAATTGGATCTAGATAGCTCGCAATCATGAGAAATGACCTTAGTACCAGTACTACACCAAAACTCCAAAGTTACACTGAGGGGTTGAGGGACTCATATTAGTATCTATATAATAAAACACAAAGAAAGCTATCAAGTGGCTCTCCTTCAATTCCCCCAAAATCAAAGACCCAGATCTAACCTCACAAAACACATTCCCCCCCCCCCCCCCCCCCCCAAAAAAAAAGTTTCCCCCCAAAACTCAAATTCAAATCCCTCAAAACAACTCCTTTATTTATTTAATTATCTCTCTCTCTCTCTCTCTCTCTATATATATATATGGGAAAATGGGGTATGAGCAACTTGCTCATTTAGTAAATAAGCAATTGATGATGTGGCATACATGTGATTGGAAAATCCTTAAAAGGGTTAGTTGTCCAATATATCACATGCATGCCACATAATCAATTGCTCATTTACTAAATGAGCAAGTTGCTCATATCCCTTTTACCATATATATATATATATATATACTAGGTTTGCCCGTTAACACGTGCCTACGGCACGTCTTCGGAACGGTGCACCTTATTTGATCATATAAAATAGTTTTGAAGGTCCAGTAAATTAATTGAAGTAGCAAACACAGAGCAAAAAACATATTATATGATTTTTTTGAATTATTTTTTAATTTTTTAATTTTTAATTTTTTTAGTTTTTAAATTTTTTATTTTTTTAAAATTTTATTTTCTTAATTTTTTGAATAGAAGGGGGGGGGGAGAGAGAAAGAGAAAAAAATAATTAAATAAATATAGTTGTTTTGGGTGGAGGATTTGAATTTGAGTTTTGGGGGGAAACTTTTGGGGGGGGAAAATATGTATTGTGAGGTTAGATCTGGGCCTTTAATTTTTGGGGGGATTGATGGAGAGCCACTTGATAGCTTTCTTTGTGTTTTATTATATAGATATATATACACACATACACACACACACTTATGGAAACATGGACTTTTACACCCCAATTTATAATTATTTTTCAACATATACTAATGAAAACATGGACTTTTATTTACAACTAATTATTGTCATACTATTCAAACTTGAGCTATATAAATGTTGATTTACTGTTTACAAGGCTTTTCATATGTTGTATCATTCTGAAAACGTGCCGTAGGCACGTGCCGACGGGCAAATCTAGTTCTAATACAAATCCACAGGTTTAGTGCCCTTTTGGGGGGACAAGACCTAGGCAATATGTAGTAGTATTTTTTAAAATTTCCGTTTGATAAGCGTCTTGGGGGAATCAAACCTAGCCCTAGGTACCTCTCATCATATGAAATATCCTTGCCAGTACATCAAAACTGTGAAATTGCGGTTATGGTTTTGTGAACTATATTTATTTTCTCATAACCATAAACTAAGTAGGCAAGTGAACAGTCTAAGCATCTAAGGTGAATATTTGAATACGAAAAATGGGTGGTAATAGCTAATTGTACATAATACACTGGAAGAATTATTTGTAGATACAAAGGTTGTAGATGAATTATACAAACAGAGCTTGCAATAGGAAAATAAATGGTGGAGACCGTTGGTGCTTATGAATGACAAGTTGGAATTTTTTTTTATAACATGGATCCAAATCTAGGTTGCCTGGAGTGTGGATCGCTCTGGTACGTGGAACGAAAACAGCAACAAAGAACACCAGTAGTGCTAGAACTTGGTACGACAGGGGTAGCTTTCATCGGATGGATCAGACAGAAAAAAATACGTTTAGCTGGACCGCAAAATGTTTTCCGCAACGTGCTATGTATGTATGTATGTATGTATGAAAACATAGTACGATAATTTCACTAATAATCATAAAAGATGAATTAAAAACTTCAAATGTCATCCATCATAAAAGATAAATAAAAAACTCCAAATGTTGACTCTTAACAATAAGTTGCTAAGAGAAATTACACCAAGTCATCCCTAAAAATAAAAATAAGGAAGATCATAAAAATTAGGTTAGTACCTTAATATTTCTCAAACAACTCTCATATTTCCTTTCTTCTATAATGCATTTTCATGATTTGAAGAAGGGATTTCACAAATTCCATGTTATTCCTTAGTTTTCTCTTATCATCAGTTACAGCTTGTTACTTTCACATGGATCACAATCATGTCTACGCTTTTCAATTTTGGAATGACAATTTCACTGTTCCGGAATGAACGTTCCAAAACGGAAAACATAGGGATTTGAGCGAATTGAGTGACATAGATCCAAAGAAATGGATCCACACACTGAACCTTGAAGATTCTTACAGAAATAAACATTTCATTCTCATCACTTTCAAATAATTGAACAGGCATCATGTTCTTTCCCAATTTAAATTCCTTTACCATCTACCGTCCTTAAAATCATACACAAATTTAGTTTAAAAGTAATAAATCCAATAAAATGTGGAAATAATAATGAACTTGGTCGGTCTATGATCAAATTCAATGCAATCAATCATCAAACAGTAGAAACACAAACAAACCTTTTTTCTACTTTCTGGTGTTTTTAACTTACCACATAACAACAAAAAGGATGGCTATATTCCAATGTAAAAATGCACATGAATGACTAGTTTACTACTGAACTTTTGCGTGAGAACATAAGCAACAAGACTATAGGAACGAGAAATCAAGACCAAAAGCAACAAAACAAAATCTCTGCCGCAAATCTCGGGGTTGGTTGTAAGAGTCACTTCTCTTCATTCAGTTGTTTTGAATGTCATCTACTTCTTCAAATTAACAAGTACGAAATTCTAAATCCTTCCAAAATGATGCATCCGAATCTAGGTTAGGTCTACCCAGAATCCTCGTTTCATTTACTACAATCTCTTCAATTCCTACGGGCACTTCATGAACAAAAATTAGCACTCCTATAAGTGCAATAATTAGTTTAAAATAAACATGTTCATGTCAACCAATTCCATTCAATTTCTCTGAAATGGAACTATGGCGTAACTTCATAGTTCATACATGTACACTAAATCATCCTCCTATTTTTAACTGTTCTCCACACGTTCCATTCAGCAATCTCATGTTACCTACATCCATTTTCCAATTATCTACTGCCCAACATCCTACCCTTAGTCCTTCAATCTTTCTAAACAAACATTACACCTTATAACCACAACTACTTCACACCCATACCAAACAAGTCATTCATGCTCCCAAACAATTAGTTCACAAACTCAACTAATAGAAACATCTAAACCATTCTTATAACTAAACACAGCCTCCCATCACCTATAAATCCAACAAATTTACCGAACCATTCACCCAATCAATGATGCGTTCACATAACAAAAAAAATGTCAAAGCCGAACAAATATTACCGCTTTACTCCGCACAACAGTGTTGGTCACTGAAGCCAATTTCCTCGGCTTCTCAACCGATTCGTAATTCCTTACAGGAAAATCCTCATGCATACCCATCAATTGCTCCGCAACCTAAACTCAAAATCACAAATTAAATTTACGTAACAAATTCGACAATTCCATTAAATTTGAGGACTTTCAATAACAAAAAATTGTACCTCTTAGATGCTTCCATCCTCAACTTTAGTCGAGAAAAGCTCGACCATACTCTCATCCAACAAAGCTTCCAAATCATCGATATAAAGCGGCTCTAAACAATTAAAAAATATACAAATTAATTACAAAAAATGGAAAATTGAGAGAAGGAGAAAGAAAGGTGAGACCTTTGGATTGGGGGAAGGAGAAGATGGAGGAGGCGAGATGGTGGGACTTTTGGCAGGAATCGCCATTGCCCGATTGGTTCTCGACAGCGACTTGAAGAGCGACCCAATGGGAGAGAGCGAGAGTGATGGCTTCACTGAAGAGGGCTGCGGATTCGGGTGTTAGGGTTCAAGAAAGAGCAACGCCATGATACACACCGAAATAGGAGTGAAAATGAGTGTTGTATATGTGTGTATCAGAGCTGATGTAAATAGGGAAGTATATGGACTTAAGTGTAAGTGTAATGTACATAATATGCACGTGTAATGAAAAGCTATAAATAGTTAGTGGCAGCTCAGTTATGGGCATGTCTAATTTGGAAATAATTTCCATCTTCGTTCTTGATTTCGTTGAGTTCAGGGTCTCTCTCTCAAACCCAAACTCTCGTCTCTTTCTTCCTATCATCAATTCCTTGTTTCTTGGGTTCTTTAATGGCGGCGATGCGGTTTCATACGCATCAAATGGTATCAGAGCTCTCCGATCCAATTGAGAATTCCATCAATGGCGTTCAATTCCCCAAGCTGGATTTGTCGACTCAAACGAAGATGATTCTTGCTCAATTACAGCAAATGTCAAGTCAAGTGGGTTGGTTAATTAAGGCAAGGAAGTTTAGCAAGGAAATTCCTGATCTAACGGAGTCGATTCCACCGTTCAAATTCAGTGGTAAGGAGATTCCTAACCCTAATCTTGATAAGTGTTCGATGGAAGCACATTTGGGTTCTAATTCAAGAGGTGGGAATCTTATGAATAATAGCAAGAATATGGAGCATTTTAACATAGGAAATTCTTTTCCTAAAGTTTTCCCATTTAACTCTATCGTCAAAGAACAAACTTCATGGGTGAGGGTTCAATCAGCCAAGAAGAATGGTGAATGCGCACCAAGTGTTTGATCATATGCCCTTGAGAAATCAATGGTGCAAAGCTCGTAGTCAAGCCAATCAAAGTTGGGTGATGAAGAGAACATGTTACATAGTGTTGAATTAGAAGAGGAAATTGAGAAAACAAAGTTCAACCGAGGGATAATTTCAACTGTTCATCAAAAGGCTGCTGTCGAGCAAGCATCTTGGAACCATATTGGAATTTTCAATCTTTCCAATATCTCAGGAAAGAAACGTGAGGTGTTGCCTCAATCAGCTGATAAAAACAATATGGATAGTGACAGCAGCAGTGAGGAGGATGAAGATGGTGAATTTGATGAATTTTGCAGCCAGTTTTACAGTTGCACAAAGTGGCTCATCAAGGAGGAATAAACTGCATTCGCTCAATGACTTAGAAACCTCATATATGCACCACATGGGATGATACTGCACATGTTCAGATCTGGGATTTCGGCTCAATTCTCACGACCTTAGCTGAATCTGAAACGAACATGAGCAAGGGAGGTAACAGTATTCAAAGGAAGTCACCCATAAATAGGTTTGGACACAAAACTGAAGGCTATGCTATAGACTGGAGCTCTGTTGTACCTGGAAGGCTCATCTCTAGTGATTGCAATAATTGTAAGGAGATGAACAAAGAAAAAAGTATGGAAGAAGAGTCTGGAATTGTATATGGGTTAGTTTTTAAAGATGTGGGTGAACGAATCAATTCAATTGTTGATGGGCACTTAATCTTTGCAAAGCTCTCTTTTCTTGCAAAGTTCTTCACCTTTGATCCAGGAGGGGCAGCAAGTTTACCCATCATAAATGAAGAGGATGGTGTTGTGGTGATGAGATGCTGTGAAATTGATATACTTGCTTATAATGAAAATGCAATCCATAAAGGAAATCCATCAAAGAATAGGCTGAATTCCATCAAGACCGATTTAGTGGTCTCAGATGTTGTACAGGTAGCTTGTCAAGCTGTTGCTGATGCAGGGATTCGCTCCGTTTGTGTTACAAATTTCAGTTGGAATTTTATATATGCAGAGTATGACAAGGCGGCAGCTGAAGATAGCTGAAGATTATGCACGCTGCGAATTCCTACTACGGCTTCCTGGATATTGCCCAATGCCTGCTTTTCGAGAAGTAATTGATGTGCCCTTGGTGGTTAGAAGGCTGCACAAGTTCCGGAATACTGACAGTGGTGCTTGCTTGAATTCAATTGACACATGTTCACAAGTGTGCTCACTGTTGTGGAATAACAATGAGAGGGAATTGCTGACTACTGACTCTGTGGAAATACCCTTCTCTGGTCAAGATGGCGGAGTTGGCTGGGCATACTTCAAGAGTTCTCTTCATGGCTCAAAGGCCAGATGGATGTACTGTTGCTTTAGCTGGAGTGATGATGAGGGTCACACCAGTTTCTCACATCAAGGCTACATTGAAAGAATCAGGGAAGAAGTAAAAGCTTCTAATAGCTACCTTGATAGATCTTCAAATAGATTGGTGGCTTTAGATAGTAGTCATGAAACTGGAATAAAATGTGAAGAGCTCCAAAGGACTTCATCAGAAGATTATGAGGAAGATGTCGATACTCCAAGCATTGATCATGCGGAAGGAAGTGATCAGGTTAAGAAGAAACATGAGCAGCGCTTCCCGGTCCTTAGAGAGCCTGCTTGCGTTTTATGTTGACGACAAGGAGAGTATATATGTGATAAGACTGGTGATGATATCTGCAGTGTAGATTACAAAAATGAGCTACTTAAACAGCTGGATCGAGTCCATATTAAGACTACATTACAAATTCCTCAAGTGAAGGACACTTCTAATTTTGACTGGCAAAAATCGTCAAAGACAAGCTTCAATTTGGGTACTTACAAATGTTGGAAATGTCAAAGGCCTGGCCACCTTGGAGAGAGAAACGATGAATTATCCATCTTTTGTTTGTTCAAGTGATTTCCTTGTTCGACCTCGAGGCAAGGTCTAAAAAAAAGGAGGGAGGAGTTGATACACACAGAAATATGAGTGAAATGTGTTGTATATGTGTATCAGAGCTAATGTAAATAGGAAAAGTATAGGGACTTCAGTGTAAGAGTGTAATGTACATAATATGCACGTGTAATGAAAAGCTATAAATAGGAAGTAGGGGTGGACAACTATTATCCAAACCGACCAATCCGAACCAATCCAACCCGAACCGACCGGTTTTTAACCGAACCAATTGCGGGTTCGGGTTGGCCCAGTTCTTGGTCTTCAATAACCAACTGGACTGGTTCGGATGTTGGATGGGGCTTTCAAATAACCGATGAAACCGAACCGATCGTACCTCTATGCATTAGTCCATAAAAAAATCTAATTCTCTTTTACTTTTTTGAATATACAAACATTCATTTCTCAGTTTCTTGGAGATACAAATAGTCTCCTTTAATTTCTTTAGTACAAACCGAGCACTTGTTCTATCTATATTTTGATTCTCCATAATCCTGTGTTATGTTGTTGAGAAATGCTTGATTTACAGTGTGGCCCAGCTTAATAGAATCATGAAGTTGATGTAATTAGTAGTTACTTTAATCAAGTCAAGCATAAATAATTTTTTAAATCTTTTTTATTGAACCTGAAATTTAATTAGATATGGTTATTGATGTTCCTTTTTTGAGAATAGACTAAGTTTACATATGTATGTGAAAAAGCAACGTATCTAACCCATTTAAACGTTATTATCTCAAACAATTAGTGTAAAATTCATTAGCAATTTGTAGTTTTATGAATCTTCATTTTAAATTCATTTCTGAACAACAAATAGCAGGTTGTTTCTTAAGTTTGATTGAAGTTGATCTTTTAAATTTCAACGAAATTGTGAATGATGTTGGAGGTGAAAAGTAGCACGTCAAACCGACCATCTAATTCAATCCAAACCGAGCTTAATCGCTTTGGATGGAAACCGATCCAATTAAGGCTCGGATTGATTGCGAATGAGAAAATTAAAAAACCGACTTCTTTGGATCGGTGGTGGATGGTCCATATTAGGTCAGATACCGACCGATGCCCACCACTAATAGGAAGTGGCACCTCAGTAATGGGCATGTCTTGGGCATGTCTGATTTTGGAATAATTTTCATCTTCGTTCATACTATTCTTCTTCTCTGCTATTATTCTTCTCCTTTGTTCTTGATTTCGTTGAGTTCAGGGTCTCTCTCTCAAACCCTAACTCTCTTCCCCTTCTTCCTATCATCAATTTCTTGTTTCTTGAGTTCTTTAATGAAGGCGATGTAGTTTCAAATGCATCACACCGCCATTAGCGGAGCCTGATGGATTGATAACGAGCGAGAGAGAGAGGAATTAGGGTTTTGGAGAAATGGATGAAGGTGGAGAAAGTGGTGGATTCGTTTTTACCCAAATCCGCAAACGTTCGAGTCTGGGTTGTAAGGAGTTCCGAGCTGTTCTGTTTTGAAAATTTTAATTAAAAAACGTTGGGTCGGGTTTGAAATGCAAAAATATCATATGCTCGGATCTGGATTTTCTTAGGGTAGGGGCCAGGGGCATAGTTTTTTGGATTTTTTCCACACAGGTCTCCAACAAATATTGAAATTCGATATTCGTCTTTCACAATTTGCTAATTTCATATTATTCCCTCGATTCCAAAGTGTGACTAATTTGAGAATCAAGTATAAAATTATTAAAATGATGAATCATTGAACCATTTTTTTTGTTTTTTTATTTAATTAATTAATTAATTAATTAATTAATTTTTATTATTATTATTATTATTATTATTATTTTGGGGGGGGGGGGTCCAGAAGTGAATATAATCGCAAGGATAGAAAAACTATTTTTAAATAATGAGTTCCTTCCACCAAATATTTTTTTCATGAAAATAGGTTCAGTGGATCTCAATTTTCATGATGTTGCAATTAAGATACTAATTGTTCACTTTTGGAGACGCTCGAGTGACTAATATGGAATTAGCAAATTATGGGGAACTTATTGAATTTCAATAGTTGTTGGGGAACTGTGGGGGGAAAACGGTAGTTTTTTAAGAGAATTAAGTTTTGTTTGGGAATGAAGTTAAGTTGAGAAAACTGGAATTCGAGTTATCTCCAAATCTATAGTTTTCTCTACTTTGGGATGTTGGGGAACTAACTTGGAGTCAAGACAAATATAGTTATCTCAACTTTTTTTAGCCCAAAAATTGAGATAACTCGAGTTATCTGAACTCCACTAGGACATCATTTTTCTAAATGTTGGCAAATACACCAAAATTATGGAGTTTCGTTAACTTTAGTGGCTTACCAAACAGACCTAAAAAAGAAGTGGAGTTAAGATAATTTTTTTGAGCCGAGGTAAAGATGTGATAATTAAAGTTTGCAAACCTCTATCTCTACCTAAAAATAAACTTTAGTTAACCGAACTCCACTCCCAAACATAGCCTTAAAGCTCAGATCTTTTGTCATGGCCTTTTTCTATGCCCAATTGTGCATTGATCTTTTTTCGGTTTGGAATTGTCTTTACTTCTGGCATGTTTTCGAGTTCTTGTATGTAGTTTAGATTGAATTTGATTTTTAATAGAATTATGCTAATTACACTACTTTTAACATATTGTTAGAGTTATGAATCTTTTACGTTTACGCAAAGGATTCTCCGTTTTTTACGGTAATAGTTTTTCATTATATATTTAGCTTTAAGTAAACATAGAAGTTATGTGATTAATTAGGTGTAAAACGGTAAGATGGTATTAGCAGAAAGTCGAAGAGAGAATTTTTGTATCCCAATTTCATTAGGTACAAGTTATGACCTAGTAATCTATCTATGCATATACACGTAAAGTTAAGGGCGAGAACCTGTTTTGGTTTTGGGCATACACTTTTTTTTCCAACTTTGCCCTTTATATGTTCAAAAATGAGCTACAGTAAACCAGAGGCCCATTCTTTCCGGTTTTGAAGATTTTTTCTCTTTTGCACGACGATTTGTGTGATCCAGCAACGAACTGTGAAAGTGACACTGAACCGGGTAGGTAGAGTTCGTGTTGTAACACCCCCTATCTTTCATTTAGGCATTTCATCAAACACACACACATTCATTCATACTTTTCATCAAACACCTTGTGTGCATTCCATGTATGCACAATACCTATCTTAGAAATCCGAGATATTACATGTGTGGTGGGCGCCGCCTCGCGTTAACACCTACTGGAATGTGCCTTTGAGGGGCATACCGATTAGAAAAATAAAAGTCGAGATAGATTCAACTAGCAGAATAAACCACTGAACAAGGTTAGTTTACGAAAGAATAATAAAAAAAGTCTAGAGACAATTAGTCACATAGGTATGGATTCATGAGTATGCAATGGAAGGTGGAGATTGTTGGGATTGTGTCCTGCATATTATGGTCCGATGTGAAGAGAAGACGATGAAGTAAGATAAGGTCGAAGCATCGTAGCAAGAGGAAGAACATGCAGTGGAAATAGCAAGCGACAATTGACAGTGGACTGCGTTTGGATGCAGTTGACTGTCTTGGCTCTCTGACTTGAGTCGAACCTATTGCAGTCGACCGCCCTTAGGGGCAGTCAACCAACGCCGATTGAAGACTACAAACAGGGTCAGATCTGGGTGATCTGATTAAAGCACATCTTCAACTTCAGGTTAGATCGTACTGCTCCTATCGTGTAGCTTTCTCTTCAGGATATATCAGGACGATTATTGTATCAAGACTAAATGTAGGATTTCTCTAGAACTCTATTTACATTATTTTTATTTTTTGAGGGAAAATGTGGAATATGGCCTACCCTGTTTCATTAATCAGTAATTAACAAAACAAATCCAGACTACTGGGCCAAAGTACAAACTACGAACAGAAAATAAAACATGAAGCAATATGACCCGTACAGACAATAAGAGTTCCCTTCAACAACCCTGGAGGGTGGGCCGACAAACCGATAGTCATCAACACTATCGAAGATGTCATACTGGAGCCATCTTGAGCCCTATCTCCTCTATTATTGTAATGAACCCCATCACAAAGCTCGGCCCATCATAATTGTTTGTACGCAAATTTGCTTCGTGCACCGCTTCCACGGTAGGTGCACACCCACCTGAAACGAGTCAGGCAGGATTTTGTCATCTGCCGAACCCAGCCTTCTCTTCCTCCCACATACTTGCAAACAACACTCACTCACCCCACGCAAAGCCACAGCCAAAGAGAGCCGTGAGGGGGATACCTTCGCCTCGCTCACGTTCCTGCCGTCTCAGGTAATTTCTCACACAAAATGAGAGGAGTCTCCTCACCTCTCTCCCCCTCTCACAACTAAAAATCTAAACCAAACCACAACTAATGAAGAATCATCTTCTCCTCTTGCCTCGAGGGCGGTGGGGTTGCAGCTGTCAGGGTCGGTGATGAGGGGGGTGGTGTTGTTGCAATGGCTGCGGCCGTTAGGGGAGGAAGCCCCACCATAGGAGTACGCCAGCACCTCATCATTCGTCGACGCGTCAATCAATCGCAGTCCCCGTCTGGGACTTGCTGAGTATGGCCTGACAACCCTCCACTGGCGACGTAGTCGCTGCCATCTCAAGCTCCACACCATAGGAGCTCACCAGCACCTCATAGGAACTTGCCAGCACCTCATCGTTCAACGTTGCGTCAATCGTTCGAAGTCCCCGTCTGGGACTTGGTGAGTATGGCCCGACGACCCTCCACCGGCGACGTAGTTGCTGTCATCTGGAGCTCCACACCATAGGAGCTCGCCAGCGTATGTCGGCGCGTCGATCAGAGGCCACCAAAAAGAAACTTTCATTGTTTCAAATAAAAGCTTGTTACCAAGAATTTAAGTACACATAATTCACTAAAGTAGCTTATAACCAAATCATCGCATAAAGACCAAGCACACTGGAGCATGACCACCCACTACTATCTACAACATTATCCGCTCGATCAAATTGATAACCCCATCAAAAGCATCCTTCTATATCCCAAAAACATAAGAATACTTGCTCCCTCCTGTAACCAACTTGAAATCTTCACTGAACTGAAGGGACGTGTACGGTGCCTGCGTCGGCGGTGGGGTAGACTTTCATTGCCACGAGCAATGGTGGCAGATCTGGGGACGGATCTGGGCACGACGATGGTGGCGGATCTGGGGACGCTGCGAAGGCGGCAGATCTGGGGACACTGCAGCAGCTGCCGTCGACGATAAAGCTGGCGTTGACGAGGAGGGTGACCGAGGGAGAGAGATTGGACTGGAGTCGATGGATTGGGGGACAACGGTGGAGAAGGTGAGAGGGGTGGATGACGTGGCGTGGGGTTTGGCGGCAACGAACCCTAGCCGCCGCCGCTTCAAACTCAGATCTAGGGTTTTGCTTTTGGGTTATCTGAGAACTCTATTTACATTATTGTAAACTGTAAAGCCTCCTTTGAGAGGTAAGAGATGGTACATCATTATAGAGAGATTGAGTTCTCCATTGTAAGTAACATATTATCTTCCAGAGATGCTTGAGAGATAAATATGTTGTTCGTAAAAGTATTTTATCTCTTGTATCCTGGATCGATTTCTATTTTCTTGAATCCATTCCTAACCCATTTGTATGTCCATTTCATTTAAAACAAGTGTGCTTTCATGTAGAGCATATTGCTCAGGGTAGACCAGACTCCATTTCAAGAAACAAGTTTAAGTGGTCTGAGATTTCCTAAAATCACGAAGTCAAGAAAATGAAAATAACTAGGAGAAAAGCATTGTTAGGAATACGAAAACTACGAGAAAACCTGTTTTCATGTAACCCAAGTTGTATCTCTCAAAATAACATTTGTCCTAAGATAGATTAAGTTCAACTTTTATAACAGTACAACTAAAACTAATAATAGAAATGCAGGGGTTTCAAGGGCAAAAATCCTATAGTAGCTTTACAAATTTACAACATACTGAAACAAATTTGGACCATCTAACCACATGCAAACCCGAGTAGTAGGTTGAGTTGCTCCTGAATCTGTACAAACCGCCACAAACAAATTGAGCTTACCTTATTATTTCAACGTTGAAGTACCAACGTATTGATTGAAAATTTCCACACACAAATATATATATATATATATATATATATATATATATATAGAGAGAGAGAGAGAGAGAGAGAGAGAGAGAGAGAAGAGAAGTGTTCTGATGCGAACAATTCTCACCTTTGTGCGTGCGAACTCTTCCGCACGCCGTTGGATCCAAGGTCGATCATGATGAGCATTGGACGGACCAGATTAAATGAAAGTATGAGTGGGGGTATTTTGGACATTTAATCTTCTCATCTTCTCTTACACACTCTCTCTCTCTCTCTCTCAGAATCCAATCCCTCTCCCTGTCTCAAAATCCCCAAAATAACGGAAGGTGAAAAATCTATCGGGAAAAATAAATCAGTAACTCAATCTCTCTCTCTCTCTCTCTCTCTCCAGCCTCTCGAGGTCAACACCACCATGCCCTCGATTTGAAGCACAGCCACTATGCCCTCGATTTGAAGCGCTGCCGCCACGCCCTTGACTTTGATGTACCCTATTCTCTTCCTTGCAATCTCAGACACCTCTTCTGAATTCATAGATTTTAAGAATTTTTTGTTTATTTTTAAGATCCATTTATGACAATTTTTATTTTGTGATCTTCTTTTTAAATTTTATTTTCTCAAGTGATGTGGCAAGAGGAAGGGCACTGTTGATGATAGTTCCATTTATGACAATTTTTAGGAGTTTTCAAATTGATGATAGTGCTTCTTGTTGTCAATGATCTGTGGGAAACTTTGAGAGATAAAAAAGAGCCAAAAAAGTGTTTAGAATGGACTGGGTTGTGTGGTTGGATCGAAATGATATTTGCTTTCGACGATGCTGAGAGGACTGCTGCGAGACAAGCTCCTCCGTAGTTGCTGCATTTGGCCCCAACTCTATGGTGGCAATTGGAGTAGTTCTGGTTGCGTGTTATCCCATTTGGTTGAGGGTCTAGGTCGTGGGTTGAAATAGATGTATTTGTGAAACTGGAAGGTGTAATTCGTAGTTTAATAGTCATGATGTACTAAGACTATTTTGGAGACCTGTAATGTGATTGTTTGATTTCATTGACAACTCATGAATGAAACGTTGGGATGGTAGGTTGCCATCTTTTGATTTTTTTTAGAAAAACAAGCAAGCAAAAAAAATTAATTGTATTAAAAGGAAACAATGCCAATCCATTCTTTCATAACCAATTCTTTCATAACCAAAATAAAATCGAAGACCTCTAACCAGTCGTTATGCTACTCCAGTTTGTACCAACCTTCGCCCTCATATTAAATCTTAGCTTGAAGAGCACATACTAGCGACCTTGCGGAGTGTATATCAAGAAATAAATGATATTAACACCTTTTTTGACTTCGAGACAATACGATTTCCAGGTAATAAATTAACCCTTCTTGGTGAAGTAAGACCATGATTATGAACATCAATAAATTTGTGAAGAACCCATACACCATACTCTGTGTTTAGCTTCAACCTAATCAAGGCATTGCATTCCGTTCTAATAGTGCAACATCGCCTATTTTTGGTATCTTTTGAGACATCTGTAACTTCTACATCTACCTCTGTTGTCTTTTCCTTTGATTCCCCGGCCTTAAAACAAACATGTCTTACTAACTAGCCCTCCTTTCTTATATTTTGTTGAGCTTTTACGGACTTGAAAACGCGCACATTTAGCGTATCTCTTATAAAATTCATCAGCTTCATCAAGAGAAATAAAAGTCATACCTATTTGCGGCTTCAGATGTTCATCAACAATTGGGAAAAATGAAAGTGCCTCTTTTGAGGTTGTAGATAAATTCACCCCATGACTACTCCCTTCATGACTTTCCATACCTGTACACAAAATGTATGATTGTGACTTAGTAATCATCATAAGGGAATTAAAAAAACAAATCACTCAGTTCCAAACTTCTTGATTTATCAAAGTCATTTAATAAAAGAAATGAAAACGAAAAATATAAACTACTGCACACAAAAATAATTTTAAAAAAAGAAAACGAAAAATAAATTACCGTTCCAAAGAAGAAGGCGGAGATGACTGGAGTCGAGGGCGTGGCGGCGGCGCTTCAAATCGAGGGCGTGGTGGGGTCGAGCTCGAGAGGCGGGAGAGAGAGAGAGTTACTGATTTATTTTTCCCGATAAGTTTTTCAGCTTCCTTTATTTTGGGGATTTTGAGACAAGAAGGAGATACTTTTTTGCCGTACCAGGCTCATTTTTGAAAGTATTTGCGATTATGGGCCACTTTCGAAACTATTAGCGATCGTGGGCTACTTGGTGCCGCATGAGCAGTGGCCGCTATTCTCATTAGCGGCCTCCTCCTTTGAAAGACGCTAATGAGAATAGGGGCATATGTTTGTGAATTTTTTTGTTTATTATCGCTATTCCCACTAGCGACCAAAGTATATGTGAGGTCGCTAATGTGAGGTTTTACTAATCAAATGAATGTATTGAGACACTTTGTGATTTTTAGAAAACTTTTTCTCACTTGAGATAAAATAAAATAAAACTGAGGTTACTAGTTTCAATAGCGACCTCAGTAGAAGACTAAATCTCATTGTTCTGTAAGATTTGCAAAATAATCATCCAACTGTGGTCGCTATTTGGTATAACGACCTCATTATGCTTTGGTCGCTATTTTCAATAGCGACCTCAGTAAGAAACTCAATCTTCTTGTTCTGTGTAAAATTTGCAAAATAGTTACACAACTAAGGCCTCTATTCGAAATAGCGACCTCAGTACAATATATGCCTCTATTCCGAATGACGACCTTTGTACAACTAAGGTCGCTATTCCGAATAACGACCTCAGTTTCAAAAATAATTGATTGTTATTTTTTCAAAGAGCATGAGCTCTCTAGATTTTACTAAGTTTTAGAATACAGTTCATTAAAGGTCGCTAATCCCATTAGCGACCTCATATATACTTCGGTCGCTAGTGGGAATAGCGACAGCAAAAAAAAAATTTCAAAATATTTTTAAATATAGGCCGCTATTCCCATTAACGACTTTGAAAGAGAAGATACCGCTAATAAGAATAGCGGTCGCTGCTGACGTGGCACTAAGCAATCCACGAGCGCTAATAGTTTCGAAACTAGCCCATAATGGCAAATATTTTTAAAAAATGGCCTACTACGACAAAAAACTCCGAAGGAGAAGGTGAGAAGATTAATAAATGTCCAAAATACCCCCACTCATACTTTTATTTAATCTGGTCCCTCCAATGCTCATCGTGATCGACCTCGGATCCGATGGCGCGCGAAAGAGTTCGCACGCACAAAGGTGAGAACCGTCTGCATTAGAACACCTCTCTATCTCTCTCTCTCTCTCTCTCTCTCTCTCTCTATATATATATATATATATATATATATATATATAGTAATGTGCACATGCAATGCACGTTTCAATTTAAAAAAAATTATAGTAAATAATAAGATGTAATATGGCCTCGAACCTGAGACCTCCCTTTACTTGTCCCATACTCTTTACAAATTACCCCTAATGGCACAAATTTCTATTTTATCAGTGACACTTTTGTAAATAATTATATCCTAAATAAATTTGAACTTTGAGGGTATTATGGTAACTAACAACAGTTGAGTAAATGAATGATTAATATAACTCATACTTAAAAATAAATGGTTGAGATTAGATGGTTGAATGAATGTCTACAAATTATAGGTTGTCTACAAATAACAACCTCAACTCTCTCATTATTATAATAACTAGTAATTTGCACGTGTAATGCACGTTCTAATTATTTATTATATATAGTAAATAATAAGACGATGTAATCTGGCCTCGAACCTGGGACCTCCCTTTACACATCACATATTCTTTACAAATTATCCTTAGCAGCACAAACTTTTATTTTATATGAGTGATACTTTTGTAAATAATTATGTCGTAAATAAATTTTAACTTTGAGGATATTATGATAACTAACAACAGTTGAGTAAAAGAATGGTTAATACAATTCCACTTAGAAATGAATGGCTGAGATTATATGGTTGAATGTCTACAAATGACAACCCCAACTCTCCCATTATAATCAAGACCCTGTTTGGTTCAAATGAGGGGAGGGGGGAAGGGGAGGGATTTTAATGGAGGGGGGAGGAGGGGGGAGGGGAGGGAAAGGGAAGGGAGGGATTTTAATCAAGACTCTGTTAGGTTCAAAGGAGGGGAGGAGAGGAAAAATAATTATCTTCTTGTTTGGTTCATAAGGGGAGGGAAGAGATTTTATAACAAAACTCAATCACAAAACATTTTATAACAAAACTCAATCACAAAAAAAATCAAGTGTCTCTAGTATTTGAATATCTGAGTTTGCTAATTTGCGACTAATTTGCTTGTTTGAGACTAATTAGCTTGTTGCTTGTTTTTTTCTTCTAAATTTTAAATTTAATTTTTTTAATTTAAAATGGAGTGATTACAAATTTTAATGGTGTGATTAAATGGATTTAGATCTAAAGGTAAATTTAGTCCAATCATTATACAAAAATTTGACTCAATTTATCTCTCCTCCAAATTCTCCAAATATTGAAGGGGAGCCAAAATTGACTCAGGAGGGATGCTGCACTCCTCCATTCCCCTCCCTCCCCTCCTAAAAAATGAACCAAATAAGAAATATTTAAAAAAATCCCTTCCCTCCCCCTCCCCTCCTCACCATTCCCCTCCATCCAAACAGACCCGGAGATTAGAGATATATCAGAGATATATATACTATAATTATTAAGGCCATTTGATAACCTGGTTAGGTAAAAATTCCTGAAGTTCTTTACCATAAGAATACAAATTGAATAATAGTGGACACTTAGCTTCAAAAGACAATCAGCAAAATCAGCAAACTCAAAGTGAATGTATGCTCAAAACCTTTATTAGGAGATAGAAGCCATATTTGCAGGTAAAATGTTGTATGTATTCTAAGAGCATCTGTAGTCGTTCTCTATATTTTCAAATTTAGAAAAATTTGACCAAAAAAAATGCTGCAGTCGTTGACTAAATAATAGTAAATACCCAAATTTTTAAGTTTTGGGGGAACAATATTTTTCTATATTTGAAAAGAGATAAAAATATCCCAAATATAACATCTGAAACATGATTTCTCGTCCCACAAATTATTTTTTTGATGTATCGGACAAAAATTGATTTTCCAAATTTCAAAATTTTTTTTAGATCCAGTCCAATATATATATACTAGTAATTTACACGTGCGATGCACATTTTTATAATTTCAAAAGTTAAAATTAAAAACTCTGACATATGGAGGATTTGAACTGGAAAACCCCTCTGTTGCCGCTAAATTTGGTGTGGGGGCAAACAGATGAATTTGTGGATCCTTAGGGAAACTGAATAGTAAACCTGTATACCTGTTCCGTCGGGCTTCGGTCGTCGATCCCGCCGTAGACCTGCAAAAAGTGCGAGACACCGGGGTTGTTCCCGGCGACGCACCCTCCGACGCTCAAGTCAGTAATCAGGAAGACTATGAAAGAGCGTAAAAACTGGTGAAAGATTGATTACCTCTTAATGGAGATGGATGGGGGGTATTTATAGGCATCTTAGAGAACAGATTAGGAATGTAATCCCCGTGGTCTGATAAGGAATATTCTCCTTGTAAACAGATTAGTAATGTAATCTGATAAGGTATATTCCCCGTAATCAGATAAGGAATTTAATCCCCAAATCCCAGTGAAAAGATAGACGTACATCAGGGCCGTTGATCATGATTAACCAGGGACCTTGATTTTATCTTGCTGGAACGGGTGTGCAGCGGGTTAAAACCTGCACCCTCTTGTGGGTGGATCCATTCGTGGGTTATTGGGTCCTTGGGGAGAAGATCCAATACCCATTTTGGACCCTCTTGTAGGCGAAATTACCGTTTTACCCCTAGGTCCCAAGATTTGTGCCCGATTTGGACGGTTCCGATTAACCCCTGTTTTTAGCCATATCACGAGCCCCCCACTCCTAAAGGCTAAGTTTGATCGGCCTTTGAGGAGTAGTTTAACTGTTTTAATGGCTAACGGAGTTGCATCAGAGTTCAAATGGAGGATTTTGAATCTTGAAGGGGTAGTGAGGTGATTTTCCAAGTGGATTGAGCTCCGAGTTGCTCATGAGCTCTGATGGTCATGTGGTATTCTTGCAGGGATATCCTTTTGTCCTTTGCGAAGCGTCAACTCGTCGTTCGGGGGTCTCATACATTTGTATCACGCCTTAGGCTCCCCCTAGGGCTCGCTGGCTAGGAGGCCGAGGTCCATATGCAGTTCGGCAAGCTTTTCCGGAGAGGAAAGCGAGTTCGGCATAGCTGCGAGCACTAGGAGTGAGTCTGGCGATCTGCCGGACTTGATTTTTACCCCGTAACAAGGTCGGTGTCACGAACGCTCGGCAGTGAGTGCTGAACTTGTTTTTTACCCCGTAACAAGGTCGGTGTCACGAACGCTCGGCAGTGAGTGCCGAACTTGATTTTTACCCCGTAACAAGGTCGGTGTCACGAACGCTCGGCAGTGAGTGCCGAACTTGTTTTTTACCCCGTAACAAGGTCGGTGTCACGAACGCTCGGCAGTGAGTGCCGAACTTGATTTTTACCCCGTAACAAGGTCGGTGTCACGAACGCTCGGCAGTGAGTGCCGAACTTGTTTTTTACCCCGTAACAAGGTCGGTGCCACGAACGCTCGGCAGTGAGTGCCGAACTTGATTTTTACCCCGTAACAGGGTCGGTGTCACGAACGCTCGGCAGTGAGTGCCGAACTTATTTTTTACCCCGTAACAAGGTCGGTGTCACGAACGCTCGGCAGTGAGTGCCGAACTTGATTTTTACCCCGTAACAAGGTCGGTGTCACGAACGCTCGGCAGTGAGTGCCGAACTTGTTTTTTACCCCGTAACAAGGTCGGTGTCACGAACGCTCGGCAGTGAGTGCCGAACTTCTAGACTTGTCGTTTTTAGGGGTTTGTTTTTTCTGTGTGCCATTTGAACCTCTGGTGGCTCTGACAGCTCTGACAGCTCTGACAATTCTGACAACTCTGACAACCCTGACAGATGGGACGTTCATTAATTGCAGTGACCTCTGGGCTTCCATCAGACGAGACGCGCATTAAATTCAACTCATGATTCGTTGTGGTTAGCGAGGCGACGATTGGGGTCGCTTCGTCGTTTGGTTTAAATGGGCCGGTCGTACGAGCCCATTAACCTCGTTTGGTGCGCCCCCCTCTATAAATCCCCCCCCCCTCTCATTTCTCATTTCTCCTCTCTTTTGCTCAGACGGTTTCTTGTGCTCAAGCGAGTTTTTCCGGTGTCGGCGTTTGGTTCAGGCGAAGTTTTCCGGCAGCTATATCTCTTAAGGTAATTTATCATCAACTATGTCTGTAGCTTCTGTCTCCGACGAAGTCTCTTGGTCCGAGCCCTCCCTTGAAGACGTCGAGGACTCGACTCCGACCCCGACCCCGACCAAAGGCAAGGTGTTTGGCAAGGATTCGATCGTTGTGGATCCGAAGAGGATGGGGGAGTTCGGACAGCTGCCAGGTCCGTTGACGGGGCTCCACAGAGTCAGGCAGCTCCCGGAGGATCAGGCCGAGCGAATTGTCCATGGGAGGGGGAGGTCCTTCGAGGAGAATGCCGCGAGGGAGACGACGGAGGCGGACGATGCGGCGTCGATCCTGCGCGAGGAGGATCTGGCAGTGATCCGGGATTCTTTTTTCATCCCGGAGGAGTACGAAATCATGTTGCCGGGCCCCGGAGTTAGGGCCAACTCGCCGCTGCCAGTGACCATGTGTTGCTGGCCGGTCGATGCCTTTATCGCCGGTGCTCGGCTACCTCTCCACGCGTTCGCAATTACCGTGGTGAGTTGGTTCGGGGTCAGCCCCATCCAACTTATGCCGAACGCGTGGTGAGTGATTAATGGTTTCGTTCTCCACTGCCAGGCCGCAGGGATCGAGCCGCAGTTGAACGTGCTTCGGACGCTATACCGGCTCCACCAAGGGAATAAGTCGGAGTACCGGTATTATTTGACTCCGAGGCACGACGGCAGACTCGTCATCTGCCCTGACTCTATTAAGCACTGGCGAGAGAAGTGGTTCGTCGTGCGGAGTCGAGAGGCCTGACCGATCTTCTCTGACTGGGTAGAAGGGGTGCCGAAGAAGGCGAAGGCGGTGCCGAAGCTCTCAGTAGAAGAAGAAGAGGCGGTCCGGATCCTCCTTGACCGGCCGAAGTACGATTGGAGGGAGCTGACGGAGGACGTCCTCTACAAGGGAGGGCTCTGCCGCGTAGATCCCAGTACGCGGCTCTCGTCAAGTTCTTTTATCCGTACTCATTGCCTTGTTGTTTTTTTATGTGCTAATCACTTTTTTACTTTTGATGCAGAATCCATGGACTACGACGCGGTCTTGGCGCTCAGGGCAGGGCTTGCGAGCAAGGCGCCGAAGAAGCGCGAGAGGGTAGCGTCCAAGTTGCCCCCGACCTCGAAGGCTCCGAGGATCACAGCCCCTGTCAGGGAGGTGGAGATCCTCGACGACCCGGTCGTCACCGTGGCGGGGACCTCGGCTCCCGCACCTGTGGGAGAGTTCCCCATTGCCGCCGCTCTCGCCATGCCGACACCGCCGCTGACCGTGGCAGGCGAGGAGCTCCTGACGGAGGAGCACAAGCGGATTCATATTCCGGACTGGCAAGTCCGGAAGCACGATGGGTTCCTCGGGAACTCCTTGGCGAGCATGCAGGCCGTCAAGCACCTCGCCACCCCGAAGGACCGAGCCGCTATGGAGGCGGGGAGAGAGGGAGATGACGTGATCGAGATCGCTCGTTCGGCGGTATCGGTAAGCTTCTCCTCATCTGTTGTATTTCTTGAATCACAAAAAAAAATTTCTAACTCTTTTAGGTCTTCTTTGCTGCAGTTCATCGTCCACTTCGGCCACCTCACCGAGAGGCTGACAGCTCTAGAGAAAGAGCTGAAGCAGGAGTCCGACCAAGCTCGGAACGAAAAAGCTCGAATGTCGAACGAGCTTGACAAGCTCCGTGTCGAGCACGAGGGCAGGTCGGCGAGGGTCCAGCACCTCGAGGCCGAGGTGAAGAGGCTGGAGGGCGAGCTCCTTCGGCAGAAGGAGGGGTCGGCCAAGCAGTTGGCCGAGGTCGAGGCGGCGCAGGCGGCAGCCGTGAAGGCGGCGGAGGACGCGACCTTGGAGAAGGCCCAAGGGTTCCTCGCGCAGAATATGGTGAAGGCCTTCGCTGCCGCCCTCACGCGGGTGTCGGAAGCGTACCCCGGGGTGGACGTCTCGAGGTGGCGGCTATTCTCCGGACACGTCGAGGGCTTCGACCCTGAGTCCGAAGGGGAAGAAGAGGAGGAGGGCGACGACGAAGCCGGCGCCGGGGCCGGGGCCGCTGATGAGGTCCCCAGCACCGCGATTACTCCGCTGGCGGCGGCGTCTCCTTCGGCGAAGTCAACTCCTACCCCACCTCGTCGCTCGGGGAAAGAGGTCGAGCCTTGAATCCGCCTTTTGTTTTCTTGTTTTTGTTTTTTTGTTTTTCTTTTCGAACTCTGTAATGCCTAATAGCGGACTGGCCACCGCTACTTTTTGACATGAATGAAAAGAAATTTTTTGCAAGTGTTGATGTTCGGAAGTTTTTGTCTTTTGCCCCCTCTTTCGCCGAACATTCCCTTCTTGTTTTTAGAAAATTTTTCCAAGTGTGGTGCTTCGGCAGTGTTCGACATTTTTGCTGATTACTTCGATCTCTTTGCAGCTTATGGTGATCGTGCAAGACGTCGAGCCTTCGCGCTCAGATGAGGAAGCTCGAGCCGAGGTCGGCCTAGGGGCGACGAGGCTGTGTCTGGCGAGGTGCCGAGAGAGACTCTACGAGGTCGAGCTCAGATTGCGCCGGGCTGAAAGCGAGAGGACCCATCTCCAGCTCGTCCTCGGCCGGCGAGATATCGAGATTCGTCGTTTGGAAAGCAGGATCGCCGAGCTTATCCCCGAAGGTGAATATTTGCCAACTGATTTCAGTAATGAGATTCGGGTTCAGTGCATCCGTCATAACTTGTCCAAAATAACAGCGGAGAGAGACGATTTGCTTTCCGAGATACAGCATCTGCAGTCCGTAGAGGCGAAGCTTCGGAGTGAGGGCGAGGGGCTGACGGCCGAGGTGGCCAAGTTGACGACCGAACGGGTACAGTTGACTGCCGAAGTCGAAGTGCTCAAGAGAGCGACGGTGGATAAAAGCATCGAGGTCACCCACCTTTGGCGCCTCATCGCCAGCCGATCTGGAGTGCCGGACTCCGCGATACCCCCACGTTTCGAAGTCGACGTCAAGGATGACTCGTTGCGGGATCGGATCTCGGAGTTGGAGGCAGAAGTGGCTCGTCTTAAGCCGCATTCAGGGACGATCAATGTTCGAAGCACGTCGTGCACTCGGGCTGAGAGTGAACAGGGTATTACCTTCTATGAGATGGTGACCCATCAGCGGATCGGCCAACCTAGTCCGGGGGACGCACAGAGCTCGGTGGCGATTTCGTCGAGCAGAGCGTCCGTCGGAGTAGCCACTAGAAGTGGTGCCGAGGATACGTCTCAATTCGCTGGCTTGGGGTCACGCTCCGGAGACAAGCGTCGTCATTCTCGAGTGTCTTTGAAGCGGAACGCTCCGGCTCCAAAAAAGCGCTAAAGTCGTTGACTCCGCAAGTTTTTGTGTATTTTTTTGTTTTTTGCTAAGTGTAATAAGTCGGCATTTGTAACTTTTTCTTTGACGAGTTGTAATCCTGCTGTGTTTGTCTCTGTACCGCATATGTTTCATCAATAAAAGTGTTGTTGCCGAACTTGTGTGTTTTATTCTTGCGACTGTTGTCTGCTGTGCCGAGGCTTCTAAAGTGGGAGCAGTTCCGAATAGCGAGCTACTTCTAGTACGCTTAGGAGCGTACTTGTGAAGTAGAATCAAGCCAGGTGTTGGACTCCGGAACCATTGTTAGGTTAGTTTAGGGTTGTGGGAGCATTTCCGTATGGCGAACTACCCCTAGCTCGCTTAGGAGCGAACTTGCGGAGTAGAGTCGAACCAAGTGTTGGACTCCGAACCATTCAACGGCTGTGGGAGCAGTTCCGAATGGCGAGCTACTTCTAGTACGCTTAGGAGCGTACTTGTGAAGTAGAATCGAGCCAAGTGTTGGACTCCGGAACCATTGTTAGATTAGTTTAGGGTTGTGGGAGCATTTCCGAATGGCGAACTACCCCTAGCTCGCTTAGGAGCAAACTTGCGGAGTAGGGTCGAACCAAGTGTTGGACTCCGAACCATTCAACGGCTGTGGGAGCAGTTCCGAATGACGAGCTACTTCTAGTACGCTTAGGAGCGTACTTGTGAAGTAGAATCGAGCCAAGTGTTGGACTCCGGAACCATTGTTAGATTAGTTTAGGGTTGTGGGAGCATTTCCGAATGGCGAACTACCCCTAGCCCGCTTAGGAGCGAACTTGCGGAGTAGAGTCGAACCAAGTGTTGGACTCCGAACCATTCAACGGCTGTGGGAGCAGTTCCGAATGGCGAGCTACTTCTAGTACGCTTAGGAGCGTACTTGTGAAGTAGAATCGAGCCAAGTGTTGGACTCCGGAACCATTGTTAGACTAAAGAGTTAAAAGCAGAGAGATGTAATAGCAGTGAAAATATGAAAAAACTTTATTTATTAATATCTAATGATCGGCTGCTTCTAAAGTTGCTAGCCATTATTACAATGAAAAAATAAAAGGAAAAATCACTACTAGTAAAAGGAAGGGAATGGTTCGACATCTCGAGTTACTTAGAGAAGCGTAGTTGCCTTCTCTTGGTATTTCAAAAGATGGTCGGCATTCCAAGTCCTGGGAATTTCTTTGCCTTCGAGATCTTCTAGCATGTACGCACCGGGGCGGATCACTTTTAAAATTTTGTATGGTCCCTCCCAATTCGGGGCCAGTTTGCTTTTCTGTCCGGGGAACGAGATGGCCAATTTTCGGAGGACTAGATCCCCTTCTTTGAGGTCCGTTGGGCGGACCCTTTTGTTGTATGCTAGCTCGATCCTCCTTCGGTAAGCTTGCTGGCGTATGGCAGCTCTCTCTCGGATTTCATCTATCAGATCTAGGCTTGCTCTGAGCTCTTTGGCATTCTGCCCTTCTTCAAAGGCCATCAAACGAGGAGAGGGTATCCCAACTTCTAGGGGAATGAGGGCCTCGGACCCATAGGTGAGATTAAACGGGCTCTCGCCTGTTGGGGTCCGCTTCATGGTACGGTAGTTCCATAGCACGTTGGGCAGTTGATCGACCCACAAGCCCTTGGTGCACTTGTCTAGTCTCTTCTTGATGCCTGAGAGGATCTGTCGGTTGGCATTCTTGGCCTGGCCATTCGACTGAGGATGGGAGACGGAGGAGAATCGGTATTGTATGGCGAGGTCCTCACATAAAGCTCGGAAGGCGGCCCCAGTGAACTGTGTTCCATTATCCGTGACTATGACTCGGGGAACGCCGAACCGGCAAATCACATTTTTCCAGAAAAATTGAACGACCCTATGCTCGGTGATTGTAGCCAGGGGCTCGGCTTCTATCCATTTAGAGAAATAGTCGACTGCCACGACTAGGAACTTTAGCTGTCCGGGGGCTGGTGGAAACGGCCCTAGTAAATCCATCCCCCACATAGCGAAGGGGATCGGACTTGATAGGGAGGCGAGCGGTGCTTGTGGAAGGCGTCGGATGTCGGCATACTTTTGACAGGAGCTGCATTGCCGAACGTGTCGTTCGGCGTCCCGTAGGAGAGCGGGCCAGTAATACCCGTAGTTCAACACTTTGCGCGCTAGAGCCCTGGACCCAGAATGAGCTCCGCCGATGCCCTCGTGGAGTTCTTGCAGGGCGTAGTCGGCTTGCCCGGGGGAAAGACACCTTAGGTAAGGCCGACCGTCCACCTGGGTGAAGGAGCGTTTATATAAGATGCCTTCGATTAAAGTAAAACGCTCGGCTCGGGTCCTGATTCTTCTTGCTTCCCTCGGATCCTCGGGGAGGAGTCCGTCCCTCAAGAATTCGACAATGGGTTTCATCCAGTTGTCTTCGAGGAGGACGGGCAATGTTTCGACGGAGTCGGGCGCTTCGTCCTCTATGCTTGGTTTCAGGAGGACTTCAATCAATACGGTCTGCTCCAGACCTTGAAGGGAAGAGGAGGCCAATTTGGATAGGGCATCAGCCTGAGCGTTTTCTTCTCGGAGGATCCTTTGGATGAGGGCCTCTTCAAACAGCGCCATGAGGCTCTTAACTTTAGCCAAGTATTTGATCATCCTATCATCACGTGCTTCATACTCGCCGAGGACCTGATTAACGACTAATTGGGAGTCGCTGAAGATCTGTAGCCGCTGAGCCCCTGCATTTCGGGCCATTCGTAGACCGGCTATTAGCGCCTCGTATTCGGCCTCGTTGTTCGAAGCTTTGAAATTTATACGGAGGGAGTATTGGAGGATGAAGTCATCTGGGCCTGCCAGAATGACTCCTACCCCGCTTCCTTCATTGCAAGAAGATCTGTCGACATAAATCGACCAGACCGGTGGTCCCTTCACTATCTGACTGGGCTCAGGGATGGTGGTCTCCACTATGAATTCGGCCAGTGCCTGTCCCTTGATCGCGGTCCGAGGCTGATAAGTTATATCGTGTTGGCTCAGCTCGATCGACCACTTCATAAGGCGGCCGGAAGCCTCGGGCTTGTGAAGAACTTGTTTCAGCGGCTGGTCGGTAAGAACGACCACCGAATGGGACTGAAAGTAGGGCTGAAGCTTTCTCGCTGCCATTACCAGGGCATAGGCTATTTTCTCAATCTTCGGGTACCGGAGCTCGGCGTCCCGAAGTACTTTGCTGACGTAGTAGATGGGCTTCTGGGCCCTTTCTTCTTCTCTGACTAAGACCGCACTAAGCGTCTGTTCGGAAGCTGCCAGGTAGAGGTAGAGTGGTTCGCCAGGTATAGGTTTGCTGAGAAGAGGTGGATTGACGAGGTATGCTTTAAGCTAGTCGAATGAGTCTTGTTGCTGCTGCCCCCACTCAAATCCTTTAGCCCCCCTGAGGGCTTTGAAGAACGGGAGGCACTTTTCCCCGGACTTCGACAGAAAGCGCCCTATGGCGGCTAGGCGACCAGTCAATCTTTGAACTTCCTTGACATTTCTAGGAGGGGCCATGTCCAATATGGCCTTGATCTTTTCCGGATTTGCTTCAATTCCTCGTTGGCTAACCATGAAGCCGAGGAACTTCCCTGATGAGACGCCGAACGCACACTTGTTCGGGTTGAGTCTCATATTGTGTTTTCTCAAAACATCAAATGCTTCTTGGAGGTCGGCCACGTGGTCAGTGCCTCGGATGCTTTTTACAAGCATGTCGTCAACGTAAACCTCCATGTTCCGGCCGATCTGGGCCTGGAAAACCTTGTTGACGAGGCGTTGGTATGTTGCACCTGCATTCTTGAGACCGAACAGCATGACCCTGTAACAATAAAGGCCCTGGTCGGTAACAAACGACGTCTTTGGGATGTCTGGAGGGAACATTCTTATCTGATTGTAACCCGAGAAGGCATTCATGAAGCTGAGGAGCTCATGTCCCGAGGTTGCGTCAATCAGAGTGTCAATGCTCGGCAGAGGGAAGGGGTCTTTGGGACAGGCCTTGTTGAGGTCGGTGAAATCAATGCAAATTCTCCACGTCCCATTGGCCTTTTTCACCATTACCACATTTGATAGCCATTCAGGATAGTTCACCTCCTGTATGAATCGGGCCTTCAACAGCTTGTTTACCTCCTCTTTGATAGCGAGCTGATGCTCGGGGGTGAACTTGAGCCTCTTTTGCTGAACCGGTTTGGACCCCGAATCGACGCTCAGGCGGTGGACCAAGAGTTCTTTGGAGATACCGGGCATATCTGCTGCTGATCATGCGAAAAGGTCTTGATTGGCTCGGATGCATTTCACAATACCTGAGTATAGGGCGGACGGGGGGGTCTTGCTAACAAAGAACTTGCGGGTCGGCTCTTGTTCCGAGAAGAGCACCTCCTCCAGTTCATCCACCGGCTCGGAGGTCGGTCTTGCAGTATCTTGAGGAATCTCCAGAGTCTCTAAGGAGAGGACGGGTCCAAGGGTTGAGGTCATGTAACACTTTCTAGCCATCTCTTGATTGCCCCTTACTTCCCCGACCCCGGACCGGGTGGGAAACTTCATCTTAAGATGGTATGCTGAGGGGACAGCTTCCAGAGCTGCGAGGCCAGGCCGACCCAAAATGACGTTGTAGGCGGCAGGAACATCCACCACCATGAAGTCCATTGGCTCTGTTCGGGTGGTAGGAGTTTGACCGGCAGTTACATCGAGGGTGATTACCCCTTCAATAGTTACCGGAACTCCCGTGAACCCATGGAGAGTGTAGCCGGCAGGCTTGAGTCTGTCTCTGGAGAGCTTTAGGCCTTTAAAAGCGGAGAGGAAGAGGATGTTGATGGAGCTGCCGTTGTCTACTAAGATCCTCTCCACTTTGAAATTCGCCATGTGGAGGCTAATGACGAGTGCGTCACAATGTGGGGTGCGAACTCCCTCGAGATCTTCGTTGGAGAACGTGACTGGCACTCTGAGGCCTTTGGGAGGAGGGGTGGTTCGGACCGAGTTGACTTCTCTTATAAAGGCTTTCCGAGAGGAGTTCGAGGAGCCCCCCATTGGGCCCCCGTGAATGAGGTGGAGGACTCGTTCTTCCTCGAAGTCTGGCGTCTCTTCTCTTTCCGGACGCTTGTTAGCCCCCCGAGGCGGGGGAGGAAGTTCGGCTCAGTCTTTTCTTACGAACCTAGTCAGCTGCCCTCTCTGGATAAGGGCTTCGATCTCGTTCTTCAGGGCACGACAATCGCTGGTGTCATGCCCATGGTCCCGGTGATAACGGCACCATTTCTCTTTATCTCTTCTTTTGGCGGGAGTGATCATCCTTGGAGCAGGGGGAATAATACCCTCCTTCTCGACCTCCATCAAAATGGTTGAGACGTCAGTGGTGAGGGGAGTGAACTTTTCGAACCTGGGGGGAGCTCGGCGCTGGCCGGCATTATCCTTCTGGAGCTTCTTGGCTCCTTCTTCTTCCGTTCCTCCCTTCCTCTTGAACCCGGAGGCAGACCCCTCCCAGTTGGGTTGTTGCTCGGCCTCTTCGGCCCGGATATACTTTTCAGTGCGAAGGAGGAGGTCGGAAAAGTCCTGTGGTGGTTTCTTGGCGAAGGAGGAGCGGAGGTTGGAATTGAGGACATTAGATTGAAATGCTACCGTAGCGACCGACTGGTTGAGGGATGCTATGGATCTGGCTTCGGCCGTGAACCTCTTCACGTAGTCCCTCAATTTTTCTCCCTTCTTCTGACAGAGGTGCAATAATGAGATGCTGGTCTTCTCAGCTCTACGACTGCTCACGAAATGTGTGACGAAGAGGGTTTCGAACTGCTCGAAGGAGAAGATTGAGGAAGGAGCGAGGCGAGAGTACCACTCTCGAGCTGGTCCTTTGAGAGTTGCGGGGAAGGTTTTGCAGAGGAGGGCGTCGGAAGCTTGGTGGAGGAGCATCAGAGTCTTAAAGCTTTCGATGTGATCAACTGGATCGGTTTCCCCGGTGTAAGTTTCGAATTGGGGAGGTTTGAAGCCAAAAGGGACTGGTGCATCCACTATGGTCCGGGAGAAAGGGGGTCGGCTAGGAGTAAGGTCCTCCCCCTAAGCTCCTCTTCTCGGTCTATCTGGCCCAGGCGCCTCTCTACTTCATGAAGACGACGGTACATGGTGTCATCCCTCCGACGGTAATCAGCCGAGCCCCTAGACTCGTCTTCGTATGAGGGAGAGCGGGGGCTGCGGCGATGGTAACTTCGGGAGTGACGAGGACTTGGGGTACGCCGGGAGTTGCTAGGAGCAGGACGAGGAGATGGGGACCGTCGGCGTGGGCTTCGGACCGGAGGAGGGGACGGGGCCTTCGGCTCATTAGGGTTTTGACGGAGGTTGAGAGCCTGCAGGACGGTCGCTTGGAACTGCTGGAACTCGGCACGGGTGATTGGTGCCTCATTGTTCCTGGGCTGTTGCCGACCTGCGGGGGAGTGCCTCCTTCGGTAATGATCGGGGGACTCTTTCCTCCCTCTGCGGGCGGGGGACCTGTAATTCCGGCGGCGCGGAGACCGATCGCCCGGATGGTGTTGGCGGGAGGTTCCCTCTCGGGCCTGCTTTTCATCCAGATGGCGGCGGAGGTCATCATCTTTCTGGCGGTTGAGGGCGGTATTGTGGCGGCCAGAGGCTCGGGGATGATGGGAGGCCATAGAGTCCGTAGAGGCGTTGTGGGTGGAGAGGTGCTCTTGGTGAAGGGGCTGTTTCTGAGGGTTAGGACCCTTTGGAGGCTGCTGATTAGGAGGGGGGAGGTCCTGGTGAACCGAGTCTTCCGCTGTAGGGGGGGAGCTGCCCTTGTTGTTAAGCAGGATTATTGGGAACTTCTTGCTGCTGATCAGGGTTGGGTCCTCGGTTGGACCCCCTTGACCTGACTTTCCGAGGTGGCATGGCTGGAGAAGACCTGTTTTCGGGGAAGAGGAGAGGTTTCTATTCGTTAGTTTCCTACAGACGGTGCCAATCTGTTGCCGCTAAATTTGGTGTGGGGGCAAACAGATGAATTTGTGGATCCTTAGGGAAACTGAATAGTAAACCTGTATACCTGTTCCGTCGGGCTTCGGTCGTCGATCCCGCCGTAGAACTGCAAAAAGTGCGAGACACCGGGGTTGTTCCCGGCGACACACCCTCCGACGCTCAAGTCAGTAATCAGGAAGACTATGAAAGAGCGTAAAAACTGGTGAAAGATTGATTACCTCTTAATGGAGATGGATGGGGGGTATTTATAGGCGTCTTAGAGAACAGATTAGGAATGTAATTCCCGTGGTCTGATAAGGAATATTCTCCTTGTAAACAGATTAGTAATGTAATCTGATAAGGTATATTCCCCGTAATCAGATAAGGAATTTAATCCCCAAATCCCAGTGAAAAGATAGACGTACATCAGGGCCGTTGATCATGATTAACCAGGGACCTTGATTTTATCTTGCTGGAACGGGTGTGCAGCGGGTTAAAACCTGCACCCTCTTGTGGGTGGATCCATTCGTGGGTTATTGGGTCCTTGGGGAGAAGATCCAATACCCATTTTGGACCCTCTTGTAGGCGAAATTACCGTTTAACCCCTAGGTCCCAAGATTCGTGCCCGATTTGGACGGTTCCGATTTGGACGGTTCCGATGTAATCTGGCCTCGAACCTGGGACCTCCCTTTACACATCACATATTCTTTACAAATTATCCCTAGCAGCACAAACTTTTATTTTATATGAGTGACACTTTTATAAATAATTATGTCGTAAATAAATTTTAACTTTGAGGATATTATGATAACTAACAACAGTTGAGTAAAAGAATGGTTAATACAATTCCACTTAAAAATGAATGGCTGAGATTATATGGTTGAATGTCTACAAATTACATGTTGTCTACAAATGACAACCCCAACTCTCCCATTATAATCAAGACCCTGTTTGGTTCAAATGAGGGGAGGGGAGGGGAGGGGAGGGGAGGGATTTTAATGGAGGGGGGAGGAGGGGGGAGGGGAGGGAAAGGGAAGGGAGGGATTTTAATCAAGACTCTGTTAGGTTCAAAGGAGGGGAGGAGAGGAAAAATAATTATCTTCTTGTTTGGTTCATAAGGGGAGGGAAGAGATTTTATAATAAAATTATTTTTATACCCTTTTACATTTTATAACAAAACGCAATCACAAAAAAAATCAAGTGTCTCTAGTATTTGAATATCTGAGTTTGCTAATTTGCAACTAATTTGCTTGTTTGAGACTAATTTGCTTGTTGCTTGTTTTTTTCTTCTAAATTTTAAATTTAATTTTTTTAATTTAAAATGGAGTGATTACAAATTTTAATGGTGTGATTAAATGGATTTAGATCTAAAGGTAAATTTAGTCCAATCATTATACAAAAATTTGACTCAATTTATCTCTCCTCCAAATTCCCCAAATATTGAAGGGGAGCCAAAATTGACTCAGGAGGGATGCTGCACTCCTCCATTCCCCTCCCTCCCCTCCTAAAAAATGAACCAAATAAGAAATATTTAAAAAAATCCCTTCCCTCCCCCTCCCCTCCTCACCATTCCCCTCCAACCAAACAGACCCGGAGATTAGAGATATATCAGAGATATATATACTATAATTATTAAGGCCATTTGATAACCTGGTTAGGTAAAAATTCCTGAAGTTCTTTACCATAAGAATACAAATTGAATAATAGTGGACACTTAGCTTCAAAAGACAATCAGCAAAATCAGCAAACTCAAAGTGAATGTATGCTCAAAACCTTTATTAGGAGATAGAAGCCATATTTGCAGGTAAAATGTTGTATGTATTCTAAGAGCATCTGTAGTCGTTCTCTATATTTTCAAATTTAGAAAAATTTGACCCAAAAAAATGCTGCAGTCGTTGACTAAATAATAGTAAATACCCAAATTTTTAAGTTTTGGGGGAACAATATTTTTCTATATTTGAAAATAGATAAAAATATCCCAAATATAACATCTGAAACGTGATTTCTCGTCCCACAAATTATTTTTTTGATGTATCGGACAAAAATTGATTTTCCAAATTTTAAATTTTTTTTTTGGATCCAGTCCAATATATATATACTAGTAATTTACACGTGCGATGCACATTTTAATAATTTCAAAAGTTAAAATTAAAAACTCTGACGTATGGAGGATTTGAACTGGAAACCCCCTCTATATTAGTTATGTACGTGCGTTGCACATGTTCGGAGAATGACACAATGACAAATGACACTAAGACCTTCTTCCATTATAATATTAGAGATATATTGAATAAGAAAAAAAAATAGTTTATATGTGAATGTTTTAATTTGGGCTACACGTGCGGTGCACATTTATATTTGTTGGATATAGTTTGGACGTGTATTATACGTGTTTATATAGTTACAAAGTTAGGATTTGTTTGTTACAAACTCCAACTCTCCCATTAAAATAGTAGAGATAGGAAAATCTTCCATTGTGCACCAACCCTCCGTGTGCACTCGGCCTTCTCGCCTTCGTATCGATGATCCGAACAGTTCACATTGATCTACACATCTAAATTAGTCTAAATATGTAAAATCAAATCATTTGAAATTCATTTGCCCATCCATCATGTGACTATAAAAAACAATGATTTTCAGCCATACAATTTTGTTACACTTGTATGGATAGGCAAATGAATTTCAAATGATTTGATTTTACATATTTAGACTAATTTAGATATGTAAATCAATGTGAATGGTTCGTATTATCCATACGAAGGTGGGAAGGCTGAGTGCTCTCGTCGTGTGCACCATAGGTGGTGCACAACGGAAGACTTCCATATATATATATATATATATATATATATATATATATATATATATATATATATATATATATATATATATGTAAACTAATCTTCCATTGTGCACCACCCCTCTGTGTGCACTCGGCCTTCCCGCCTTCGTATCGACGATCCGAACCGTTCACATTGATCTATACATCTCAATTTTTTTTCCAAAATTTCCCCCACGTGCATAGCACGTGTATGCACGTGTAAAATACTAGTATATATATCTATATAATAAAACACAAAGAAAGCTATCAAGTGGCTCACCTTCAATCCCCCAAAATTAAAGGCCTAGATTTAACCTCACAAAACACATTTTTCCTCCAAAATTTCAAACCCCAAAACCAAATATTTTCTCCCAAAACCAAATATTTTTCCCCAAAACTAAAAAACCCATTACTTTATTACCATCTCTCTATTCTCTCTTTACTTTTTCATATTTCTCTCTCTCTCTCTCTCTCCCATTCTTTCTTTATTTACTTAGAAATTTAGATTTTAAGTATTCAGGTTTGTAAATTTTTAGATTTTTTAATGTTTTTTTGTTGCACATGTTATATTGAAAAATAGCAAATATCTCTTTAACAGTTAAATTTCCTCATTTTCCACACTCAAAGTTCTAAGAAGTTCGATTTTACACCCCCATTTATAATTATTTTTCAACATATACTAATGGAAACTTGGACTTTTATTTACAACTAATTATTGTCATACAATTCAAATTTGAGCTACATAATTGTTGTTTTATTATTTACAGGGCTTTTCGTGTTTTGTATCGTTCCGAAGACGTGCCGTAGGCACGTGCCGACGAGCAAATCTAGTGTGTGTGTGTATATATATATATGGGGAAATCTTCCGTTTTGCACCACCTATGGTGCACACGGCGTGTGCACTCGGCCTTCCCGCCTTCGTATCGACGATCCGAACCGTTCACATTGATCTACACACCTAAATTAGTCTAAATATGTAAAATCGAATCGTTTGAAATTCATTTGCCCATCCATTGAAGTGTTACAAAATTGTATGGCTGAAAATCATTGTTTTTTATAGTCACATGATGGATTGGCAAATGAATTTCAAATGATTTGATTTTACTTATTTAGACTAATTAAGGGAAAAAAAAGAAAAAAATGAATTACATTACATTGTAGACCCATCAGACATCACCCCTTTCCTATTATATATATGAAGATAGATAGAAGAGATGTAGAGATATATTTAAACGTGCGTTGCACGGGTTGGGATATGGACAAATTACACTAAGGCCTTCTCCCATTATAGTATTAGAGATACATATATATATACACATACTCACAATTACTTTTTTCCAATTGTAGAAAAAATAATCTAGAAAATTAAGCCCATAATAATTATTATGCAAACATATTAGAACTTAATTAAGATTTAAGATTTAAATAAATTCTTAATTTTTTTAAAAAGCTCTCGAACGGGATTTGATCACCCATCCGTAATTTTTTTTCAACTTCTTAATCGGACGGAATTTAATCTCTCATCCAATGCTTTTTAAATCTTTTAAAAAAAAACAACGCAACAGAAAACCATATGTCGTTGGAGACTTTCTAAATTTAAAAAAAAGCCAAATTTTCGCTTCAAACGACAACAACTATAACTCGATTTTCCTATTTCTATATGCTAATCAAACGGCTACAGATGCGGAAGTAGTAAAAAAAGTGAGAATGTCCAGAGCTCCACACCCTCATCTTCCACACACCGCTCCTTCGCACCACCACTCAACCCACAACTAGAAGAACCCTCGAGCATACACCGAGCAGATGGCGAAGCGCGATAGGGAAGATGGCGAAGTTCTCCGTCCAAGCAAGAGACTAGGGGAACTGGAGAGAAGGCGTCTCAGTGAGCACCGTCGAACTAGAGAGAGGTCTCCAGAGTGTCATAGAAGGCGAGAGGAAGAGCACAGAGAGAGAGGCGAAAACGCTTGGATGTCGCCGGGAGGTCGACAGGGGTATTAGGGCGTCAAGTACAAAGCCTCTGACTGCATAGCACAGACCTGGAGGAGAGAGATGTATATTGGAGGCGTAGATCCTACGCTGAAGCTACCAGAGGCAAGCTCCAACCAGTCGTAGACCATAGAGATCATATCTGCTCCCCTTCTCCGCCGTTAGCTCCACGCCACATTAAAGAAGACGAAGCAGGAGAGTGGGTACTCGTCAAACCACGGAAGAGCCGCAAACCCACCTCGACTAAAAGCTCCTCAGCTAACTCAAAGATCGGGGTTAAGCAAAATTGCCAAAAGTGTGTGAGACCGGGGCATTCGATTAGTAAGTGTAAATTCGATTGGTTTTGTTACGCATGTAGGTGATCCGGCCATATCTCATCGGCGTGCCCTAAGCGTTTAAAAGCTGTGACGTCGGATCCTAAGCCATCTAAGAGTGTCGCCGCTACGGGGTCGGAGGGCAGCACGACACAAGAAAGCATAGCAGGAGATAGGAGGGTTATCCATGCGTCCATCACTCCTACGCCATTAATAGCCGATTTCGAGTGTCGATACAACGGAGGCATCGTCATTAAAGCACAAACTGGGAACCCTACTTCTTCCAACATCTTTGAGCTCCTTCGTGCAGCTCTCGTGACAACGCCGCATCCCACTTGGATTATCCAAGAAATCGCCGTTAATATTTTCTACGCTCATTGCAACGATCCAGCACTGGTGAAGGAGACGATCAGGGTCAAAGGCTTAGAAGGGAAAGATTCGCGCGGTTTAGAGTTCTTCGTCACCTTTCAAGAGCTGGTCGAGGGAACATGGCGCGTTGACGGCCGATAGCTTCTCTCCGGTTTGGATCCGACTATACAACTTGCCGTTTCATTGCTGGGTTCGTTCAGTCCTTCCAGAACATTATTAGAAGCATTGGGTTGCTAATATAGATGGATAGGCAGACATTGACGCACTCCGCTCACAAGTTCGCGAGAATTCGAGTGGGGGTCGCGAGTAAGGCAGAAATCCCGTCCAAAATTATTGCTGAGTTCGATAGCTCTCTGTACGAGGTGAAGGTGATCGTAGAGGTGCAAAAAAATGTTTCTTTCCGCGGCTTGGCAATGGCAGAACGTGGGTCTCTAGCTGACGGTGGAGATGCATGGCGCGAGGAAGAAGATGAAGGAGCACCGTCGGATGAAAAAATTCAAACCAAGTTCCCACAGCAGATGCATTAATGGGCCCCATGAGAGTATAGCAGCACTACAAACCTAAGACTTTGCTACCTGTGTAGGACCCACCTGGACAAGGAGTGTCTAAGAAGTGGAAACGTGTGAGCTCAGGGGCATTTAATGACGATGTAACCCCATGCGGCGATGGGATGGATGGACAAAAGGCAGCTGTTAGAGTCGGTATCCTTAAAAAGAGGGAAGTGCAATGTGAGGTGACTAAGTCATTGGGACTAGCAAATGAAGAGTGGATGAATTTCTCAAGCGCAGATATCGAAGCTACTGTTAAAGCAGCACTGTCTACTCTTATCGAAAGCAAGAAGCCAGTTGGAAGTGGGCCCACTGCTTTGAGAGGTGGCTTTAACAGGGCCCCTACGAACCAGGCTTCCAAGGAGTGTGACATGGGCCCATCCATCAAACAGACAAGCCCGGTTAAGTCTATTCTTCCACCAAAGCATTCCTTTAACATGGAGTTAGACTCGGAGGATGGCATTATAGGAGCACTCGACGGAGTTAGGGAAGATAATCTGATCTTCGTTACGGAAACAGAGGGCGAGGATAAAGATACTCGAGGCAGTGTGGGGAGTTCAATTTCCAAGAAGATTACAGAATACAAAAGGAAAGGGAAAAGACAAGTGGACAGAGGAGGAGCACAAGAGCAGATTCAAGAAGATCTTGCGACTAGATGGAGCAAAGGAAAGGAAGTAGACACGTCAGGGGAAGGTACATCGAATCCTAATTTTTCAATTCTCAATTCATTAAATGATGATTCGCTCATTTACTTTGCCATTCTGTACCGTCTAGCCATGGGTTCCACTAGGACAGAACAGTTAGTTAACGTAGCTGTCATTAGAGAGGATTATAGAGTTGCAACTACTTAATACCAACGACGTCAGTCTCTTTTGGGAGGGGGGTAGAGTCATCTAGTTGTTAATGGTATACATTTTTTGGAATGTAAGGGGGATGCGATAAAAATTTTAAAAAAAAGCGCTAGGATTCACTTTAAACAAAATTCGTCCTAGTATTATAGGTTGCTTTCTATCAGTCCCAAGCGCCCCAGCTTCCACGGTCCGCTTACCGAGGAAGAGATGCGGGAGGGCCCGGGGCCAGAGCAAGTTGGGTTGTTTCCAAGAGACTAGACTAAACTCGCCTGTCTTAGAGGACCTCACGTCTATTAGAGGGTTACTGGATTTTGACTTGAGATTTAAGCCGGCGGTTGGCTTATCGGGGGGGATCGCGGTCGAGGCCAACAAAAGATTTTTTGAGATCATCGACGATTTCATAGGTGCATTCACGGTGTCGATTAGAATTAGGCGGAGAAGCGACAATTGGGTGCAAACAGTATCCTCGGTGTACGGTCCTTTCGATTCCAGACAGCGCAAAGACCTTTGGAAGGAAATGAGACTCATCAGAGACAAATGGGACGGTCCATGGATGATCGGAGGAGATTTTAACATCACTAGATTCCAAGATGAGCACATGGGTAGAGGACACAGTCGAAATGAGCAAGATTCTTTCAACAAGGCAATTGACGATCTGGAGATGATGGAATTAGAAATGTCAGACAGAAAATTCACTTGGTCGAATATGCAACGCAACCCGATCTAGGCAAAGCTGGATAGAGTCCTAGTCTCCAACGAGTGGGAGGACGTTTACCCATTAGCAAAGGTTAAATCTGCACTGCGCTACACGTCCGACCACCTACCCCTGGTTATAGATTCTGCTCACGAGGGACAGGAGAAACGGTCCATCTTTAGATTTGAGAAAGCTTGGACGGTGTGTGACGAGACAAGACAAGTGATAGCCGACTCGTGGACCGCTACAACCAATGAGACTTCGGCAGTAGGCAAATGGGTGGAGAAAACGAGACGACTGCGCGGGAGATTGAAAGGGTGGGCCAGAGCTAAAATGGTCGAGATCAATCGCAGAAGAGAGATGTTAGGTATCAGACACGCTGCTTTGGAGAGTAGCCAAGAAGAGAGAGTACTGCTTGGAGTCAGAAAAAGACGAAATAGCTAACATTAGACTAGAGATTCAGCAAATCTGTAATATGGAAGAGATGTATTGGAAGCAGAGATCAAGAATTCAATGGTTAAGCGAAGGGGATGCAAACACGAAATTCTTCCACAAAGTAGCAAACGGAAGAAGAAGACAAAACCACATCACAGGGTTATTAGTGAACGGAAGCTGGTCAGAGAGTGAAAGGCTAATCAGAGAGCATCTTGATGAGAAATTTCACCAATTGCTAGGTAACCAAGCTAACGCAAGATGCACACTTCAATCGGAGATGTGGAGGTCCTCTAGACTAGACGGATCAGAAGGTATCGAGACTTGCTTTTCAGAAACGGAGGTCTATGAAGCAATCAAGAACCTGGGCCAGGAAAAAGCCTCGGGACCGGACAGATTTCCGATCTTTTTCTACAAAGTTTACTGGAACATTATTAAAGACGACCTGATGAGCATATTTTGCGAACTATTTGAAGGAGTAGCAAGATTGGACAGGATTAACTACACGTCAATCATACTGGTCCCGAAGAAACGACAAGTTGCCTCCTACGAAGACTTCAGACCAATTAGCCTGCTGAACGGATCCTTTAAAATTAACACCAAAGTTTTGTCCCAAAGACTGGCTCCTCATCTTCAAGACATTGTCTCCCCGTCGCAAAGCGGATTCATTCGAGGGAGGGATATTATAGACAGCATTGCATCAGCACATGAAATTGTGTTCAGAGGATACAGAGCTAAAGCGGATGGATTTCTTCTCAAGTTAGATTTTCAGAAGGCCTACGATTCTGTAAACTGGGATTGCCTGGACGAAGCACTAGAACTCAAAGGATTTGGAGAGAAATGAAGAAAGTGGATGAAAATGTGTGTACAGGGAGGAAAATCATCCATCCAAGTGAACGGTTGGCAAAGAAAAGAAATTAGATGTAAGAGAGGGATTAGGCAAGGGGATCCACTATCCTCACTGCTTTTCGCTATCGTCGTGGACGGGTTAGCGGAAATGATAAAGAGGGCCCAAGACTCAAACATTATTGAAGGAATCAAAATCAACGGAATTGCACAGCCAATGACGATCTTACAATACGCAGACGATACACTTCTATTCGGGAAGGCTGAAAAGAACGAAGTTATAGCTATTAAGGCAGCGCTAGCCAGCTTTCAAGGGTGGTCGGGTCTGAAGGTCAATCTAGATAAGACAAGCATCGTTCCCATTAGCGACCAACTATCCACGCCGATCTCGGAGATCTCGGACTTATTAGGGTGCGGAATAGGGAAATTCCCAATCAAATACCTGGGTGCGCCCATCAGGCCAAGGACATTTCTAAAGGAAGACTGGACTTTCTTGATCGAAAAGATTGCCAAGAAACTTGCAGGATGGAAGAACAGATTCCTTTCCCTAGGTGGGAGAATAGTGTTGTTAAACTCGGTTCTTAGTGCAATTCCGCAGTATATTATGTCAATCTACGAACTTCCGAAATGGGTCGTTCATAAGATTGATAAATTGAGAAGAAGATTTTTGTGGAAAGATACGGGCGAGGGTAACAAAGGAATGCACCTGGTTAATTGGGGAAGAGTGTGCAAGAAAAAGGAATATGGAGGTCTAGGAATCTTGAACCTCCAAGACATGAATAGAGCTCTGCTAAGCAAGTGGTGGTGGAAGTTGGCTCAGAAGCGTAACGACTGGTGGAGCTACTCGTTCGATCTATTCCGTAGAAGAAGAAAATTTAGGTTTGGAGGAAAAAGTGTCTCCGCCAAAGTCTCACTCATGTGGAAAGGAATCACGAAGCAAGGCGACATATTCCACACCAACACTACTAGCAAAGTAGGGAACGGAAAAGGAACTAGATTCTGGAAAGATAAGTGGTGTGGTAACACGACCTTACAAAACAAATTCCCAAGAGCAGCAGACGCGGTCTTAGATTTAAACAGTACGGTGGCAGCAGTTCGGAAAAGAGGTCAACTGAGATTTCTTGTGTCTGGTAGTATAACCCTGTAGAATAGCGCCCAATTCGAAGAAATGAACAGACTTATCCAAGAAGAGGGCAGTCAACATAACAACAGCGAAGACGTCAGATGTTGGAATAGGGACGACTCTAAAGACTTCTCAGTTTCATCGATGTACAATTGGCTCAATGATGGAGGACTAAAATGTAAAGAGGAAAGCATCATTTGGGGGGCTAAGGTACCCCTGAAGGTCAAAGTCTTCTGCTGGTTAGCACATAACAATGCGATTCTTTCCAAAGTTAACCTTAGGAAGAGAAACATGCAAATAAACGTCACATGCGGGGTATGTCTTTCAAAGGAAGAGGATGTCAACCACATTCTTTTCTGTTGCACTAGGGCTGTACTAACTTGGGAGGTAGTATGTAGGGAATTTGGATGCGTTCGACGCCCGAATTCGACCTCGGACATATGGGGAACTTTAAGAGAGGAGAACATTAGATTAATCAACAAAAACACTTGGGACATAGCTACCACGGCGTCTTTGTGAAACCTATGGCTAGATTGCAATGATTTTATTTTCCGCAATACTTCTCATAGATTTTAAAATTCAATGCATAAAATTTTTATGTTTATTCACGACTGGACAGGGGCTGAGGAAGCAAGGAAGAAGATGAAGAACAATAAAGGAGAATAGTCTAAGAAAGCAACGACGAGGTGATCGGGCTTCACCTTAACAGGAGGACTCGTTGATAGATGTTGTGGCCAATATGGCAGGCCAAGAAGCGCAGAGTATCGTGAGGCTACTGGAGTATGCGGGCCTACTCATAGAAGCGAAGACTTAGATGTTTCTTTCGTTTTCTTTTGTTTCCTGTTGTTGTTGTTCTCTTGTTTGTAGATGTTTTGACAATCTTGACGCGAGTCACGTCTACTTTTGTCACTGTCCTTTATTTGTACTACTCTGTTTCGTTAACAAATCATTAATGAAACGATGGCAGGACCATCTTTATTCTAAGAAAAAAACAGCTACAAATGCTCTAAGAAGGCAAGTACATCTAGATTTGTTTGGACTGCATCACCACACCATAATTAAATCTAAATCTTTAAGCAGATAAAAGACAATCGAGTATATACAAGACACCAGGAGCACTGGAGGGTTATCACTTATCGGGGTTGGGAAAACTGCAGCACCAGCTCATCATGACTGGTTGAGAAGAATGATTTAAGAGATTTAACACAACTTCGTCAACAAGATACAATTCTCTAACAACTAGGGGGGAATAGTGTATAACTTACACTTGTTCATACTTTTAGCAAGTCCTCGACAAGCAACGGATGAGCAATTGATGTCAAAATCATTACGTTGCTCACTACTGTTGGCACATCACATAATTCAATTACAAAATTTCTTTTTTCACATCCTATCAAATTAAAATAAAGTTATGTTACAGATAACAAAGAAATTATTCATTATCAACAACTCATCACAAAAAAGGTGGATCCTCACTCAATACATATGATGTGTACAAGTGGATTCAATGTTGGCTAACCAGGCTTTCTGTCAAGTGGAGAAGGCAATACCTTGAAGTCCTAGTTCAAGAGCAACCAGTCTAAGCAGCTCTAGTACGAGCTCCCTTACCCTAGATTCCCTGCCAAATATCACGGCATATCAATGACCAAGGCTCATCTAAACATAAGTGAAGAACAAATATAAAAGTTCAAACAAGTGATTGTTAATAACCAGTAAATTTATAGATTTTCTCTGTAGGTGTATATTGAACATTATTTACCAAAGTGATGAGAAGCGACGCCATGGGAGTACCAAGACAAGCTTCATGTTTAGTTCTCAGTTAATTGAATGTTTGTGCGTAGTAATGTCGGCGGTACAAAGTATATTATCTTGGCTTGGGCATTACTAATGAGGATGGTTCGGAAGTGTGAGTCTATTCAAATACCAATGCTTTGTTCATCTTTGCCTCTTAATTAACTGATTGGTTAATTGATTAGTTGTGCGTGCTAACAAACAAGGTACAAAGTCTTAATCTTTCAAAAAAGAATAAAAAGGTAAAAAATATTAGATTTCCAAATGTTCAAAGTTTTATTCATTGCTTCATCAGCCTCAACTGAAAAGTTGGACCGGTGCAATTTAGTGGTAAGTATGTAAATTCAATAGCTGTCATACAGCTACACGTCCACGTGAACCCATCCAATTGGAGTTATTGTCACCAACTTTCTTGACATGAACAATGCAAGTGTTATATGGGGGACCATAGCCGCTCAGAGTTATGACTGTACATTTATATCAAGAAGGAAACTACTTACACTTAACTGGGACAATTGGAAAAACTATTGGGTCTCTGCCTGGTAGCAGTTGATCTGATACATTTAAACCTTGTAGGTTACTCCATCTTAAGGAATTTCGTTTACCTTTAACGAGATACCAAAATTAAATCTGGATTCAAAGACCATGGATGCTGGATGTCAGTTGACAAAGTCGAATAAGGAAAAAGGGTTCATGCATTCCACCCAAAAGCGGGATAGAGAGCTATGTTGTTGTTGTTGTAGTAGTAGTTTTTCTTCTAATTGACCATAGTACATAGTTGTAGGTCAGCAACACAGGCACCAAACTACTTCAAAACAAAGGGGCATTACTACTTACCATATACTAATATTAACTATATAAAAGTCGAGAAAATGCTAAGGTTGCTAACTATGTCATAGGAATGAGGCCTACGGATATGCCTACATTTGAAGGTTCTACATACTCTCTAAACACCAGATTAACAGAGGTGACTCAGTCAGGATGCAAATAACAACAGTAACCGCACCAGGTTATGCCTCCAAACTATAATTTGGTAGCGGTTACCATGGTTTTAAAGATTGGCCAATCCAGATAGTTTTTCGAAGGGCCGGTCCGATACAACCTCTAAATCTCTAGATCGGCAAGATAGCTCGGGGTTATGCCGAGTTAGCAATTGGATCGGATGGATCGGCCTCATCCCAATCAGAAACCACTTAATACTACAATTAAAAAATTTCAATATTTAAATTTTTTATTCATGTGGATTCTCCTATCCAAATAATAAAGATGTCATTGTGTAATGAACATCATTTCATATCTATCTTATATTTTGTTTTTCTCCTTCTATAAAATTTATATTATTTGGTCCACCTATTTCTATTGTTCTAGTTTTACCCTACATTAATAATTCTCTGAAGGCTGCCACCCTAGCTAACTTAGCTAGGAGACATCCCAAAACTCATATCTCGGCCATTAAAAATGAAAATTCAAATCGGTAGACCCCATATTAATTATTCCAGATCCAGACTAACGGGCTTGCCATTATTCCAAAAGTACCTCTTAACGTTCTTAAACACTCCTAGATGGGAGAAAATCTCTAGAAAGAGATGAGAGATTGATTCCCAATATCTTACAGTTTACCTTAAACTCCAGACAAAGCGAAGAGCCAAACATAATATGAGAAAAGGGAGCCTCACACTCGTAGGTGATGATTTCCTCCTATAAAGTGATTGTAATTACTTGGTGGAACACTCTATGGAGGATCCGCTCCGTGCACCTTGATTTATATGTCATAATATGTGTACTTATAAAATGTCAAGTGGTTTGAATATCATTTATCCATGCTTTAAGTGGTTGCAAAATGAACAATTTTCCAATAATATAACTAATTGGGATCGTGTGATGCATGGCTAAGAATACTCCAAGATGCTCGAATTTGTGTACACAGACGTCTTATGACACAAAAAACATGACGAAGGGTTCCAATCGTCCATATGGTGTTCCACCAAGTGCGTATAACTACTCTATATGAGGGAGTTTTCCCCATACAAGTATGAGACTCCCTTCCCCTTATAATATAATATAAATCTAATACTGAACTACTAACCAATACTTTAGCTACAATTCCAAAATGATTTAGCAGATTCCATAGGAAAATTAGACTTTAGCTACCGTACTACTAACTAACTCTGTACTAAGCTAGCAAATACACATTCACCAGTCAACACTTAAAGATGAAAAGAATCATTATATGCATAATGAGCTACGTTAATGACAGCAGGAGTAAGCAAATAATTGGTAGAAGAGGATGAAATTCAAACCTTGTGACAACAAGCTCACAAAATGATGGAAATAAAAATAATAGGTGAGCACGAGCACCAGGATTCTCAATATGTCCTAAAACTTTTAAATTTGGTGGTAAAGGAAGAACTGCTGCTGTGTTGAAGTCAATAACAAGGCTAGTAAGTTCTTGAAGAACACATATTGTCTCCTTGACTCTGACATTAGGCAGTGGATGTTCACCTGCAAGAAGATTAAGAAAGAAAAATGATATAATTACAGAACATCTTGCACCTAGTGCAGCTTCCGAAATTAACCTTATACTTGTAGAAAAATTACCTATGTTATTCTCATCAACCAAAAACTGGTTCAGTATGAATTGACATCTCCTCACAAGAACAGGTATTGAGACTTTGCTAACTTCTGATCTTGCGGGAGACCAACTTTCTTTACTTGTAAAACTGAAATACAGAGATATGGAGAGAAATAACAAGTTAGCACTTCTGCATGAAAATCATTACCATCATAATTATCTAAACGTTGTCAAATTAGTATGAAGTTGCCCATAGATCACAAGATTTCATGAATTTATGATAATGAACCCGACATGTACACACCCCTTTTATTTAAGGCCAAATCCCTAGATGAGAAAACCATGGACAAGAGAGGAGCTTTCCATAACTCAAAATAACTCAAGGTGGTTCTCCAAATGCTGATACACAGCAGCAAACATCCAGCAGAAAGGGGGAGGTGATAGATATGCTAAAGGGGATAGCATGTAATTTAGAGTTAGATAAAACCACGAGACGCACGAAATTTATTCCCACTTGGTATGCATCAGAGGGACTTGCCAGGTTTTCATCAAGACTGCGTTGGAATTACTTTACAGCTGGCATGGCTACATCTTCTGCTCACAAATTCCTTAATAACGGGAAACTGTAGTAATGTGATTTGGAGCATGAAGGTATCATTAATCTGAAGCCATAATTTGGCTCTTAATGAAAAAGCCATTCGGACAAGATGCACCCTTATCAAGAGGAACTACCAGAATGCTGGAAATTTTCTGTTCTTTCAATCTTTGAGTTTCAACATTTTTTTAATGCGGCTATTTGGCAAAAAATTTGGCAATGGTCCTTTCTATCCTTTTGGTATAGCCCCTCCCCAGGACCCCAACAACCATCTTGACATGTGTGAAGAGTAGAGTATATGGTCATATATTGTTTAATTTAGTAGTTTATTATTATATGGGTAGAATAGGCTGTTAACATTTTCTCATCGCCTTATAACATGAGAAAATTGAGACCAAAACAATAGAGAAACTTGTCAATACTCGTAGCAAAATTTAAACGTACTATGAAACCCCCTTGACCCATATAAGTAAATACAGAAACCAAAAGAAACAGCCCATACAATAATAATAAACTACTACATAAATATTCGGTTACAGAGGAAAAGGAAGTTCCCTAGCCTTCAAGGATCTCTTTGGAATATTCTGACTGCTGCTACTTGTAGGAACATATAGTTGGAGACAAACAATAGATGTTTTAGATTTAATATACATCCCATTTATCATATATTGGAGATCTAGCTAAGTTTTTGCGCAAGGCAACCCAAAACACAAAATCAAGCTCAAGCGGTGCATTGATTCCTAAGACAGAGGCAGTACATCTTGAGCACACTCGTTTGATGCTGCCAATGATCACGATGACCCCACTATTAAAGTGGCTTTTACATGTTAACTGTATGTGTTTGGATGCATGAAATTGGGCCCATATATTTTGGTAGTCGTATATATATGAGTTGGTTTCTTCTAAAGCAGAAATAATGATGGCTTGTAAAAACAAATTCTGTGCTTTAATTGTTATACAAATATGATTTTGGAGGTCGTGCCTTGTTGCTCAAAATTTGTGTTCATATTATAATTTGATTAGGAAAAACACTGAATGTCAAATGCCTTGGTATTTGTAGTTATTCTCTAGTTTACGAAGTCAAAAATGTAGTGAAGGGGAAGATTAATAAATACATAAAAAATGACATCTAACTTAGTTTTAAATATCCGAAATCACGATCATATGAAACGGGAATTTTTCCACATCAAATATTGGATATAGGGATACTTAGTAGACAATGGGTTGTCATGTCAAATGCAAATATCTACCCTAAATGTGATCAAGCTTCACTATTTATGACAATTATAATCTATTTGCAAACAATAAAACTGTCCACATAGAATCACACGTAATACAAATATTAAGTACAACATTTAGATAGTAAAGCATAAGCATGGAAAAATGTTCACAATTTTTAATAGGCAATTATTTTCCTTGCACTTGCTGATGAAAATGCTTCTATTCTGTTCTTTGCCAACTCTGTCCAGAGGTGCCCGTTAGATGTATTAGTTGATGTAAGCACTTTCCAAACTGGAAGTGTTTTCACCAATACATACTACGGTATCATTGTTCTACTATGTCATGTAGTGGCCAAATCAGTGACATTTGCTGAAATCTACAAAACATTATCAAGACTCCAAATTGGTAGTGACCACCCACCTGAATTAATTTATTGGCTATATCTGTCAATATTTGTAAAGATGCAACTTATATATTAAGTTTGATTTTATGGAAAAATTCTCAAGACCCCTTCCCCCTTCTCCTCCCCTGCACTCGCGTGTGCGGCCTAATATACATTTTTAATATCAATTAAAATATAGTTCTTACAGCTTAATGCCCACCTTCGTAAAGTTTGCTTATCACGATAGCTCTCCATAGATACTAAAATGGATGATGATCTTTATTATACATATTGGATACATTCCTAAACTCATAATTTGAAAAGATGTATACAATATATAAGCTTCCAACTATTTATGAAAGAGGAAAGTAATTATGAGACATAATTTTACATGTCTGACAAATTCAAATTACATATTCAATTGTTTAAAAAGAGTTGAAAGAAGAGACTAAAAGCTTGTGATCATATTTTTTTTCTCATTAGCCTCTCAAATGGTCTTTTTTTGTAAAATGTAAGTCACCATTGTATTTTTTTGAATAAATAATACTCAGAAGTTGGTGCTTACGAGTAGGGGTGGCTTCGGGTCAACCAGGCCAGGCCGGGTCAGACCTGCGCGGGTTGCAGCCAAGTAAGGGCGGGTGCTTAACCGGGCCGGGTTCGAAAGTGCAAAGTTCAACCCGGTCGACCCGGTCGACCCGCGAACCCGTATCAGGTCGGGCCGGGTCACGGGTTGGTTTTTTTATTATAAATAAGTTGATTAATATTTTAAATTTTATATGAAATGGGTGTGAACAACAAAATTAATTGCTCATTACCCACTACTCAATTAGCCCACTCCACCCTATCTATTTATAGCCAACTTTACCTCACTTCTCTCATCTCACCAATGTGGGACTAAATATATTTGGATTTTAAACTTTGAAAACTTTTAGTCCCGCATTAGTGAGATGAGAGAAGTGAGGTGGAGTTGGCTATAAATAGCTAGGGTGGGGGTTGTCAAATTGAGTAGGGGATAGTAATCAATTAATTTTAATGTTCACACTCATTTTTATAAAATTTTGAAATATTTTAGAGTATATCTATATGCATTTATACATATATATGCATATATATATATTTGCAGTATATATATACATATATTTTGTAGGAAAACAGATTTAAAAAAAACAAACAACAAAAAAAAAATCAAAAAAATCCAAACGGGTCAAACCCACGAGTCAAATCCAAAAACTCAACGGATCGAAACTCGCGGGTCGACCCGAAGGTTGGCGGTCAACGGGTTGACGGGCCGCGTTTTGCAGGTTGAAATCCAACTTTTTTCGATCCGGGTCGACCCGGTAAGGGATTCAGGTTCGACTCGAACCCTAAGCAGAACCGGGTCAACGCGGGTCGGGTCGAGATGAGCGGCGGGTCACAGGTCGACCCGACCCGGTTGCCACCCCTACTTACGACATTGATTGAAAACTCCATATTAGGTTTCATTATCAGCTTCCAAATTTTGGTGTCAATTTCATCATTCTCAAAAACATCAGGTGCATTGTTCAGCCTATTGACTTTTGGTATATGCTCAAAACATTTAAAATCATTTGCACTATTATGATGTTTTTTCTCAAAAAAGATAAATTTTGAATAGAATAAATTCCACACCCATCTTAAGGTTCAGCTTTTGCTTCATATAACCCCACACTTCCAAAGTGACCATTATACCCAACTATTCTAGTTTGTTTGGCCCCCACCATCTTCTTAGACTACAAAACAATAAAATATTAAAAGGAATGTATTTTCTAAGAATAATCAACCTCTTGATAGCATTTTCTAAGAATAATTTACTTCACCATAATTTTTCTCCTACTTTTAAAACATTTACCCCTATAATCTTTCTGGATACCACAGAGAGAGATTCATCTAGAAAAGATTTCTCGTGTATCATGATATTATAGTCCAGGATGACAATAGGGGACGATTGATAAAAATGAAAACAAAAATAGGAGGCGCAACGATTACTTTAAAAAACGTGGGAAGTTACGGGCCAAAAGCAGAAATTCAAGGGGCCTTTAGTGAAATTTACCCTTTATATTAAGCGCTCGAAATTTTGTGCAATAAATTAGCTAATGCAGATTCAAGGCCAAGTTTGCAGAATAGTTTGCCAAACTTCAACATCTATTTAGATTAGAGATTTTGTACATACTCATTATATGCTACAAGAATTTGAATGTACACTTCTCAATTTTATTGTGCCACCCAATCACAAGGTAATCCCCTACCCTTCACCATGGTACCACTTATGGATAAAGGGTTTTGAATTTTCATTCTGGTTAAAAAATAATAAGATGGTTGCCGAAGGTCAGTATCTGTAGGTCTTACATTGGTCTTAGTTGGTACGGTAATGTAAAATCAGCAAACACTTGCCAATATTTGTTGTATTGTTCTGCCATGGTCATGGTTTTGGTAGATACTCTAAAGAAAGAGTATAATGAGATTGTTAAATAAGCTAATATCTCATCTTTCAGTGGCTCACTAGAGTGATAGTTGAATTATAAAAAAAGCACAAGTTTTAAACTTATTATTTTATTTTATAGCAGGTAGGATCCAAAGATCCCAGCCAAAGAAAGCAATACATACATACATACATCCATATATATAAATAGGAAAATCTTCCATTGAGCACCACTTTTATGGGCACGCTGTGAGCACCCATTGATATGAGCCCCAAAGAAAAAATCCGTGTAGTTCATCTTGTTCTACACACCTAAGATAGTCTATGAACAAGAAATCAAGTTATTTGACATTCCTTTTCCCATCCATCATGTTGTTAGAAAAATAAAGAATTTTCAGCCATACAATTTTGTGATGTTGTAAATTATAAACAAATGAACTTCAAATAACTTTGTTTTATACCCTTATGCTATCTTAGGCATGTAGAACAAGATGAACGGATCGGATTCTTCATGGGGCTCAATAGAAGACTTCCCATATATATATATATATATATATATATATAGGGAAATGCTCCATTGAAAACGCAAATGTTGTGAAAACACGTGAAAACCACCTAGGCCGTTGTTGGAAACAACAGCCTAAGTGCTTTTCCACGTTTTCATCGCTACAGTACGTTTTCAATGGAGCATTCCTCATATATATATATATATATATATATATATATATATATATATATATATATATATATATATAGGGGGCTCTTCAATTACGCACTCTCCATGCGCACTCTCCCACAGCCCTCCGATTTTGATCATGATCATGATCAAAATCGGATGGCTCTACCTTCTCCCGCTCTCTCACTTATGAAGACGGGGTATTCTTGTCATTTCACCCATTCAAAACTCTCTCCTTCTATCTCCTCCCTCTCCCCGTTCGTAAAATGTCTCTCGATCGAAATGTCTCCCCAAATTGCCCCAAACCCTAGCCCCCGTTTTCGAAATAGCTCCCGCTCTCAAATAGCTCCTGACGTCCCTCTCTCACTTCGTTGACGACCACAACCCTCGAGCCCATCTCCACTTTCTCTGATGAAACCTAGATCCAAAAAGAAACCCTAAATTAGGTAAAATTAAATTTTCCTATTATTTGAGCAATTTATTTTTTAAATTCTAATTTTTGTGGTTAGTTATGTGGTGTTATAAGTGAATCTAATTGTGGGTTTTAACCCCCGACGCCTCCCTATTTAATCTTGATGGAGATCCCTACCCCCGACGCCTCCCTCTCACTATTGCTTAATAAATCAAATGTATGTGACCTCTATTCATACAGATATCAATAATAATTTGAACTTTCCTCTATACCACGTTCGTTGCTTATTTGAGCTTTCCTCTATACCACGTTCATTCTGTTCACGATTTTCAGTTATATTGACTTCTTTATTGAATCTTAGGTTCCTAGAGTTGGGTTCCATCATGGAGCCAGGAAAAATCCCTAAGAAGGATAAAGCAGCAAATTTGGTTGACGCTGTTAAGATGGTGACCGAGTTGCACATCGAAGCCCAAAAGCTAAAAGATTCAAATGAGAATCTGAATGAGAAGATCAAAGAGTTGAAGGTCATTAGCAATCTGTATTCACTTATTTCAATTTATGTTCATTATTTATTATTGGTTGGCTTGAAATGCATATTATTTTAAACATATCTTATATTAGCTTATGTTTTTTCCTATAACGTAAATGATTTTTATGTTTTACATGTCTTGGTGTTACTTCATGCATCATCATGTGATGGTAATATATGTGTCCATGACTGTTCTTTGTTATTTTTACCCAGTCCTTTTTGTCAAATTTAAGACACATAATTGTGCTTTCGGGTATTCTTCTATCTAGTAACTATTTTAACTACTTGGTGAATATGCGATAAATTTCCTTCAGCTTTCCTGACTCTCGTATCATATATATAAACACTAGAATTGTTGCATGTGCAATTTTTTAAGTGTAATATAAGAAGTGATGGGTAGTTTTGAAGTGATCATGAAGTGAATATTTTTTTAAAATATTTTTGTAAATATTTGCGTGAACATTATTCAGATTTTATTTTTAGGCCAGCGGTTGAAACCACAGAACCAAAAGACCTAAATTAATAGAGATTTAATTATTTCCTTAACGGTAGATTTGAGGGACTTATAGGTAAGAAACTTGGGGCTCATACTGAAATATATAGGTCTTACAAAGTAGCCATACTGATATTACTCCCAGTCCCAGAAAGACAAATCACTTGGGCTCAAAACAGAAACAGTCTCAGAAGTCAAAACAGCTCCAGCCACTGCAGAGCATAATACAATTCCTATAGAGTTCAGACATCAAAAACAGAGAACAAACTAACAAAAGAATACCAAAAAAAGTCCCTCAACTCGTGATATTTCAACCACAAGTCCTTATATTTTCTTAAGTTATTGCTACTAAGTTCCATCAATTAAACTTCTGATTTGTTTGTCTTGTTTGTCTTTCACAGAATTTAATTACGACAACTTAATTTGAACTAAATTAAACTGCAACTGGTTTTCCTAACGAGAGGAACTTAATTGCAATGATTTAAAAGAATGAGGGACTTTGATGAGGACATCAATTTTATTTAGTTTAGGATTTTATTTCAGTACCATATTTGTTTTTGGCAATTATAGCCATATGTAATTTTTTTTATGAATTACAATATTTTTGAGATTTTGAGAATATTTTGAGATTTGTATCTTGATTTGTTTTGCGCCTATATATAGGCCCTGAGATTAATGAGAAAGATATGCCATTCTTGATTATAAAAAAAATTGTGTTGCGTGTTTCCTCTTCCTCTCTCTCTTTGTGTGATACATGTGAGATCCAAATTATTAGGGTTTGTGATAAATCCTAATACAATTTTAGGGTTAGTGATTAACTTAACTCTAAAATCTACCCCCAAATTAAAATTTCCAAATAAAATTACCCAAATCCTAATTTTCCAAATCCCCAAAACAAAACCTAATCCCTAATTCCTCTTTCTCTCTCCCCGATCTGCAGCCAACCTCAACTTCCTCAGCCCAGATCGACGACCTCCGACGACTTTCCCAGCCGTCGAGCTCAGCCAGTCGACGCCCTTGCCCAAACCCAATCCCGTTGATCTTCCCGCTGCTCCTCCTTCCCTGTCGACATTCAGACCCGAGGGCCCCCCTTTGGCTACTCAACCTTCCCGTCGAGCTCTCCAACCTCCGGCGACCCCCGACCGCGTCGCCCACCTCCCGTCACCCCCATCGAGCTCTGCCCCTTGTCCAAGTCACCAAAGCACCCGATCGAAAATCCTTGGCCTCCTCTCTTTCCGTCGACGACCCACGCCATTGCTCTCGAAGTTGTTGTTGCCATTGCTGTTCCTTTGAGTGCTGTGTTCTGCGTGTTGTCAACCCAAGATCTACGATGAGTCACTCGAACCCTCAGTATACTCTTTCCACTTTTAAATATATGTGTTATACTACACTGTTATCTCTATTATATTATTCAATTTAACTGTCGTCCACAACAATTGAGATTGAGTGTTCCACTTGCCTGATTAGAGTACGACTCGATATTGAATCTTTTACTTGCTAAGAACACTTAGGAATTTAGTTATCGATTGTAAAATTGAATTATTAATTGAGATAGTTATACGTGATTCAGTTCTTGAAAATCCATCCAACCAATTAATTGTTTAAAAATTTCATCTTTGATCCGCACCTACGTGTTGGTAAAATTAATCCATTAAGAATCTTGGAGATTCTCTATTTTAGGGTTAGTTTTACATCAGACTTGCAGGGAAATATCATGATTTGAGGGACATATATGCAAACACGGTAGATTTGAGGGACTTATAGGTAAGAAACCATTTTTCTTTGTTTGGATAGTACCTTTAAGGACCGATTCCAAATTTCTGCTTTTGCTAATTGCGTTAAAGAAAACTGATTTTATACGATGGCTTAAATTTTGCAAACTAAACATGGGAAATAGGGAAAGGATGTTCTTTGTGCAATGTGATAGTTTTACCTGCATAAGGAAAATAACATCTGTAAGCAACTAAGTGAGAATCTGCTGCAGTGTGACGGCATAAGCCCAACACTCTCAAGTGGTAATGACCCAACTCGAGATGCACACCTATCAAGAGTGGTAACGATTCGCTGCAGTATCTGTCCAAAGTACATGTACAATCAAGTCAGCACATTTACGTTTTGCAAGACAATCATTTTATGACATTGCCAGTAAAATTACCTCAATGGGAGCATCCATTTTTCCTTTCAGAATAAAATCTCCTAGAACGCTCAGAACGGTCATCTCAATCACTTCATCAGCCTTGAGTGACTCAGCAGGAGCATCAGAAGACAGAGCGCGACCGCAAGAACCAACAAGAAATATTTCATATACATCTGCAACTTCTTTCCAGAGGCGTGCCCTAGCAAGTTTAAACATACTTGATTCTCTTTTATACTCCATGTGTTCCTTGCTTATGTCAGCAATAAGTACACGATTAAACCCATCAACAGCTAATCTCCAAAGAGAACCTTTTGGATTGTCTCTTCTTGTACCCATGCATCTGCATATCAAGAAACAAACTCTTACATTGGAAGCAAAAGATGGCAGGCACAACAGGTAAAGTTCATTACTTTGCTCATTATCCTACAGGATAAAAAATTGGGAAAATTACAGGTGTAGAAAAAATACTGATCAGAAATCAGTCTAAAGTACAAGAAAGCATTCATTGATCCAATTGCTTTTTTGTTTAACCTTGGTATAGATTATGATTGTTAATTAACAAAATCCCAAAATAGTACAATCTTCTAAAAAATGAAATTAGCTTTATGTTTTATTATAAAACAATGCTTTAAAGTATAAACAGAAAGACATTGGTTAAGAAAACCAAATATTGCATTTGAGATGTAACCGACATACCCTTCCAAAAAGTTGGTACATTACTAAAAACATTAAACATTTATTATTAGTTTGCTCTATTTGGTTATGTTCTCACACATTGCAAAGTAGCAGAATAGTACAAAGAAATTTGGAACTTTGCATTGCAAAAATAGAAAAGAACTACAGCCCCCACAAAATAGGAATAATTAAAATATCTATGCAGAAAAAGCAAGGCAACTAGATTATCTACAACAGCGATGTTGTATTTGTAAATTGTAATGCGTGACTCATAATACAGAGAATTTTGAGAAAAGTAACTTCGCTCATATATTGCTAGAAGTTGAAGTATAAAGTATAAACAGACCCCCTCTCTGCAATAAAACATTTTTCTTCTGCAATGTTAGGTAAATAGATGAAACTTCAAAAGAACAAACATAGACAACCAGTTAAGGGACAATGTATTTTAGGAATTCAAGTACTTAGTCCAGTGTAAAACGAGATAAGCAAAGAGCTTATATATAGCCTACCTTCCAATGCCTTGGATGACTTCAGGAAATATATTGCACTTTTCAGTAGATGGGGCCTCTAGAAAAAGTTGTATTATGACAGGTACAAGCTTCTCTGCAAACAAATAACTCCAACCAAATGACAATATATCATCAGGAGTAACTTCACCAGGATGGGGGGAGGAAGCCCCCTCTCTCATAGTGGAAATAGAAACAACACCAATAACATTAGGTTTTGGTTTATTGTGAATTCCTTTAGGGCTGATTTTGGAATCAGTATCATTTTGCAGGCTGACAATATTTGTTCCCATCTCTGTCCCATCATGAATTTTGTTCACATTGCCTGTAAAGTCCATCTCATCTTCCCTTTTCTGTGCAGGTGCCTCAAACCCCAGCAGATAAAAGAGCAGCTCTCGCAGAAGCAAGGGCCACATGGAAGGTAGACGGTTTGTAGGTCGCAGAAGAGGAATAATCTCTAAAACAGTCCGCTGCACGGGTGGGAGAATTTCCTGGACAATAAAACTTTTGGTAATATAAAATATAAACGGTAACAACCTTTTTATGCAAAAATAAATAAATAATAATTTTTTTATAAAAAACTATAGCTTATAATAAAATGAAGAAGGTAAAGAACAAAATCAACACTAAGCGGTGGGCATAGAAACGAAAGACAAAATTTTCATTTAACAATTGCATCACTTACAAATTCATTATCCATATCCCTTGAACTCTTAGAATTTCTAATTGCCTGTTGAAGAATTGCTAGCAGTTGTAGGTACATGTCAGCATCGAACATTGTCTGTGCTTGGACATACAAATCTCCTGAGAATGTAAGCAGATGACTAAACATTCCATAATAAAGTGATGACAAATTTTACGAAAGACCAAGTGATCAGGACCATTACCTAGACCGTGCAGACCCTCCTGTTTCACCTTATCAGCTGCATTACTCCTATAATTAGGAGATGTTTCAAGAACAAGCTCATAAACGTCAAGCATAGATTTGATGTAAGGCACAGTTAAGTTTCCCTGGTTAAATCAAGGATCATGTATGCAGGTCAACGTTGTTTGGAAAAAAATATCATAAAGTATATAGTGCTGAGAGTCATGTACAAATATTTTTTAAAAAAAATCCAAGCAAGGTTATCTGGTTCAAATATTGGTCCATGGCCTGCTCTCCCAAAGTTTAGGTATCATATGTAATATCCTCTGTCATACAAGTAGCATATTTTTCTTATTTGCCTCGATCTAAATCCACTTCGCTTCTCCACTATCCTCTCCGATCTTTTATGAAATATCATATTAATAACTGTTGCAATTGTTTTTCTCCGTTGCACATGTCCTAACCATCTCAATAGGTGTTTCCTTTTGAGCCTCAATTTACATGTTCAATAGCATCATATATTTTAGTTTTGACCGCTCATCCACACCAACATCCTCATTTAAACTACCCCCAATTTTCTTGCTATGTTGTTTCTCAACAAATGTCATGACGTAATAAAGCATCGCTTGCTATACTACCATCTTATAAGATTTCCCATTCAGTCACATTTTTTTCTGGATAAAGTTTATTAAACTTCAGAATATATACAAAAATAGAAAAGTAGGATTGTAGGCATTAAAAAAGGCTCTCTTATTTTGCAGCAAAATGCAAAAATCATATCACACGCATAATTAAACAAAGAACCACAACACTATAATCAAATAGTTAAGAACAAAGAGCCATGTAATGCATAGTTTGATTTTTAACCACATTCACCAAGTACTAAATTATTTAAGATGGCCCTCATAAGTCCGGCATAGCCATATAATTCTATTTTACTTTTATCCAAACAAGTTAAAATCAACTGAGATTTGTGAACTAAACTCAATGCCCATGCAATAGTTAAAAAGCTTTAAAAAACAAATGATCTGTTCAATCTGAACTCCAACAATCAAATTCTCTCTCTCTTCTAAGAATCTTAAATGGGCCAAACTAAGAAGAATAAGTAAGGTAAGGTGAGGACGCAAGGCACTGAGTGGTAGGAAAGCAAGAAATCACGCATCACAATGAGCACTCTAACGCATTTATTACTCACTCTGATGGAATAAGGCCCAATAGAAGTAGATAGAGAAGATGCTTAACAATGGTAGAGAGGTGGAGAATTTTCCCAACAAAATCAGGAACACTGAATTAAACAATCAGATTTATAAGTGTTAAAATTAGGGATGGAAGATATATTTTATTATTGATTATTGACTATCGAATAAACTGAGTACAATATGTCTCCTATATATAGGAAACAAGGAAATACTAAACTGATACATAATCAATATGGGACTAAACTAATATCTAATCTAATATAATATCTAACACCCCCTCTCAAACTCAAGTTGGTTCAAGTAACATGAATTTGGAATATTGACGAAGTTGATGTGGCAGGGTCGACAAACTGTAATGTTGGAACGGCGCTCACGCTCGATGGCGCATGTGTTGGGATCTCACCCCGGACTTGAGAATAATAGAAGTAGTGGAAGGAAGTGGTGGAAGGAAGTGGTGGAAGGAAGTAGTGGTGGCGCAGTATTGGGATTTCCATATCCCGAACTGTGGCGGGATCTCCATATCCCTCTGTTGGGATCTCACCCCGAACTGAGTAGAGTAGTATGTGGTAGCGCACTATTGATGCATGTTGGAATCTCACCCCTGACTTGAGACGTAGTAGTATGTTGCAGAAGGAAGTGGCGCACTACTAGCGCATGTTGGGATCTCACCCCTGACTTGAGAATTGTCCATGAAGTGAGAACTGTGATGCGGAAGATGGTGGGCGTCGGCGGAAAGTGAGGGAAACTGGAATTGTGATGATGTTGATATCTCCCCCGCTCAAACTCACAATGGATTAATCAATGTGAGATTGCAACGATATCTGGATGCGGAAGCGGGATTGTAGAAATTGAAGAACCTGCAAGAAAGTTTTTTTTCCTTTTTTTTTCAATTTATTTTTTTGAAAACAAAAAAAAAATGGTTTGGGTTGCGGGTCGGGTTTGGGGGTTTGGGTGGGTAGGGTCAGAGTTTGATGCGGGTCGGGTTTGGGATATCAGGTAGGGTAAGGATTTGAGTGGATTTAGAAGAAGATGGGGAACTAGGGTTTCGGGTGCAGAGGTAGTAGGAAGAGTGACGGCTAGGGTTTGTTGGATTTGGGTGTGGAGAGTTGGCGGCTAGGGTAGTGTTGGTGGCAACATGGTTTCAGGAGGATTTCGGTTGGCTGCGGTGAGGAGATGGCAGTGTAGCCGAAGGCGCGCCTGAGGCGCAGGCGCCTAGACTATTTGCGCCTTATCTTTGCAATGCGCACTAAGACAAACTGAGACGCGAGTCTCAGTCTTGAGAATGTGAGAGGTCATGGGTTCAAGTTATGCTCATCACTTTTGGTAGCAATATTCTTCCAATGATTAAGGAAAAGATATAATCACTGCAGATAATATTATAAAACATGGGACATGACCTTATAATATATGAGACCATTTTCTCATTTAGATTGATTTTTATCAACGGACCATCTAATTGGTGATCCTTGTTATAATCATATATAATCTTATTTATAAATTTTGAAAACCCCAAAAAATAATAGTGTGCCTTGATTAAGTGAGGCTTGCGCCACAAGCTTTTTATGGGGCAGTGAAGTTGTTTTGCACCTTTCGCCTTCGACTACACTAGGAGATGGGTTCGGGTTTTGTTCGTGCTGTCAATGAAGAAGACAAGGGGTGCTGAACTGATTGGAAAGGACGTGGATGAGGCGAGGGTCAAGGCTGAGGTCGTCGAATGTTGCTTCTTCTTCTTCTCTGTTGACTTCATCGTATTCTTTGTGGTTTCGCCATGGTTGCAAATCTGGGCAATCTGGGTGTTGTTTTGATCATCGACGAAGGTGAGGAAAGGCAGGGGAGTAGTTGTCGAGTTTGGGGCCGTCGGGAGGTTGATGGGTGCAGTCGATCGGAAGTTGGGGTCGATGGTGGCGTCGAGAGATTGGTGGTTGTTGTTGACTGGAGTTGATGGTGTTCATGACGGGTTGTTGCAGCGGTGGAGAGGATGTAGTTGTTGTTGAAGGAGGTTGTTGGAGGTGTGTGTGGTTTGTTGTTGAGGGGTTCGTCGGAGTTGGAGTTGGAGTTGGAGTTGCCGCTTGAGATGACGAAGATGTGGGTTTCGAAGAAGTTTATGACGGCTAGGGTTTTTTTATCTTGATCGGGAGAGGGATGTTGGGAGGTGGAGTGATTCCGATGAAGGCGAGAACCACTCCACCTCAACTACGATAATAAAATTAGTATAGGCCTTATAGGAGTACAGGCTCTGATATCATGTGAAAATCCCTGCCACTAAGCTAAAACTTCGAAGTTATAGAAGGATTGAGTGAAATTGTACTTGTATTCTATCGAGCCATTTGAAGTTGTAGAAGGGTTGAGTGAAATTGAAGTTGTAGAAGGGTCGAGAGCCCATTGTTCTTATGAGCCAAAGAAACGAGATAATGTCCAACAAATGATTGGCCGATACATGGACTATACGCAGCAGTAATTTTTTTTTAAATCTGCATTTAAATTGCATAGCTGGTGGGATTTGAACCTGGGTTGCTCTGATACCATGTTAGAATTAGGGATGGGAAGAAATACTTTATTATCGATTACTGATTATTGAATAAACTGAGTACAATATGTCTCCTATATATAGGAGAGAAGGGAATACTAAACTGATACATAATCAATATGGGACTAAACTAATATCTAATCTAATATAATATCTAACAATAAGAAAATATTCTAGGACTACCGTTTGCTTACATGAAGATTTTTTTTCTTTGTTATTTCAGCACTGAGATGCCCAAGTGTTCGTCCTCCAACAGTAACCCACGCTCTCTCTAATCAATCGTTTGATTTATATCGGAAGACATGAGAATGAGAGTGGGAGCTAGATTGAATTTGTCTTTCTTTATCTTTTTTCTCTTTCTTCTTTCTTCTTTCTTCTCAGTTCATTTTTTCTTTTTTTTCCTTCTTCGGGCGGCTTTTTACAAGCCTCCCTAAAAAAAAAGATTAAAGAGTAGGTTAGACTTCAATTATTATTAGGTGGTAGGTGGTAGGTGGATGGCACTGAAAAATTAAACTGAGCCCAATCAATCTTGAAACATTTCAAAAAAAAACTTTCTCATTCTCCTATTTCTGTTCCTAACCATCGAAAGAAATATTCATTGTACAAATGAATATTTCAACTATTGAAACATTTAAGTGAGAGAGAAAATACACCATTTAATTCATAATAAAATTGACGACAATTTTACATTCCGAACTAGCAAAACTATTCGTAATAATTTAGCATATCAACATATATCAAATTATTCGATTCTAAATTTTGTAAAAGAAATCTGAATTGAATTTTTAGAGAAAAAGCTAGTATTGCATGACCCATTGGGCCTCACATTAAACTGGTAGTGAAGATATTAAACTCTTGTATTTCTCCACAAGTCAAGAGTGATGTCTAGCAACGTATCATGACAATCTAGATAATGTGAGTTTGATTACTGAAATCAATTGTACCCTTTAGTTAATAGTTCACGTATAATTAAATCTTTCGATCATACAATGTCTTGAAAAAGCTTAGGGTACAGATTAATGTCAAATCATAATCACTTAATCATGTGTCTAATACGTCAGTAGTTGACTCAAATGAATACTTAGAAACTTCTTTCTAAAATTCATTATGCTATGGCCATAGACTTCCAGAGTCTACACTTTATAGAATCACATAGGACATTCACTTCTCCTAATAGAAGTGATCGATTCCTTATTGATTGTTCACCCACTTCCATGAAAGTCTTATGCTCAGAATACACTACACATGTCTTAGAAAGTCATGCTAAGAAATAAACCAAAGCAAAGATTAACAGGCACAAAGTGCTATGACAATCTCAGGTCTAAGATTTATTTGTACCTACTATCACCCAAGGAATTATCCACTGACATTTATTTACAATTCCATTAGATATTCCTTTTAGCGAGTCAGTTCAGTGAACTAAACCATTTAGCACCTACACTCCTATATTAATGTTTCTACATAAATAATTGTGAGATCAATTATCCTCTACTTTAGAGCATATAACGAATGTACTAGTCTTACCGAAATTACTGATGTCCAATCTCAGTAATCCTACGACTAGGAACAATTTAGATTAATTATATTAAGTTTATGTCTCACTGGCACGATCTTATCATAACCCTAAACTAGTTTAATTAATCCATGGACTTCATCACAATAGTAAATAAATTAAACGAATAACAACATATGATGAATGGAATGTCTCAAATATTCTTATTAATCATGAGTATTGTTTACAAGAGAATCACCATCACATCTCATGCGATTCCTAACAATCTCCCACTTGCACTGAAGCCAATCGACCCTATACTTAACACCCAGGTTATCAAGGTGACGATCAAACTGTTGTTATGTGATAGCCTTAGTGAAAGGATCTATTGTGTTGTTTGTCGTATCGACTAGTTCGATACTGACATCACCCCTCCCAATGATTTTCTTGATGAGGTGATATCGCCGAAGGATGTAATTGGATCTTTGATGAGATCTAAATTCCTTTGCTTGAGCAACAGCTCCAGTGTTTGTCGCAATAAATAGGAATCAGCTGATTTACCTCAGGAATCACTCCCAATTCAGTGATGAACTTCTTCATCCACACCGCTTCTTTACCAGCTTCGCTTGCAGCAATATACCCTGCTTCAATGACTGAATTAGCTATAGTCTGCTGCTCGGAACTCTTCCAACTTACCGTGCCACCATTTAGGGTAAATACAAACCCCGAAATGGATTTACTATCATCCGGATACGACTGAAGACTAGAATCGATATAACCTTCCAGTTTCAAGATAGACTCGCCATATATTAGAAAGGCATCTATCGTCCTTCTTAGGTACTTGAGAATGTTTTTCACCGCTGTCCAATGTTCCTCTCTAGGATCTGACTCGAACCTACTTACAATGCCCAAAGCATATGCAACATAGGTCTAGTACATAGCATAGCATTTATGATTGACCCAATTATCGATGCATAAGGGCTTTCATCCCTTGTCTTTCTTCAGGTGTCTTGGGAGACCTGTGCGAAAGATGTACGTCATGTCTTAGTGGTAAGTTACCTCTTTAACTATCTTCCATGTTAAAACTTTTTACTATGGTGTCTATGTACCTGGACTGGGATAACCCAAGCATCCTTTTAGTCTTATCCCTATAGATCTTTATTCTCATAATATATGATGTTTATCCTAAGACCTTCATGGATAAATTTTTGGAAAGCCAAGCTTTAACCGATGGCAACATTGGGACATCATTCCCAATAAGGAGTTTGTCATCTACATACAATATTAAAAATCTAACTGCACTCCCACCGACTTTCTTGTACACACAAGGTTCATCAACGTTTCTGATAAAATCAAACGATTTGACTGTCACATCAAAACAGATGTTCCAACTCCTTGATGCCTACTTTAACCAGTAAATGGATTTATGCAGCTTGCATATTGTATTTTGTCCTACACTAGAGACAAAACCTTCTGGTTGTGTCATATAAACTTCTTCCTCTAAATCACCATTTAAGAAAAGCCGTTTTCACACCAATTTGCCATATCTCAGTCATAATATGCAGCAATAACTAGTAAAATCCGAATAGACTTAAGCATCGCTACTGGCGAGAAGGTTTCTTCATAGTCAATACCATGAATTTGTTTAAAACATTTCGCCACCAACCTGGCTTTATAGGTCTCCACCTTGCCATCAACTCCGATCTCTCTTAAAGATCCAATTGCACCTAGTAGGTATTATCCTCTTAAGTGCATCTTCCAAAGTCCATACTTTGTTGAAATACATAGTCCATTTCGGACTTCATGGCCTCACGCCATTTATTGCGATCATTATCTTTGATTGCTTCGAGATAAGTGTGGATCCTCAATCTCTGTGTCATTCTCAATCACCAAATTCATTTTATCTGGTGCATTTCGCACTCTTACAGACTTTCAAGGAGTTTCAGGAATTTGATGGGGTGCGACTGGTTCGGGAACATTTTGTGGACTTTTCACAACTCTTTGTGAGTATGATTGTGGGTCTTAAACTTCACTAAGTTGGATGTGTCTCCCACTCCCCTCTTCTTGGATAAACTCATTTTCCAGGAAAGTGACATACTGACAAACACCTTTTTCAGTTGGGGAGAAAAAATAATATCTTATAGTATCTTTAGGATACCCCACGAATATGCATTTTTCAGATATTGCATCGAGTTTATCCGTATCTAATTTCTTCACATAAGCAGGACAACCCCAGATATTAACATGTTTAAGAATTGATTTCTTCTCTCCATATCTGACAAGTACTTGATACATATTTTGTAAGTACCTTATTCAGGAGGTACACATCAGCCTCAAAAGCATATCCCCAAAAGGATATGGAAAGATCAGTGAAGGGCATCACGGATCGCGTCATGTCCAACAATGTGTGATTTCTCCTTTCTACTACACCGTTAAGCTGAGGTGTTGCAGGTGGAGTCCATTGAGAGAATCTCATTCTCTTTGAGATAATTAAGAAATTCACTGGAAAAGTATTCACGACCTCGATCTGATCGCTTTGATACCTTTATCAGTATGTTTCTCAACTTCAAACCTATACTCCTTGATTTTTCCTAAAGCTTCATTAAATACACATCCGAATCTCGAAAAGTCATCGGTAAGTGTTATAAAATAGGAGTATCCACCACTGGCTTGAATTGTCATTGGTCCACATACGTATGTGTGAATCAATTCTAACAATTCAGTAGCACGTAATCCACTTCCGGTAAATGGAGTTTTAGTCATTTTCCCTTTAAGACATGATTCACAGGTTGGCAATGATTCAAAATCATAGGGGCTTGACTAGTCACCTTTATGCAACATATTAATCTTATTCACATTTATATGACCAAGTTTTAAATGCCAAAGATAAGTTTGATTAATCTCTGCTATTTTCCTTTTGTGCGTTTGTTCTACATGAAAAACAATGTTATTAACATTCAGAATTGCTAACTCATTATCAATACGTCCAGTACCATACAACGCATTTGAATGATAAATAGAACAACTATTAATCTTAAATATAATCTCATATCCTTGTTTAAGCAACGTTGGAAAAGAAATAAGAAATCTTATTAAACTTGGAACATAATAACAATTTTGCAATTCAAATTGTTTTCCGGATGGTAAACAAATTCAAAAAGATCCTACAGCTGAGGAAGCAACTCTTGCTCCATTTTCGACCATTAGCTCATATAGTCACCTTTCTGCAGTATCCAACTTTTCCTCAGTCCCTGTAACGAATTACAGATATGAGAACCACATCCGGTATCTAATACCCAGAAGTAGAATTCGTTAATGATAAATTAATTTCAATAACAAACACGCCTGAAATAGATGCTTCTGAAGCATTTTTTTCCTTCATCTCCGCTAGCATTAGTATAAATACCCGAAACCCGGACCAGGCATTGGACCGGAACCACCCGGCCTATCCGGGTCCGGGTCCGGGTCCTAAAATGGGACCTGTTGTACTTTTGGGTCCGGGTCCGGATCCGCTCAAAAGAGACCCGACCCCGACTCGGACCCGTTTAAAAAAACTTAAAAAATCAACATAAAAATAAATATTCTATCCTCATCTCTCCCCTCCTTCCTGCTCAATTCTAAAACTTCCTCTTCTAAACTCAAAACTCATGCCATTTTCTTCTCTCCTCTATTCTAAATTCTCCACTTGCCGCCTCCGCTCGCCGCTCACATTCCCGCTCCTACCCGAACGGGTAGGAATATTTTAATAGAACCCGGACCCAGAACCGACCCCGGTCCTCACGGGTCAGGGTCAGGGTCCAATTTTTGGACCTGTGGGGGATCGAGTCCGGGTTCGGGTAGTGAAGGGCCCGACCCGACCAGACCCGATACCAATGCTAATCTCCGCAAGGTAAACCTTGCAGTTCCTCTTTCAATGGCCATCTTTTCCACAATTGAAACATGTGCCTTAGTTGGAAACATTTTTCTCCAGCTTCATACTTTTCTTTTTTATCACCTTTTCCTTAGGAGCAACTTTCTTGCACCATTTTGCCTTATTCTTAAAGGCTCCTTCCACAACCATTACTTGGCCCTTAACTTTCTTAAGGTGGCCCTCGGTGGTTTTCAACATGTTCATCAGCTCGGGGAGCGAGACATCTAGTTTGTTCATGTGGAAGTTGATGATAAATTGTGAAAATAAAAGAAGCAACGATTGGAGTATCATGTCCTGACATAGTTCTCCATCCATCTACCACCAACCACCTAATAATAATTGAAGCCTAACCTACTCATTAATCTTGTTTTAAGGGAGGCTTATAAAAATCATTCTGAAGGAGAAAAGAAGAAAGAGGAAAAAAAAGTCAAATTTAATCTAGCTCCCTCGCTCTCATTCTCATTTCTTCCTAAATAAAAGAGAGTGAATATGACAGTATTCCGAAAAAGGTTTAGCATGGATCACCATTGGAGGACAAACATTTTGACGTCTCAGTGTTGAAACAACAAAGAAAGAATTCTTCACGTCAACAAAAGATAATCCTAAAATATCTTCTTATAAATCTGATTATTTAATTTATAGTGTTCCTGGTTTTATTTGGGAAATTTTTTATACTGCAATATTGATTGTGTGATACGATTGCTTCCGCTGCACGTGCGAGACGCGTAAATAAACACCAATTTTTCCCAACAGTGGTATCAGAGATAAAGAGATTAATCGTCAATCTCATTCCTATTTCCTAGATAAAACAATTTTACTTCACGCCGATTTCATTCTTCAATAACAAATTTAAAACTATTTTATTCCTAAACTGCCTACCTTTGGATTAGCACTATTAGCACGAATAATACCGGTTGTTCAAATTTAAGTTAATATAAGAATACACATTCATAGTCTCTGAGTGAGAGAGAGGGGGAGAGAGGGAGAGACAGAGATTAATAATCAAGTCAATTCCTAGATAAACAATTTCTTCTTCCATAACAATTTAGAAATTATTTCATTCTTAAATTGTCCTTTCATTGAATTAGCACTAGTAGCAAGAAATAGTATTATGTAGCAGAAATACCGCAATTCGATGCAGCGGAAGTAAAACGAGAGGCGACAACCGATCTTGATGAATAACCGAGCAAGAAATAAGATCACACCAAACACACCACACGATTTGCCCCAGTTCGGCGAACCTAACCCGGGGGAGAAATAACAAAGATATTATTTAACTAGAGACAATACAAGAAATTACAACTTACAATACTCTTTCCCCAGGAATCTACCTGTTAAGCCTTACTAGAAGATAATCTACTTTTTAAAATGGAAAACTCTCGAATGAAGTATTTACCTCTCATGAAGGGCAAATTGATATTTATAGATATCTAGAAACCCTAGGTTGTAGCATTGATTCTCCATCGTCCCCACAAGTCAAAAGATTTAGCCCATATTGTTGTTGTTTGCATTGTCGGTCGATTGTCCAAAGTGGCAGTCGGCTCTAGCCAAGTTGAGTGCAACCAAATGGTTGAAGTCGATTGACATGACATGGCAGCCAATCCCTTTCTTCCCCACTTCCTCTTCGTTTCTTCTTCTCACTTTGCCTCTTCTTCTTCCACTCAACTCGTAATGAAGTATGCAAGACATAAACCTAACATATTAGTTGTTCAAATTTGAGTTACCTCTCTCTCTCTTGTCCTCATTTGTAGATGGTGCCAACATCATGAATAGGACATATGATCGACAACATTAATTGCGTTTAGTTTGTTTCCATTTAACTTCAACATTAGCCAGTATAAAGTTTTTAGCCACGCATACAATCAGAGGAGGATAAAACCTGAACGCACGATTACCGTCTCTATTAAAGTAGTCTTAGTTTAGTCCCACATCAGAATTATATTTAGATTACTCTTTATACTCTCCTATATAAAGGAGGCAGTGTATTCAGTTATAAGAATCCAATAAAGTATTCTTTTTTGTTTCTATATTATCAATTTACATGGTATCAGAGCTAGAAAAGTATACACAATAATTTTTTTCAAAAAAAATGTTCATCTTCCTCCAAAACCCTAACCCTAACCTACCGTCTTCCTCTTCCTCCAAAACCCTTCTCTACCGCCGCCCTCCCTGCACGACGCAGCCGCCCTCCATGCCCCTCCTCGCCGTCGTCGTCCTCCTTGCACATCGATGCCCCTTCCCTCCCTGACTGTGCACCCTCCTCCAGTCTCGCTGTAGTTTCTGTTGCCTTCCCTTTTCCTCCACGTCGTCGCCGTCCTTCCTGCATGCCACCGCCGCCTCCCTGCCCGCATGCCCGCCTCCTCCAGCCTCCCCAAGCCTCATCTTGCACCCGCTCCGGCCGCCACTACTGTAGAAAAACAGCAACAACAAAAAAAGAGAATGCATCGTGATGCGTGCTGCTCCGTAATGCATGCCAGTTTTTTATTTCCTCTCCAATCATAATCTCGCTTTCACACTCGTCTTCTCCTTCAAATCTAATCAAGATCTGCTTCAATGATGACTTCCTCTAATACAACGGTGACCTCCCCTCCACCAGCGACCCCTCTCCTCCATTAGCGACTAATCCTCTATTGAAGGCCAAACGAATGACCACCGAAAATCTCTTCGGCCACAGCAATTTCATGACATGATCCCACTATCATGTATTTTCTCAAGGGGCGCGAGATGTACCACCACCTCACTAAGCCCGCTCCTCTGGTTACGGATCCCACATTCAAGGTACGGGATCGCGATAACCTGATTGTCAATTTGATGACCAATTGCATGGACCGGGCAAATATACTACTCCACGTTCCTTGACACAACAAAGGAGATCTGGAATACTCTTCATCAAATGTACTACTCCAATAACATGTAGCATCTGTATGATATATTCAGCGAAGTGATCGAGACCAAGTAAGGTGACAACACGTATGCCTATCTATCCTGATTTAATCAGTTCTTAGAAGAATGGAAGATATATCATCTATACTCTGCCGATTTTGGTGTCAGAGGGAGAATCATGTATGTTCACTCAAAAAGTCTCTTTATGAACTAAAACTGTCTCCTCGGGCTTGGTTTGAAAAGTTCGTAAAGTTGTGCTCTTATGAGTTCTCTAGAAGCAAGGCAGACCATTCTCTTCACAAAGAAAAGAAGCAAAGATATTGTTATTCTGTTAGTTTATATTGATGATAACATTATCACAGGCAGCGACTCGCAAGATATTGCAGAAATCGTGTAGCGGTTAGCACAAACCTTTCAAAAGAGGATCTTGGTCCACTTCGATACTTCCTTGGCATTGAGATTGCACGCACGAAGAAAATCTTTCTTTCTCAAATGAAGTATGTTCTTGATATTCTTACTGATACAGGAATGTTGAGATGTCGCCCCAGTGACACACCTATGGATCCCAATATTAAGTTGTCCCCTCCAATGATGCATTGTTCTCTAATCCAGGCCGATATCGTAAGTTGGTTGGCAAACGCATATCTCTCAGTGACTAGGCCAAATATTGCATTTTACAGTTTGACGAGTCAGTCAATTTATGCATGCACTGATAATCACTCGTTAGGAAGCAATGGTTAACATTCTTCGCTATCTTAAGAAAGCCCAGAAAAGGACTTCTCTTCAAGCATGGTAACTCTTTCTTTACGAGGTTATTCTGATGTTGACTGAGCAGGATCAGTTGATAATAGACGCTCAACTAGTAGGTACTTTGTATTCTTTTGAGGGAATCCGGTATCTTGGAAAAGTAAGAAACAACCGGTTGTAGCTAAATCAAATGCATATCTTGGAAAAGTAAGAAACAACCGGTTGTAGCTAAATCAAATGCAGATCTTGGAAAAGTAAGAAACAACCGGTTGTAGCTAAATCAAATGCAGAGTCTGAATACCGAGCATTGGGCATTTGGTCTCGGAAGTTTTATGGCTCAAATCTCTTCTTCGTGACTTGGCAATTCAGTTGTTATCTCCAATTCCTCTACTATGACAACAAGGCTGCTATGCATATTTATGAAAATTCAGTGTTTTATGAGCGCACAAAACATATTGAAGTTGATTGTCACTTCGTTCGAGATGAGTGGGAGAAGAAGGTGATTTCATTCTCGTATGTCTTGTCCGGTGAGCAACTAACTAAAGCACTACCTCATAAGCTTTTTCAAACTTTCTTAATTAAGCTTGGCTTCGACAATATCTATGTACCAGCTTGAGGGGGAGTGTTAAAGTAGTCTTAGATTAGTCTCACATCGAAATTAGATTTAGATTACTCTTTGTACTCTCCTATATATAGGAGGCAGTGTATTCAGTTATAAGGATCCAATAAAGTATTCTTTTATGTCCTTATACAATCAATTTACATACTCGATTTTAGCCGATACTTAAAATCATGCACCAAATCCAAATCATTATTCTCTTAATTTAAAATCTAAAAAAATGTCTATACAATTTTTCCAATTTGAGAAAAGCTAGCATCTACACTGAGCAAGTCAAGAAACTGATGTAGATCTGCCGTCACATCAATATTGAAGAAAGCAAAGAGAAAAACATACTAAGCGCTCTAATAACTTTACCAAGTCTATTTTTAATCGGAAGAGCAACTTTGTAGATCTACTTTATCAAAAATAAAATAAAATAGAAAGAGCTCTGTGTTGAGCAAAAAATTTGTATCGAGCACTTCAGGAGGAACAGAATGATGGCAGCTTTTAGTAAAAAAAAAAAATAATTCTGGAAGTGGTCTGACTGTCGCAATGCAGCTTCTGTAACTGATAGTCGCATTATGACTCTTTTGTAGGAGGTAGTGGGGCTAATGTGTTCCTGCATTGCTCAAAACATTATCCTCTTTTTCTTTTTCACTAAAATTGAAAAACCAAATTAAGGTTATTGTTCACAGTCAACAAAAAAACTAGGCCTATTCAAGATGAAATGCGATTGGATTTGTTTATTACGAAATAAAATTTAAAGAACATAAAAAATTGGTGTTAGCCGTGGTGGGCAGTTCAATCATCGTCAATGTTTTCTCCTGTTAACATAAAATTAGGTCGATACAACTATGTAGTAATGAGAAATGGGGGTTACATTGTCAGACAACTATCAAGCCTATTCTTCATCCAAACTACTTCACATGGCTTTACAAAGCATCTTTCAAAAGGTCTTTTCATATAATAGAAAATATGGAAAGAAAAATTTTCAAATCAAACCAGATTTTCGAACACCATGAATTTTAAATATTAAAATATTACTCTACATCAGTAAATCCTACTGATTCTCCCCTTAAACCTAACAAATAGTTGTCATTCTAGCCCTGGTCAACTAAAATGTCCCCAAACTGTCTGCAATTTACCCATGAGGTGCTTGGGTAAGGGTTCACGTAAAAAAACTTTTTATAGTTTCGGGTTAAGCCACAATTTAAGCTAAGCAGTTAAAATCCGATCAATCGCCCAATTAATCTTCGATTAATCACTAATCATATGCTAAGCGATTACTTATTTTGCGATTTTCAATATTTCAATAGTTAGCAATTTAATCAGGTATAATCGGCAGATTAGTGGTTAATCGGACGATTTTAAGTGGCCAATTAACCGATTAAATCTCCTCCTTTAATTTTCATGCTTGTTTGCATTATTTGGGCTCAATCCGGCCCAAACTCAAATCCAAATCCAAAATCCAAACCACTTCTAGTCCTCGCACAAATCCAAACTCAACCTGCCGCCGCTGTCTTCTTCCTCGTGCAAACCCTAACCCGACCAGATGTCGCTCCCCCTGCAGGCCTGCACCGTCGCAAACTTGATCCGACCCGCATCTGCTGCCCCTCCACCTATTGCTGCTCTTCCTCCTTGATTATTTTTATTTGCTGGAACTGACCAGCAAACCCGACCCGACCCACATTCAGAATCCAAAAGCTCAAACAAAGTGTCCTCTTCTTTTTCTCTATAACTACATGTTCCTATTTGATAATCTCATAATAGTTTTGTGTTAGGCTTTAGGGTTGCTACATCATGATGATAGATCATTTTTTTAAAATTTATATATATATATATATACACACACGCGCGCGCGCGCTATGTTTCTGATTTAATCCCCGATTATTTTTCGATTAACCAATTAATCACTAATCGTTCCTAGACCGATTAGTTTCAAACACCGATTTTAACTGCCTAGAATTTAAGATTAACTAACTTCGATAATGAAAATAACAAAACCTTTTCGCATTTGCAGGGTTCTTTGACCATTCTTTGACCAATATTTGCTGAGAACATTTTCTAGCTATGTTTCAGACTGGCTATTTATAAAATCAACATAAACCAGGCAAAAACTAATATGTCTCAGTTGAAATCTCAATCTCTTTGTTTCAAGGAAACAAAGAAAAATCAAATTCAGACAATAATTCAAAATCAATGTTGCTGCAGGAACTATGGTGAAGATTTCAAATTAGAACAAGTTCTTATCTGTTGATGCTTACCTTTGGGCATTGAGAACTAGCTACTATTTGCAAACAACTGATTGCAGCAAGACCAACTTCTTTACTTCCATGCAAGATACTATCTTTAATAAAATTTAGCAAACGTTCCCATCCTGTTCAAATCAAAAGTCGTACAAACATGGTTAGTTCATTTAACAAGACATTTCAGATTCAGCATTAAAGAGAAATATACTGCACACTCACCAACAGAAAAATTACTTAAACTCTGCAGAAAAGGAAAATATGAGCGCAATAGTCGTGTAATTCCGCCTAATACCAATACGAGGGTTTCATCCCACTGTTTCTGTGCAGTATTCCGACTGCATAACATCATATCAAGTTCCCAGAGCATAATTAACTTTTAATCAGATAAAGTATGAGATTCTAAAATAAAAAAGAAAAGTTTCATTAATTTGAACAGTAGTATGGCATACCTGTGATGGATGAGCATATGGATAGCTTTTCCTCCTCGTGTTCCTAGTTCTTTACCTTGCCATTCATCTCTTGATGAAGTTGATGCCTACAAGGAAACGACATAGCTCACACAAGGAAAACCAGTCTAATTCTTATAGAAGAAATGTCACTGCTACATTTACCATACTTACCAAATGAGAAACACGATCAAGAATTGGGAATACATAAGTCCAGAGGCAATCCTCCCACATGCTCTTGGAGATTTTCTGCCCATAGCTTCCCAGAGTTTGGAAGAGCGTCCGAATTGCAGCATTCCTAACCTATAATGGAGCTAAAGTTTGAAATATGAAATCGAAAGAAGACGAAAAACATCCAGAGTGTGTGTACTTTCAAGGCAATGATATTTTTTACATACATGGAATCTAGCAAAGAGGTGCTTCAAGTGAAATATGCTAAAAAAAAATTATTTTCCTATGTTATAGACTGCATGTGGTTAGGCCTAAAGAGCAAAGGATGGAGGACTTCATTGCAGCAGACAATGACCAGAATTTGGAAGATGCAATACCATAGAAAAAGAATAATCTCCCCCACCCAAAAAGTTGCTACAAGGACCTGAAGTAGGATCAACAAATTGGCATTCACGATAATTTTCATATTTTGTTATCCTTTTATAGAGGTTACCAAAAAATGATTTCTATAGGCATATAAGTATAACAGGCCAAAGCATAAAAATAAGAGAATACCCATCCAATACACTGATTGAAGATTATATAAAAAGATGTTATACCTCCGGCCTCTCATCTCCCCCAAGCTTTTGAAGTATAGAGAAAATTGAAAAAAGCAATCGATTATGATCATTCCCACTTTTTCTTGGAGTTTGTGAATAGATACTGTTATTTGTCATATCAGTCTGGTCATATTGAAGAGCTTCAGAACTATCATAGCCATGCCTTGAAATGAATTCTGTGTCAGAGGACTCTGGATGTCATCACCATATTTGTAACATGTATACCAATAAATTATACGAAAGATGTTTCATCATTGTAATAAGTTCAAACTTCAAAATAACCGTTAAATGAGTTACCAGTTTCTGAACTTTCCAGGCCAAGCGTGGGGACTAATCCCTTAGCAATAAAATCAGTTGCTGTCCAAAGGAGACCAATTGCAGTCAAACTTATGTTTATCTCCGTTTTCTGAGCACTGTAAGCTCCAGTAACTTCAATACAACTGCAGATAAAATAAACCAGGTGTTGCAGCTCAGTTGATTATATTGCCTATTAGAACCGAGCTTACAAGTAGAATTACAGTTGAGACAGTTATCTAGAAAATAAAAACATCAAACTGGCTAACTCAATTTTTAAATGTGCCATATGAAGTTCTATATATTTTTATAAGGAAATGGTCAGTCTACAATCCACTTGTGTATACATATGAATCACCATAAAAGGATCTAATACCACAGAACTCAGGTGGCTAAAATCACAAAAAAGTGAAAAATCAACTTGAAAGGAAATAATTGACATCTCTTCCTCATCTGCTGCTTTAGTTTAGCTATCAACGTTCTTATAATATTACAGAAGTATTAGAAGTGTGAGTTGAACGATCCTATGTTATTCTCTTTTCCTTTTATTTTTCTCTTCCGACTTTTTTTTGGGGAAGAACATCCCCAGGTTTTGGTAAATTTCTAAGACATTTTTTTAGTTGACGTTCATTGGACCTCATTCTCAGGGAGAGTATGTTTACTATAGGGTGCCTCACAGGTTTTTCTTTCAGTTAGGCTATCGATTGCAATTGTTGGCTCAATCTCTCATTGAGTTCGGCTTCGGATCGCGAATATGAGTTTCAGTTTGTCAAACAGATATCATTCATCCATCTCGTGTTTGGTGTGTTGGGTTTATGTCTTGCACACAAAGTTCAATAAGAAGACGACGAAGCGAAGAGGTTGAAGCGACGGTTGGATGGAAGATGAGAAGCAACAACAACATGGCAAACGGGTGTGTTGTCGACTGTGCAGTCGACTGCCACCCCCTCGGGTCCGGTTGGAGTCAAATACGATCAACTGCACTTTGGGCAGTCGACCGCGGTCCGCGTCTCAGCTGTTTGTGTTTGGGTGCGAGTCTTGGGGATTTATTTGAGGCCCAACTTCTTCTCCAAGTTAGATCATACGGCACCTATTATGTTATTCTTCTTCAGAAAACATCGGATGGCTATTGTATCAAGATATCAAACTAGAGTTTCTCTAGATCTCTATATATTTTTGTAATTGGCCTCCTTTGAGAGCTAAGAGAGAGAATACTTTATCGAAGAGAGTTTGAGAGGTTTTTCAATTGTAAACAACTAGTATTTTCTGGTAAGGCTAGAGAGAGGGTCGTGGTGAGATTTGTAACTCTTGTATATTCTCTAGTTGAATAATATCTCGATTTTTTCTCCCATAGGGCTGGCCCAAACCAGAACAAAATTGTGTACTTTGTATGTTTGCTGTGATCTTCTATTTGCTTGGTAGTTTGTATTGATCGTGTCGCATAACTCAGCAAGATCCTAAAAGCGATAATTCCCTAACATGGTGAACTCAGTTACTTAGCTCAGCATAACACTGTTTTCTTAGACTCAGTTTGGATCTCGGTGCTATCAGAATTATTTACTTCTTCTCGACTCAAGTTGGGCTTCAACATCGTCTATGCTCCAATTTCCGGGGAAGTATGGGCAAATGTTGCCATATATTTTATGGTCAAAAGGTTTTTTTTATACCCAAGTTATGTGCGCAAGTTATGTAAAGTCAATAGAGGGCTATTTGTATTTCATTATGAACACACTTCAATGATTTTCTGTTTTCTACCACAATGATTTCTTAGTTCTATTATCCTCCCACCAGCATATATTATCATTAGCCATTTTTTCAGTTTAGTTGCTTTGTATTAGTCTAAATTTTATTGTTACTATTATAGAATCCCAGGTTTTTACCTTTTTCAATCATTTAAGGAAAATTAAATACGCGAGAATTTATTACTGACTTGCAATTGGTAGTTGATTGAGAAATATAAGTAAATATTACAAGTTGAAAAGTTATTTGTAAATTAAATCAGGGTTTATCCAAGAGATAATTAGATATTCCCAAGCCCTACCCGTCATCATCCAAAAAAATAAAATGAAAGAAAAGAAAATAAAGATGGAGAAAGGAAGCATCAAAAAGAAAGGAAACGAACACAGGAAAAGAAGGAGAACGAAACTTCAGATGAAAAGGCAAAGAAAAGATGCGAAATTTTTCAACAATAAGGTTTGCACGACGGTGATTGGATTGAAACTACACAAGACTAGTTTTCTGATGTGTGCCGAGATAGATATCTTTAGTTTGTGACTACTTTTATCAAATACAATTTATGGTTATGAATTGAAAATAGATTATTTTCATAATATATTATTTATATATGAACTATTGACGCAAGTTTCATTGAAGATTTTGGAGTAAGGCTGTCATGTTGTTCTAGTTTTTGTTGTTGTTATTGTTACATGTTTACTTATGAGATTATTGGTTACGCAGATATATTGGTTTTCTATCTGTGCACTAAAATATTTCTCATACAGTTAATGGGATGCATACATTTTCTTCAGTGAAATTATTAATTTGAATTTGAAGGCTTTATGCATTGAAATTTACTACGAAATTAAAAGTTTTACATTATGTACTACTATTTATGACGTGATAGGCACAAGTATTGGTGAATAAAGAACATTAATTGTTGGGAAAGAAAACAATGAATGATACTTTAACTATCTATAGAGATATTTACATTTTATGGAAATATTTTACAATGTAAATCTCGAGGAGAAAGCTTAAAGAAGATGTTTCTCATTAGTTAAGGAACCCTTTTATCATGTGGCAAAGCGGGGTCGTTCCGAGTATAAAACATGTTTTCTTGTTGTAAGTTGTGACTTCGGCTGTCTTCAACTTAAAGCTTCAATTTCTGCCGAGAAACTGTCGAGGCCCGAATTCGTATCTATTGTAATATCCCCAAAATAATTAAACAATTATTTTGGTATATATTGCATTATGTTACAACCATAGTTTACTAATAAAATTGTATTTGCATATATATTTAAAAAAATTGCATATGTATTAAAAGTATTTGCATATATATTATCATACATACATATTATCATACACCATACACCAAACACATGGATTATAACCCTCCACATCTCTCCACTCTCCTCCACACATTCAACCTAACCCCTCCACCTAAACCTAACCCCCATCTACCCCATGTCCGGCCAACGCCCTCTCACTCTCTCCATATAAACCCTAGTTCATTTTTTTTTACACTTCATTTCATGCTAAACAATCTCTCATTTTCTTTTTCACTCCACACACTCTTATAATTCAAAAGTGCTATTTGGAGCAAGACTAAGGAGGAAAAGAAGCAAGCAAGCTAGGAGAAGGAGAAGGGCAAACTAGGAGCTTGAAGATTTTATTTTGTCTACACTTTGAGGTGGGTGTTCTCCAACTCTCATGGTTGTTAGATTGTGTAGTGTAGACTCTTTTTGTTAACATAGATGGCACAAAATTGTATCGTGCATGTGGTGGATATTTTATTTTGTGAGTAACATGGAAAGTTTGTATTTTTCTATCCTGAAATTTCACTTCAACTCTGAAAATCACAACTCAAGGAATATAAGGAATTTAGGGTTGAAATGTTTATGGTAGCATCTCAAATGTGTCTAGTATATCCCTACCAAATTCCATAATTTTTAGATAATATTTGCTATTGTTATAAATTCGAAATCACTGTTGATCAAGAAGAAAACAGAGCTTATGATGTCCTGTTTATTACCCCTAATTCAAAATTCAACTCTCTGAATATTTGGAACTTCAAGCTAAAATTTTTATGTGATACTTGTGTCTAAAACATGCTTACCAAATTTTGTGAATTTTGGACTTCATTTGTTATTTAAATAAAATCAGAAATTGCAACTGGTTCACAGTTTTATTAGTTGCTGAAAATTTGTACACCTTTCAGTTATTGATTATTTTGGCCTCTTCAATGAAGAATTTTGAGAAAACTTCCAACTAAGAAAATGTAATAGACTCATTGACCTTTATTTAGAACCTGAGATATCAAAATTCCGAGAAGTAGGTGATTATTAGTGATTTTTACAAGTTGCAGGAGCTGCGTTTTTAGAATTGAACTTGTTGTTTTGGGCGTATGCAAGTTGTCATCTCTTTAGGACTTTTTAACAACCTTGAAAATATTGTTTATTAACTCTTAATTTATGTTATGATATGTAGTGAATTGTGTAAGATTATATTTTAAGTTTGCGCATGTAAGTGCGCGGTGGAAGGCTTGTATATGTTCAAGTATGAGTACATGATATATGGTTGTATGTTGGGATGTGTGAGTTTGTATTGTTTGGGTTCGAATAACCCTTGGAAGGGGTTCAAGAAGAGCTCGTTAATAATCATTTTATAATTTGGTGTCAACCATTCCGAAGTGCTGATGGTTGTTATTCAATCGGAGGCCAAGTTGGGCACTAACTGGGACTAGTTGATTATAAATCTGAGAGTTTCGTCTAGTTGTTTTACTCTTGAAATGTGAGCACAGAAGAATTGGCCGGATTTATTGTCGAGTAAGATAAGATCGGTGGGGTATGCTAGTTCTAAGTCGCGTGACTATCGTCTATTAGGACAAGCACTAGTTGGGCGTGTACTCACCTGTCAAGGGGACACGTGTGACATCATCTTGTCTGGGATGCATGCGGCGTTTGTAATACCCCTAAATTCTTACAATATATATATATATATATATATATATATATATATATATATATATATATATAACAATGTATGTATATATATTATATATATATACATACATTGTATATATATATATAATATATACATACATTGTTATATATATATATATATATATATATATATATATATATATATATATATATTGACATTATTATTTTTTCATACACTACACTATTATTTTATGTTAGTTTATTTTAAAAACCTAATATGTTTTCTTTTAAAAGCCCAACTTGTTTTCTTTTAAAAAGCCCAACATTTTCTTTTTTAAGCCCAATCCAATAGTATTTAGGGCTTAAGTGCAATTTCATAAAGACTAAGGGGTTATGTGCAAAAGTAAAGGACACCTAAGCTATTCTACACCCTTCCACACTCCTCTCCTTCTCTCTTTTTCTTACTTTCTGCAGAACAACCAGCAGCTGCTTGCTGCAGCCTTTCTTTTCCCCTCTTTCTCTATTTATTTATCTACTTCATTAGTACCCACTACTCCTACTACCTTAGTACTCCTACACCTCTCTCTCTCTTTCTCCTTACTGCCGACAGCAACACAGGGAGCTGCAGCCCTTTCTTTTTCCCTTTTCTTTATCTATTTGCCTCCTTCAACTACTACAACTACTACTACTACTTACTACCTTTTACTACTACTTACTACTACACTTCTCTCCTTCTGTAATATCCCTAAATCCTTACAATATATATATACATTGTTATATATATATATACATATATATATGTATATATATATATATATATATATATATATATATATGCATTGACATTACTATTATTAATTTTTTTCCATACACTACACTATTTATTTTATGTTAGTATGGTTAAATGTTTTTTAAGAGCCTAATTTGTTTTCTTCTAAAAGGCCCACAAAACCCAATCCAATAAGGTTATTTAGGGCCTAAAGTGCAATTTCATAAAGTATGAGGGGTTATGTGCAAAAGTAAGGGACACCTAAGCCTTCTATACCCTTCCACACACCACTCCTTCTCTCTTTTCCTTTCTTTCTGCAGGCAGCCAGCAGCAGACAGCCAGCAGCAGACTCAGTTTTGTCCCCTTCTGTTCAATATATATGTGTAATAACTACTACTACTACTATGCCTACTACTACTTACTCTCCCACACTTTCTCCTTCTCTCTTCTCTCTTTTCTTTCACTGCCGACAGCAGCAAAGCAACTTCTTTCCATCTCTTTTTTTTCTATATATCTACTACTTCTATTTCTACTACTACTTACTACTATTACTATTACTTTACTGCTTCCACAACAATTACTACTACTTTTTCTACTACCTACTACTTCACAACTACTACTACTGACTATTACTGTTACTACTACTAATATACTACAACTATTACTACTTAGTGCTACTACTAATACTACAACTACTATTACTTACTACTACTTCATTACTTCTTCAACAACTACCACTTCTACTACTATCATTTCTACTACTTAGCTACTACTACTACTATACTACTATTGAAACAAGAAGACAAGGAAGAATCAAGGAGCAAGGAGGAGATGATAGCAACTTGAAGCTTGCAAACAAAAGAAAGTGGGTATTCTCCATTCCTTTTGTATTCAAATTATAAATTTAATAATTAATGCTTGCTAGAAATTGTAGTGAGTGTTTACTTGTGTGAATTTTTATATGCATAAATATACTAGTGAATAAATAAAGATTTGTTCTTAGTGTTAAAAATGATAGTATATGTGTAAAGATGTGATTTTGTGATGTTGTGGAGTAAATTGTCTAATTAAATTTTCATGTTTGAATGCTTAAAGTTCTTATGATTAGAAGTTAGTATCTTGATTAGTAAATTTACATTGATACGTAAGCTACTAGCATTGTACTAATAATATTAGTAAGCTTAGTTGAAATGATTAGTATAAGTTAGTAAGTTAATATGTTAGTATGGTAGTAAATTAGTAGAATAGAATGCTACAATGCCATGATAGTGAGAAGTTAGAAAGTTAGAAATGTAGACTTGACCTCGTAGTAACCCAATTGCTAACCAATTGTTTATGGTTAGTAAACATGCATTGTTAGTAAACTACTAGTTTTGTGTTAGTAAGCTACTAATGAGTTAGTAAGCTTAGTTATAAGGTAGTATAAAAGATTACTCCTCGAATGATTAAATTGATGTGATTGCATGAAACTACACACTTGTAGTAATATGCCTAGTAGTTGTAGTTGCATGCTTAGCTAATTAGAAACTCATGGTAAAGTTAAGTAGATTGTAGTAAAGAACTATTGGTGGTATAGAAGATATTGTAGGAATGAATACGGTGATTAATAGAATACCGTATGCTTGTGTATGCGGGTATGCATACTTGAAAATTTACATATGGTAATGTTTTGTGCACATTGAGTGCACTAGTGTGGTGCATGTTGGGCCAACCTCTTAGCATGATTGGAAGCTAAGTTGAACTCAATTAAATCTAGATGAGACTTGTTGAGTTGGTGAATTGAGAAATTAAACTAGGATGATTGGTAAGGACAGACACTAGTTGGGCGTATACTACTCACCTGTCAAGGGGACACGTGTGGCGTCGTATCGTCTGGGACACGTGCGGCGTGGTCTCGGCTGTTAATTTCTGAAATTTAGTGATAAGAACGGGATGCAGACGTAAGTCACAAGTCCTGTCGGGACTTAGGAAATGGACTCTTAAGTTTCCGTCTATGTTCTGGGTTATCAATACGAACAAGGAGCAAGAGTGTGACTCTAAGTCTCTGGACGGAGTAGGGGTGGCCCTATCGATTCGCCTTATGTTCATGATAACTTTGGTAGGGGCAGGAGTGGAGAAGGACCATGATTCCGGCAGAGCTGATGATCACCGGCCTGACCGGGAGTGGAGAAGGACCATGATCCTGTCGGAGTGGAGAAGGACCATGATCTAAACGAACAGGGTGATCACTGCCGTTCAGAGTGGAGAAGGACCAAGATCCGACTGCAGGAGCGGAAATGGACCGCAGGTACTGCAGACTCTACCAGTCACTAGATGAATGTCAGAAACAGGAAGGAGTACAAGAGTGGGATGCATGGCGAGGGATTAAACCTTATCATCTGGAGAATACGAACTCGATTTGGGGAGTATGTAGTATGGGATGCATACGTTTCCAAATCAAATTTGCATTAGGTTAAGAGCACGGTGTGCATATGAGTTGTGCATTAGAATCTAGAACATGACATACACCGACACTTGTGGTTTGACTTTCACGTTTCTTTTCTTCTGCATCAAATATTGATTGTTGAGGATTTTGGAGATTGTTGTTTTCATCCGCGTTGCGTCAGTTGTATTCAACTGACGTGCCCACAGTATGCTAATTGCAGGGATCGCTGATCGTGGAGCAGGGGACTCGTGCTGCGGAAAGCATCCAGGTGTAGGATAAAGTTTCCATGTGCAATGTAAGTTTCTAATTTCCTGTAATTTTTCTGTGTTGTGTACTCATTGAAGTAAAGATTCCGGGTAAGTGTCACGAGCTTCCAGTGTGTGGAACTCGGGGCGCTACACCTCTCCCTTTTCTCTTTTTACTGCCGACAGCACAGCAGCAACAGTTTTTCTTTCCCTCTCTCTTTTCTATATATTTTCTACTACTTTACTACTTCTTCAACAACTACTACTACCTACTACTTCTTCAACTACTACTATTGTTACTACTACCACTTCTACTACTACTATTCCTACTACTTAGCTACTACTACTATTATACTATTATTGGAGCAAGAAGTCAAGAAAGAATCAAGGAGCAAGGAGGAGAAGATAGCAACTTGAAGCTTGCAAACAAAACAAAGTGGGTATTCTTCATACCTCATCTACTTTATTATTTATATTTAAATGATTGTGTAGTAGTTTATTAACATGATTGTGTAGTAATTTATTTGTAGCAAAAGGAAATTGTTGATAATAGTTTGCTTTGGTAGATATTGCTTGATGAATTAAAATTGATAGCTTGAATTGTTATCGGTTGTAATCGTTACTAGTAGTGATTGAAAAATATTAAAGTGCTAATGGTTATTGTAGTATTGTTAATAGATTAAATACAAATGGTTATGTATGCATGCTTGTGTGTATGGTTGAAATAGCCGGATTATGGAAACAAAGGAAACGAAAAAGGAACAAAGTAGAGAAGATAGAAAAGATATGTTTGTATAGATAATTACACAATTTTGAAATTGAGTAAATGAGTATTTGGTTGTTTCATGTATACAAGTTCACACTTGTGTTTGCCTAAACATAATATGGAAAAGTAGTTGAGAAATATATATGAAAGATGTTCATGCAATTGTTGTATGTGTGTATGTGAAATAGGTTGATTACACTAAGGTATTTACCATTATGTGGATGTGAGGTAGTACATACACATGTGTGCAATATCCTAGTATGGAAACAATTTTTTATAAGCGTGGAATGCGGTGTTAGATGAAATACGGTTATGCATGGGTATGTATATAATCAATGCATGCTTATATGCGTACTTGTTGTGAAGTGTGGTGCACATTGAGTGCGCTAGTTTGGTGCATGTGTGGGTCAACTCTTAGCATGATTGGAGGCTAGGTTGAACCATAACTAAATCAAGATAAGACTTATTGAGTTGGTGAATTGAGAAATTAAACTAGGATGATTGGTAAGGACAGACACTAGTTGGGCGTGTACTACTCACCTGTCAAGGGGACACGTGCGGCGTCGTCTCGTCTGGGACACGTGCGACGTGATCTCAACTGTTGATTCCTGAGATTTAGTGATAGAGATGTCGAAATCTAGAGGAATTGACCTTTATGAGTACGTTATGTTCTAAGTTATCCATATGAACAAAGAGCTAGAGTGTAACTCAGTCTCTGGCGGAGTAGGGAAAGGCCTGCCGATTCGTCCTATGTTCGGATAACTTATGGTAGAGTCCGAGTGTGCAGAAGGACCATGATTCCGGCAAAGCTGATGATTACCAGCCTGTCGGGAGTGGAGAGAGACCACCGGCCGACAGAGTGGAGAGAGACTACCCATTTCGATAGATCGGGGTGATCATCGACTTTCGGGAGTGGAGAAAGACCACCGATCTGATGCAGTAGACGGAATAGACCGTATTTATTGCAGCTCTACCAGTTACTAAATAAATGTCCGGAACAGGAAGAAGTACAAGAGTAGGATGCATGGCGAGGAACTGAACTCTACTATCTGGAGAATACAAACTCGATTTGGGGAGTATGTAATATGGGATGCATACGTTTCCAAATCAAGTTTGCATTAGATTAAGAGTATGGTGTGCATATGAATTGTGCATTAGAATCTAGATCACGACATACAGCGACACTTGTGGTTTGACTTTCACATTTTTCTTCTGCATCAAATATTGATTGTTGAGAATTTTGGAGATTGTGGTTTTCATCCGCGTTGCATCAGTTGTATTCAACTGACGTGCCCACAGTTTGCTAAATGCAGGATCGCTAATCGTAGAGCAGGGGACTCGAGCTGCGGAAAGCAACCAAGTGCAGGACATAGTTTTCTTGTGCAATGTAAGTCTCTAATTTCCTGTAATTTTTTCTGTGTTGTGTACTCATTGAAGTAAAGAATCTGGGTAAGTGTCACGAGCTCCCAATGTGTGGAACTCGGGGCGCTACAGCGTTGTCTCGACTATTAATTTCTGGAATTTAGTGATGCGAGCGGGACGTGGCCGTAAGTCACAAGTCGTGTCGAAATTTAAGGGATGGACCCATAATTTTTTGTCTATGTTTTTGGGTATCTATACGAATGAGGAGCAAGAGTTAAACTCTGTGTCTCTTGGTAGAGTAAGGTAAGGCATGCCGATCCACCTTATGATTGGATAACTTTTGGTATGGTTCGGGAGTGGAGAAAGACCACCGATTCCAATGAGGCTGAATGATCACCGGCTTGTCAGGAAGTAGAGAAAGGCCACCGATCCCTAGCGGAGTTGAGAAAGACCACTGGTCCCAGCAGAATGGAGTGATCACCAGACTGCTCGAGAGTGGAGAAAAACGACCGATCCGCAACAGTGGCGGATAGACCGTATAAACTGCAACTTTACCAATCACTAGACGAATGTCAGAAACAGGAATTGAGTACAAGAGTAGGATGCATGGCAAGGAACCGAACTCTATCATCTGGAGAGCACGAACTTGACTGGTCAGAGTATGTAGTATGTGATTTATACGTTTCCAAATCAAGTTTGCATTAGAATGAGAGCATGGCATGCATTTCGAGTTTGTGCATTAGAATCTAGATCATGTCATACACCGACACTTCTATTTGTATGGCTTTCACATTTTTTTCAGTTGCATTAATATCGATTGTTGAGGATTTTGGAGAATGCTGGTTTTATCAACATTGCGTCAGTTGCATTCAACTGACGTGCCCACGATTGGTTGGTTAGTGTGCAGGACTAGCTAATTGTGGAAGCAGGGGACTCGAGCTGCGGGAACCATCCAAGTGAAGGATATAAATGTAATATCATAAAGGTAATAAAGGTTTTAATTTCCTGTAACTTTCTATGTTATGTACTCATTAAAGTAAAGATTCTGGGTATGTGTCACGAGTTCCAGTGTGCGGAACTCAGGGCGCTATATCTACGGGTACCACAACATCTAAAAGATAATAATAATAATAAAATAAAAATCCACACGCATTTTCCTCTCCTAAAGAAGCGAACAATGAAAATTTTACACAATACAACTTGGGGGACCCGATACACAAAATTTAATACGCCATGATTATTATGAAAGTTTGTGAAAAATAATTCAAATTGTTCTACTAGTATGCTGCTGATAACATACCAAAGGTCCAAGCTGGTCCACGCATATAGATAAAGAAATACGTAAGAAGGAAAGAAAGTAAAATTTCATATAAGACAAGCATATATGTCTGTTGTAACAACTGATCATCTTGCTTTTCAAGTTGATACATATTATCTTCTCATTTTCATTGTTTTTTTAATCTTAATAAAAAAACTACATAGCCACAATAAGTGCAATGGCTCACAGGGAAAATATTGTTAATTACAATTATGCACAAAATAAGCAACCTCTTTACGTTTAGAAAAATAGACATGGCAAGACATTGTGCAAATAAAAACAGGAAAATACTAGAGCATAAAATATAAAACCACAAATTTAATGTCAAAAAAAGAAGTATCTTACACATCCAGGCATTGCACAGGTATGGATGACAATCCATCATTCATGATGACACGAATGCTCTGCACAACAGGGAACAATTTTGTAGGATATAACTTAATAGACAGACATATCCAAAAGCAAACTCGAAAATTCACATTAGACTGACTACTTATTGGCTTTAATACAATATTCACTGTCGGGAGTACTAAACGGAAAGCACATCGGTTACAGGTAAAACCAAGTGTATCCCACTCGATATATAGGTGCAATAATAATATGTAACCCAATAATACAACAAATGCAAACGACTAGATGAATGGGCAAAACTATTCAAATCATATGATATATATCAGCATAAGGTTTAAGGCATAGAGATATTAAGATCAGATGACGTATCTAAATATTTGAATGCAAATTAGACAGGTTTAAGAATTTACAAATATTCACAAGTATGTCGACATGTATACAACCACCCAAAACATTAGTACACAAGATGAGTAATAACAAAGGAATAGCTATTTTCTTTTAGTATTGTAAGAAACTATGTTAAACAATGAACATATATGAAGAGACTCCGCACATCAAATGATCTAAAAAGAAAGTTTCCCTCAGTTTCTTACCTATTGTTAATATATTTATTAATAGCTAACGACATTATATTAGATAAGAAATTCCCCTACCCAGCCAAACTCCTGGTTATTTACTTCCAAAAAAATAGTTTTTATCTAGTAAAAAGTAGTAAGCTATTAATAGTATTTATTATTTTAAGTATTTAAATTTAGATAGATAACCAAACTCATTTAGCACTGTAGAATATACTTGTTTGAAATTTTGGGATTTTTACTTTTAGAAAACTATTACAACAATTAATTAATGCACTTCCACAATATTCAATTATTCATTATTTACCTACTTTATATCAGCAGCCAAGTGTTAACTCCTATATAGCTTAGGTATGCATACGAGTACAGGTACGTGTACAGGTATAGGGATACAGTAAACATGTATAAAGTAGGGTACAGTGGTATTGCTATATAATTTGGAAATATAATTTAATATATTCAAATCAACATAAAAGAAAATCCGTACACTTAAAATAAAAATAATTTTTAAAAAAATCCAAAATGTATTCAACATTAAACTTTTGAACTATTGAAAATAAGTCATCTAATCGTAACAAAAGTTGTATACTCTTAATCATGTCTTATAAAACATGGCATACTACATAATCCATAAAGGCTTTTTTTAATAATTCGGTATGGGTGAGACAATAATTTTCCAAACCCATTCAGGTAATTTTTAAAATTGGTAATTTTTAAAATTAAACCCAATAAGGTTATTTTTAAAATTTTTAAAAAAACCAATACTTGCCTGCCGTACCAGTATGGGACCCATGCTGATGGGTACTCGTACAAGTACCTGGTACAGGTACATCTAGTTACATCAGATACCCACGCTTTGTAGGTTAACTCCATACCATTATCTAAAAGTGCAAGTCTAATACACCGGAGTTTTGAACTACTACAAATTCTCAGAAGCTTATAGGTTAACCTGTCAATGGTAACCAGTGAAAGAAATTTGTGCCCAGAATCTGTGCCTACATAACGTCTCAATGAATGCAGATTGAGACCAACCAAAAATTTGTGTGTGCCAATTAGGATTCGTTATGCTTGATTGTTGTGATTTTCATATGGTTGGTCAACATCTGTATTTTTTCATTCATCTATGAGCGGATACCAGAATAACATGCAAAACATTTCATTCATCTATGAGTGAGTGCCATATTATTCCCTATAAAAAGAAAATTGAGAACATATTTTGGTGTTTGGTGAACTTATCTGAACGAGTAGTCAACTTATTCAGCTTGTACAAGTTTGGCAGTTCATTACTGTTTTAATTCTAGAATATCACTTTAGCTCTCCAACCTCTCTCCATGATATATTTCACCCACTATATGTGATGTTCACTTAGTCTACTATTTCAACTCTTATCCAGTTTGGTGGAAATCAACAGGCTCAAGCTCAAACTGCAACCAACAACTGTAAGGCTCTGTTTGGCATTGTTGTGCATGAAAAGTGTTTTCGCTGAAAAGTGTTGTCATCAAAAATGCTGTTACTTCAAAATTTTCTTAGTAAGCAAAAGTAATTTTTTAAAAGCTAAAAGTATCAGTTTAGATGTGCTGAGAAAAAGGCTGCAAATAGTAATCTCGGTAAATTACTTTTGTCAAAACACACTTTTAATTAAGTTCTCTAAACACCAACTTTGAATGTAAAAGTGCTTTTAGACCTAAAGACACTCCAAAAGCAATGCCAAACAAACAAAGTTTCAACCTGTTGCTGGTGCATTAGTAGTCTTTAGCCCCTGATGATGATGACTAGTGGTCTCAGTTTGATGCAGCCTTCTTTTTCGTTTTAGGTTCTCACTATGTTGTTCAGGATGAAGTTGTATCTCAACTTACAGTGTTTGTCTCTTGTTATGTGTCCTAGGCCAGGGCTGTGCTTATGATGATTTTATATAGCATTTTTTGTTATTTGGCTGGAGCTCTTTAGGGTCTATCTTTATATACAAAAAGAGAGAGAGAGAGAGAGAGAGAGACACACACACACACAGAGAGAGAGAGAGAACCATGAAGGTGTTCTCTTAATAAAAGGCTCGCCAACATGCATTATAAAGGTGTTTTCTTAATGTCATATTTTCCATGTCCTGATGATACACAACAATGAAAGCTAACCATCCACTGATAAAAACTTACATCAGATACGAAACAAGTGGTTCATAACAATGAGCAGCGCTTCTAAAATAAAATAACGATAATTATCATAATTTTGGTAAGCATGATAATAATGTTTGAGTATCTAGCAAAAGCAGTGCTATGCTTTTCACCTGAAATCCTAAAGATATTAGATCCTTCTCTGATGCATCAGCAACAGTCCTAGAGACATAAGAGAACAAAAGAACGAATAACTTCAGATATAAATCATTTTAAGAAGTAGTAACAAATACAAATGGCAATGAAAATGAAGCACCTTAGCATTTCAAGTATCTTGGGCCAGCTATAGAATAGTTTTTCTCCATGTCGCTGATATAATAATAGAAAAGGGCAAAAAAGCAAAGTTTAGACCAAACAAAAAATAAAAGTTAATAGAATCGACAGCTTCACTGAGAAAATGAGTACCTCTAAAACATGGAGCAAAATTTTCAAAGACCCTGCACGGACATCAAGACTTTGGCTAGACATACAAAGTACCACCAAGGGAGATAAAACCTCAGACTCAAATGATCCTATTCCAGTATCTGATCTTTCCACCTATGGAAAAGATGGTAAATGCCTCGTTGTGCCGAGTTAACAGAGAATGATATGCAAGTAAAAAACCTTGCTCACTATGGAATTTGGTAATAGGTGGCCAGATGCATTAGCTCCTTGAAATTTATCAGAACCCAAGACTGCACAAATTGATTGATCCAATGCATCAAGTGCCAAATTTCTTAACTGTTGGTTAGGGTTATCAGCCAGCTGAAAAATACCACTGCATCAACCTCAAAGTAAACCAGCGATATAAGCAGATTGAACGGAGAACTTTAGTCTAAACATTACCTCAATAAGATGGTCAATCACTTGATCCCATATAGGCTCGACCCCTGATTAAAAAGAATAATCAATTGAATGTGACTGAATATATCATTCAATCATTCATATTAGACGGTGAATAGCATATCCCTCAGACAATGTAGTTTGTAGGATTTTGTATATTAAAGATTTACAAACCATTTAATTTATTAAAAGGTTTATGTGTATATGTTCTAGTCCGCCATATATCATGGATAACACAAAGAGGCCATAAATAAAAACAGACTAGCTGTTAAAGCCTAACTGAGAACAATAATGTGCTACATGTTGGTGAACATATATGAAAATATACACAATAATCGCTTCCCTTACGTTTGCAGAAGTCAAATAAAGTATCCAGCGGGATATTGATTTCATGGAGATCCAAAATAGTAATATATTTTTATCTATATGGTTCGACCTTTTTGATCATTCAAAATTTATAGTTTAATTACGTCCATGAAGCATTCATGCTAAGTAGAGGCAATTACAATAATGTATACAATTTAGGTACCTAGTTTCTACATATGCATCATATAATCTTGCTAAAAAATCGTAAATTTAAAATGTTTTTGGTATAATAGGAATGTTCTAGGGACTTGTAGAAACTATGTTCAAAGCTAATCTTCTTCCAAATTAAAATAGATCAGAGTTAAGGGTAACTTTTAAGGACCCTCTCAGCTAGAACAACGCTAATTGCATAAGAAACAAGGGCATGAAATCTCGTATGTTATCGTTCACCGAAAAAGCTTCAAATTGTCGAGTTTGACAGAAACATAATAAATAATTTATAATAAGTAATGAAGTGTATATTATAAGATGACAACTGCATGTATTAAAACCTTGTTAAAGTAGTCTGTTTAGTCCCACATCGGAATTAAATATATATTACTCTTTATATTCTCCTATATATAGGAGGCAGTGTATTCAATTATGATCATCCAATAAAGTAATCTTTTTTCTCTATATATTATATTCCAACATGGTATCACAATCCGAAAAGTTTACATAAAAATTTTCCACAAAAATTGGGGTTTTATTTCTCTCTTCGTCTAAAAAAATAATAAATAAAAAAAAGCTTCTTCTTCCTCTCTTCTTCCCTGTCTCTTCCTCCAAACCCTAACGCTAACACTTTCTGCCCCGCCACTGCCCTCCATCCCCACATCTCCACTAAATCCGAAACCCTACACCCACCTTCATCCATCGTCCTCCTCTTTGCTCCGGCCGCCCCCACTCTTGTGCTCCCAAAACCCGACACTCGCCGCCCGAAACCCGAAACCTGACAGCCTCTCCCCTTCCTGTAGCCCAAAACAAAAATCAAAAAATCAAAAAAAAAAGTTCAATGTCTCGTCAAGTGTGTTGTTTTGTATTGCGTGCTAGTTTTTTATGTCTTCTCCAATCACTATCTCTCATTCTCACCCGGTTTCTCCTTCAAATATGATATGGATCTGCTCCTATGGCTGCCTCCACTAACACAACGGTGATCTCCCATCCTCCTCCAATGGCGACCTCCTCTCCTCCAACGGTAGAACTTTCTCCTCCCACTGCTGCTCCTACGGATGAGTCAACCTCCTCCCAATCAATCATTTCAACTGAAGAGTATCAGGACTTCCGCAACATGCTACCCCCTCCTTCTGGTAACTCTGTTCACTCGAGTAATGCGTGTCATGTTTCCTCCCATCAATGGATAATGGATTCATGTGCTTCTGACTATGACTCATTTATCGTTTTCTCCATATTCTTTGCTTTCAAATTATCATCTGTGTATTGATGATGGCTCACATGTCCCTGTTGAAGGGGTGGGAGATATCTCTCTTTCTCCGGACCTTCATCCTAAACCGGTTTTGCTTATTCCTAACTTTTCTAATAGCTTATTATCAGTTCCTAAACTTTGCAAATATTTAAATTGTTCAGTGACATTTTTTTCATTCTCATTGCATGTTTCAGGATACTACTACGAGGAAGGTGATTGACACCGATCATGAACAACATGGGTTATATATCATGGATTCTTCAGTCTCGGCTTTTCATTCGTCTGCTGATCCTAAATTGTGGCACCGACAACTAGAACATCTTTCCTCTACGATCCTCAAGCACTTAGTTTCAGGTTGTGAGCCTTTCTTTAAGGTATCTTATGAATCATGCAAGTTATGTAAATATCATAGAGTTTCCTACCCAGGATGCATCAATAAACGTACTGAACATTTGTTTGATTTAGTGCATTCTGATGTTTGGGGCCCTATTCCACATTTAATAAGTATCGTTATTTTGTTATGTTTATTGATAATTTCTCTTGAATGACGTGGTTGTTTCTTTTGAAAGATCGTTATGAAGTATTTAAAATTTTTCAACGATTTTTTTTGAGATCCAAACACACTTTGGCACAACTCTTAAATATTTTCGTTCTGATAATGCTAAGAAATACATGAGTTCTCATTTTCAACAATTTTTTTCTCAACATGAAATAATTCAGAAAACTTCTTGCGCCTTCACTCCTCAACAAAATGGAGTGGCAGAATGTAAAAATCAACATTTACTTAGCACTACTCGCTCTCTGATGTTTGAAATAAAAGTTCCCAAATTTTATTGGAGTTTTGCGGCTGCAGCTGCATGTTTTCTTATTCACCGAATGTATACTCCTATTCTTCAAAATCAATCAACATTCAAAATAGTATTTCCATCTAAAAAAACTATTTTCAATACCACCTCGTGTTTTTTGTTGCACTTATTTTAATCTGAATCTCCACTGAGGCACTGATAAACTTGATCCGTGTGCTACTAAATGTGTATTTTTGGGGTATTCACGTTTTTCGAAAGGTTATCTTTGTTATTCCTCTTCACGCAAAAAAAAAGTTTACCTCATCGGATGTTTCATTTTTTGAACACAACTTTTTTTGAACATATTCCTTCACACCATCATGAATTACCAAGAGCTGTTGTAGAGAGTCTTGATTTCCCACCACCACCACCACCACTTCAGGTTTATGTCAGAACACGAAAAGCTCGTTCAGACTCGACCATCCGAGTGGTACTCTCTCTTCAACCAGTGCCCACCACTTTTGTCGGTAATATCCCTAACACATATTTTCAAAAAATATCCCTAACACAGATAATTAATGGCTTAACATTTTTATGCTCAATATCCTATTGCCAAGTTTGTTTTTTCGTCTAAACTAACCAGATCTTTCGAGCTTTTACCTCTTTTTTGGATTACATTTCTGTTCCTAACAATGTTCAAGAAGCACTCAAGCACCCTGGTTGGACAGCAGTCATGAACGAGAAAATGCAATCTCTTCAGCAGAATGGTACTTGGCAGTTGGTTCGCCTCCCTGTAGGTGGGTAAGACGGTTGTAAATGGGTATTCCCTGTTAAACATAATCCTGAAGGCACAATTGACAGACTCAAGCTCGCCTTGTCACTAAAAGATATACACAAGAATTTGGAGTCGACTATGCAGACTTTTTCTCCAGTTGCAAAACTTACGTCTGCTCGTGTTCTTATCTCTTTTGCATCAAATTGTTCTTGGCCCTTTCATCAATTTGATATCAAGAATGCATTTCTCAATGGAGACTTGAAAGATGTGTATAAGTAGCAGCGTCATGGTTTTGAGCAGTAAGGGAAGAATCTTGTATGTTCGCTCAAAAAGTCTCTTTATGAACTCAAACAGTCTCCTCGAACTTGGTTTGAAAAGTTTGCAAAGATGTGTGCTCTTTATGGGTTCTCTAGAAGCAAGACAAACTTAGTCTATGTTGATGATATCATTATCACAAGCAGTGACTCGCAAGATATTGCAGACATCAAGCAGCGGTTAGCACAAACCTTTCAAACAAATGATCTTGGTCTGCTTCGATACTTCCTTGGCATTGAGGTTGCATGCACAAAGAATGATATCTTTCTTTCTCAAAGAAAGTATGTTCTTGATATTCTTGCTAAGACAGAAATGTTGGGATGTCGCCCCAGTGACACACTTATGAATCCCAATATTAAGTGGTCATCCTTCTCCAATGATGCATTGTTCTCTGATCCAGGACTATCGCAAACTGGTTGGCAAACTCATATATCTCTCAGTGACTAGGCCAGATATTATCTTTGCAGTTGGTCGAGTCAGTCAGTTTATGCATGCACCGACCATCACTCATTGGGAAGCAATGGTTCACATCCTTCGCTATCTTGAGAAAGCCCTAGGGCAATGACTTCTATTCAGGTCTGATGATTCTCTTTTTTTACGAGGATATTCTGATGCTGACTAGGCAGGATCAGTTGATGATAGGCGCTCAACTAGTGGATACTTTGTATTCTGTGGAGAAAATCTTGTATCGTGGAAAAGTATGAAACAACCCATGTAGCAAATCAAGTGCAGAGTCTGAATACCGAGCCATTGGGTATTTAGTTTCTGAAGTTTTATGGCTCAAATCTCTTCTTCGAGACTTGGCAATCCTAGTGTTATCTCCAGTTCCTCTCTACTGTGACAACAAGACTGCTATGCATATTTCTGAAAATCAAGTGTTTCATGAGCGCACAAAACATATCGAAGTTGACTATCACTTCGTTCGAGATGAGTGAGAAAAATGATATTTCATTTTTATATGTCCGGTTCAGTGAACAACTTGCTGATATCATAACTAAAGCACTACCTCCTAAGCTTTGTCAAACTTTTTTTAGCAAGCTTGGCTTCAATAATATCCACGCACCAGCTTGAGGGAGTGTTAAAAGTAATCTTAATTTAGTCTCACATCTGAAGTAGATTTATATTACTTTCTGTACTCTCTTATACATAGGAACCAGTGTATTCAATTTTATGCATCCAATAAAGTATTCTTTTTCATCTCTATACTATTCATTTACCGTCTCTATACTACACTTCAACAAACCTAAAAAGTCATTAAAAGTTGTCATCTTCCAGATTTTATTCAAAATCAAGGCACACTACAACACAAGGGGAAAAAAATTGTGCTCTTAGATATGTCAAGTACTCACTGTGGAGATTATTCACAAGAATTGACGTCATACGTTCCACTGAAAAGGCAACACTTCCAGTATGATGACTTGATGTTTGCCCTATGACACTTACATTTCCTGAAATGCATTGACTTGACAGCTGACACAATGCGGAAAGAAGAGACTTTACTGCAGAAACATGCATCAATGCTGAACTTTCGAACAGCTTCACAACCAGAGAGATAAAACTAGTTAGAGTGCAAACAAGAGTGAAATGAAAACTCTATAGCAAGAGGCTTTAATTTTGGTTCAACCTGAGAATTTAAAGAAGTGAGGATCTGGAAATCCGTGTACTGTCCAGCTGTATCTCGTGTAAGTCTTGAAACACTAGAAACTTCCTGCAGTATTTCAGAAATGGAACTTCTACTTAATTTTGGAATTGGAACCTTAATACTTCAACGAAGTTCCAAATAGACAATAGAGAAACTGCTTCAAAAATTTTCTTAGCAATCAGAAAGTAAACAGGTTTAATAAAGTACCCACAACTTAATGGCTAAAGCTATTTAGCAAATTGTTTGACAAAGATATATGGAAGTGTCAACATAAAAGTAAGTTCACAAATTAAATGTAATACAACTACTACCACATTAAACTCAAAAACTTTATTATTTTACTGCAAAATTAATGGCATATGGGCATTTCCATAGTGGCACAAAGAAAATATTGTAAACAATTACTTATTTAAAACTGGTAGAAAATTACTTATTTAAAACTGGGCAAACAATATTAACTCAAATCCAAATATCTTGTCAAAGTAGAGCAAATTGTATCTCCCTTGATTAAAATTGTTCGAATTCAAGTGTAAAACCCTCAACCCTCACTGCAACTTTCAAGTTTTGTTGTGGTGGCAAGGTCTTTCAATGGTATCCGAGCAGCCTACAGTGAAACCTCTGGGTGTCCATATTAAATAAGTGTATGTGCGTCCGTGTCTCTGTGTATATATTGCTCTGCTCAGCCAAAGCTTTGAGAGGCTCGTCTTCTTTCGTCTTGGCCCATAAAATTGAGCGCTCAACCTACAGGGGGCATGTTATGACAAGTGTAAAAGCCTCAACCCTCTTTAAAACCTATGGACTTTTGCAGTGGCAGTGTCTTTCACAAGAATTGTGATGGAATAAGGCTCCAATGACAATGATAATCATATTATGCGAAGCTATCATTGACTTCCAACATGTAACCATTGACTTTAATAAGCTTGAAAAGGAGGCTGTTTGCAAATGTAACCTGTGTAGAAGCATGCGGAGAATTAATTGCTCGATCGAGAGCAGCTAGAGTCTCCAAAACCTATAAATCCCAAGCAGTTAATAACACGGTACAAATAAGTACTTTATAAAGGTTTAAAACAAGTAAGCACACGCACCAGAACCCAAGATGGACCCAAAACATTGTGCAAACGGTGTGCCACATTGAAGAGTGTCCTCAAGGCCTGTAGTGACAAACAGAAAGAATATAGACTTTTGGGACAGTAAAACAAAATCACAACCAAAATGTCATCTGCGATTTTTAAAGAAAAAAACACTGCATTAGAAGATATAAGAATGCTACCTGCACATTCTTTGCGGTAAGAATGATATTATCTCTCTGATCAGTTAAAGGTTCAGACTTCTTTGATCCAGGAGAAAGCAACACACTGATTTAAGTCCAAAGTAAAGAATAAAATTAAAAGAGGTGGGGACTGAAACATTGCAGATGATTGCTTGTCGAGAAATAGGCTACTGCCACATATGCATGATAAATGAAATCCAAAAGAAAATTAAATATACTTAAAAGTAGCAGCAAATTTAAAAGATCAGGTAGTAAATCCTGCCACCTGCAAGCCAAAGATGAGTTTGTCCAGAAATGGTATGGGACATTTTAGGACATTTAGCAATAGGGCATTAGTTAGCATGTATCCTTGAATAGAACATGTCAGTATGTACCAGTAATGGTTTCAAAAATATATACAACTTATTTCAGCAATTTATGGAACGGGAAAGATATAATGTGGAGAGTTTTAACCAGTTTATTGAACAACCTAGAGATCATCTGGCATTGAATAGTTTGTTCTAGCATAGCAAAGAGTTAGATTGAGTCAAACCTGAACACATTTTTAAGGATAATGGATCCAAAATGATAATTTAGAAAAGGGAAATCCCAGATCCCGGGAGATACTCAGAATCAGTCTGGCCGCAAGTATCGATCTCAGGCTGACAGACATGATCTGAACCTGTACCATACTATACAGAGAAGGAATATACACCATTCTAAATATATGACCTATTAAAAATTTTGAATAAGGTCCAGATCGCCTTCAATATATATTATAAAAGACGACAATAACAATAAAAGTTAGCAAATGTGCAATGCTACCTATATACATCATCCTAGCGTAGTTCAAAACACGTGTGGGGGTTGAAAGATCGATTGCTTGCTTGCAGGGCCGGCCAGGGCGGGCTGGGCGGCCCAATTCAGATGAGGGGCACAAAAATTTGTAAGTATAATGGGTTTGTAACACTCTTAACTAATTAATATTTGAACTAGGAATGCTAAAGGTCGCCTAGCTTAGTTGGTTAGAGCGCTGGTTTAGTAAGTGGGAGGTCTTGAGTTCGACTTTCAACGACATCAATTTTTCATTTTTTTATATTCATGTTTACTAATTATTGGTTATTTATTTTTTACCGTTTTAATTCATGTTTACTAATTAATGGTTTTCGATTTTTGAATTTTACTTTTTAAATTCATGTTTGCTAAATTAATGGTTCAATCAGTTTTAATTAAGTTAGCAGAAATTTCAGATGATATTAAAATGAGTTGAGATGCTAAGAAATTAGCATCACGTGAATTTCCAAGTTTTGATTGTAATTTAAGTTTGGTTATTTGGCAAGAAATTTTGTACAAGATAAAGTTAGTGAGTAAAAAATTGCAGACTGAAGATATACTTCTTAATGTTGCAATCAAAAACTGGAAGGGTTAGTTTCATTTTTTTAAAATATAGAGAAAATGGATTTACTTCTGCTATAATTGAAGATAAAGAAATTGCATCTGAAATGAAAATTGAGCCCTTGTTTCCTGTAAAACATAGGGGTTTTAGAAAGAGACATTTTGATGACATTCCTGATATGAATAGAGAACAACAATTTGCTCCAAAAAAAAATTAGAACTGATTAATTTCTTGCTTTAGTAGATATGGCTCTTCTCAATTGAAGAGTAGATTTGAACAAATGAAAAAATTTAAATCTATATTTGGCTACTTGTTTGATGCATCACGGTTAGTTTCGTTGGATGATGATGAAATGAAAATATGTTGTATGCAACTTGAAATTGCTTTGAAACATGGTGAGATGCCTGATATTGTTGAGAATTATTTACTTTCAGAATTACAAATATTGCAAGAAATGCTTACCAAGTGAAGCATATGAAACAGATAAACCATGGCATTCCATTAAAATTATGGAGTTTGTACCCCAAAAAAGGATATGTTTCCAAATATTTTGGTTGCTTATAGGATTTTTTTTATTATACCTGTGACTATGGCATCTATGGAAAGAAGCTTTTCAAAATTAAAATTATTAAAGTCTAATTTGTGAACAACTATGACTCAAGATAGGCTAAATGTATTAGCAATTTTAAGTATTGAAAAGAATATGTTGAAAAATATTGAGGTTGAACATATAATTGAAGATTTTGCTTCTAAAAATACAAGAAGAAATCAATGAAATGTGATTGATTTGATTTGATTTTTTTTGTAGGTACAAGAATTGTTGTCGATATGCTTAATAAAAAATATAAAGTACTTGGTGTCATAAGCAAAACAATGTAATATTCATTTTTCGGGGTATTGGTTATATGTCCCTTTGTTGTTATATCATATTTTATTAATATATATATAAAAACAGGCGTGTCTATAAAGGGCACAATTTTATTTTTTGCCCCGAAACTTAAATACCTTAGGAATGGCCCTGATTGCTTGCAACCAACAAATTTATTGTGATTGCTAGTACATAAAAGTATAATTGCATGCAACAGCATTTGCAATCATTTCATTTGATTACGACTTCACAGGTTACTAACGAATCTAGCGCAACTTCAGTTACAACTGCTATTAAGAAGCATCAAGTCCAAACATATGCACCCAATTAGATGAATGGAGTTGCAACAGTCAAGTTGTAAAGAAACAAACTTCTAGTAAAGGTATTTTAAGCAATGATTTCAAAACTCTAATCATTATGAGTTGAATAAATATATTTTAATTTTTTTTAGGCTTTGTCAGTCCTTAATATGATTTAAGCAATACACTTTTTATATAATAGGGGAAATGACCAAATGGTTCACAAAGTTTATCCAAATTCTCAAATAGCACCCAATCTTTTTATAATACCCAAATGGCACCCGGAATTTTTAAAATAGAACCAAAAAGCACATGTCATTAAGTTTTCCGTTAAGTTAATGAAATATTCCTCAAATATACCTTTTAACGGGTTTACACACGTTAAGAAGAGTGTGAAATGTCGAAATTGCCCTCATCTTCTTATACAAATTACAAAACCCATCCCGATCACCACCACCAACCACCATCTCCAACATCTGTTAGGATTGTGTCTTGAATACTCGTTGTTCAATTAGAGGAAGAGACGACGAAGCACAACGACGAAGCACGGAGGTCGAAGCATTGAAGAGAGACGAACATGAAAACAGGGCAGCAAAGCATGCATGCACAAAGACATGTACAGTCGACTGTACACCTCTCGGGTCCTGGGCGCTATTAAGGTGCGGTCGACAGCACTTGGGTGCAGTTGACCGCCCGCGGCTGCAACAATGTTTTGGGCCTAGGTCTGGAGGATCGTTTCGGCCCAAATCTTCAACTCTAAGTCAGATCGGACGGCTCCTATACAATAACTTCTTCTACAGGATATATCGGACGACTGAGATCTCAAGACCAGCCTAGGGTTATCTTTATTCTTCTTCTATTTATTGTAATGGCCTCCAATATGAAAGATTAAGTACTTCATTGATATTATTCTCCATTGCAAGTGAGGCTTGAGAGATAATTCTTGGTGAGTGAATTTAATTCCTTATACTGAGTGAATTTGTAACTCCTTGTAATTTTCTCTAGTTGAATATTATATATCCCTATATTTTCCTCCAAATTAAGTGAAAACTAACTGGGATAATCATCGTGTGTTTTGTGTTGTGGATTGACGGACTATTTGTTTGATTGTTCGATTGATTTGTCTCATCTATCCCGTACTCCTCATTGCTCTAATTAGTTCCGCTGCCCCCTGGTGTTCGACGAAATTCCTGAACGAGAGTTATGGTGAGATTCATCTCCCTATCATAACACTCCAACACAATCTTCATCATCTCCAACCACCATCACCACTACCGACCACCATCTCCATCAACCACCACCACCATCTCCAACCATCATCACCACCACCGACCACCATCTCCAACCACCTTTGAAACCCATCACCACCACCTCCGAAACCCATCACCACCACCACCCACCACAATCTCCACCACCTCCGAAACTAGGGGTGGCATTAGAGCCGGGCTAGCCCAGGACCGGCCCGCCTAAAATCGGGCTGAACCGGAGCCAACCCTTCCAAATAAAATGGTCCGGTCCCCAAAAAACCCAAAAAATCCGAATTCGGCCCAGCCTGGCCCACCCAGACCCAGGGACCGGGTTGAACCAGCATGGGCCGGCCCGCAGGCCGACCATTGATTTTTCTAGTTTTTTTTCCAGAATTTTTTTTAATATCGTGTTTGTGTAATTACTAAAATACGCCCCAACTGATCTATACTAGCTAGTTTTGGGGGGTATTTTGGAAAACTCAAAAAAATGCATATTCAATATATACAACCTCATTTCATTCAATTCTCTTCACAAATTCACTCAACTCCCTTTACTATCTCTCCTCTCTCTCAACAAATCAACAACAATCAACAACATTCAACTACTCTCTTGTAAGGATCAACATCAACATCAACAACATCCAACAACAATCAACAACAACACTACAAGCTCTCAACTCTCTCAACCTTCATTCTTCATCGACAGACTACACTCATACGGTATTTTTGTATTTGTATAATTTTTTGAATTAGCATTGTTGTTTGTTCTCATTTATTTCTCTTAATTAGATTGAGTTTTGTTGTAATTCTTCTTCTTTTTAGATTTTTTTTAATTTGGAAAGCATACACTAGTTTATTCATTTAATTGTTGTTGCTTTTTTGAAATATTTCTTCTTTTTTAGATTTTTTTTATTAACATACAACGGTTTATAGTAGAATTTTATTTTACTTTATTTGTTCTGTAGAATAATTTTCTATAACATACACTAGTTTATCTATCTTTACTTGTTTTGTAGAATTAATTTTTAAAACATACACTAGAATTAATTTTTTGAACATACACTAGAATTTTTAGAACAAACTAGTTTAGATAGCATCTAACCGATCACGCGGTAGACATAGTAGTCAGGAGTCCACTAGCAGTCGTCGCATTTCTTCCATTCCAATTCCATATATAGAGAGTGAAGAAACACTTATGAATTATGATAGTAGTCCCGATTTTCATGAAACACACGGATCAAGTAGAAGTAGAACACATAGAACCACAACCATCGGAATAAGACCCTTCTCAACCCCGTAATACAAGAGGGAACATTTCCAAAGTACACAAATATTTTGACCATGTCCCTTCACAAAATGATAAGTGTAGGGCTAAAAATTTGTAAGAAGTGTCAAACACCCTATAAGTTTAAAATAGGAACGAGAACGGGTACACTTCAACGTCACTTAAATAAATGTCCAACCGAAATTTCTAAAGACAATCTCACACAATAAAAAATACACCATAAGACCGGTCAAGTAGATAGTCATAGCTACGATCACGATATCGTTCGTAGGAAAATGGCTAAATTAGTAATTAGAGATGAATTACCTTATTCGTTTGGTGAAAGTAGGAATGTAGAGACTTTTGCACAAACCGCATTAAACCCCCATTATAAAAAAAAATTGCTAGGAATGTAGTTAAGGGTGATTGTAAATTAGTTTACAATGAGGCGAAGGATTTTTTAGTAGCAACATTAACATCACTAAACACTAGAATTTCTTTGACATCGGATGGGTGGGTAGGAGTTAACGGCGTACCAATGACGTGTGTAACATGTCATTGGATAGATTCCGATTGGCTACTTCAAAAGAGGATAATTTCATTCAGATTTGTTACATACCCACATAAGGGTGAAATAATTGTCACACACATCATTGAAGCATGTAATAATTTTGGTATTTTTGATAAAGCTTTTGCTATTTGTTTTGACAACGCCTCTAATAATACTAAGGCAATCGCTAGTTTAAAAATTACATTAAATCATATAGACACGGAAATTTTTCGTGTTGTGTGATTGTCATATTTTAAATCATTGTGTACAAGATGCACTAAAATATGGCACGATAAAATTGAGGGAATGAGAAAATGTGTTCATTTTATTACGTTGAGTGGTCTAATATATCAAGCTTTTCATGATTGGTGTCAACTTAGAGGAATTGTATTTAAACGTTTTCCTAAAGATGTTAAACATCGTTGGAATTCTACTTATGATTTATTAGGTGTTGTTCTTCACTATCGTTTTAATCTTTGGAGAATTTTGTGTTGCAATGGGTATGCAAGATTGTATGTTAGATAATGATTTATGATTTTTTGCCGATAGTTTGTATAAATTTTTAAAACCTTTTAATGATGCTACTTTACAATTTTCAAAAACATATACATCTACATCTAGTGGTATTTTACTTGCAATTGTCACTATGATGACAACAATTAAAGATTTGATAAATGACCCTTTTATTGGAAAAATGGTTTATGCCGCTTATATTAAATTTTTAAAATATTTTCATCCACTTCCTATGTTATATTGTGTTGCTAGTGTAATGAATCTCATGATTAAGTTAGAGGGCACAAAAAATTTAATTGAGACTTTTTATACTTATGCTCCACACGATGAAATACAAGATTTTGATCATATTGTTTTCACTACAAATTTTGAGACTATTTTGACTAGTTTATATGATAGTTACGATAGACTTTATTCATCTAACACTACACAAACACAAAATATTAGTTCTTCTATATTATCAAAGGGAAAGAGTCTTGCAACTAGTAGTGTTTTAAATCTCATAAAATCAAAAAAAACCAAGAACCAATTCACCAAATGAGTTGAATTGGTATAATGCACAACCTCCCATTGATGTAGTAGATGTGTTTTATTTTTGGAAAACCAATGAAAATATTTTTACAATTCTTTCTCGTATGGCTAAAGATTTGCTAACTATACCGGTGTCGACCGTTGCATCAGAAAGTGATTTTTCTCTTGGTGGCAGGATTATGAGCCCGAATAGGAAGCGCTTGACATCAAAGAATTTGGAGATATTAGTATGCACCGAAGATTGGATGAAAGCGAAAGAGAGGACCCAAGATTTACATGAAGCACACAATGGCTCAACAAGTAGCGACGAATGAACATCTAGCACAATGAAGTTTGGGTAATGTATTGTATATAATTGGAAAAATTTAGAAGAATGAGATTCTATATTTAGGTTAAGTAAAAGTGCACGACAATAGTCCACTGCCTTCTCTTCAATCTAAATAGAGGCCATCTCGATCTCTAAATACAAATGTTCCCCTCATATTGTAATTTGATAAATTTAGTATGAAATGTTACTAATCTATTTGATTATATAGTAAATTTTGTAATTCATAAAAACAATTTAATTTATGAATATCTCTTTCATCTATATGTTCTTGACAATTCTTAACAATTTTCCTTCTTTGTATTTGTAAAAAAAATATATAAAAAAATCGTCCCGGGCCCTGGCCCGCACCGGCCCAGCCCCCAAGCCAAGGGCCAGGGGCCAGGTCCTGTAACACCCCGTACTTAAGAGTGTATATATATAATATTATATTGGGATAATATAATAATATATATATATAATAAATAATAATAGTGAGAAGTATGGTTGGAGTTGGCCTATAGGCTATAGGATTAATTGGAATTAATTAGAGCCTATAGAAGTGTCCTATGGGACTATGGGCATTAATAAATGAAAGAAAGAAAGAATGAAGGAATGGTTGCATGTGTGCTTGCTGTGCTAGGGTGGTGACAAGGCTTAGGTGCGGGTGTTTGGTCCCACATCGCCAAGAATGAGAGAGAGAATGAGTTATATAGAAAAGCCTATGACCAAGGGGTACCTATAAACTATAGCACCTTTTGTGAGGCACGACTGTGGTGGGCACTTGTTATGATTTTATTTGTTCGCGTATTGCACGCACGTGTAGCCGCGTGCGCAGCTGAGCCAGGTCCGGAGCGTTACAAATGGTATCATAACCGACTTTCGACACCGAGTGTGTGCAAGATGTACACCTGAAAGGGAGCGAAGTTGGTACAGGTTGCCCGAGTTGGGGACTGTACAACTAGCAGAATTAGCGTAGTCCTCTCCACATCGGCTAGAAATGGATCCTGGATCAGGTTGCAAGTCCCGGGCTCAGCGAGGACGGTGAGTTCTTAAGGGAGGTGTGTAATACCCCGTATTTAAGAACGTATAAGAACGTATATATATAATATTATATTGGGATAATATATATATATATAATAATAATAATAATAATAATAATAATAATAATAATAATAATAGTGAGAAGTATGGTTGGAGTTGGCCTATAGGACTTCGATGGGCTATGGGATTAATTGGAATTAATTAGAGAGCCTATAGGAAGTGTCCTATGGGGCTATGGGCATTAACAAATGATTGAAAGAATGAATGAAGGAATGGATACATGTGTGCTTGCTGTGCTATGGTGGTAACGTGGCTTAGGTGGGGGTGTTTAGTCCCACATCACCAAGAATGAGAAAGAGTGAGGATAAATATAGAAGCCTATGATCAAGAGGCACCTAATAGTCCAGACACCTTTTGTGAGGCACACCTGTGGTGGGCAGTTGTTAGGATTTTATTTGTTTACGTATTGTGCGCACGTGTAGCCGCTTGCACAGCTGAGCCGGGTCTAGAGCGTTACAGGTCTGGACCGGCATTTCCCTGTCGAGGCCCGGTTCGGCCCGGCCCACCACTCCTTCCAGCCCGGCCCGCGAAAGCCCGACCCGGGTCAGAACCCGCAGGGTTTCGACCCAGCCCGCTAGGCCCAAATGCCACCCCTATCCTAAACCCACTACCATCACCTCCGAAACCCATCACCATCACCTTCGAAACCACCACCGACCACCATCTCCACCACTTTTGAAACCACCACCAAAATTTAAAAAAATCAAAACAAGAAAAACTAAAAAAAATGAAAATCTTAAAAGAGGAGGGGTTGGGGGTATTTATGTAAGTTCACATTATTTCCGCTCAAAAATTAATAGAATGGGTTTTTGGTCCTATATTAAAAACTCCAGGTGCTATTTGGATATTATAAAAACTTTGGATGTTATTTGGGAATTAAGGTAAACTTTGGGTGCTATTTCATCCTTCCCCCTTTATAATATTAGTATCACTCATTCTTATTTGTTCATCATTGTTATATAATATTTTTTCAGAATAGTAGAGTTGTCAAAAGATACAGAGTTTTGACTCTATGACATTGAATATTGTGGAAAAGAAAAGGATAAATAAATTGATTAATAATTTTCACACGGTTCATTACTTCAATCACTCGATATAATTCATTTTTCACAAGCCATGGAAGGTCAACATAATAAAACTTGTACCCACTGACGAAGATGAAATTAAGCCTCCATGGGCTTATTTTCATCACTTTTGCATGGTACTACATGGTTCCGCAAAAATTTAAGCTCAATCTGCATCTAAACTTTTTAAATTGATTAAGTGTGACCAGAAACTTTAACTGGACCATCCAAGGCCCAAATGAAATATGTACGAACCATGTTCACGTTAATCCTTGGACTTGACCTAATGACTTCACCTGGTCACATAACAGCACTAACTGGATCAAAACACTAGAGTTGTAGAATATTCAGCTGTAACATCATATCTTAAAACCAACAGCATATACCACTCCAAGAGCTCCAGTAGATCGAGCAGACATTTAGTTTGTGACTAAGAGACTAAGGGTGTAAATGGACATCTAGGATATTGATATGGAGGATGTTAATTGGTAGATCCAAGTTATAAATGAAATATAAACAAATATTATCATTTTTTCTCCACTTCTGCAAGTATTTAAATACTTATATAGATATTTTCATGTATATTTAAAGATAATAGTTGTAATACTGACATTCTTAAATCTATAGAAGTAGATATTAAATTATTGTAGTTACACAATCGTTTCAAGATTTGGGAAAAGGTATGTTGACTGTTCAAATGCATTAAACACAACAATGAAGTTAACCTTAACAAAAAATTCCAATATTACAATTCTACAACTGTTACTTTTTAAATTATATATGAGATTAAACTGGAGGCTTCACATTCAATAAACAAGAGTATATTTAACAATTTTTCACCATATGAATGGCTTTGACTTTCTTAATTGCAGCCAGTGGTAAAAACTGTTAAATAGTCTTTCTAATTTTCATAGAAAGTGTATATATACTAGATTTGCCCGTGGGCACGTGCCTACGGCACGTCTTCGGAACAATACAGCACATGAAAGTCTTGTAAACAGTAAAACAACAATTATGTAGCACAAGTTTGAATAGTAAAACAATAATTAGTTGTAAGTCCATGTTTCCATTAGTATATGTTGAAAAATAATTATAAATGAGGGTGTAAAATCCAACTTCTTAGAACTTTAAGCGTGGAAAATGATGAAATTTAACTCTTGATGAGATAATTGTTATTTTCAATGTAACATGAGCAATAAAAAAATGCATAAAAAATATGAAAATTTACAAACCTGAAATCTGAAAAATATAAAATTCCGAGTAAATAGAGAGATAATGAGACAGAAGAAAGAAAGAGAGAGAGTGAGAGAGAGAGAGAGAGAGAGAAATAAATAAATGAGTTCTTTTGGGGATTTGAATTTGAGTTTTGGGGGGAACTTTTGGGCAAGAAAATATGTTTTGTGAGGTTAGATATCTGGACCAATGATTTCAACCCTACTGAATGAGAACCACTTGATAGCTTTCTTTGTGTTTTATTTTATATATATATATATATGAAAATTTTCCGATATATAGGAAAATATATATATACATATATTTATAGGAAAATTTTCCGATATATATATATAGAGAGAGAGAGGAGGAGGGGGGGGGGGGGGGGGGGGAGGGGGGGGGAGAGAGGGTTTCTTCCATTGCAAACGCAAATGTTGTGCAAACGTGTGCAAACCACTTAACCCGTGACGGGCAATGACGGGTTAAAGCATAAGGCAAAATTTTATGTTTTGCCTTAATCTGTCATTGCCAACGACGAGTTAAGTGGTTTGCAAATTGCAAACACTACATTTGCGCTTGCAATGGAAGAAACCTATATATAGAGAGAGAGAGAGTCCCCTTCCATTGTGCACTAGGCCGCCGTGTGCACTCGGCCTTCCCGCCTTCGTATTGACGATCCGAACCGTTCATATTGATCTACACATCTAAATTAGTCGAAATATGTAAAATCAAATCATTTGAAATTCATTTGCCCATCCATTGAAGTGTTACAAAATTGTATAGCTGATAATCGTTGTTTTTTATAGTCAACTGATGGATGGGCAAATGAATTTCTAATGATTTGATTTTACATATTTAGACTAATTTAGATGTTTAGATCAATGTGAACGGTTCGGATCGTCAATATGAAGGCGGGAAGGCCGAGTGCACACGGCGGCCTAGTGCACAATGGAAGGGGACTCTCTCTCTCTCTCTCTCTCTCTCTCTCTCTCTCTCTCTCTCTATATATATATATATAGACACACACACACTCGTGTGTCACCCTAGCCAACTTTAGTTAGGGAGACTCAAAATTCCAATAATAACCATCCAAAATGAAAATCCACACCATTTGATGTGATCTACATCATAAAAAGTACATGTGTACAAAAATTTTACTGAATTTGATAAGTATTAAACCGTTTATCGTGCAATCACAAAAATCAACATTTTAAAGAGAGTCAACAATTGCTCTACTTTCACTCGTATGATGAGTGAATAAACTTGTCATATTCTTTTGAGATTCTGTGTACACATACTTTTTATTATATAGATCACATCCAATGGTATGGTTTTTCATATCGGACGGGCACTATATGAAATGATCAATATATGAATTTTGAGTGTCCCCTAGCTATGGGGATGGAAGGGTGCCACACTAGCCCCCTTATTCTCAAATATATCTTAAATAAGAGGAAATTTCCTCCTAACGCACCGTATAAATCCTACCCCTCCTAAATGCATGTCCATACAGTTCAAAGTGTTCAACATATCAAAAAACTAGAGGATGAAATATTATTAAAGTTGAATATGTTTTGCCGACACATTAAGTGGTCACAATTGTTCAAATGCTGAAAAATTGTTCATTTTGCAACCTCATGATGAATAGACTATGAAGCCCGGATACGGGTACGAGGTGCAGGTACGACACGATACGGGTACGGGGATACGTGATTTAACAAAAAAGTAGGATATGGGTACGTTGGTGGGTACGTTAAATATAAGATAATTCATATTATATTTATAGGTATAAAAATATTTTTCTTCTTAAAAATGCAAACATTTAAACAATTTCATAAAATAATACAGTATAATTATGAGTATTTTGGAGAAAATAAATGATAATCTAACTATCAAATCTTTGTATAGACTTGTGTGGATCTTGAATTCTGGTTGCAGAAATTGGAATTTTGGCGCGCTATGGGAGGAGATTTCCTCCTATGCCATAGGATCAATGTTACCAGGTTCGTGGTACGTAGTGGTATGTGGTACGGGTATGGGTACGGGGACGCAATACGTTACTTGGGTGGTACGTGGTACATGGTATGGTCTGTACGGAAGGGTTAGGGTTAGTTGGATCGCTGATTCGGATCATGGTACGTTCGGGAACGCAAGTTTGGAACGCCATATATATATATATATATATATATATATATATATATATATATATATATATATATATATATATATATACGTGGTACATGGTATAGTCCGTATGGAAGGGTTAGGGTTAGTTGGATCGCTAATTCGGATCATGGTACGTTCGGGAAAGCAAGTTTGGAACGCCATATATATATATATATATATATATAGGCCCTTCGGTTGCGAACGAACTGCATGCAAACAGATGCCGCTATACCCAATAGCGGCATCATTTGAACTGTTGCCGCTATTGGGGATAGCAAAAACAGTTATCGTTTGCACGCCGTTCGTACCAATCTGTTCGCAACCGAAGATTTATATTTAAATTTATATATTTATATTTATATTTATGTTTATGTTTTAAAGTTCAACGTCTTAGGCATTGAAAAACCAATAATCTAACATTGTAATCCAACAGTGATGAAAATTGAGAACCTTTAAAATTTTAAATACGAAAAATTCACGTTAATTATCCAAATAGCAAATGTCCTGAAGGGTTCTTATTTTGACACCTCACTTTGTATGAGAATATTTCCTCATAATATGAGGTACTCTCTCTCTCTCTCTCTCTCTCTCTCTCTCTATATATATATATACTAATTCTCACGATATGCTTCATGTGAATTCCTTACATAGTCACCACATGAATGATCCAACCGTTCATATTGTTTAGAATACCTAAATTAGTTTAAATATATAAAATCAAGTCATTTGAAATGTATTTGTCCATCCCTCATGTCATTATAAAAAATAAGGATATTCAGCCATACAATTTGTAACACTTTAATGCATGGACAAACAAATCTCAAACGACTTGATTTTTCAGCCAAAGACTAATTTAGACGTGTAGATCGAACGGTTCGGATTCATACCCCAAAAGAAAGTTCACATGTGGTTCTCACCGAAGGAATATATATATATATATATATATATATGAGAGGGAATATTGGACGGATTCAAATAGCTAATAGTTTTTAAACTAGAACATTAAAAACTTGATTAGAAATTTTTATCAAATAATGTCTGATTTCTTTTTTGTCAAGATTATGACAAGCCATTCAGATGTCACAATGAATATGGATATCGGAGGTAGAAGTAGGATGCAGATACACAAATGACAGTATCTGCTTTGTATCTACTCCACCTACTCCCCTGTCTCATCATCCAAGTGCGTCCAAGAGGTAACTATTGTTTGTCGGTTGGTTTTGGGGTGGGGTGCAGTGGGGTTGGGAAGGGGGGGGAGGGGTGATAATCACATGATAAGTAGGCTATGCATAGGTTAATAAAGAGATAAATTGGTATTTTAGGTGAAGCATGCTTTATGCATGCCAACAAAACGACAGACATTTTACATATAAAGACTAAAAGATATGTAATTGCACCAACTCTATTACAATTGACAATATATCAGGTCAGATATCAGGTTGTTCTTTCAGTTTATTTAAACCAGCGCCAATTTGTAAATAGAGCAGGTTTTGCAAGAATCAAAAAGTAAAAGGAAGAAATTTGGTTTAGGTAATCAAGATTTAAACCTCTTATCCATCACACTTCTCTTGCACAAACACTTGTATGCTGACCAAACAATGAAAACAAAACTACAATACATTACAGAGAAAAAGGAAGAAGAAGAAGAAGAAGAAGAAGAAGAAGATAATACCTCTTTTTTTCCCCCTCAACTGGAACGTTAACTGTAAATTTACACAGAGATGCTAAAAACGAGTTCAATGGTTCCACGGCCTGAAGAACCCCGCATGCCTGATATAACAAACAGATAGAACAAACACACAATGTGAATGCTTAGATGAAGAATTTTCACCAACTATAAGCAGGAAAAGAGCCACCAACAACTACAACTTTGTATAGGAAATTTACTTTCTTGTAGAAATGACATAGATCATAACTGTTGTAGAGAGATGAAACTAGTATGCAAGAATCGTAGCGATTCAGAATTCCCCAGTCTCTTTGAATTTATTTATTTTTTTAAGAATATTGACCATTATATTGAAAACCAATATACGAAATAAACATAAAATTCGTAAAAGCCTTTCCCAGAATGTCTACACATACTCACATCATATATGTACTCCAGATCTATTATTACCTGTGTAAAAGCCTGATATCCTTTTAGTATTTCCAATATTATTGCTTCCCCTTGAGACCTACAAGTTAGGTTTTCACATCACTCACTTGAAACAATTTAAAGGAAGAATGTAAAGCAAGATTGTTCATTTCCATTGACCATGTTCGCTGACCTTGCTAAGATAAGAGATAAAGCATCAAGGATGGTCAACCATGTCGAGTCTATCATAGATCTGCATAGAACAGCTGTTTTCCCACTACATTCTTCTGTATGGTTATCAGATTTTGGTGTTTCAATCTGCAGTTGAAGAAATAATAGTCACATACACACACATAGTATTTCAAACCTAACAAACAAGAAATCAATAGTCTAACCTCACCAACATCAACAGCTTCATCAGTCAAAGTAGAAACTGTAAATACAACACCTAGTAGACCTTCAACCGCCAATGTGATGGCATGTGCCTCACTGGCAACCACAACAGCAGCATTAGATGCATCATTATCCATGCTCCATTCAATTCCTGCTGACACTCTAATCAGTAGCGCAAACTAAGCCTTTTCAATTTTTATCATTGATCTAACAAGTATTCAAGTAATGTAAGAGTATTAGGGTTCTCAACTCCTGAACTATAAACTCACTATCTATTGACAGCAGAAGGAAGAGAAATCACAGAATAGGCAGATATAATATTAATAAGCCTCTCACAGGGAAGAAGAGAAATAAAATTTTACCAGAGAGGACACCCCAAAAGATTTTACACGTATTCATTTAAATACTATTCAAAAGCATGGACTCTGTACAACTAATATATTATCAAAATATTAATTTGCAAGGTTCAACTCAATTTAGTTTAAGATGGCCAGGGAGTCATAAGAATAAATAACTTTAGAAACAAGATTCACTTATTAGCCATATACAATAGATTGTAACTCATGTATGTATGAAAAGAGAAGGCAAATATATACATCCAAGGAGGCACAGAAGTGCACATCAAATAGACACGTTTATCATAGTACATTGACATAATATTTACATAGAATAATAATAACCCAATTATATATGGGCTTTATCCATATCCGCACCCAAAATATTTGCTACTTCCATATCCCCACCATAAATCTTCATATTCCCATATCACCACCAAAAATCAATACAGTGATTCCAAAAACACTCCTGATGTTTAATAAGACAACTTTGCCCTCTGCTTTCTCCTTCATTCTCTAATTCTTTCATTCAACATAAAGAAAACCCTAACAACCCTTTTCAATTTCCTTCAAATCTCTTGCAAAAACATACCCCAGTAACCATCAAGCTTTAATTCCCCCAAGTTCTCTAAAACACTTGGGTCCTCCTTTCTTCAAATTTTTTTTGGCCATGGAACTTCGAGGGCTAAAAAGTTAGGTTATAGTATTTATAAAGAGAGAGGGATCATTCAATGAAGTGGAGATGGGGAAGATGAGTTGGATTAAGATTTTGTTGTAGAGAGATGAGACATTAGTGGAGGAATTGAAGAAGATGAAAGAAGACAAGGGTTTTAAATGAAGAAGATGGATGGGGGTAGTTTAGAAATTAAAATAAATTATTATTGGGTATGGACCCAATCAAAAGAATATTCAAAAATATATTCCTTATAATTAATGGAAAAACTAAAATTAGGAGCCTTCTTATCATTAAAAGGATTTTGGGTGGCATTATGAAAACATAAAGAATTCGGGTGGGAATAAAGAATTAATAAAGAATTGGGGTGTGGATATGAAAAAACCCATCATACGGTGTACGACTTCATATAACCAATAAGCCTCTGCCCCTTTACCTTCTTAGAGCATCTGTAGTTGTCTGCTAAATACCCAAAATATGGAAAAAATGAAAAAAAAAGTCGCTGTAGTCGTTTGCCAAATACCCAAAATTTGGGTGTCGCATGAACAGGAGCGTGCCAAATATGGAAGATGGTTTGGCAAATGCCAAAATATAGCCGGACGAAAGATAATCTTTCGTCTGAAACGTGGGACGGCAAACAAAACACCGTCGCTTCAATTTCGTATACAACAAATTCGACAGACGGAGGATAATATTCCGTCTGATTAATTAAATTTTTTTTTAAAAAAAAATTAAAAAAAAATTGACGGACGGTACATTATGTACCGTCCAAGACATTTGTGCAAAAGGCCAAATTGCCTAGGACGGAAGATAATCTTCTGTCCAAGGCATTTGGCAAGGCATTTGGCAGCTTTCAATTTTTTTTTGTCCTTTTGTGCATTCTGTTATCTGTTTTTTTTTTTAATTTTTTTTTGTCCTTTGTCCCTCGCTTCAATGCATTTATAATTTTATATTTTTTTTTTAATTTAAATTTCAGAGACGAAAGATAATCTTTCGTCTGACCCATATTTTGGGTTTTGACGACTACAGCGCAAACCCATTTTTCCCATTTCTATTTGCCAAATACCCAAAATATGACTCAAGACGACTACAGATGCATTACAGAGTAATTAATGTCTCTCACCACTTACATTGAAACATATTCTAGAGGCACCAACAAAGTATTATTATTAATGAAATTACCAGACCTGAAGGTTTATCCAGTATTTGTATGTTTAAGATATGCATTCTTGTACAATTCTCGATCCTTACCATAATTCTGCGAATTAAAGGAAAAAAGAAAAAATGGTATTAATGTTTACCTTTAGCTTTACTGCTAAACATTCCTGCCACAGCCGCAAGGCTCTCTTCACTTGAGTCTCCAACCTAGGACAAATAAGATCATATCAAAGAAGGTTTTGATAGGATTAAGTGATAAAATGAAAAATTACATTATCAAATGGGCTAAGCTCCTGTTCATAGTAAAAACTGATTGTGAATACGATAAGCAAATCATAATCAGGTACAAATTTCTATTAGTAAAAGCTGAAAAGACAATATAGCTTCAAGCTGTAGTAAGTATTCCATAGTCAGCCCTAACAAAACCTGATTAGATATAGGAAAACATAGGAAATGCATTGAGAAAAGATAGCCCAAAATAATATTTGGAGCAAAGTGTTCCATAGTCAGCATGCAAGGTAAGATAGGTCTACAGTCAAGCTTTAGTGTTCATTGTTATGGGTATTAGACTTCAACTATAAACAAAATAATATTTGATTAGCAACAAAAAAAAAAAAAAATTAACATATACTGCGTATCAGCGTATGTATAAAAAAAAATTAGACACTGGAAATAAAATTAGTAAGAAATAACAACAACAACAACAACAACAACAACAACAACAAAAACAAAGCCTTTTTCCCAACTAGTTGGGGTCAGCTACATAAATCCTGGAAATAAAATTAGTAAGAAATAACAACAACAACAAAAAAAACAAAGCTTTTTTCCCAACTAGTTGGGGTTAGCTACATAAATCCTGGTTTACCATTCTGCTCAGTTTAGCTCAATATCTTATGTAAAGCCACAAGCTATCATATTTTTCTCACCATTTCCACCTAAGTTTAGGACTTCACCAGGGCCAGCTCCCACCTTGAGGCCGGTGAGGCTGCCGCCTCAGGCCCCCAAATTTTTTGCAATATTAGAAACCCCAAATTTGTATTTTCCTAATAAAAATAGGCACGTATATTGCACGTAAAAAATTATATTGTTATTAGGGGCCCCCAAAAATAATTATTTGGACCTTTCGCCTCGGGCCCCCGGGAACCCAGGGCCGGCCCTGGACTTCACCTACCCCTAACTCTACCCTCAATACTTATCAAAACACTCTTTCTAACGGTGGCACTACTAAGTCTATGTGTGGCATGTCCAAACCACATGTGGCAATTCTTTCTTAACTTATCTTGGATTGGAACTACCTTTAGCATGTCTCGTATATACTCGTTTCTAATTCTATCCTACCTTGTTTTACTACATATCCAACTTAGCATCCTCATCTCCGCTACACTCATTTTTTGGACATGTTTCTTTGTTGCTCAACACTTTGCTCCAAACATCATTGTTTGTCTAACAGTCGTCCTATAAAAAAATTTCTTCAACTTCAAAGGTATACGTTTGTCACACAAAACACCACTAGCACTTCTCCACTTAAGCCACCCTACTTGGATCCTATATATAACATCTTCACAAATCTCCCCATCTCTTTGTATAATTGAGCCTAAATATCGAAAACAGTCTCTTTTAAGTATCTCTTAACCATCAAGCCTCACTACTTCCTCATTTATGTTCCAAATATCACTAAAATTAAACTAAATATACTATGTTTTAGTTTTGCTTATTTTAAAGCATCTAGCTTCGAAAGTTTCTCTCCACAATTCTAATTTAGCATTGATTCATGTGCTAGTTTCGTCCACTAAGACGACATCATCGGCAAAAAGCATACACCAATGCATCTCATATTCAATTCCTCGCGTCAATTCATCAATAACCAAAGAAAAGAGGTAGGGGCTTAAAGGTGAACCTTGGTGTAAACCTACTGCAATAGGGAATTCAATACTCTCTCCTGTGGTTGTTCTAATATGGTCATTGCCCCTTCATACATATCCTTAATCACCTCAATATACCGAATAGTTACTCTTTCGTTATTTAACACCCATAATACTATGTCTCTAAGGACTTTAATATGCTTTTTCTAGATCTCTAAACATCATATATAGATCTTTCTTATTTCTCCCTATATTTTTTCATAAGTCTCCTCTGTACATAAATTGCTTCCATTGTTGACCTCTCAGACATAAATCCAAAATGATTCTCAAACACTATTGTTTCTAGTCTAAGTCTAGAAATAACATTTCAAATTCAAAGTTAAATTATCTTTACTCACAAGTGGATATTGCTTGTAGACCATCTTGGGTATAACATGATTACAATGAAACTTTGGAGGAGATATTTTGGCTGCCAAATCTTGATAATGTTGGGTCCTTGCAAAAAAATAATATATTTGCAGCAATTTTTAAGCGTAAGAGAATCTTGCTTTCTCCTAGGAATTAAGAGATAACATTGACAATCATTACACGTGAGCAACGGTGTCAAAAAAGAGAGGGCGGATGCAAGAGAAATCATTTAGCATGGACGTAAATGCATCTGGTAAGAGGAAAAAGTGAAACTGTTAATACCAATTAGAGATGGCAGGGAGGAATTGATAAGAAGAATGACAAACTAGGTTGTTGCAACACAAATCAGGAAGCAAGTATCTGTGCCCATTCTGGTTGAAGATCCGAGACAACATCAGATGGCCTTTTAATGTTGTAGTTGCAAAAGTAAAGTTGGCGCAGCAACAAATTGGAGTGGCTAGCAGCAACCAAAGAAAGGTTTGTAGATCATAGATCATGAATGTCTCTCTAAGGAACAACGGCCCCATTCAAGCTCAGGCAAGATGCTCATATAACCATCAGGCAGTGGAGGCAGGAGTTGTTTCATAGTTAACAATGGCAGACACGAACATACACACAGGAAAATTCTTTAAAATAAGAAAGCTTCTTAATAATTCTGAAATTAGAAGTTACTATCCTCACATTATATAAACCCCCCCCCCCCCCACCGCCCACCCACATACACACCACACAGACAGAAATGCATATGTTTCAATTATTTTTTGTTAGAATTTAATTTTAAAACCCTTCAACCTTACCACAACTTCCCAGTTTTGGTCTTTCGGTAGGATCTTTCACATGGTATCAAGCAACCCAGTTCGAATTCCACCGGCTACGCAATATTAAAATACAGATTAAAAAAAATACCGCTGCGTGCAATACAGGTCTCGAACCACAAAAATGGCCCTCAATCAACCTGAGGGGGAATGTTAGGATTTAGGATTTTTTTTTATGGAGGCACCACTCATAAATTTTAATATTGTGATTTTTCACCCTAAATTTTGCATTTGTCTGAACATCTCCAACATATTTGTGTATTTGTCTAAACATCACCCACAAATTGAGTATTTGTCTAAACACCCTTATCAATGTGTTGGATTAACCTTTTTCTTTAATAAACCAATAAGGGAATAAGTGATGGTATTATTCCATTCTATAGAATATGTTAAGGATGATGGACAATTTGGTCAAGAAGTAGCTATTCATGGGTTAAACTCTAAGTCTAACTATATATATATATATTGGATTATCGTATTTGGTCATTTCATGTTTTATTCCAAGTATTGTTATTCATGTGATTGTTCTTATTGCATGCATGGTTGTATCTATCTTGTTATATTGTTGAGCTGAACAATAACAGCTTATGGATGACGAAAGTCATTCGCTAGGCCAAGAATATATATATATATATATATATATATATATATATATATATATATATATATATATATATCCCGCTAATTACTAACTATAGTTAAGTAGTTATCCATAGGTTAAACTCTAACTGTAGTTAAATATGACTACTTATTGGTATGTCTCACATTATTAAGGATGTTTAGACAAATACTCAATTTCTGGATGTTGTTTAGACAAATAAAAAATTGTGGGTGGTGTTTAGACAAATACACAAATATATCCTGCTAATTACTAACTATAGTTAAGTAGTTATCCATAGGTTAAACTCTAACTATAGTTAAATATGACTACTTATTGGTATGTCTCACATTATTAAGGATGTTTAGACAAATACTCAATTTGTGGATGTTGTTTAGACAAATAAAAAATTGTGGGTGGTGTTTAGACAAATACACAAATTTGTGGTGTTTAGACAAATACAAAATTAAGGATGGCAAAATCACAAAATTAAAATTTGTGAATGGTGTCTATGCAAAAAACCCTTTAATTATAAAGCCCTCAACCCTTACCACAACTTCGGAGTTTTGGTCTAACAATAGGGTCTTTCACATTTTTAAATTACTACTACACAAGTGAGTATAAATGATAATACCTTCTCATTCATTAATCATGCAATATGATGATTATGATCATAGTATGTATAATTTTTTGATGCATCAATAGGAAACGGCTCAAAGTTTCATGGAGTCCATCTTGTCTTGCACATTTACGTTTATGGTTGATACAACTATACAAGTGAATATATGCTGGATAAATCAACACGAGTCCAAAATCATTTTCTGTACAGGAAGCAAGGTGAGGATCGTTTTTTGAAGATTCAAGTTGGAAACAAGCCTGCAATTTTGGGAGAAATATCAATACTGATGCTTGGGTCAAGCTCCTCCCAAGCTCCTCCACTATCTTGTAATACAAAAAACGAAAACAGGATCAAAACAACCGGGCACCATCGGGTTTTTTTCTATTTTAACGGAAGAAACAGTATTTTATTTTTCATAGAAAATATTTAAAATAAGGAAAATGAAGGAAAATTATAGAAAAATCAAGAAAACAAGGGAAAAAATTACAGAAAATGTCAAATAAGATTTCAACATAATATCATATGCACAAATAAAAATAAATTTGGCAGTTATAAAGTTCACTGTAAAATTAAGGAAACACGCAGAGTAAGGGGCCAGGTTCGTTATATGGGTAATGGTCGGGGTTCAATAGAATTATTTGATATAAAAAATTTTTAAAAAAACAAGCACAAAAAACGGTTTAAGAAAATAACCATTTTAAACCCCGAACACGTATAATAACCGTTTAGCATGTTTTTGGCCCTTCTTTTCACAAAAAGAGAGATCCATTTTCACCATTGTTTTGCCCATAAATGCAGCAGTGGGCTCAAAATCCATTTGAATGAGCCGTTTAAACAGGTTTTTTGTCTTTTTTCCTGTAACACTGCTTTCTTGGACATATCACTCACATAGTTTTCAAACAAAATTTTTAATCTGGTTAGATTTAAGCTCAAATTACTTGCGTGAAGGAATTAAATGTCTAAGATTTGTGGCTGTGGGTCACTTGCAGTTTCAATAGTAGAAAATCATGATTTCTATTTACACTATTATTTGAATATACAACTAACTGGTCATAGAATAACTTTTATATGTTATCAACTTATTATGCTTCAGTGTTAATTTGAATGAGCTGAATCTGGTCCATGCAAGTTTGATACATTGCACCAACACAATATACATGTATTGGAAAAGAACAATTTACCAAATAACCAGTAAATAAACTTTTGACATAATATTGGATCTAAAAAAATCAATAGAAACAAGAAATATAATAGAAAGAAGCATCGAATGTACCAGTTGAATAGTTGATACAACTCGAGCAAGTGCTTTAACCATATTTTCGACTACATTCGTATTTTTTGGATCCCTACAAAAAGTAATGACCATAAATATTAACATGCAAAAAAAATGCCACAAAAGTCAAAAACAGATTATTAAAAGAGCCAGATAATAGTAAAAATCGGTAAAAAGTTTTCAGAACAGAAGGTAATACGAACTTATCGAAGGAGGGGGTGACAGACCACAAAGTGAAGAATGATTGATACAATCATTACATTAAAGATAAAGATAGAGACTACTCAATTGTAATGTAAATGATTAACCACGAACAAAAAGTTTAGTTCATGAAAATAAGAGTATGCTGAAGAAATGGAAATATACTTGAATCATTAGCATTACAGATGTTAATAAAGTACTTCAATCACATAACAGACTATGTTATTATGCATATCAATCATGGTCTACTGAAGAAAAAAAATAGCTTGATTCATTTTTGTGCCATTCACAGCAAGAATCAGCATCAAAATACCACTGAAGCTGTGCAAGTTGTATATATGTGTGTGTGTGTGTGTGTGTATTAACCCTTTATATTACTTAAGTATCAGTGAAACAGGAAAATTTGATTGCGGAAGCCGGTAATATTGCTCAACAATGACAAAGAACTAAATTCTTCTGTACGTACTATCCTTAAAAGGAAAAAAACAGGATCTTCAGCAGATTAAGCACAGCATTAGTAATACATGAGAACAATAAGAACAAACTTACGAACACAGACACTTCTGTTTGGTAGCGTGTCTATTTGGTGGTGTCTTGTCGGACACGTGTTGGACAACGGAATCCAACATGACACTAGCTATTATAGTGTAGTCTTCAAAAAATTCCCCGTGACGTGCTGCAGCAGGCCGTATTGGCATGTCCGTGTACGTGTTATTTAGAAACAAAATATAGTGGCACTACACAATAGCTTTCAGATAACAAAATTTTGACGAGCAAGGATTTCAAGCAGAAATATATTTTTTTAAATCACATGATTTAGTGAAACTAGTGGCTAATGATGCATGTGGTAGTTATAGAATGAAACTTAACCCTCTCAAGTCTCAATTTTTTCTCTTCCTCTCTCTCTCTCTAATAGCAAAATCCGAAGATGATTTGAAAATGCAAAATCAGAAGATGCAAGGATGAAAATGAAGGTGTCTTTGTCTAGATTCTCATCTCCCCGCGCAATTTATATCAGATAAATAATTGTTTTTTTTAATAATCAATTATATTAGGCTCAGCGAGTTTTACTTTATTTTTTAAATATTTTTTTTCTCTAGACTCAGAAACAGTACATAGATCATGAGTCATTGATAAAGATGATTTTCTTATAACACTATCATTAACCAACCGATCTAAGCTTAACTTGGTCAGTTCAGGTCGGACCGGTGGAAATAATGGCTTCGGCTCAGTTTCTTTCACCAGAAAATGAGATAATCCAAGCCGAAATTATCGATGGTCATCTCTAAGGAAATTATAACGTAAAACATTAAATTAAATTTCCCAGAGCACAAAAAATTAAATAAACAATTAATCTTGAAACTTACTATTCTATTCTTGAAACTTTTCAAGATAGGCAGGACTACTATTCTATTCTTGAAACTTACATGTCAAAATTCTGAAAAAGTAGACTCAATGTCCTTGCTTCGACACAGAAACCCTGTAGAGAAGTGGAATTTGTTTCATACAATCCTCAAGAATGAAGCTATTAAAAAGACATAACATACAAAGGAATCAATAGACACATAAATGAATTATAATTGTGATTCTTCAAGCTCCAGAAACTTACCCTCAAAACTTCAAGAACGAGTATCCGATGCCAAAGTGGTAAATCAAGTCGGGTCACATTTACTAAAATATTGAGAAAAACCTGAAGAAGTTAAAATGAAGTTAGAAGATATGCACCTATATACTAGTATTTAGGGTGTATTGTGGAAGAAGATGTGCATGGTAGATGTTATACAGTGCTTAAACTAGAGGAGAGAGTTATCCATGTCGCCTTACACAAAAAGGAAGTAAGAATAACTGCGGCTCAATAAGGAAATGCACAACAACATGGCGCGCGGGGGGGGGGGGGGGGGGGGGGGTGGATTGGCAGTGCGGGAAAAAGTTTGCCAAAATCGACCCAAGCATTGCCCTTGTAGTTCACATACCAGTCTCACTGGCCACCAAGAAAGGGAAAGAGTTGATAGGAAGAAAACTAGAGTCTCCTATGTTGTACGACAGGCGCTGTAATACCCCTAAATTTTTTACAATATATATATATATATATATATATATATGGACATTATTATTTTTCATACACTACACTATAATTTTTTGTTAGTATGGTTATTTTTTTAAAGCCCAATATGTTTTCTTTTAAAAAGCCCAACACTTTCTTTTTTAAGCCCAATCCAATAGTATTTAGGGCTACAGTGCAATTTCATAAAGACTAAGGGGTTATGTGCAAAAGGGACACCTAAGCTATTCTACACCCTTCCACACTCCTCTCCTTCTCTCTTTTTCCTTTCTGCAGACAGCCAGCAGCAACATCAGTTTTGTCCTTTCTTTTTCTATATATACATGTGTATTAACTCCAATTACTACTACCACTACTCACTACTACCTTACTACTACTACACCTCTCTCTCTCTTTCTCCTTACTGCCGACAGCAGCAAAACAGCAGCTGCAGCCCCCTTTTTCCCCTTTTCTCTATTTATTTGCCTCCTTCAACTACTACTACTACTACTTGCTACCTTTTACTACTACTTACTACTACACTTCTCTTCTTCTCTCTTTTCTCTCTTTACTGCTGACAGCACAGCAGCAGCAGTTTTTCTTTCCCTCTCTCTTTTCTATATATTTTCTACTACTTTACTACTTCTTCAACAACTACTACTACCTACTACTTCTTCAACTAATACTATTGTTACTCCTACCACTTCTGCTACTACTATTCCTGCTACTTAGCTACAACTACTTCACTACTGCTTACAACAACTACTACTACTACTATACCACTCTACTACTACTTTTGGATAGGAGCAAGAAGTCAAGAAGACTAAAGGTGCAAGGAGGAGAAGATAGCAGCTTGAAGCTTGCAAACAAACAAAGTGGGTATTCTTCATACCTCTTGTATTACTATTATTATTATTTTTCTTCATATATGGAATGAATAATTAATGCTTGCTAGAAATTGTAGTGAGTGTTTACTTATGTGAATTTTATATGGATAAATATACTAGTGAATAAATAAAGATTTGTTCTTTGTGTTAAGAATGATAGTATAAGTGTAAAGATGTGATTTTGTGATGTCTTGTGCGGTAATTGTCTAATTAGTGAATTGTTTAATTAAATTTTCATGTTTGAATGCTTAAAGTCCTTATGATTAGTAAGTTAGTATCTTGATTAGTAAATTTACATTGATAGTAAGCTACTAGCATTGTACTAATAATGTTAGTAAGCTTAGTTGAAATGATTAGTAAGTTAGTAAGTTAATATGTTAGTATGGTAGTAAATTAGTAGAATAGAATGCTAGAATGCCATGATAGTGAGAAGTTAGAAAGTTAGAAATGTAGACTAGACCTCGTAGTAACCCAATTGCTAACCAATTGTTTATGGTTAGTAAACATACGTTGTTAGTAAACTACTAGTTTTGTGTTAGTAAGCTACTAACATGGTATTAGTAAGTAACTAATGAGTTAGTAAGCTTAGTTATAATGTAGTAGAAAAGATTACTCCTCGAATGCTTAAATTGAAGTGATTGCATGAAACTACACACTTGTAGTAATATGCTTAGTGATTGTAGTTGCATGCTTAGCTAATTAGAAGCTCATGACAGGTAAAGAATTATTGGTGGTATAGAAGAGATTGTAGGAATGAATACGGTGACTGATGGAATATCATATGCATGTGTATGCGGGTATGCATACTTGAACATTTACATATGATAGTTTGGTGCACATTGAGCGCACTAGTTTGGTACATGTATGGGTCAACTCTTAGCAAAGCTAGAATGAACCCTAACTAAATCAAGATGAAACTTGTTGAGTTGGTGAATTGAGAAATTAAACTAAGATGATTGGTAAGAACAGACACTAGTTGGGCGTGTACTACTCACTTGTCAAGGGGACACGTGCGGCGTCGTCTCGTCTGGGACACGTGCGACGTGATCTCGACTGTTGATTCCTGAGATTTAGTGATAGAGATATCGAAATCTAGGGAAATGGACCCTTATGAGTACGTTATGTTCTAAGTTATCCATATGAACAAAGAGCTAGAGTGTAATTCTCAGTCTCTGGCGGAGTAGAGAAAGGCCTGCCGATTCGTCCTATGTTCGGATAACTTATGGTAGAGTCCGGGTGTGGAGAAGGACCATGATTCCGGCAAAACTGATGATCACCTGCCTGTCGGGAGTGGAGAGAGACCACCGGCCGGCAGAGTGGAGAGAGACCACCGATTCCAACAGATCGGGGTGATCACCGACTTTCGGGAGTGGAGAAAGACCACCGATTTAATGCAGTAGACGGAATAGACCGTATTTGTTGCAGCTCTACCAGTCACTAAATAAATGTCAGGAACAGGAAAGAGTACAAGAGTAGGATGCATGGCGAGGGATTGAACCCTATTATCTGGAGAATACGAACTCGATTTGGGGAGTATGTAGTATGGGATGCATACGTTTTCAAATCAAGTTTACATTAGATTAAGAGCATGGTGTGCATATGAATTGTGCATTAGAATCTAGATCATGACATACACCGATACTTGTGGTTTGACTTTCACATTTTTCTTCTGCATCAAATATTGATTGTTGAGGATTTTGGAGATTGTGGTTTTCCTCCGCGTTGCGTCAGTTGCATTCAACTGACGTGCCCACAGTTTGCTAATTGCAGGATCGCTGATCGTGGAGCAGGGAACTCGAACTGCGGAAAGTATCCGAGTGTAGGATATAGCTGCCTTGTGCAATGTAAGTTTCTAATTTCCTGTAATTTTTCTGTGTTATGTACTCATTGAAGTAAAGATTCTGGGTAAATGTCACGAGCTCCCAGCGTGTGGAACTCGGGGCGCTACAGGCACCTTGATTAATTTATTCTTTATGTAGAAATTTCAAGGCCTTTTACAGGTACATTGATACAAGTCGAAATAAAATTATCAGTCTTATTACAAACGTTCAATTCAAGATGTTGTGATGCCTCAGCATCACAATCATCACAACTCCATGCATGCAACGGATCTGTGGAACGTTTGACAAAAAATAATGAACCGCTATCAAACTCAAACATGGGTACTTCTAGCAAGGAGCCATACCCATGCCAGACACATGTTTGACAGTTGGACACTTGGCCAGACACTGCTCATGCATGTCCGAAATTTTATAATACATCTTATATGTTGGACACTAATTAGACACTTCTCTAACATTTCCTAAAAGTTAGAACACATAATTAACAAATTTTACCTACTTATTCATATTTCTTTTACTAATTAACTCTAATTACTTTCATAAATATGTCCAATTTTATGGTATGCCGTGAAGTATTACCACATTTTGTGGACAATATATTTTTATTTTGATTATGAGCAACAAATTGTATTGTTCCAACTCCATCTTTATTTAAATTATACATAATTGAAGTAATATTAATTTCTGTTATATAATATTATAGCTGTGTCCTCCTACCCTAACAAAGTTGACGAATCTCGTACCCTTACCCGTACCCATGTCGGTACCCAAAGTCGTATACATGCTTCATAGAACACACATCATCCTCCAAGTTGATGATTAGTTCTCAGCGATGAATACACTCACAGGGAAGAGATTTGACAACCTAATAAACCGAAAGGTAGGTAGGATAACAACCTAATTGGTTATGCAAAAAAAATTGAACAAGTTCAAGATGTGGCCGTGCCTAAATAGATCAAAATTAGGAGCTTGATTTATATACTATATACTGAATTGTGCAAAATATATGAACACCAAAATCCACATCTAAGCATACCCATGAAAGATCATCACATGCAACAAGCCTCACAAGCTCATAGAAACAAGAGACATCAATAAAATAAATACCTCGCTTTCAGTCACCAGGGATAAACTATAGAGCCTGATAACATGTGCAACAGAACGCAAAAGCAAACGGCGGAAGGTGGGTTCCTCAGATTCACCTTCAAGCTACACAGCATAAATACATGAAATAGGAAGAAAATCAGTTAGATGAAATAATTGCATAGCAAATATGAGGAAACAAACTAGTGAAATCCTTCTAACTAGAAGACACCTCAATATTCGTCCGAAGAGAGGTCATAAGTAGAGAGCATATTCGGTAACGCAAAACCTATTGAGTACAAAACAAGAATGAGATGCAGTGGATTCACAAACTGATGCTGATAGATCATATATCTCAAATGTCAATCTATAAATAAACTGTCATATCAGGATGGAAAAGGACCTTCTGGTAAGAAGCTAGTGTTTGGAAGACTGCGACGTAGTTTGAAAGAATAAACCTGTAGAGAGCAACACAAAAATAAGAGTAATGAAGATAAATGATACAAAATGATATTCATGGCAAATTTTTGAATGAGAGAACTTTTTCAGTAAGCAGTTCTTGTAAAACTTACATAGAAAGGCAAGGATGGGTATGAGACAAATAATATACAACTCTATACAAACGAACAATATGCTGGAATGAACACCCTATAGTCTAGGTAAAATCACTATAATGTTACATACCACCAGGTAGATTAACTAAACACAGAAAATATATAATTTCCAGTTTTCTATCGAATCATTACCAAGTAAGTTTCATTTTCTGCGAATGCATAATCACCAGCGCTATTTGTGCCAACTTGAACATGAAACCTCAACAAGTCACCCTACATAATTTATATGAGCAAACAGGTCCACTGAATAATATAGGTCTAGATATGTGCATTTCAGAGATTATAACTTGTTCAGAAATGGTGCAAAATTGCAACCTTCTTTACCGCTGAGCATGGACAGAACCTTTCCGCTCAATAAAATTGAAGGAATAAGTAAGTCCATGATAGAGATTAAAATTAGTGATTTAGAAAGATGAAGACTTTTTTAAAAAAATAAACACTGGAAAATTTTCAAGATATTTTTCTTTTTTCAACCGTACTTGAGGATGATCAAACATGCAGAATTCATCATAGGGAAAAGACATGAAAAGATGATGAAAGAACAAATTATTTCTACTTGAGCACACATGCAGTACCAGGAAAGATGAATTCCAGCTGCTAGGGAAGGTATCAAGGAACAGAAAGCTAAACTATGTAAACATCATCAGCAGATTAAACGGAACTTGGTGTTTCCCTATTAAATTGAGAAATGGTCAAGAAAAAGGGGGGGAAAGAAGAGAAGAGAAGAGAGATGTTAATGTACGTAAGAGATTGATGTTAGACAGTCGAATGCTAAGGTGGAACGGGTGAGACCAGAGGCTATGGACCAAACGTGAAATTAATGAAAGAGGAAAATGAATGGATTTGGAGCACCGACCTAAACTCTACATATTGTACAACAAGGTCATGCAAGATGAGAAACCGAAATTGTATGTTAACTTAGAAGGCAGTGATTTAATGTATTTGAGAAATGTACTGTGGAGATAGATCAATCAACATGTATTTTCTTTTACAGACAATTAATGGAGAAGGGGAACTCATAAAATTGAAGGACTTTTTGTAACACCCAAAAATCAATATTATCCTTCGGAGAAAAAAGTATCAAATATTATCCCCAAACATTGCACAAGGAATTATATCACAGTTAGGAAGCTCAAACAAAGAGTACATTCTAACTGTTCATTTCTTGCATTTCAATGTCCAGTTACGGAAATGTGAACAAGATAGAGAAAAATAATAAGATCTCATTTTTTCACAACTACTTCAAATTTTATTTTCCAACTTAGAGCACAGGCACTGCAAAATGTGCCTTGTCTTTCTTGCAAAACTATTTTTCCAATAATAAAAAGCAACACATAATAACTGGTTTCAGTAGTATGCTTTCGTAGAATTCCAGTTGAGGGATGAATCCTAATAATTGGTGAAGAAATTAACATATTTTTTATGTATTGATCAGTTCACCGTCACAGTGGCTTAAAGAAAAACTTATTTCAAAATAATTAAGCAATATGCAGCATGCACTGTTTTGAATAGTAGGCAATAAAGAAGATTCAAGTAACAAGATGTTGGCAGTGCTAAAAAATATTACGATGACTGTGTGGCCAAATTGGAAATTGTGAAATGGGAAAGAAAAAGTGCAAATAAGGAGGTGATAGAGCCCACCAGTCAAAAACCAGGAGATAAGGCTAAAAAGTTAAAAAGCCTTTCTGAGTCAGAGAAGACCAAATATATATGTGCATTATTTATACTTTCTTCGTTTTTTTAGACTGCATTACAAATAACAAACATTTCGACAAATAGCTAGTCAAAAGATAAAGTATTTGGAGAGATTTACAAAAAAAGAAGAATTACGAACTTGAAGTAAAATAACAATCTGAATAACAAAAATATATATATCATAGTAAGGAGGACATCTAACATACAGTTAGCATATGAGAAAACAAATGTCACACAAAAGGGAGGAAGTATTTACTCAAGTATATCAAGAGCAAATGTTCGTTGTAGTAAATGAACCCGCAACCAATTAGCCTGAAAATAATGATAATAAATTATAGTTTGGATACAGTGTATGAATTTGATGCAAATAAATATCAGTAGATGATATAGAACCAACTTAATAACATAATTGAATAATACAACTATCCAATCAGAAATCAAACATTGGCTTTCATTCAACACATACAGATCCACCTGCCGCAAGTGCTGTCAGGTCTTCAAGCAGAAGCAGGCCGAGTTTTCCTGCTTTGGTAAGGCCTTCACGCAATATTAGCTCTTGCGGAACAACATCATTCTCTAGCAACCTGCCACATATAAATTTTCCTATCTTATGAAACCAGTAGAGGTATAAAAATGAAGCGTGGTCATATAGATGTAGTTCACATATATATATGACAAAAAAATTCATATATGAAAATGCATACACTGAGTGATTGGTATTACGACTAACATCATCAGTGACAGAGTTAGTTCGAGAAGCATAACTTCCTAAATTACTTTTGCCAGAAGGAAGTGACTCCAAACGAACAACATTGTCAAATACCAATGCTACTGCTTGTCTAAAGGTAGCTGCAGCAGTGCTGAATAAGAAAATAAGAATTCAAAGGTCAATTGATACAACTCATCTTTAAGCAATTAAGAAGTAAGTAGCCCCTTTAAATTCAACTTACTTGCGAACGCTGTCAGAAGACCGATTACTTTCAAGGAGTCGCAAACATATACAAAGTGCTTGAGCCATGTCATTCTGGGAAATATGAAAACTATTGTTATGGTCTATTTACACTGACTCACCTCCACCTGTGTAACATGACATCCAAAAAAATGCGAACCTTTCCTACAACCATGTCTATAAATTTTGGACACTCATTAATTACACTGTTAAGATAGTGTTTCATGCTCTTCCAATCTATATAGGAAAATTTTGCTAGTTTGTTCTACAAAAGGGGATAGAGTGCGTCAATATAGGGATGTCATCTAATGGAAATGACACATCTTTTTCTCATTTATATATATATTTATGTATAGAATACATCTTACGGAGAAAATTGGGCTTTCAATAAGTTTCATGAGAACTCCATGGTGGGACATCCACTGAACGATCAGAACTATTTGTCTTGAACTACAAAACTAAACTAACCTAAGGGTGTAAGATCAAGTCATTTGAAACTCATATACCCATGCATAATGTCATTAAGTCTAATGATATCTTTCAGTGATAGATTTTTATCATTTTAAGCAATTTAGTAGTAAATACCTTCAGTTCTGCATTAGCGATAAATACCTTAATGTTCTTATTAACTCCTTACCAGTGACTACCACAGAAAATGAAAATGACTAAAATGACTTCATCCTCTTCTCCCCATTATGAACCAGAAAAAGAGAAGGAGAAACTGCAAATAGGGAAACTAACTAATGAGGGATGAAGGCTTTCAGCTTTGGGTCTTTTGTACAATTTGCAGTTTGATGTTATTGGGTTATGGTTATTTTAAATGATGTTATTGAATATTAAAATGAAAAATAGAACTTTTAGTTGGATATTATTGAATTTTAGTACTTTAAATGGATGTGAGTTTGGCTATTATTGAATTTTAGTACTTTAAATGGATGTGAGTTTGGCTGTCTCTGAAATGGATCTTAAAATTTTAGGAAAGAGGCATTTCAGAGTGGGTGAAGGAGATGGGGTGAAGATGCTGGAGGTGAAGTCGATGATGAAAATGGTGGAAAAGAGTTCTTTTCGGATGATTTTGGTGGTTGGGTGGCGGTTTTGGGATTGTGATAATGACGAGGTGATTCCATGGTAGTGCCGGAGAAGGTAGGTTGGGACTTGGGACTGATAGTGGGGAGCACGTTTTGGGGACGATGGTGCCATGGTGGTGACAGTGACATAAAAGGATGCTTTGAGATCAAGAACAGAGGGGGTTTAAAGATGCTGGTCGTTCTGATAGTGGACGAGATGGAGGAGAAAGAAAGCAGAAACAGGCTAAGGACAGAAATCTATTAAGATTTCAGCAGGGAAAGATGTGTTCACTTGCAAACTTCGTAGAAATATTTTGTAGATACTTTTTTTTTTTGATGAAATATTTTGTAGATACTTAAATTGATAACGGAAAGTATCAACTACTAAAATGCATAATTTTTATGTAATTAGTCATAAAAAATTATACGCCAAGGAAATTAATAAATATAACTTTAAGCTATTTTTTTATAAATATGCCGTAGAGATTAATAAAAATAGGAATCATAATTCTTCTATTCTCAACAAGATTGATCAGAAGTCTCCACAGCTTTTATTTCTCCAAGAACCTCCGTTGACGCCAACCGTCAAATTCATTCTAGTGAAGAAAAGGTAAAATATGAGAAGATGTTTACCTACTAAATGGGGAAAAGACAAGGATCTAAAATTTATGTTTTCCCCAAATTATATGGCTTAGAAAGATGCATACTTGCGAAGTGCTAGTATTATGTTGTGGATGAGTAGAGGCCTATGGTTTATTTGGAGTTTTTACATATAAGACAATATAGGAATACACAGTAAACTTGTACATCAAATAATATATTAGGAAGGGTTCAAATAAAACTTAGTTTATAATGAATGGATTTTCCAGTACTGGGTTTAAAAACAACTTTTTTCATTCTGAGTGCAACTCAGTTTCCATTTCATTTAAATGGTTTTTCTGAAATCTCCAACCTCTTCTTCATATGGGCATGTGAAATACGAACTATATAGTCAAGCATGCCATCATTTGGTTGCAAATTTTTGTGTAATTTGTATGCAAGAGGGCGCACAAGGTGGCCAAAGGAGCGTCTAGACATTTGGGAAAACAAAAATAATAGAAAAACCAAAGGGTGGAAATGAAGATGGACTTACCTGCAGCTGATCTGCGTTTGCCGAGGCCAGCTATGCCGCTCGTCACTATTGCTTTGAGGCTTCCTCACCGCTGCAATAGTCAAAGGCGAGAGAGACAGAGCATTCACGGATTTTTTAGTGCTCAAAGTGAAGCAGGTGAGCCTGTGGAATTACAAAAAGTGAATCGTGCCTGACCCCACCTGCTTCACTTCCACCAGTAAGAAAAATCCTAACCCTCTCTTTCTCTCACTTTCTTTTCCTACGGCAAACAATGAGAGGAGGAAGCCTCAAAGCACAGCTGTGAACACCATAATTCAGTGCAACAGAGGCAGAGCAGCTGCAGGTAACTCCATCTTCCTCTCTTCCCCCAGTATTTCTCTTTTTGTTTTTCCATCCATGCCGAGCTGACTTTACCGCAAATAGATGGGCAAAGGTCAAAATTAGGTTCATATAACACCCTACATGTCATTTCATTAATGTTACATTGAAAATTCAAAAGAGGAAAATCATTTTATTATTATGATATTTTGTTATTATATCATTTTGTTTAGTAACATTTTTTTGTAGATATTACTTGATCAACTCACTTATCTTATAGGGTATACCAACTTCTTACCTGTACCTACTAAATACCTACTGGGGTAAGAGTTACAAATTTAGCATTTGACATTTATGGTAAGATAGCATAAACCCTTTATTATATACCCTTCAGCTAGCAGTTGCAACCCTAAATGCCTGAATAATTCGTGGAAAGCATATATAATGAGAAAAATAATGCCAATAATTGCAACAACTTTAGTAAAAGAAAAATCAATTGGCTAATTGTATACTTTAGTAAAAGAAAAATCAATTGGCGAATTGTACAACTTAACACACACACACACACACACACACACACACACACACACACACACACACAAAGAAAAAAGAAAAAAGAAAAAAAACCACCACAGTAAGCAATATGTAATTGATTTTAAGCATATAGAATCCATCATGGGACCTTACTCTATATATTTCCAACAAGCTGTATTGAATCAGACAAGAAATGTATGTAGCAGAGATTAGATAGTTGCTGACAAACATCTAGAAGCAGATGCTTTTATTGGCATAAGCTTAGAATTACGACAATCAAGAAGATATAAGAATAATATCATTGTTACCTCATTCTCAGGATGTAAGCGAGATTGGAATATTATCAATATAGTTTGTAGGGTCTTAAGTTGAACTGTCTCATCTGCCATTTCAGCATGCTAAACAAAACAACAAAGAGGGAAAGTCAAAAGAGGTATTGAGAGCTATTAAAAAAATATTTTAACAAGCGTTGCAAAAGAGGTGAAAGTGGACTGAACAACTAGATATACTCGAACAAATTTTACAAGAAAACAAAAAAAATATGGTATCAAACATATAAGGATTGTTTCTTGCATTTCTTCAGTTAACTATTTATTCATGCGTTTCAGAATATATTTTCCAACACTGAAAAGATTTTCCTTTTTTTTCCCTAATTAAAAAGATTCTTATTTTGCCTAAGCATAACAATCATTATGTGATTGCCTAGATAGGAACATAAGTAGCTGACTCGCTTAAATTTTCCCACTTCTATACCATTTTAAAATGACAGGTTTATGTCTTACAAACGGCCATCTTGAAAAAACTTCAGCTACATTATTGGTCAAAACATGCAAAACTGTTAAAAGAAGCTAACCCCATTTGCCAAAATGGGGACCATTACGTAAACAGGGTGTGTGAGACTAAACCGAGAGTATATATTTGTAATTGGAAATTGCTGATTGCTAAGAGAAGAAAAAGGACATCAACAAAATAAAGGAGAATCAAACGAAGACTTACTTCTTTCAAAGTGGATAGCACACCTTTAAGGGCAGACTGCACAACAGCGTCATGTGATATGAGCTTTTGCAAACAAGAAAGACCAATAACACTCAGCTTCACTGATTTCACATCACATGCCATTAAAAATATCCGTACAATGTCCTCACTTTGAGCAATTTCGTTAGAATTTGACAGAGAACGAAGCTGCATAACAGAAAGCTCATCTCAATTACAGGCACCAAATTATCATCAAACAAATCATTTTGAAAACAATACATGGGGATTTAGTATCTAGAAAATCACAGATGCCAGCAGTCCATGCAACAGTAATAAGTCAGTCGTTTTGATAATTAACAAGAAACCTGCCAGGTGTATGTTTTATATTATTAACTGTTTCAGAAAATAAAGAAAATATCTCCCCTCCACAGCTGAAAATGATGAGCAGAATTTTACATATATGGAGCATACATTTTTTAGATTCCAGGAAATCAGCCCAATTTTCTCAGTGATAAACAATTAAGACTCCACCTCACCGAGAAGGACATTAGAGCCAAGATTTTAAGATTTAACTCAGATGCATCCAAAAAAAATCAGTATAATTTGATTATAAGGACCTAGACACCATCAGAACTATAATAGACTTAATAGTTAAGCCTGCATATCAAGTTCAAATTCCAACACTGACGTTAAAAAATAAACTAATCAAGTGATGGTAGCAGGAAAATCTATATAATAATTATATCTTTTTTATAGTAAAAAAATATAAAAACAAAAAACAAAAATTCGAAATTTTTTAAAAAAAAAAGAACTTGACCAAGTGATGACAACTGCTCCATGAACCGAACATTCAAGATTTCAAGCAAATCTTGCTGCACTTTGGTTTGAAAGAAAAGACCAAGAGTGCAGGGCAACTAACTGAATTGTCAGAGTACCGATATTAGAAATTTGAAGCAAAATCCACAAAGATCATCATATCTGAGGCTAAACTCCGTGAACATCTCACTGTGCTAAGCAAATTTTACAGAATTCACTGAATTTGGCCTAAGTGACAGGACTAATGCTGCACGCACTTAATTTAGATCATCAGAAACCAAATTTCATAATTGAAGAAATTTTCCGATGATAATCAAATTTTGATGCTTCAGACTATGATCCAAACTTCTGAATGCAAAATTTCAGAAACAGCCACATTTCAGTCTAAGTTGAAACTTTAAACATTAAAGGTCAAGACTTCAAGACAACCCATTGAGTCATTCAAGTTCATAATCATCTAATTCGAGTTCAAAATCATTTAAAATCATTTCCAAATATTATTAAATATCGAGGACTACTCTCCATGAACCAAATTTCAAGGTCTCGAGTACAAATTTACGAAAGATCACGGCAACTTCAGTCAAATGACTGATCAAGACTCCACTAGAATTAAACCGAACCATCCGAATCCAAAAAAAAAATTGGTTAAAACAAAAATTTGCAAAGGTCATAAAAGTTTGAGCACCAGCCCTCACAAACAGAACCTAACTTCCAGCATTCAAGCAATTTTTTTCAAAAACACCACAATTAAGTCTAAGTGACAACTGATGAATCATCAGAGTCCAAATTTCTCCGATTCACATGAATTATTTAAAAGAGCATCAAACACCAACACTACTTGAACCAAATTTCAAGGTTCGAACATTTTGCCCAGAATTTTGTGACAGTTCAGCCTATATAACAAGGCCAGCACTCTACAACAACAGAACTAGATCATCATAATCCAACTTTCAATTTTGAGATCAAGCATTCAATAATCACATCAATATTTGAAAACTGAAACATCAGAGTCCCAACTTTCAATGTCAAAAACAAAATTCGCAGAGATAACCAAAGTATGAACCCCAACCACACCGAACTTTCAACATTTAATCTTTTTTTTTACACAACAATTAAGTCCAACTAACAACTGAAGAAATCAGCCGAGTCCAAATTCCTCAAATTAGCAGCAATTATCCCAAATATCATCAAATTCAACAACTACACTCCATAAACCAAATCTCCAAGGTTTTCACACAATTTCTCCAAAAAAATCATCAAAACTCATCCTACATCCGAGATCGAACCCCAACCACACCGAACTTTCAACATTTAATCTTTTTTTTTTTACACAACAATTAAGTCCAACTAACAACTGAAGAAATCAGCCGAGTCCAAATTCCTCAAATTAGCAGCAATTATCCCAAATATCATCAAATTCAACAACGACGCTCCATAAACCAAATCTCCAAGGTTTTCACACAATTTCTCCAAAAAAATCATCAAAACTCATCCAACATCCGAGATCAAGACTCCACAACAACTGAACTAGATCACTAGGCTCCAAATTTCAACTTTCAGATCAAACATTCGAAAATCACGTTACAATTTGATAACTTAACTCTCAGGAGTCCAAACTTCAAGGTTCAAAGCAAAATTTGCAAATATTATCAAAGTATACACCCTAGCGCCTGCATAAACCGAACCAAATATTCAATATTTCAACCAAAATTCCCCAACAATTTAGTTTAACAGACAACTGATTGAGTCCTCAGAGGCCAAATTTCTCAAATTCACCGTAATGACTCCAAATATCGTCAAATTCAACAACTACACTCCATGAACTAAAGAAATCACCCATCGTTCTATTTACAAGATCAAGACACGATCGTCAGAGTCCAAATTCAAAAAACATTCCAAACATCGTCGTAATTTGAGAAGAAGACCTAACTAAACGAGTAAAATGAGAGATCGGAGGTATAGATCTGACCTTCAAGATCGCGTGCTCGGCGGCGTCCTTGACGGCGGGATACCGGCGGCGAGCTTCGGCTGAGAGAGCTCGCAGATCGGACTCGAGCACCGCCATGAAAGCCATCTCTTCTTCGATAAGCGATCAGTTTCGTAGATGCTAGGGTTTATATAGTGTGATATCTTAGAGAGTTAGGGTTTGAAGCTTGAGACGGAAGGAACCGAGGAAGGGAGACGCATTTCGATGACAAGGCAAGCGGAGAAGAGTAGCGAAGATGGGGAACAAAATGATTTATGTTTTATTTTTATTTTTTTGGAGGTATATATATTTTGTTGTAGGTCCGATGTAGTGGTGTTTCTAATTTCCCATGCCTCCTCGATGACGAGATGCAGCATCCACACTCCACAGCCGTGTTAGGACTGTAAATCAGACCGGACGGAATCGGACAGTCATATGTTTAAGTTCAGACGGAAATTCTACTCGGACGGAATCGGACTGTGTCCGGCTCGGTCTAGGTAGCACAAAATTTTTATAGTCCGGACTCGGTTCGGTAAAACAACGGACCGCAATAATATTCAGACAGACTTATGTCCAGCTTGAGCTGGGTAAAGAATCGGCCCGAATAATTTGTTCAAGATCGATACGTATAACAGTTCGGACGGTCCACGGTCGAGTCATTTCTCGAACCGAACTCAGACGGATGACGGACCGTCCTGTTCATTTTACGCCCCTAGTCGTGTGGTATATATGGACTAGTAATTTACACATGCGGTGCACGTCTTTATAAATATATATTTTTTATGAAAAATCAGACGTTGTCTAACATCGAACCTAAGTCATCCTTTATATTAGTTATGCATGCATTACACATGTTTGTTTGATTACAAATAAAGTTTGTTTGGTGGCAAACTCTCCCATTAAAATAGTAGAGATGTAATTCATATTATAGCAATGGGAGCGTTGCAGCCGTAACGTATTCTGTCATTTTTTTAACTTTCTAGCTACAGTAGAAAATTATATTTGAAAGAATATATAGCAATAATGACCGATGATTTAATGACCGATGACCGAATCAATCGAGATACTGTAATGACCGATGTACTCGACAACGATATACAAGAATAACCTTGTCACGCCCCGCTTCTCAAAAATACGGAACACAAACACGTGACATTGGCCCAACGAATGACTTGCATTATCCATAAGTTGTTTACTCTTTTAACTCAACAATATAATCAATACAAAACAATTGCGCAGGCAATAAAATCAACCACATGAATAATAATACTTGGAATGAAACAATATGAAATAACCGAATATGATAATCCAACATCCGGAAACAAATAGTAACATCCAGGTCATAACCCCGATACCATAATTAATCCAACCACGATAATAATACGTCTCAATACATAAGTCCATGAAATAATAAGTAACTAGAAAGCATTAAATCTTTAGAAAGCTTGTCCTCCAATTCCAACAGGCAATTCTCCTTTATTATCTGTGAACACTTCATCTAAAAAGGAAAAAAAATTGTCCTTAGAGCAAGTTATAGACAACAAGTATATAAAGCAAGGAACAATGGAATGACGATATAACAATGAATTCAATGAATCAATATGAATCAATAACATGAGACAATAGCAATAATCAATATCAATAGTAATCGATGCAATAGTTATAAACAATGATTTAATATTCGATAACAATGTTCAACAGTCGACATCAATAGCACTCAGACAATATTCGATAGCAATAGGAACAATGATGTACAATATGCAGTGTCGATGTGGTGTCAATCCTTAAGTCTATTATTCATTTTAATCCTAACTAATGTAGCACTTCATGCATCCCATTTTATTTACCACATGGTTGCTACATATAAACAAGTTACGTTTAGACTTAGTGATAGATTTTATAGATCATGTGCTCGGCAATGATATACAATAATGACCGATGACCGAATCAATCAAGATATTATAATCAGTAATCTACAATCAATCGATGACTGATATGACCGATATAACCGATAAATAGGGAAACTCGGACCCCTCATCCGAGTTCATTTCCTATATTGTCCACTACTAAAGTCAACCCTTAAACCCCGTCTTGTTAATTATTTTATCGATGTAACAATACAATATGCAATTTGAGACATGAGATGAACAATAGGATCAATAGGCAATAGGACGATAACTTAGATATGATAAACAGAATGATGACAATAACTTACTAGGATCATGACATTCAACATACATACTTCGATTCATGCAATCCTAAGATATAGGAATAGTTAATCTATTAAAATTTGAAATATAAAATTCTGGACAGCAAGAGTAGTCTGTACAAAAATACAATTTCACACTGTTTCAGAACTCAAAAACTGAAACCGTTAGAAATTCTGAAAACTAGACTTCCGCACGGTTCCAACACATTTAAAGTTCAAAATCCGACAACAGTAGCTAGGTCAAACACACAATTCTTTTCAGATTACATGTTCAGGCAGGAAAACAGCATATAGTTATTATATTTTTAGAATCAGCAAAATAATAAATTCATAAAAAATGTTTATTAGACTCATAAACATGTTAACTAATATTCTGGAAGTTATCAGGGCAGTATTTTATCATTTGATCAACTTTTTAACAGTTTAAACATGAAACATACAAGAATCTGAAATTCTGGAAATAAAAGCACAGCTGTAAAAAATTAATCATAACTTTTGCTATACAACTCGGAATTCAGCGATTCAAGATGTCTGGAAACTAGAAACATAGGGCTACAACTCTTATTCAGAAAGTTATTTATTTAAGATCATTTACTGGGTCAAAAATAGCAAACAAAACATAGGCAGCAAGCAACATACATGTTTTTTGATATTTTTCATGAAACAAATTAATTAGACATGATGGGTGTAATAACATGGTAAATAAAATTAAAAACACATATGTACACTAATTCAATCATCAACCAAACATCAATCGATCAATCAAATATACAACCTAGCAATTATTTCTACAATAAATTATTTGTGTAGTGATTATATGCATAACCCTGTTATCAATATTATATAAATACATGAAAGATTCAATCTTTGGAGTCAATAGATGCACGAAGTCGGAAATATTGGGGTTAGCTCGTGTAAATCCTCAATAGACTTAATGGAAGATAATCAATACAACAATACGATAAACGATCAAGATCTACTTGCGGAGTTTCAATAAAAATTCTTGAATTTGATACAATTAGCAATTCAAAAGGGAAGGTGACTTGCCTTATGGACGATAAATTTGAATATCAAGAATAATGTGAAGAAAATCCCAGAGCAACGAACACGAACCCGTGAAATAATACGTGCATACTACGTGCACAACCTAAAACAACACAGCAAGGATCGGCAAAGCAGTAACAGCAAGATGGAATGAACGACCGAGATCAAGATCAAGATCAAGATGATCAGAGATCAAAGATCAACGGTCGAGATCAAAGTAGATGATCAAGATCAATGGCGATCGACGGTCGAGATCAAGAACAAAATAGCAAACAGCAAACAGCGGTCCCCCTTCAAAACAGCAAACAGCAATAACTTCACGACAACATCAAACAGTAAAAAGCGGCAATAGTGGATCCAACAGCAATTACGGCTACTGTGACTGCGATGGACAGTGGTCGGCGGCATGGCTACGGCTGGGGGCAGTCGACTGGTTGCACATAGGGCAATGAGGTTGTCGAGGGGGGGTGTAGGCGATGACAGGAAGAGGATGGAGGGAAGGTGGGTCGATTGGTAATGGCGATGGGTTTCAGCACAAAGAAGATGAAGAAGAAGAAGGTGAGGGCGGTTGCGGTGGTCACGGTCGGGAAGCGAAGGCAACAGAGTCGAGGAGTAGGGGATGGGGGTCGAGGGATGCAGGCAGCGACTGGGGGAGCAAGTGGTGGTTCGGCAATGGTGTTGCTCTGTTTCGTTTCAAAACAGAGGAAGGGAGTCGATGGGGCTCGATGGTGCGGTTGCGGAAGGAGCCAGGGACGAAGGGAAGAGGAGATGGAGAGAGTCGGAGGTGAGGTCAAGGGCACTGGCAGTGTTCGACGAAGAAGATGAGGGAGGCAGGATGAAGACGATGGGTGGGTTTGGTTGATAATGATGGTGAAGTCGTTCAGGATGGAGGGAGAGCGGAAGAGGAAGACGAAGGCGGTAACTGGGTTAGGTCGAGTGCAGGAGGACGGGTGGTAGGAGAAGATGAAGGCGAGGTGGAGGTCAATTGGGTTTGGTTGGAGAATAGAGGAAGAGAGAGGTAGGGGATGACAGGGTTCAACAGTATATGGGGGTAGGGAAGGGTTTTGGCTGCTGGGGTAGTAGGGTTAGTTAGGGTTAATGGGGTTTAAAGTGTATTTATAGGGGTTAATTAGGATATTGGGTTTTTGGGTATCGGGTATAGAGATCCAATAAGAGAAGGTTAGAGGGTTTATAAAATATTCATATACATATACATTAAATCAAATAATGAAATACGTATAAAATAAAGTATGTTTAGGCTTTGCGAAAATAATAATAATAAAGGTAACAACATCAATAATAATAACAATATTAATAACAATAATAATAACAATAATAACAATAGATTATATAACAAAATAGAAATTGGGTTTGACAAATTTATTAAAATGATTCAAATAGTAATAATATAAATAGTCGATCAATTAGGAATATAAAATCAAGTTAAACTATACCATCGTTCAAAATAATTTTAAAGTCCAAAACAAATCTAAAACAAATGAATTTATAAATAATCGAAATACAGAAAATATTTATTTACGGGAATGGGGTTACAATCCTACCCAAGGCGGTGCATAAGACAAAGCAAAAACAACCTGACGAATTAACAAAACTGGGAATTAAAGGAAAAGAAACAGAATGGTGGCAATCACTAGAGTGAGAAAGAACATGGATATGGATGGAGAAATCAAGAATGATGTTGAATAAGGGTTCAATGAATGATGGCAATGCAAATGTAAGAATAAGGGAGTAAACAATGCAAATAAGGAGAAACAACAAGAGAATTTTGGGAACTGTGGGTTATGGGCCCACCACGCTTCCGCCGTGAAACTTTGATCGGGGAGACTCTGACATCAGCGTCCATTAACTCCAGCAATCTGCTCCGTGGCTCACCATATCCTTGACGCGTCCAAATGACATCTCTAGCATGAAATTCGAACTCCTGACAACTTAAGATTCTGGACACTTCCTAATATCCTTGGACACTGCACGCACGTCTTGGAGCAAAAGGCGACACTTTCCCTCTTTGTGATGTTCCAAGCTGCTGACATGTCGTAGCAGATCAAGCGAAGCCGATCGACGAACCAAGCAGACAGAAAAGAATGAGACACCAGAATCAAAAGAATATGGGTACAAAAGAATAAAATTATACCCAGAAAGGAACAAATGAATAAGGATGACTGCAAGAGATGGAAGGAAATAAGAAATCAAAGAATTGAATATGAAGGGACCAAAAAGGAAGACTAGTATCCAGATTGTTGGTTATTAATTATTCATGTGATTCCTATATTGCACATACTGTTGAGTCAAACCGGTTAAAACCCAAATCTAACTGATATATCAGTCAAAGCCAAACCTCCATACGTTAGTCAAGTTTGACTGATACACTATCCAAACCAGGGCTCTGATACCACTAAAAATCTTGTCACGCCCCGCTTCTAAAAAATACAGAACACAAGCACGTGACATTGGACCAGCGAATGATTTGCGTCATCCATAGCTGATATGCATGTTATAGTGGACGAAACATCATGTTTCATCTGAAGTATTTTAGTATATTTTAAAAGCATCGGTGTTTCGTCCGATGAAAATGACTGAATTATTTAATTAAGAAAATTGCGTATAACTGAGAATTGAGATTGAAAAAAACATGATGTTTCGTTCAATCTTTCAGGAGATGTCATGTTTCGTCCCATTCCAGAAAAATCCTAAGAAAAATTTGAAATGACGCTTTCGGCCACAAGCTTTCTACCATTAAAATTCCAAATCAAACGGCTATATTAAACCCAATGGCTATTTATATATTTCAACGGCTTTTTCTTGACTTTATCTATATATACTCATTCCACAAAAATCTTAAATAAAAAACACATAACCTTATTCCTCTCCTATCTTTCCCTGTAACATAAAATCCATCTCTGTCTCCTACTAAAGATTTTCTTAAAGGAAAAAAATGGCGAGCTGTTGTTCAGGAGGGAGAGCATATACAACTCAGGAAAATGTAACTCTATCTCAAAGTTGGATTAGTATAACGCAAGATCCATTGGTCGGTACAGATCAATCCGGCGCACAGTTTTGGGAGCGCATTTCATCAACATTTACGGTATTATTAGGGACTTCAACCGACAAAATGGTTCAGCATGTTGAGATCATCATTGCATCCAGGCATTTCGAATAATGAATGTCATAACCAAATATCATAAGATGCGGCTGCTTAAATAAGTGTCGATTCCCGAATATGTCCCCAGTATACTGGTCGTGCCACGCTGGTGGACAATTTTTTTGCTTCCAGTGCATACAATATACACTACCCAACATGCCGAGAAATCCCCTTGCTTTGTTTTCTTCAAGGAGTCTTTCTACATCTGCGGGGGTTGGTTTCTTCGTATATTGCAGGTCAAACATAGTGACGATTGCAAAACAAAATTGACGTAAACATTTCAAATCGGTAGTTTCGCCGATTCGTACATATTCGTCAACAGCATCCACTGCACCTCCATATGCTAAACTACGTAGCACCATTGTTTTTTTTTGATGTGGAGTTAATCCAAGATTTTTACAGGCATCTTATTACTGAAGAAAACAATGATCGTATCCAACAACAGCTTCCAGTATCCGATTGAAGAGGTCTCGGTGCATACGAAAACGACGAAGAAAGATTGAATTGGAGTAAATAGGATTTTCAGAAAATTAATCCCTCCATAGTCGTCTATTACCCTATTATCTTTCACGATGAATATATCGACGACGAGTGATTTGTGCACTTGACTGTTCTGCCATTCCTATCCTTAGCATATGCAAATTCATATTTCTAGCAACCTCATCGTGATGCTCCTCTGATTCATCTGACGAATTCGGATAAGAAGATGAATTGAAATGATCCGTGGATAAGAAGATTCAATCGAAGTGGGTAAACTAGGAGAAGAAAGATTTTGATTGATTGAAGTCGTAGCGGATATGGTTGCTTAAATAACTGTGTTGGATGCACAAAAGAGAGATTGTTTGTTTGGTGATGATAAGTCAAATCAACTCATCACGTGAAGGAAGCAATGAGCCGCATCTGTTTGAAAGCATGAATGATCCATTGAAAATAATCACGTGAAGGAATCAATGTGTGTTCCCTAGTGCCATAACCCAAAAGATGTGCCTATATACTATAGGTTAGGACATGCCTAAAAGGTGTCATTTTTTGTGTGTATTAATGCCCAAATTATTTTGTAGTCAGCGTGTATCTCAAATAATAATGTTAACGTATCTTTATATTCTTGTTGGATACAAAGAAAAAATATACAAAGCAAAACCCTCCAAAAGGAAAAACATACAAAAGGTAATCACATGCATTTAATTTAGTGCATGACTATTATAGGCACCAAAATTGACTAATCTTCTTCATCATATTGTGTACATTGAACAAAAGAAAGAGATGATGTCGATGTTGACGCTTCTGTGCCCTCTCTATTCGGACGCATCTCCCTATGTTGGGAAGTAGATGGTTTACTCCTCGATGCAGATCTCCTGGCATTGGGTTGATCAGTAGGAACATACTCCCTCAATACCATGTTTGAAAGTATAAATTGCCTCAATTGAGCTTCTGTATTGGAATATTGACAACGTCGGTATAACTCCTCCTTTGAAGATGTAGATTAATAAACACATAGACTTTTTATTTAAAAAATTATACAATATTAGTTGAAATGACTATTACGAATTCTTGATACTCACATACAAGGGTTGTCCACGTGGATCAAACGACAAATAAATATCAACGTCCAAACTCCGGATGATTGTACCGCCATAAAATAGTGGCGCTTCGACTAGAGGTTAACCATGCATGGCTTACACGCCAACAATGGGTTGTGTTGGGTACTCTGATGGAAGCCAACATGGTGGAGCTGCATGGGGCAACTGAGAAGTAGGATCAGTGATTATTGCAGGACCGATGAAATCAACTTTCACTGCATACAAGAGGGCCAGTATTATGGGACCAGTTGATACCATTGCATTGATCGCAGGTACTCTATTCTACGGGAGTGATGAAATGCGATGCTTCAATAGGCGAATCATAAATATCTGATGATATTAGATGCAAGACAAAAGGTGGGTTTTTTGGGATAGCAACTATTCCAATCAGTTATCAATAGCAGCAATCACCAAGATACCATATACCCTGTGACAAATGTTTACATTAGCAGTTATTTAAACGGTTGAATAATACTAGTGAAATATAATTAATACTCCGGTAGTACAATAAATATACCCGGTCACAATACGTAAAATGTCGATGAAGAGAAATAAAATTTGCCACCTCAATTTCATATACGCCTTTAAATGAAAAGCTAATATATAGCTGCCATATAAAAGAGGATGGTGTACGCATTTCCAACTGGTCACGGGCCATCAAAATATTGTACCTAATAGGATCAGATCGACCAAAATCCATGTTTTCTCGATTCCATCGCAAAATTTTCATCCATTTATTGGCGTTCTCCATGTGAGTCTCCATGGGAATGTTCCTATCAATAACTGGAACACAGCAATCTTCGTGTTCGTAAGCCCGATATTGTAAGAAGCAATGTCAAATTAGTTACAACCAGAATATTATCGAAATAATATGATGGCAACATGACTTTAAAAAATAACGAATTTATTCAAGGATACCTCGAGTACTTGTCACGACCCGTTAAATGCTGTAATACCCCAGTTTTTTTAAAATAATGTTTTTAAAATTAATAAATGAATTAAAATAATTTTTGGTGATTTAATAAATATTTTTCTGAAATTTCACCTTTTTACACGTGCAAATAATTTTTTGGGAAGTTCAAAATCAAAAATTATTTTGGTAAAACTCATTATTTATTATTAGATATTATTTGTGAATTTTCTGGATTTTTCTGATAATTATTGGATCTATTTGCAAATATTACAAAAAGGATGACTTTTGTGCAAAATTACCAATTGGCGTAAAAACTCCAGATTTTCTGATTTTTTAGGCTTGACGTGATGCCTAGTCAACTCAGAGGTAAAGAGTTTACTTTTTGTTTTAATACATTTGGTTTATTTTGAAAGTTTTGATATAAAAAAAAAGAATTTTTTTGCAAAATTGACTTTTAGAGGGGTAAAAATGCAAAGTTGGTTTTCTGGATTCTCAAACAATTTTGGCTGATACGCGAAGGGGGGGGGAGCTATTCCTATTTTTTAAAACTCAATTAAGTTGGTTTTATAAAACTTCCAAGTATAAGGAGTTATATATGTAAAGATATATTTATAAGAGATATTTTACAAATCTATTCGAACCCTAATTTTACTTGGATTCCGGCCTATTAAAGGTGGAGTGCAGCCGTCTCTTTGCTGCACAACACAAAGGAATTTCTTATTATTATTTCTTAGAGTTTTAAAGAGAAAATCTTGGATTTCTTGCGAATGAGGGATTTTTCTTGTTCTTTATTAACTTCGTTTGATTTCTTCAACAAGGTGAGTGACTTAGTTTTGTTTTCTTATTGTTCTTAGTATGTTGTATGTGTTCATCTATTTATTAGTAAGCATATTAGATGATGATGTGAAGGTATAGTGAATTTTTATAAATAGATGGATTAAAAGTTGAACCTTTTATTGAAACTAAACTATTGATAACCAAAACCCTAATTTGATGACTTGTGGTTGTTAAAGAACCTAATAGAGATCATGAGTAGGATATTTATAAATGTTTTGCTGCTGTTGTGAATATATACAATGAGTTGTGTGATGTTATTGTATAAAAAAAAATGAGTTTGAACAAGGGGAGATTTGTTCTGTTGATAAACACATACACCCACTGTTGATGCCCCAAACTTGCTATTTTGTTCTTAAAATTGCTTATAAACATGATTGAACTGATATAGATGATTGGGGGTATGTATATAAATAGTTTTGAACTAAAAGGGGCAAGCTGTGAAGTGAAAGAAGAAAAATTACCTTTTGAATTTGTTGTGTGCATGTTTTTGTGGATTTTGGGCAATTTGAGGACTGAGGTGAATGAACCACTTGAATTTGAATTTAACAATTTCAAATAACAAAACTTTGAGAGGAATCAGGTTTTAAAGTAAAGATCTTCAATGTGCAGGTTGAGTGGTCCTTGTTTTCAAACTGATACATGAGTAAAGAAGATTATAGAATTGGTTTTGGTTGAAGCATTGAACTGGCTGAACCGAGTGTGAATTGTCATTGCATTATTGATCTAGTAGATATATATACTTATACACTGCTTTCATCATGAAGGGAATTTGTTAGCTACTGATCATATCTATATGAGTACATGTATACAAGCATTGATGCCTAATTACCCTACTTGCTACCTTTTGAAGAACTTTGTAAAATCTCAAATTTGAGAACCTGATAGGTCTTGTGTGCTTTTAAATAACCCCTATATGAGGTGATGTATCATCTCAGGAAACTAGATTTTGGGTTGCATGTCTAAGTATATATATCAGTTAGAAACATGCACAAAAATCCAAAGCTTTAATTGGGTATAAATTGAATAGGTTTAAACTCAATACTGCACATCCATGTAATATAGTTCTGGGGGTTTACTGATGCTTCTTTTGAAGTTTCTAAAACACCTCAATTACCATTAAGAAGGATCAATCTTAAACTTTTGATTAACCAGTTAAAAGATTAGTTTTGGGTCTGATTACCAAATTGCTCAACTGCAGATTGCTGCTACCTTTTTGTGCAGGTGCACACTTGAATAATCCACAATTATCCCACCTGCATCTTGCCCAAGTAATTGTAGCCTTAAATATATTGTTTGGTAGTTTTTTGGGGTATGCAGTGAAGGCATTTTCTACACCTTAAACACTTTACTTCAAACCAGTAATAGATTTACTTATACATATCAGATATACATATGCAGACACCTAGATCAGTGAATATAAATTTTTACACCTCCTATATGCATAGTACATTTCCCACAAATCTGCATACACCTCCTATCAGTTAGGAGATTTCTATATGCCTACATTTATTCTTTATCTCAGTAAAGAGAAGTTTTCTATAAATTATATATATGTGCTTATATACCTCATCTCAGTAAAAGGGTTTCTTCTATGTATCAAATGCATATACTTCATAGCAGTTTGAGAGAATTCTATATCTCTTCAATATAAACATACCTGCATATTACTTCTACAATAGAGTAATTTCTATATCCTGCTATAGAGTAATATCCTATAACCTGCTTTTAGTTAAAGTCCTATATCTGCTTATGTTTCACCTCAATCAGTAAAAAGGGATTTTTATGTGTATATATAGGTATCAAGAGTTGCAAAGAGAGCTTTTCTATATATATATCAGTTACACACACACACACACACACACACACACACACACACACACACACATATATATATATATATACTCATTCAGTAAAAAGGGATTTTCTATGTATTACACATATACACTCATTTTGTCATCAGTAAAAGATTATTCCTACATATATATATATATACTTTTACAACATCAGTGTAAGGGGTTTTCTATATATCAGTTAGGTATACATCTACATATGTTCCAACTCAATGGAAGGGTTTTGCTACACCTTATATACACTCATATACTTCAAATCAAGGACAAATTTACCTATACATATCAGACATATATAAATGTAGATACTTCGATCAGTGAAAGGAATTTTCTATATCTCCTATATATGCATAATGGTTCATTTCTCACATCCTGCGTATACCTCATATCAATTAAGAGATCTCTAAAATGTACACATTTATATTTAATCTCAGTAAAGAGTAGTTCTTATAGACATATGCACATCTGCATATGTACACATTATACTTTCAGTACAAGGAGCTATTATAAATATATGTATTTCAAATCAGTGAAGGGGGCTTTTCTTCCGTGTATCGGTCACATATAAACATTTATATTTGGTATCAGTGTAAGGGGGATTCCTTTCTGCACCTTGCACATATACAATTACTTCAAATCAGTATAAGGGAGTTATCTACATATACCAGTTACATAAATGTATACATATGTTCCAATTAAATAAAGTTTACCTTCATTTATCTGCATATACATCTACAATCAGAGAAAGGTATTTTACCTCCACATCTTGTGTATACTCAACTCCAGTGAAGGGGACTTTCTACACCTCATATATATATACCTATGTACACTTCAACTCAGTAAAAGAATTATACACACTACTATGCACTCTTACTAAATCAGCGGACCTGTTATATATATATACATATATAACCAATATACAAACAAGGTCAATGAGTGAATTTTTCCCACTGTGAATGAATTAACAATGAAATAAATGAAGAGGTTAAAATGGAAGATTTTGTGTTGATGGTTGGGTTGTGAATCTCTAGAGGGTGTGTGGGACCCTAAGTACCGGCAGTTGAGTTTTTTTTGTGATTTGGTCAGTTATGACCTTTGTTGTTGATCAGTTGAGTTAAGTCCAGTAGGGTACACCAACTCTAGGAGATTCATAATTAATTAATTAACTTAAAAAGATAAGGACAGACACTAGATGGTGAAATGATGAAATAAGTGCAAACATGAGTTATGGACTCCAGGATGATCCAAGGAGTGAGATATTCTCCAGTATTCTGGGACGATGGACGTATGGGTCACAGAGTGATCTGCGGAGTAGGATTGATCTCCAGTATTCCGTGGACCTCATGGGATGTTTGTGCAATGAGGGTTCCAGGATGACCTACGAAGTGAGGCAATCTCTATTTCCGGGACGATGGACGTATGAGCCACAGAATGATTCGCAGAGTGGGATTGGGCTCCAGTATTCCAAGGACGAGAACCAATACTTGCAGAATGTCTAAATCTCATAGTAGTCATAGTAGTAGGATTAGTTGCATAAGCGGGGGATTAAACCCTATCAAGTGAAGAACGATAAGGGCTTGCACCGGACCTATGTAGAGTGGGATGCATAGATACCGACAGGTATGCATTAGAGAGTCAGCATATAGCACTGATGTTTTCTTGACTTGGTTTTATGCATGCGTTACCCTATTTTCTACACTTGACACTTAGACTAGTTCACTTGATGTTTTCATGTATTATTTATTGTTATTCTTGTTTCATTTATTCTTATTGTTGGTGCGTGTTGTTTATGATTCTATGTTTCATGTTTATTGATGTTGCATTTATTTTTATGTCACTCACACAGTTATGGCTGACCCCTGTAGTTTTGGGGGTTAGGGTTATCTCTAACCTCATGTATTCCAGGTAGGTACTTATAGCTTGGGATTTGGATGCTAGTGCTAAATTGATGTCATGACTTAAGTAAAATTGTAAAAGAACATGTTGTAAAAGAGAAAAGATTTGTAATTCAAGGTGTTTGTTTTCCGCTGTGTTTTGTAAAGAATTTAATGTAATAAAAGTTAGAAGAAAAAAAATTATCTGTATTTTTGTCTATGTTTACTATTACAATTGAAGTTGATGCTGGGAATTGTGCCACGTATTTCTGAGATATTATATTGGAAATTTGAGACGCTACAAATGCCTTCACTTTAAGTGTGCTACAAGTGTTCAAAGATAAATACAGCAGTGTTAATGCTGGACAACCCCAATCGTATTGGGCAACTAAATTTAGATCTTCAAATGCGGCAAGCCAACCACAAGTGCACTACCTCGTAACCATTAGGGTAAAGACACACACCAAGGAAGAACAGAAAGAAGGCACGTGCAGTTCTCATTTTAAGTGCCTGATCGGTTCCAGCTGCTTCAATCACACTATTGTTAAAATAACGTTTGAAGAACGGGCAGCGGATACTTCGAGATTTCAAATCATCTTTAGTTATTTTCGAAAAGAAGCGAGTCGTAATAATTTCGATGTGTACGGCTCGTCGTTACACGGAGGCAAAGGACCAGCACTGATTGAAATTCCCGTTAACATTACCCAATCCAGCGGAGTGAAACCTAACTCACCGCACGATAGGTGAAAAGTGTGGGTCGTATCCCACCATCTCTCAATTAATACCTTAACAAGCCGCATTGACTACTTTTTCGTATCAATATTCATGAAACGGTGCTAGTCAGCCTGCTTGGCTAATATCTTAATTAGTGGGATACGACGGCAGTATTTTTTGTAGATTTTGATTGACTCTCTCCAATTTCCTCTGAATTGATAAAATCCGCCCTCAGGATGGATAGTAATATGTTTATAAATATGATTAAAATCATCTACTACCCGTTTCCATCCCTGGAGTCGACACTCGGAATCTCCACTTCAACTTCATTGCTTGAGTTGCCCTGAACTGGCCACCGTTTACGCTTTGATTTCATTCGCCCGATAAATCTTCTTATCGAAGACATTGGGTAACGTAGAAGAATTAAATAAAAATTTTTGGGGATGGTGTTATGATTATGGATTTGAATTGAGATGAATCAGTGAGCTCTTTCAAATTTGAGAGTGAGATGAGATAGTAAACAAGTGAACTCTTTAAAATAGAGAGAGCACAAATAGAGTAAACAAGAGTTTGTATCGGGTTGTTGCAATTGAAAGATGGCCATTCCAAATATACAAAACAAACACAAAGGGGCAAATGGTCATTTCATAATTCTAAAAGCCTCGATTGAAGCCAAAGATAACGGGGAAAAAAAGCCCCAATCGACGAACGAAACATCATGTTTCGTCCGTGGGCATTTGAACCTTTCCAAATTCAACATGTTTTGTCTTTCGGGGGAAAAAAAATCTCTCCGGCGAAACATCATGTTTCATCAGTGCAAATAAAATATTAAAATATACTATTCACAAAAAAAAAATCATTTTTTATTAACGGATAAAAAATTCGTTTCGGTCGATTATTTTTTCATCTCCTTTGCTATTTTTTTAGCATTTTACGATTACAGCGAAACCACATATTACTAGTTTTGTTTATCCATTTTGCTATTTTTTACCTTTCATGATTATGGATGCTCATAAGGAGGATGAATATTTTGCCGTACTAGGCCACTTTTTCAAAATATTTGCGATTATGGGTGAGTTTCGAAACTATTAGCATTCATAAGCTACTCTGTGTGACGTCAGCAGTGGCTGTTATTCTCATTAGCGGTATGTTCCTTTTAGAGGTCTCTAATGGGAATAACGAGATATTTTTTATTTAAAAAATGGATTTTTTTTTACTGTCGCTATTCCTGTTAGCGATTAAAGCATATATGAAGTCGCTATTGAGATTAGCGACCTTCAATGAACTATTTTTCAACACTTACAAAATGTAGATAGTTTTTGCTACCTGGAAAAACTTACAATTAATTTTCTTTTGAAACTGAGGTCGCTATTCGGAATAGCGACCTTAAAGCATCCACAATGGTGTTTTCTATTTTTTGACAAAATGGCAAAATGAGAAATCGCTACACCACTGGTTCGTTTCTCAAATTTTGGGAAAGATTTTTTTATTTATCATACGGAACAACATGTTCCGTCCGAGTGGTATTTAAAAAAATTTTAGTAAAAAATTAGTGTTAGTTATTAAATAGTAATTAGTTAATTAATTATTGATTAAAATAATACTAAATCTTTGTTAAATACATCCTAAAAGTAATTAGCGTGTTAATTAATGGGTTTAAGCTTGTTGAAAGTGACAACTTCATCTCAAACGGGACATGTTGATTTTTTAGATCGGACGGGACATGTCCCGTTCAATACATTTCTTTTTTCTTTTTCTTTTTTTTTGGGGGGGGGGGGGGGGACAACATTTCCGTCCGATACTTTTTTATTATTTAAAATTCGGGATGAAACAACTGATTTCGTCCGATGAGAATATAAAAAAATAAAAAATATTTGGGACGGAACAACATGTTCTGTCCCCTGTATTTTGAGAATCCTCATTTCGTTTCTCAAATATGAGAAGCAACTGATCATTGTTTCTCAAAATATAGCAAAATAAGAAACCGTTGCAAGCCTTGGTTTCTCAAAATATGGCAAATATGAGAAAATAAGAAACCATTGTGGATGCTATTAGTTGTACTAAGATCGCTATTCGGAATAGATGCCTTAATTGTACTAAGGTTGCTATTCCGAATAGAGGCCTTAGTTGTGTGACTATTTTGCAAATTTTATAAAGAACAAGGAGATTGAGTACCCTACTGAGGTCGTTATTGTGAATAGCGACCGAAGTATACTAAGGTCGTTATTCCTAAAAGCGACCTTAATTGAGTGATTATTTTGCAAATCTTACAGAGAACAAAGAGATTTAGTTTTCTACTGAGGTCACTATTCGGACTAGCGACCTCAGTTTTAAGTGTTGTTTACTAAAAGGGAAAAAGCTCTCTAGAAATTGCTAAATATCTCAATACATTCATTTGAGGTCGCTAATCCCATTAGCGGCCTTATCTATACTTCGGTCGCTAGTGGAAATAGTGATAACAAAAAAAAAATCCAAATATTTTAAAACAAATGCCATTATTTCCATTAGCGACTTTCAAATGAAGATCCCGCTAATGAGAATAGCGATCGCTGTTGACATGACACAAAGTAGGCCACGAGTACTAATAGTTTCGAAGCTCGCCCATAATCACAAATATTTTCAAAAAAGTGACCTAGTAGGGCAAAAAATTCAAAGAGGAAAGCCTTAAGTACACTATCTTTTTAAAAACATAATACATAAATATAAAATAATAAAACTAATTTTTTGTACTGGAGGTCACTTCAACATGACGAATGATGGTAATTTCAGCTGTTCTTGAATTTGACATGTAGCTTTTTAGTTACATGCACTATTTTTTTTATAGAATAAAGATGACATCGTCATCGTTCCATTAATGATAGATTAGCGAAACATAGTCGAGCCAGTTACATAAATAAAAAGATAATAAAAGATCGGTACATATACCATCTCAAAAAGTCTAAAGCAACAACAACAAAACTAGATGCAACAGATTTATGATCCACAAAATAAACTTCCTTCCCCCTTTCCAAGTTCTTCCTGGCCTTCTACTCCTCCTCTATACGCAGCTTCTTTCTTTGCCCCGCTTGACCTGCCCATGCATAAATGAAACCCTAAATTTGATGCATAAGTACAGTAAATTTATGGTTGCAATTACGAAAACACAGATTATTTCGATCTAACCACAAGCCCCAAACAGCCGCTGCTACTGACAGATCCCAGGCTTCCCTATCCTCCTTTCTTATGCTAACCCCTCTCCCTATGTCCCAAGCCTCATATATTGAGGATGGACTCTGTATAGACCCAAACCCACGACTGACAACCTCCCATGTTAGTTTTGCCCTATGACAGTTGAAAAGGATGTGATTCGTGTCTTCCTCGCCGTTGCTGCATCTAGCACATGCTATGTCGAGCTGCAATCCCCGCTTCAGTAGGTTTACCCTTGTTAAAATAGCATTGTTCGCTACTAACCATAGGAAAGCTTTTATCTTGAAAGGTACTTGTGTGTTCCATATGATCTTGCTGTTTTTGCTTCTGATTCCTCCGTCGTTCAGCCTTCTGTAGAGGGATGCTACCGAGAAGTTTTCGTTTGATTCTAGTGTCCAAATCATGATGTCTTATGTGCCTTCATCGCTCCTTCGCTCATTTCGAATGAAAGTATTCATGTTGTGCAACTGAATGGCGCTCTCTTGTGAGACATCTTCTCCTAGCTGTAACTTCAACCTTCCATTTTGCCATACATCCGCAACCAGCGAGTCTGTGTTAACCATACTCCTTGCTACTTCCGGGTACATACTGAGCAGAGTATTGTTTTCGCACCACTTATTCTTCCAAAATCGTGTGTTTTTCTTGTTTCCTACTTTGACAGAGGTATTTGTGTGGAAGATATCCCCTACTTTCGCGACTCCTTTCCACAAATATGATGACCTCCCGTACGGTCATCTTCCTCCAAATCTAGTTTTTTTTTCCGATAGGATCCAAACAATCTGGCCCACCAGTTGTTCCTTTTTTTGCTCATCTTCCACCACCACTTACTCATCAGTGCTCGATTCATATTCCCCAGGCCCAGGATTCCTAGCCCTCCAAATTCTTTCTTTTTGCAAACCCATCCCCAATTCACCAAATGGATTCCCTTGTTTGTTTCGTCCGCTCCTTTCCAGAGGAATTTTCTTCTACTTTTGTCGATCTTGTTGATAACTCATTTCGGGAGCTCATATATGGACATTAAATACATCGGCATGCTACTGAGCACCGAATTCAGCAAAGTGATCCTCCCTCTGAGTGTAAGGAAACGACCCTTCCACCCTGCCAATTTCCTTTCCACTTTATCTATTAAAGGTTGTCAATACTCTTTCTGCAAAGCGCCCGGTCTAATTGGTGTGCCAAGATATGTGATTGGGTAGGAAGCCACCTTGCATCCCAACATATCCTTGATATTTATAATCGAGCTGGATAGATTCTCGCTCAAAGGTATAACGCAGCTCTTTGTGAGATTAACTTTCAGTCCCGCCCACGCTTGGATACACCTCAGTAATAAGCTGATGGCCATGATCTCCTCCCCGGTTGCCTTCCCTAGGATAATCGTATCGTCCGCGTACCGTAGAATTGATATACCCTCCGGAATCCCTCTAATCCGAATGCCCGAGATAATTTTTTCCTCTCTACCATTTCTGATCATTTTTGATATACCATCGGCCACAAGAGCGAAGATTAATGAAGACAGCGGGTCACCCTGACATAGACCTCTCTGACATCTAATCTCCTTCCCAATCTTGCCATTGATTTGTATAAAAGATTTCCCTCCCCTTATGCATTTCATAATCCAGGCCCTCCATCTGTCTCCAAACCCTTTCAATTGTAAGACCTCATCCACGTAGTCCCACTCCATCGAGTCGTGCGCCTTTTCAAAATCTAGTTTTAACAGAAATCCATCTGAGCTCTCTTTACTTCCTCTATATACAATCTCGTGGGTTGATGCGATGCTGTCCATGATGTCCCTCCCTTTAATGAAACCACTTTGTGATTCGCCCGACCACATCATTAAGGTGAGGAGCCAATCTTGCGGCTAGTACCTTTGTGATAATTTTGAATGATCCGATGAGGAGGCTAATAGGTCTGAAGTCTTCTGTTCTCCTAGTGTCGGACTTTTTGGGATTAAAATGACGTTTGCATAAGTCAATCTGTCGATATCCGTTGTTTCTGAGTGAAACTCTTAGAAGATTTTCGTAAGGTCTTTTTTAATGATATTCCAATACATCCTATAGAAGAAGATGGGTAATCCATCGGGTCCTGGCGCTTTGTCTTGTCCTAGGTTTTTGATTGCCTGAAGCACCTCTTCCTCTGAAAACTGTCCTTCTATCCCCTCGCTTCTGTCTAATCTATTGTTATACCAAAACTCGGGCTTTAGCCTGCATCTATGATTATTTGTTTGCCCTATCAGCTCTTTCAATTTGCCTTCTAGATGCCCTTTGATTTCCACTTCATCCTCAATCCACATGTCATCTATTTCGAGTCCAGTGATCCGATTGTGCCTCCTTCTTCCGTTTGCGACTTTGTGGAAGAACATTGAGTTAGCATCCCCTTCTTTAAGCCACTGAATCCTAGACCACTGCTTTCAATAATGTTCCTCCATCTCCGCATACTGATGTATTTTTAATCTACCATTAGTCAGTTCTTCGACCTCTTTTCTTTGCAAGTCTCTTCCCTGTTCTGCCATCTCTAATTCCTTAATTCTTTCACCCAGTTCTTCTACCTTTCTTTTTATCTCGCCAGACTCCTGCCTAGCCCAATCTTTCAGCCTTTTGCGCAATCTCCTAGTTTTCGTGTTCCATTTTCTAATGGCGCTGATTTCCGTTAATTCCTCGTTCCATGACTCCTCAATAATATTTCGAATGTTGATATGCAAAGTCCATGCTTTCTCGAAGCGGAATGGCTGTTGTTCGCTTATTTGTCTCACGCCGCAATGTAGCGCTAGAGGAGTGTGATTAGAATTATATCTTGTAATTGCTATCACTGATGCTAGTGGATAGATCACCTCCCAATATGTAGATACAAGAATCCTATCTAGCTTCGCAAGGATCGGAATCTGCTGCATATTGGTCCACGAGAACCTTCTATCAGACTGATTCAACTCCATTAGTTCCAATTCATCTATGGTTTAGTTGAATTTATTTCTGTCATTACCGCTAGCCCCTCTACCTCTATGTTCATGCCGAAATATGGTAATATTGAAATCTCCTCCAATCACCCATGGTTTCGGCCACCATTCTCTGATTGCTTTGAGTTCGTTCCACAGAATATCCCGCCTTCTTGAGTCATAGGGGTCATAAACGGACGTATTCACATGAGTTCAGTTATCACTACGATGTCTAGCTCTAATAGATACCGTGAAAGTCCTATCATCTCGTCGGTTATTTCAAACATGTCAGAGTCGACTCCTAGAGCTATCCCTTCTGATAAAACTATCGTTGATTTAACACTCCATTGAAATCCTCTAAGAGCTCTAATTATTTCAAAATCCTCCCCCCTTGGATTCTCTAGCATGGTCTCTTGAAGAGCGCAGATTGATGGTTTGAGTTTAGAGATAGTGTTGTTAATTAACATAGTCTTGGAGCCCTACCTTATTCCCCTAACGTTCCAGAAGATGTATAACATTAAAAACTATGTTAGCACCCCACCATCTATCCTCTACTCTATTTGGGTTCTATATTCGCTCATAGTAGAATTCTACCAATATTTCCTCTTAGGTGATTGACAGTCTGAGACTGTTCTGTTATGTTAGAACCCGTCGCTAAACCGAAAAGACCAACGTAATAAAGCAAAGTATCATCAGGAATATAATTCAAAATTGAAAGATTGCAACTAAGATACCTCCACACGCTTAGACTGGCTCCTTTGCCTTTGTTGCCACTCTAATCAAATCATCCTCACTTGGTCCCTGCTCGCTCCATTTGTCAAGTTGTCGTTTGCTCTTCCTCTTGTATTCAAGTGTTTGCTTACTTTCAGTCTCTCTTCCATGCACTTCCGGTGCATGTATCTCTCCTTTGTCATTTTCTCCCTCCGAGATGTGTGACTCCTCGCCCAATCCATATAGTGCTTCAATTCTCTCTCCTCTTCCATCGCTAGAGACAAACTCCTTAGAGCATTCATCTTGGTTATAGTCTTACAACTGTATCCTCCGAACCTCCTCTCTAATTTGATCTTACTCACCCGGTAGCCTTTCCTTTTCTGAACTGTGTATGGTGTGAACTGTTGGAACCTATAGGCAAGGCAAGAAACACTCGAGGGGGGGGGGGGGGGTGAATAGTGTTGTATCAAAAATAATTGCGGAATTGAAAGTTATCTTCTGTCCAGTCGACTATAAAAGAAATATCAGTCGACTGGGGCATCAGAGTAGAAGAGTATTTTATACTAGTCTGATAAGTCGACTTAAATAAGAGAGATAGTCGACTTGCCAGAAGAGTTTTTGAGATGTTTGTTATATCAGTATGATCAGTCGACTTAGAATGGATATCCAGTCGACATACCAAAAAGATTTAGAGTAAACTGAAATGCAAGTAATGAAAAAGTTCAAAGAGATACAACCACAGAGATTCCAATCACAGAGTACACACGATGTATCCTGGTTCGGTCCTCCCGGCCTACATCTAGTCCCCAAGCAATCCACTTGAGATTTTTCACTATTCTTAAAAATGTACAAGAATATCCTACGGAGTTAGACAACAACCTTGTCCAACCCGTAGTCCTCTCTCACAACTAGAGAGAGCAACCCACTCTTCCACCAAGAGTGAAAACCTGACTCTACAACCTAGAGTCCTACTCTCCAACCGAGAGGATAAGAAAAACAATAAAAGATGTTACAATCAACCTATAGCCTTGTTGTAATTGTGATTTTGTACGTGACTATTTGGTCAACTTCTGAATTCAGTCCAAAATGAATTCAATGTTATACTGGACTGAAATCAGAGAACCAAGACTTAGAGATTAGAGTGCTTTGTATAAAAACTTTTTCTTCGAAAGCAAAATACTTAAACTTTTTCTCAAAAATTCTTGGAACCTTTCCATGGTGATTCTAAGGCTCTATTTATAGAGTAGAATCCTTGGAACGTTGTAGAAACAATTCCTACAACGGATTAAAAACAGATATAACTTTTTGAATTCGAAAATACAAGTTTTGAAATCAGTAAACTGTCAAAACGGCTTGAACATTCGACTGGATTGCCGTTATGAGTTGACTGGTCAGAGTTTGAAGAAGTTTAGACAGTTTTGTACAGGTTCAGTCGACCGGTCCTTAACGACATTCGACTGGTACTCAACAGCTGATCTAGTTCAAACTGTTTTGACCTTTAAATTTTGTAAAACACACAGTTATAAAATTATGTGTGAGTGTGTGTGTGTGACAAGGCTGTACATCAATCTAAGACTCAACAGAGAGAAAAATTACATTTATTTTACTAGACACAAACTATATGACATTGAAGCTTTGGTCTCGACTTGAGTCTTGAGTCTTGAGTGAAGCTTTAGCCATTGTCTTTGTATGAAGCTTTGCTTGATCATTCGTCAGCTTTAGAACATTGCAGTTTGCTTGATCAATTTGGTTTGAGGCTCTTGTGTATCATACATGATAACTTTGATATAACCTGCAATATGTGAGAAGTAGCACAACAACTTTGCATTATGTTGTAATGATCAAAATCAAGAATCAACATGAACAACCCCACCGATCTGACCATTTTTTGCCCGTTCTTGTACCTGGGTATCTTTTTTTGCTGCTTATAATCTTGTATCTGAAGTGAGCTAAACTCTTGTTCTTGGCTCATCACACTAAATCCCTTGATCACCTCTATAACTGATCTCTTTACAGATTCATTGAATTCCTCCTTACTCATCTCATTAATGCAGCTCACATTCCTTGGGACCACAACGAAGTCTCTTAATTCGTCACCTCCTTTCTTCAGAATACCCCCTACCTCTTTTGGCATTGTGATTAGACGTTTCTACATTCAAAAATTGTCCCTGTCGCCATGGAGATGACCTTCCAAAGGCTTGATAAGATGCTTGTGCAGATGCAGCGGCTCGATAAGACCCTTGTGCAGGTGAGCAGTGGAGCTGTCACCCTCGACGTGACGTTCCTGTGGTGCTACAGTGCCCCCATCACCATCTACCTTTTCTCAGGCGTCAGAACGTTGACGTCCTTTCTCGAGGCGACAGTTATACCCTTCTTCGTTGCTCCGCACGCCCTCTCCCCCTGCCAGCTGTAAATGCAACATCTTTTGAATTGGACGGATGATCTATTTTCCTCCTCGATCAGATGGATCAGGCGACTCAACGTCCTTCCTATTTGATGAAGAGCTCAGATTGATCCGCATAAGATCCAACGACGCTGCTTCATCGTCTACCACTCGATTTTTCGAAATTTCCGTTTCCGGTGACACTATGCCCTCCCGCTCGCCATGAAATGACACCCTCTTCTTTGCTTCCGTTATGATCTTGATTTCGTAGATCTCCCCATCGAACTCTGTTTGAATCATAGACGGGACCTCCTCCTTCGCTTCTATGGCGATTCTAATTCGAGCGAAGTCTCTCCGATTGTGCAGCAGAGTACTTTTGTCCATTTCAATTAGGAAGCCAAATCTCTTAATGAGATTTTGAAATGCTGATCTAACCCAAACGTGGAATGGCAAATTGTACAACCTAATCCAAATCGATGGGAGTAACTCAGTTTTCAGCGCTCCCACCTTCCTCGACCAGCGGGTGAATGTGATGAAGAACTCCTGTCGTCCCTGTCCTTCTAAACCTCTTAAATTCAGTACCTCTTGCATTTTCTCCTTATTTTTGCAATGTGCGACGAAACCATTGTAGTTGATTTGTTGAACGTGCCAATCCCAGTCTGGCAACCTCTTAGTATTTGTCGTGAGTAGCTTCGCAATCTGAAGAATGGATGGGTTCCCTGTTTGAGCTTTGATCATGACGCACGAAGCATACCGTCGTTCGAACTCTGCCATTATCGGCGTAGGAGTAATACTGGCCTTGATCACCTTCCTTGCTCCTGCCGCTCTTTCCTCTGTGTGGCTTCAGTGAGATTCAGCATTGAGTGGAAGCTTTTGGGTCGGCGTCGCGCTTGTGTAAGGCTTAGTAGGAGCTTTCTCTTTGGTGCATGCAGTGGAGATGTGCCCGTACCCTTTGCACGCGTAAAAAACACCATTGATTCTTGCATTCATTGATCGTATGGCCACGTTCGGTGCACTTGTGACACTACGGGACGGTCGCCGATATTGGTGACTCCGATGTAGTGCTGTGTGTCTTTAGTTGCCGCTCCGCCGATTTGCATTTCTTTGGCCTAACGAGGATCCATTCGCCTTCATCGTCCTCCTTCGTCTTCTTGACTCTCTCCTGTGGCAAGATGCTCCTCGGGGAATTGATGTGGACCCCGTCGCTCCGACAATGATCTGACTTTGTAACTTCGGCGTACAATTTCATGCCGGAGTTTTATCTCCAAGTGTTGGTCGTGATCCTCTGTGGCGACCTTCTCTTCCATCCCTCGTCTCTATTTTTTTCATCTGTACTCCTAACTTTTTCCCTTGAATGTCCTCTATGGACAGTTCTAGGTCTTCTATCTTCCTGAATACCGTGATGCGACTCCTCTCTGGTGTGCCTATCGTGCCGGCAGTCGTAATCGTCCTCCCTCTCACGCTTGCCCATGGTATTGCGGCTAACGAGTCCTTTCCCTTTCTCTCGCTCGCTCTCTCTAAGATCTCATGGATGTGTTCTTGTTCAACTATTACCTGCACTTTATATATTTACTCATTGTAAAACAGCAGATTTTATGATTTGGTTTATTTTTTATATATATTTATTTACTCAACTCATTCAGTTTGTTATCTTTTAATGAATCTAACTGAATGGTTCTTTTTTAACATGCGCGCAAAAGTAGTTTACCACTAATATATCTCATATATCGTCTTCGTTTTTTTCTCTCTTTAATCTTCATTGCATATTTTTTAATATTTCAATTGTGTTTTCTTTTTTTGTTTTAAAATGTATAACATAGCCACCATGTTTCATTAAAAAGAGTTTAACAAAACAACCTAGAGTACTGGGCTCAAATACAATAGCTACAAACATGAAAATAAAACATAGTCAATATGCCTCAACAAGACCCTGGAGGGTGGGAACAATGTAAGGAAAAAGGAAAACAACATAGGTAGTACAAAGGATTAGACTACACTCCAACAAAACCATGGAGGGTTGGTTACCGAACATCGCTTACTCGAGAGTAGCCCCGATCACGACCTGCTCGTCGTCGTACTCATCCACCTGAAATGTAGCGCCCCAAATTTCTAATATGAGAGCTTAGAAAATAAGTGGCGAAATCCCAGCAATCCACTTCAATAGAACAATAAACACCAACAACACCACTAAGATTTTCTTTCTTTATTACAACAATTATTACAAATCACAGCGGAAGTCTAAACATCTCAACCCAAATATTTCTTTACATTTACAACTCAATAACCACACAATATGTCTTTACAAATTGTACACAAAACTAAATAGTCCAAATAGTCTCAAATGCAACATTAAGCATCCAACCTCCCACTCTAAGCAGTAACCTGCAACAAGTGAGGCTAGAGTTGAACCCTAACCCCCAAACTAAAGGGGTCAGCCATAAAAATGGTGTGAGTGGCAACTAATCAAACAAATAACATAAATGAACATAAAACATAATATCCAACAAATAATAATCAACACTAAAGTATGAAGTAACAACAAAGAATAAGGGGTGATACCAAAACCAAAAGCCAAGTGTGTGCCGAAAACAGGAAATCCAAATGCATAAAAGTGATTCAAGAAAACATCATGACTACATGCTGACAACGATGACTACTCAGAGATGAAGATAAACTATGATAATTTGCCCATGCTTGATCATTCCGGAGATTGATCCCACATCTCAGGTATTTTCCCTGGATAATTCAGGAGATCATCCCACATCTAAACATAGACTCATAATCACAAGAATACCCCAAAAGCGTCGCCTCGACTCCGATCATTCCGTAGTTCAATCCCGCATCTCAAGATAATTACTTGGATAATTCCGGAGAAATACCTCACATCTCAGGTTAACTACCTGGATAATTCCGGAGATAAATCACACATCTCAAGTTAACTACTTGGATAATTTAGGAGACTAATCCTACATCAAAAGTCATACTGAGGTGCATAACTCAAGTTCTCATTCGTCATGACACTACTAATGCCTGTCCTTATTAGTTTGGTTGCTGAACAAATCTCCTAGAGTAGTGTACCCTACCGGACTAAAAATCTGAATAACTGAAAATTCGCCTCAAAGGGCCTCAACAAAGGACTGAACAAATACCGGTATACTAGGGCCACGTACCTCTAGAGACTCAAAACAAATATCTGAACAAATTCCACTTAACAAGTGGCTCAACAAAATATTTCCAAAATCATGTTCTTAATTGAACATCTCAAAAACCAATACTTAACTGAACATCTTAAAATCAAACACTGAACAAATATCTCAACATCAAATACTGAACAATATCTCAGAATCAGGTACTAAACAAATGTCTCAAAATTAAACACTAAACAAAATATCTCAAATCAAATACAAAGATCCTACAGGACCAGTCGACTGTACAATGGACCAGTCGACTGTCCAGAGGACATATCCCAACATTTTACGAAAATGATCTAAGGCATGACCAGTCGACTTACCCAAGAAGTCAGTCGACTGCCCCGAAAGAACTGAACAAAACCACAAGCAGAGGGTCAGTCGACTGACCACAGTCTAGGTCGACCGTCCCGAACAAATCTCAAGACTCAAAAGTACACTGTAAGCTCGTACCAGTCGACTGCACATCAGATCAGTCGACTGACGGCTACAGATCTGAACACAAAATCATCTTGAAGTTTTCTAAAGAATTACTGATCATAAAGTTAATTTATATTCGGGCAAATGAACAATTCTCAACAATCTCTATCATGGTTACATTACTCAATCAATCAATTTCTCCAATCTCATATTCTCATGATCTAAATTCTCAATTCTCCCATTAGGGTTTTCTCAACCTAACTAAATGTCTTCCTCAACACATAATCAAAATTGGCTTGCAATCACTAGATCCAGATGTTTAATATCCAAGCTTAACATAATCAGTTCTAAATTTGCTTTCTAACAACATGATCTCATAAATCAACATATCCTCAACAAATCTAAATCTTTTCTCATCATGGTCCAAATATCAAATAAAAGTTCTCATCATCCATATTGAATTAAAGATCCATGTCCTACATACAATGGGACTAACAAAGAATGGTATAATGATCACAAACAAACATAACAAAGATCTCATGTCATCTACCAATCAGAACAAACAAAACAAAGCAAAACAAACAAACCAACTCACCTGATTCGAAGAAAAGATCCACAAACTTCCTCCTTGCTAGATCCAAGAATTCTCCTCTTGTTCCTCAAAGAAATCTCAATATTCTAAATATTGTGAATGACGGCTGGGAAAGGGATTTCCCTTATATATGCCGGATTAAAATATTAGGGTTTTCACCCAATTTGCAAAATAATCCTTTTAAGAGTACATCTTACATATATAATTGTATCCTTGAAAACTAAATCAAATATAATTTAAATTAGGGTCAAATAGAAAAATATGTTTCTAAACTTCAACAAATACTGATCGGAATGCCCAGAAATTATAATTTGCATTTTAACCCTTGAAATTGTCAATTTTGCAAATAAGTCCTTCTTTTCTCAAAAATTGCAAATACGCATAATTAATTTCAGAAAAATCTGGAAAAATACTAAATAATTCCAAAATAATAAATAATGATTTTTCATAAAGAAAACTTAATTTTCCAAACTTCTAAAAAGTCATTTGCACGTGTTTTGCACGTGTACCAAAGAATAAATTTCTTAGAAAACATTTATTAAATCCTCAAAAATCATTTAAATTCATTTTCAAATAATTAAAATAATATTTGAAAATACGGGGTTCTACATCACTCCCTCCTTAGAAGAGTTCTGTCCTCAGAACTACTACTAATGAGTTCAAACACATACCAACAAAAGGAAACAATACTTCATAAATAGATCATCACCCAAACAATTTCATATAACATCACAATCAAAATAAAGGAATACATCATTTGTCAATCGACAATACAATCATCCAAAGAATTCCATTCACATACAAGAAGTACATTCATACAAACAATTCAGGAAAATCCTTCAGCATGCGATCCTCTGGCTCCCAAGTAGCCTCCTCGAACTGCTGATTCCTCCACAACACCTTGACCATAGGTATCACCTTGCTCCTAAGGACTTTCTCCCTACGATCAACGATCTCAACAGGCTGTTCCTTGTAACTCAGGTTCACCTGTAGATCTTCGGGGACTTCCACCAACTGGTGCCTCTGATCGGCCACATACTTCCTCAGTAGCGACACATGAAACACGTCATGTACTTGTGCTAACTCCTCTGGAAGTTTCAATCTGTAAGCTGTCTTGCCAATCCTCTCCACGATCTTGTACGGACCAATATACCTCGGCGCCAACTTGCCACCCTTACCAAATCTGATTACTCCTTTGGTCGGAGAAACCTTGAGAAAAACTGAATCCCCAACCTCAAATTCCAAATCTCTCCGTCGAGTGTCAGCATAACTCTTCTGCCGACTCTGAGCCTCAACCAATCTTTTGCGAATCTGCTCAATCTGCTCTGACGTCTGCTGCACGATCTCAGGACCATACATCTGCCTCTCGCCAACCTCATACCAACATACAGGTGTCCTGCACCTCCGCCCGTACAAAGCCTCATACGGTGCCATCCCAATACTTGCATGGTAACTATTGTTATAGGCAAACTCAACCAATGCCAAGTATCTCTCCCAACTACCACCAAAGTCCATAACACAAGCTCTCAACATATCTTCCAGTACTCGATTCACCCTCTCCGTCTGACCATCTGTCTGCGGATGAAATGCCGTACTGAAATCAGTTCTGGTGCCCAACGCTGCTTGTAAACTTCTCCAAAACCTTGATGTAAACCTCGGATCTCTGTCAGACACAATTGAAACAGGAACTCCATGAAGTCTCACAATCTCTCCAATGTACAATTCAGCCAATTTCTCCATCGACCAAGAAATCTTCATGGCTAGAAAATGTGCCGACTTAGTCAATCGGTCCACAACAACCCAAATCGAGTCATTGCCCTTCGAACTCCTCGGCAAACCCGTGATAAAGTCCATGCTGATATTCTCCCACTTCCACTCCGGAATGGGTAATGGCTGTAACAAACCTCCAGGTCTCTGATTCTCTGCCTTGATCTGCTGACAAGTCAGACACCTTGCCACAAAATCTGCTACATCTCGCTTCATGCCAGACCACCAAAAATGCGGTTTGATATCCCTGTACATCTTCGTACCTCCAGGATGAACTGACAATAAGGTACTGTGTGCTTCCTGCAAGATACTCTCCCTCAACTCTGCGTCATCTGGAACACACAACCTCTCACCCAACCAAAGAACTCCATCTTGGACACGAAATTCTGATAACTTGCCCTCAGCAACCTGCTGCAACATCTTCTGGATCTCTGAATCTGATCTCTGACCTTCCACAATCTTCTCTCTCAAAGACGGCTGCAGCCTCAACTGAGCCAAAGATGCCCCTAAACCTCGCAGTACAACCTCGATACCTGCCTGATCGATCTCTGCTGCCAACTCTCTTCGAGTAGTGATCAACCTTGACAAACTACTCTTTCTGCTAAGTCCATCAGCCACTACATTCGCCTTGCCTGGATGATACTTGATCTCAGGACGAATGTCTTCCAAAACTTCCAACCATCTTCTCTGACGAGATTCAAATCCCTCTGCTGATAGATATACTTCAGGCTCTTGTGGTCAGTGAACATGCTAACCTTCTCACCATAGACATAATGCCTCCATAGCTTCAAGGCATAAATGATAGCTGCTAACTCCAAGTCGTGCGTCGGATAATTCTTCTCATGCGGACGCAACTGCCTCGAACCATAAGCAATGACCTTGCCTTCCTGCATCAAGACACATCCCAAACCTCTGAGAGATGCATCGCTGTAGATGTCATAATCTTTTCCAGCCTGCGGCAATGCTAATATGGGTGCGGTAGTCAACCTTTCCTTTAACTCAAGGAAACTCTCCTCGCACTTATCTGTCCATACAAACGCCACACTCTTCCGGGTCAAACCTGTCAATGGAATAGCAATCTGAGAATACCCCTGAATAAACCTCCTGTAGTAACCAGCTAATCCCAAGAAGCTTCTCACTTCTTTCACTGACGTCGGCCTGGGCCAATCCCTTACTGCTTCCACTTTCTGAGGATCAGTAGCCACTCCCTCCTTAGAAAGAATGTGACCAAGAAAAGCTACCTCAGATTTCCAAAATTCACACTTCGACAATTTGGCATACAAGCTGTGCTCTTGCAATGTCTGTAATACCGCTGTCAAGTGCTTAGAATGATCCTCCTCCGACTTCGAATATACCAAGATATCATCGATGAAGACCACCACGAAGGAATCAATGAATGGCCTCAACACCCGATTCATCATGTCCATGAAAACTGCTGGCGCATTCGTCAACCCGAATGGCATCACCAAAAATTCATACAACCCATGACGAGTCCTGAAAGCTGTCTTACTCACATCTTCCTCTTTGACTCGTACCTGATGATACCCTGACCTCAGATCAATCTTCGAAAACACCGCTGCTCCTCGAAGCCTGTCGAACAAATCGTCAATCCGCGGCAATGGATACTTGTTCTGAATAGTCACCCTATTCAACTCCCTGTAGTCAATGCACATCCTCATCGACCCATCCTTCTTCTTAACCAACAACACTGGTGCTCCCCACGGAGATGAACTCGGTCTGATAAGCCCTTTGCTCAAAAGCTCTTCAATCTGCTTCTTCACTTCATCCTGCTCTACAGGTGCCATCCTGTACGGAGCCTTGGAAATCGGCGCACTCCCCGGCTGAACATTGATGCAAAACTCCACATCTCTCTGCGGCGGTAATCCTGGAAAATCATCCAAGAACACCTGAGGAAACTTTCGAACCACCGGAATGCCCTGGACTTCATCTGCAATAGACTTCTTAGATACCATTGCAGCCACCTGCGGGATCTTCTTCTTCCCTTGGAAAGTTACTGCGGGTCCACCTGGTGCTTTCACCAACACCTCCTTCTGCTTGCAATCAATCGTGGCATCATAAATAGCCATCCAATCGATGCCCACTATGACATCCACTCCCAACACTTGTAGCTCGATCAAGTCGATGCCGAACATCCTTCCACCAATCTCGATATCACAGCCCTCGTAATATCGATCCGCTACCAGCTCCTCACCTGACGGCGTTGCCACCGACAAAACTCTGCCTGGAAACAATTTAGGTTCCAAACCTAAGCCCTTTGCAAAACTTGGCGATACAAATGTATGCGATGAACCAGTGTCAAACAAAACCTTTGCTTTTATTCCATTTATTAAAACAACCCCTGTTACAATAAGAATGATACTCAATCTTAAATTATTCTGAAAGAAAAGCTTTTATTCATTACACTGACTCAAAATGAAAGAAATCAAAATTCCTGCATACCCTGAATTACATCTTCCGAGTTTCTCGCATCCTCCTCGGTCAATGCAAATACTCGCCCTTGCCTCTTCGGGAACTTGCTTCCACCCGAATCATCTTTCTTCAGTTGTGGACAATGGGGCTTTGAGTGTCCAGTCTGCCCACACTGAGAACAAACATGCTCTGCCAACTTCGGACATGCTGACCTGTAATGCCCTACTTCCTTGCAGTAGTAGCAGGTCACTCCCTGAGCTCCAGATGCCTTCTGCACCGGTCCACTGAACTTCGCCTGCTTCGCGGGGAATCCCTTCCCACTCTGGCCTGATGCTGGCCTCTTGTTCCGGTTCCAAGAATCCTGCTTCTTCTGAAACAAGTCCATATCCTCTTCAGTCATCGCTGCTCTTCTGACCAGCTTCTCGAATCTTCGGATGCCCAACGGAACCATCCTTGACCTCAAGTTCGGCCTCAAGCCCTGCTCAAACTTTTTGGCCTTCTTTGCTTCATCCATGACCAATTCTGGTGCAAACCTCGAAAGTTGAGCGAACTTCGTCTCATACTCCCGAACAGTCATGCTCCCCTGCTGAAGGTTCATGAACTCAGTCGCCTTCTTCTCCTGAACATCAAGAGGAAAGAAGCGATCTCTGAACTCCTCCAGAAAACCTTCCCATGTCAGCTGCTGATCTCCCAAGTTCCTCTTCAATGACTCCCACCATACACCAGCATCTTTCTCCAGCTGCATCGAAGCCAACTTCACCTTGCTAGCTTCAGGAGTCTCTGACACTTCGAAGATCGTCTGCATCTTCCGAATCCAATCGTCTGCTGCTGTTGGATCAGCTTGCCCCTCAAAGACTGGCGGCCTCATCCTCTTAAAGGATTCAATCTGCTTAATGGGGTCGGCATTCACCAATCCATGCCCAGCTCCATGATTGGGCGGCGGATTCTGCTGCTGCGCTTGCTGCTGCGCCACATTGAGTGCCATCAGCGTATTCAACGTCTGATAAACCTTAGCAAACTCAGCTTCAAGGTCGATCCCATTACCTCGGGAACTACCAGAACCATCCTCATTGTTGCCACCATTTCTACCTCTGGGTGCAACCATTTTGAATACTGCAAAACGAGAGTAAAGTTAGAACAACACACTCACAATTTAAACTCATACCAATGTCCTATGGCAAAGTCAAACCATAATTTCAAACCAAACATCATATTTTAAATTCTATGTGATACTCACACTCAGATGTCCACACCTAGGTACTCACTCTCTAGTGTCCACACCTAGGTTGGTTGTCATACTAAGTCTATTATTACATTGAAGCGGAGCTCTGATACCAATCTCTGTAGCGCCCCAAATTTCTAATATGAGAGCTTAGAAAATAAGTGGCGAAATCCCAGCAATCCACTTCAATAGAACAATAAACACCAACAACACCACTAAGATTTTCTTTCTTTATTACAACAATTATTACAAATCACAGCGGAAGTCTAAACATCTCAACCCAAATATTTCTTTACATTTACAACTCAATAACCACACAATATGTCTTTACAAATTGTACACAAAACTAAATAGTCCAAATAGTCTCAAATGCAACATTAAGCATCCAACCTCCCACTCTAAGCAGTAACCTGCAACAAGTGAGGCTAGAGTTGAACCCTAACCCCCAAACTAAAGGGGTCAGCCATAAAAATGGTGTGAGTGGCAACTAATCAAACAAATAACATAAATGAACATAAAACATAATATCCAACAAATAATAATCAACACTAAAGTATGAAGTAACAACAAAGAATAAGGGGTGATACCAAAACCAAAAGCCAAGTGTGTGCCGAAAACAGAAAATCCAAATGCATAAAAGTGATTCAAGAAAACATCATGACTACATGCTGACAACGATGACTACTCAGAGATGAAGATAAACTATGATAATTTGCCCATGCTTGATCATTCCGGAGATTGATCCCACATCTCAGGTATTTTCCCTGGATAATTCAGGAGATCATCCCACATCTAAACATAGACTCATAATCACAAGAATACCCCAAAAGCGTCGCCTCGACTCCGATCATTCCGTAGTTCAATCCCGCATCTCAAGATAATTACTTGGATAATTCCGGAGAAATACCTCACATCTCAGGTTAACTACCTGGATAATTCCGGAGATAAATCACACATCTCAAGTTAACTACTTGGATAATTTAGGAGACTAATCCTACATCAAAAGTCATACTGAGGTGCATAACTCAAGTTCTCATTCGTCATGACACTACTAATGCCTGTCCTTATTAGTTTGGTTGCTGAACAAATCTCCTAGAGTAGTGTACCCTACCGGACTAAAAATCTGAATAACTGAAAATTCGCCTCAAAGGGCCTCAACAAAGGACTGAACAAATACCGGTATACTAGGGCCACGTACCTCTAGAGACTCAAAACAAATATCTGAACAAATTCCACTTAACAAGTGGCTCAACAAAATATTTCCAAAATCATGTTCTTAATTGAACATCTCAAAAACCAATACTTAACTGAACATCTTAAAATCAAACACTGAACAAATATCTCAACATCAAATACTGAACAATATCTCAGAATCAGGTACTAAACAAATGTCTCAAAATTAAACACTAAACAAAATATCTCAAATCAAATACAAAGATCCTACAGGACCAGTCGACTGTACAATGGACCAGTCGACTGTCCAGAGGACATATCCCAACATTTTACGAAAATGATCTAAGGCATGACCAGTCGACTTACCCAAGAAGTCAGTCGACTGCCCCGAAAGAACTGAACAAAACCACAAGCAGAGGGTCAGTCGACTGACCACAGTCTAGGTCGACCGTCCCGAACAAATCTCAAGACTCAAAAGTACACTGTAAGCTCGTACCAGTCGACTGCACATCAGATCAGTCGACTGACGGCTACAGATCTGAACACAAAATCATCTTGAAGTTTTCTAAAGAATTACTGATCATAAAGTTAATTTATATTCGGGCAAATGAACAATTCTCAACAATCTCTATCATGGTTACATTACTCAATCAATCAATTTCTCCAATCTCATATTCTCATGATCTAAATTCTCAATTCTCCCATTAGGGTTTTCTCAACCTAACTAAATGTCTTCCTCAACACATAATCAAAATTGGCTTGCAATCACTAGATCCAGATGTTTAATATCCAAGCTTAACATAATCAGTTCTAAATTTGCTTTCTAACAACATGATCTCATAAATCAACATATCCTCAACAAATCTAAATCTTTTCTCATCATGGTCCAAATATCAAATAAAAGTTCTCATCATCCATATTGAATTAAAGATCCATGTCCTACATACAATGGGACTAACAAAGAATGGTATAATGATCACAAACAAACATAACAAAGATCTCATGTCATCTACCAATCAGAACAAACAAAACAAAGCAAAACAAACAAACCAACTCACCTGATTCGAAGAAAAGATCCACAAACTTCCTCCTTGCTAGATCCAAGAATTCTCCTCTTGTTCCTCAAAGAAATCTCAATATTCTAAATATTGTGAATGACGGCTGGGAAAGGGATTTCCCTTATATATGCCGGATTAAAATATTAGGGTTTTCACCCAATTTGCAAAATAATCCTTTTAAGAGTACATCTTACATATATAATTGTATCCTTGAAAACTAAATCAAATATAATTTAAATTAGGGTCAAATAGAAAAATATGTTTCTAAACTTCAACAAATACTGATCGGAATGCCCAGAAATTATAATTTGCATTTTAACCCTTGAAATTGTCAATTTTGCAAATAAGTCCTTCTTTTCTCAAAAATTGCAAATACGCATAATTAATTTCAGAAAAATCTGGAAAAATACTAAATAATTCCAAAATAATAAATAATGATTTTTCATAAAGAAAACTTAATTTTCCAAACTTCTAAAAAGTCATTTGCACGTGTTTTGCACGTGTACCAAAGAATAAATTTCTTAGAAAACATTTATTAAATCCTCAAAAATCATTTAAATTCATTTTCAAATAATTAAAATAATATTTGAAAATACGGGGTTCTACATGAAAGGTGCTGGCGATCCTCCTCTTGGTCATGACACCGAAGTTGTAGCCCCAAAAGAAATAAGATGCATGATATGAATTAGATTACCAGAATACTATTACAAGTTCCACGAAAGTAAAAGTTATTTATGTCTAGCCATAAAACTCTTGTCGTATACCACGCTTCTTTCATGTTATTTCTTTCAACTACAAAAGTGGGTCCAACTCACAACTCCTCATATGATTGGGGGTACGTTGTTGTGCCGAGGGCACAAGGACCTCAGCAAGAACTGAGCGACTTCTGTGGCATTCAAGGAAAACATGATTTCTCGTCTTGGGGTCCGCTCCAGAATCCACATTTCGATCCAATATTTGGTAACCTCTTGACTATATTTTATCTGGTTAAAATAGCATCATTAAGGACTAACTAGAGGAAAACTCTAATTTTCAAAGGGGTCTCTGCCTTCCATAGAATTGAGGACCAACTTGATCTACAACCCCTGAAATGTATGCTATTATAAAGAGATTGGACCGTGAAGGAGTTGAATTTTCAGTTCCCATGCTTTCCAATCATGGCCTTGCGACACCTAACTCCTGACTCAGAGATGTATTCCTGCATTGATATAAATTGAGATTGGCCTTCAAGTGTCAGACAAGTCTGAAGGAGGGTTTCCAAGACCCCATTTTCCAAGTCTTAGCCACAGAGATACAAGGATGGACGGCAAACCTGTACAGGCCAAGGAACAGATCACATAAGGCATGGTCTTCACACCTTTGTCCCCCCCATAATTTAGTGGAGAGGTCGTTGCCAATGAAAGAAGTTAAGCCACAATGGACGGTGTCGTGAGCCTTTGAAACAGTACTCCAAAACCAGGAAACCGTGGGGCCTACCCTAAAGCCCAGATCACATGAGCCCTTTTCACATGGATACTTGTTGCCGCTGAATATGGTGTGTGGGCAATAGATGAGATTTGTAGGTTCATAGGAACTCGAACGGGCATAATCCTACTTCTTCCTTAGTGGCAGGTTGACTCCTTGGTGCTCCCTTGAACCTGCACAAACGTTCGAAACACCGGGATGGATCCCGACGACTAACCCTCCGACGCTCTTGTCAATACACAGAAAAAGTAAAAGGGAAAGAGGTCAGGTGCACAAAGAGTGATCACCTTTGACAGTATGAGGTAGGGGGTATTTAAAGTCGCCATGGGGATCTCTTTCAGAATAAGAGTGAAACCCTACTTCTCGGTGTGGCTGGCTGGGGGTGGTTATAACCCCCTCCTCAAGATAAGGACAAACCCAGATCTTCCACTATCCTGTTAAACTAGTCCCTAATGGGTTGAGACCCGTTCTCAACTGAACAGACCCGTTCACGGGTTAGCATTAGCGGGTCCAAGAAGAGAGACCCCATTCCCGATTCGGACCCGTCTTTAGGTGAAATTACCATCTCGCCCTGGCAACTTTAAGATTCTTGCCCACTTTTAACGGTTCTAATTTAACCCCATTTTTAGCCATATCACGAGCCCCCACCCCCGAAGACTATGTATTACAGCCTTTGGGGAGTAGTTTTGTTGCTTTGATGGCGTATAGGGCTTTATCGGAGTTCCCAAAGGGTGCTCGAATCTTGTTCGAGGGGTGGTGGTGTTTCTCTGAGCTGTCAGCATGCTCAAGGTCGCTTCTTGGCTCTTCTAGATTTTTAGTGATTTTTCTTGATTTTTTAATTATTTTTCGGACCGTTTATTCAATTTTGCAAAGTGCTGATTTATTTTTCAGGAGCAGCAATTAATTATTCCAACCAATAATTATTCATCCAGGGGCTAAAAATGCTTTCCCAAATTTATAATTATTTTTTAGAATTTTTAATTAATTTTCCCAAATTTTAAATCATTTTTTACAATTTTTAAATAAATAATTCGAATTAATAATTAAAAAATATTTTTAATCACCTATTTACGGCATGGCGCGATCTGGATCGTTCATCAGCTATTAGCACGAAAATCTGAACGATCTGACGGCTCACGTTGCTCGGTTGCTTTTTCCCCACACGAGCAGCTCGGATCGCATGTCGCTCGGATTGGGATTCCGAGCAACGTGGCGTAATCTGTGGCGTCCATCTGGATGCAGCACGAATCCCGAGGTAATCTAACGATAGATCCTGTGCTTGGTCAAGTGGCTAAATCTGGGCCGTCCATCAGGTCGCGGCACGAATCACGAGGCGATCGGACGACTCTCATAGCTCATCGACATTTTCTCCGTATGAGCAGCTCGGAATGCGAGTCACTCGGATTTGGTTTCCGAATAATGTGGCACGATCTCAGCCATCTGATTGAAGATCAGACACGAATCTTGAGACACGACAGTGTGGATCACGAGAAAACATGATTTTGGTCGACGTAGTCTGATCTGAGCCGTCTGATCGACATCTGGCACAAATCACGAGGAGAAAGTCGATTTTTTTTCCAATACACAGCTCGGAATGCAAGTTGCTCGAATTTGGCTTCCGAGCGACGTGACACGATCTCCGCCGTCTGATTGAAGATCAGGACGAATCTCGATACACGACGGCGTGGATCACAAGAAAACGTGATTTCGGTTGACGCGGTCTGATCTAAGCCGTCTGATCAAGATCTGGCACGAATCACGAGGAGAAAGTCATTTTTCTCCGATGCGCAGCTCGGAATGCAAGTCGCTCGAATTTGGCTTCCGAGTAACGTGGCACGATCTCCGCCGTCTGATTGAAGATCAGAGACGAATTTCAAGACACAATGGCGTGGATAATGAGAAAACGTGATTTTGGTCGACGCGGTCTAATCTGAGCCATCTGATCGAGATCTGGCCCGAACCACGAGAAGAAAGTTATTTTTCTCCAATACGTAGCTCGGAATGCAAGTTGCTCGGATTTGGCTTCCAAGCGACGTGGCACGATCTCTACCGTCTGATTGAAGATCAGACATGAGTCTCGAGACACGACAGCGTGGATCACGAGAAAACGTGATTTCGGTCGACGCGGTCTGATCTGAGCCGTCCGGTCAAGATCTGGCTGAATCACGAGGAGAAAGTCATTTTTCTCCAATACGCAGCTCGGAATGCAAGTTGCTCGGATTTGGCTTCCGAGCGACGTGGCACGATCTCCGCCGTCTGATTGAAAATTAGGCACGAATCCTGAGGCAAGAGACGTTTAGGCTTCTGGTTTATACGTTTGAGCTTCTGATGAGCCGTTGTGGGGGCTCAAAGTATTCGAAAGCCCACCCGAATTCGCCTCAACACTATAATTTTATTTACGTATCCGATGTTTTAAAAGAATTTTAGAATAAACTAAATTGTTAATATGAATTATGGATAAAGTGTATTGGTATAAGGTGTGTATATATATGAATTAGTACGCGGTATTAGTGTGAAAATATGACGATTAAATAAAGTTTTCACCGCCTCTCTTTCCCCTCATTTCTTACTCTTTTATCACCATTTCACTTTTTACTCAAGCCACTTTTGCTCTTGAGTGGCGCTGCTAGCTTTCGTGGCCAGGTGTTTTTAATCTCCGGCGAGCTATTCCGACCGTACACGTCACTTCAAGGTAAATTATCTCAAACTTAACTCGAAATGTCTAGAGTGTCGTTGGGGAATGAGATATCCACCTCGGACCAAGGTACCGACCGAGCCATCGTGGTCCCCCCGAGCAAGGGGAAGAAAGTGGTCAAGTCAGCCATTGTGGAGACAATAGTGGAGACAGTGAGGGAGGGAGGCTGGAGCACTGGGTCGGCTACCGTTGACACTATCGAGCCTCGGAAGGGTCAGGAGCTACTCCGAGGACATTTTGGCAAAGGCGGTGCACGGGATGTCCGCGCCGTAGAGGAAAACAGTCCGAGGGATCCCTCTGATGTGGACGAGATCCCCTCGGTCATGACCGAGGCAGACCTCATCGGATAAGGAAGGGGTTCCGCATCCCGAAGGAGTATGCCCTGCTCTTCCCAGACCCAGGCTTTCGAGCATGTACGGGGACGTCGCCAGATACATGAGTCTTCCCTTGCGATGCACTGAATGCTGGCCTTTGGATACCCCTCCCGCCCTTCGTGGTCGAGGTGCTGCAGTGGTACAGATTGAGCCTGGTGTAGTTCATGACGAACATGTGGCGACACGTCATCGCCTTCATCCTCCAATGTCAAGCGGTCGGCATGCAGCCCCAGCTTGTCATTCTTCGCAGCCTCTACCGGATCTGCCGAATGAGCAAGATGGAGTAACGGTACTATCTTTCGCCGAGGAAGGGGGTCAAACTAAACGAGAACCCGGACTCCATCAAGCATTGGAGGGAGAAGTACTTCTTGATCCGAGGCCCCGAGCCGTGGAGCTTTCCGACGGTGTGGAAGGAGGATGTTCCGAAGTGGGCGAAGGCCGAGCCGATGCTCACTAAAGAAAAGGAGGAGGTGGTGTTGAAGATCCTCGCTTTTCTGACCCTCGGTGGGAAGAATATCACCGAGGAGGTCTTGTTCGGTGGGGGTCTCAGTCCGATCGACCCCAGTATGCTCCGTTACTTCTTTTTCTTTAGTATATATGTATTTGCTTTTAGTTTTTGCATTTATTTTGCTAACTCTTTTGCTCGGCTTTTCGTTGTACAGAAGCCCCCGGTATGGATTACCAAGCTCTTATGGTGAAGAGATTGCAACGATGGTGAAGGACAGCAAGATGAGGAAGAGGACGACGACAGGGCCTCCTTCCAGCCGAGCGGTTCAGGCGCCTTCGGCCCCAAGCTATCGTTGACTTAGTCAGCGACTCCCCCTCGGCGCTGCAAGTCACGCTCCCTTCGGCCGATGCCCTCGGATCTTCGAGCGGGGCGTTCTCGGCCAGTGCCTCTCTGGCCCTCGAGGTGCCGCCGCTTACGGCCGAAGCGGAGGCCATCCTCACCGAAGAGCACAAGAAGCTCTTCATCCCCGACTGGCGGGTGATGAAGCTTGACGGCTTCCTCGGCGATGCGGGGATGTGCATGCAAGCGGTGCGCCATTTGCCGACCCCGAAGGATCGCGCGGCACTGAAGGCTGGTTGGAGATCGCCCAGTCGACAATGTCGGTGAGTAATCTTGCTCTGTTCTCTTAAGTTTCGGAGTTAATGATTTTGAGTTCTTACGTTCTTCTTCTTTTGTTCTCAGACCCTCTGCCACTTCAGGCATATGCTTAAGCAGTTCGCCGAGCAAGAGAAGGAGATGAAGGCAATGAATGTCCGCGAGCGGTCGGAGCGTGCCAAGGCGGTGTAGCTGTTCGAGGCCAAACAGCGGCTCTCGGCATCACGAGCAGCCAAGGTCAGTGCCCTCGAGACTAAGCTTGCCGAGGCGCTCGAGCACTCAGCGGCCGAGACGGCCAAAGTCGAGGTGCTGGAGAAGGAGAAGGCTCGCCTCGAGGAGGAGCTGGCGAAGGCTCTAAGGGCGTCCGAGGTGGCGCTGAAGGAGCAGGAGATGAAGGTGGAGGAGGCAAAGCAAGCCATTCAGGACGAGGCGGAGGCCCATATGATGACAAATATGGAAGAGGCCTACATTCGAGCCTTGAATCACGTGGTGGCTCGTCTCCCTGGCTTCGACAGCTCGGGGTACTACTTCTACGACCCGGTAGAGGGCAAGGAGCTCATCCCGCTTGCTGAGGTTGAGTCCGGAGGGGAAGACGACGATGCATAGGGCAACGAGGAGGAGGAGGTGAACCCCAAAGTGGCGCTCGTCACTCTGCTGAGCGAGAGCGCCTCGGAGCAGCACCTAGAGGTGGCTGCTTCACTTAGTAGCTCTTTTTTTTTTTCTTCATGTACTGCCGAACTCCGGACTGGCCACCCCTTTAGTTTTGAAATGAATAAGAATCTTTTTTTGTCTAAGTGTTGAACGTTTTTTCGAACTCTTTTTTGTCTAAGTGTTGGAGAAGTCTTCGAACTCTTTTTTGTCTAAGTGTTGGATTAGTGAGAATCTCAATAGCTCTGTGCCCTGGCTCTTTTCAGATTTTCGAAGCGCTACCAGTCGCCGAAGTGCCTCAGACAGCCGAAGTGGCTCGTCTCAAAACTAGCCTTGGGGTGACGAGGTTGGGGCTCGAGCGGAACCGAGAGCAGCTTCTCGAAGTAGAGTCGGACCTCCGTAAGGCAAAGTACGAGCTGAAGCACCTGTGATCAGCCCTAGTTTGCCGAGACATAGAGAGGAGGCGATCAGAGGAGAGGATCAATTAGAAGACCCCTGAGGGTGATGACTTGGGCTCGTTGGTGGAAGCCAACCTCGGCCTAAAGATTAAGCGCCTTCGCCATTCTCTGTCTAAGGTGACGGCGGAGAGGGACGAGCTAAAGAAGGTAACCCTCGATAAGAGCATGGAGGTTGCTCACCTTCGGCAGACGATCACGAACGGATCTCGAGGGGCAGGCCCAATGCGACTGCCTCTTAGACGATAAAGGTGAAAGACGACTTGCTTAAGGAGCAAATTGTCGAGCTCGAGGCAGAGGTCGCTCGTCTTCAACCACGACCCGAGCAGAGCAATGTTAGGTCCACTTCTTGCACTCGCGAAGAGCGTGATAGAGGGATATCTTTCTACGAGCTCACGCGTCGCTCACCGCCAATGCTTCGAAGCTCGGGCGACGCGCAAAGTGGGGCGGCAGCTTTGTCGAGCAGAGCATCTGTTGGAGCCACCGTTAGAACGAGTGCCGACGATGCTTCTTGGCTAGCCGGCTTAGAGACAAATGTCGAGGGGGAGCGTCGGCAGTACAACATTCGTTGACCGCGGGTGTCTCTCAACCGAAGTATCCCCACGCCTAAGAGGCGTTGAAGTAGGCGTTAGAAGTCTTGTACTTTTGGTTTCACAAGTATTGTATCTCGTTGTAAAGATGAGTAGTTGGTCTTGTAATTAGACTTGTTTCTCAAACTTTAATGAAATAATATTGTCGCTTCAAACCAAGTGTTAGACCCCGAACTTGTTGTTTAGAAGATACTGATGGCTGCAGGAGCAATTTCGAATGATGATCCGCTCTTTACTTGCTTAGAAGCAAGTAGTTGAAGCGGAGTCGAACCAAATGTTGGACTCCGAGCGCGTCATTTTGAAAGTGTCAATAGCTGCAGGAGCAATTCCGAATGGTGCTCCGCTTCGTTCTTGCTTAGAAGCAAGTAGTTGAAGCAGAGTCGATGTAATACCCCAGATCTGGCAGTGAACAGTCGACTGGTTAGATTAGCAGTCGACTGGTCTGCGCGGATTTGAGAATTTGAGATTGAGATTGAGAAATTTAGTCCCACATGGGAAGTTTGATATGATAATTTGAGTATAAATACTATTAGCCAATGATCAAGAGTCCCCTAATTGGTTAACCACCTTTTGAGAGGCAGCCTGTGGTTGGCAGTTGTACTACATAGTATTTATAATTTTTCTGAGTATTGGGGTGGGGCGTTACAAATGGTATCAGAGCCGACTTTCGACACCGGATGTGGTAGAGGTCAGTATGATCTGCGGTGCTGAGAGTCATTGATCTCCGGGGTTGGGTATACTCTGCGGTGTTGAGAATCACAGGTAGTGATTGATAGCCGGGTATCCGATCTGCAGTGTTGAGAGTGACTGATCTCCGGGATAGAGGACTATACTACATCGGCTAGAAAGGGCGGTTCTACACTAGATGTGTGCCCTGTACTCAGCGAGGACGCTGATTTCTAAAGGTGGGGTGTATGTAATACCCCAGATCTGGCAGCGAACATTCGACTGGTTGGATTAGCAGTCGATTGGTCTGCGTGGATTTGAGAATTTGAGATTGAGATTGAGAAATTTAGTCCCATATGGGAAGTTTGATATGATAATTTGAGTATAAATACTATTAGCCAATGATCAAGAGTCACCTAATTGGTTAACCACCTTTTGAGAGGTAGCCTGTGGTGGGCAGTTGTACTACATAGTATTTATAATTTGTCTGAGTATTGGGGCGGGGCGTTACAAATGGTATCAGAGCCGACTTTCGACACCGGGTGTAGTAGAGGTCAGTATGATCTGCGGTGCTGAGAGTCATTGATCTCCGGGGTCGGGTATATTCTGCAGTATTGAGAGTCACAGGTAGTGATTGATAGCCGGGTATCCGATCTGCGGTGTTGAGAGTGATTGATCTCCGGGATCGACTATACTACATCGGCTAGAAATGGCGGTCCTACACTAGATGTGTGCCCTGTACTCAGCGAGGACGTTGATTTCTAAGCGGGTGTATGTAATACCCCAGTTTAGCAGCGAACAGTCGACTGGTCGATCGTACAGTCGACTGGTACTGCATATTTGAGACAGATTTGAGAAGAATTTGAGAAATTTAGTCCCACATGGGAAGTTTGATATGATAATTTGAGTATAAATATAGTTAGCCAATGATCAAGAGTCACCTAATTGGTTAACCACCTTTTGAGAGGCAGCCTGTGGTGGGCAGTTGTACTACATAGTATCTAATTTGTCTTCTAAAAAAATATTAAAATTGTCTGAGTATTGGGGCGGGGCGTTACAGTCGACCCAAGTGTTGGACTCCAAGCATATCGTTTAGAGAATATTAACAGCTGTAGGAGCAATTTCGAATGGTGATCTGCTTCGTACTTGCTTAGAAGCAAGTAGTTGAAGCAGAGTCGAACCAAGTGTTGGACTCCAAGTATGTCGTTTAAAGAATATCAACAGATGTAGGAGCAATTTTGAATGGTGATCCGCTTCGTATTTGCTTAGAATTAAGTAGTTGAAGTAGAGTCGAACCAAGTGTTGGACTCTAAGCATGTTGTTTTAATGCGCAATTTTTTTTTGTAAGTAGAGTTAGACTACTCAAAAATAGAGAACTTGAGAAGAAGAGATTTCTTTTTTGTTGAGAACAACTGGGTGGCCGCTTCTAAGTTGCGAGCCGCCTTTACACTTTGATAACAAGAAAGTACAATTAAGGACTCTAGACATGTCTTCTGGAGTGGTCTTGGGGAAGTTGCTTGAAACGGTGTTTAGACACCCTCTTGGTACTTCATCAAGTGCTCCGCGTTCCATATCCTCGGTATCTTCCTGCTCCCCGGGTCTTCGAGTTGATATACTCCTGGGCGTACAACTCTGGAGACCCTATATGGTCCTTCCCAGTTGGGTGCCAACTTGTCCCACTTGCTTGGATCGGAGATCGACAACTTTTTTAGCACTAAGTCTCCATCTTTTAGGTTAGCTGGTCGTACCCTCTTATTGTAGGCTTGAATGATCTTACGCCAATAGGACTCTTGTCGAATTGCGGCTTTCTCACGGATCTCATCTATGAGGTCCAGGCAGTTGCGAAGTTGGTTCGCATTTCGTGCTTCATTGTAGGCTATCAGCCGAGGTGAAGGGAGACCCACCTCCAAAAGGATGAGAGCTTCAGAACCATACGTGAGGTTGAAGGGGGACTCGCCCGTCGGAGTTCTTTTGGTGGTGCGATAGTTCCAAAGCACATTAGAGAGTTGGTCGACCCATAGCCCCTTGGTGGATTTGTCAAGCCTCTTCTTCAAACCAGAGAGGATTTGTCAGTTTGCGTTCTCTGCTTGGCCATTGAATTGAGGGTGAGCTACCGAAGAGAAGCGCTGTTGAATGCCGAGGTCTTCGCAAAAACTACGGAAGGTTGCTCCCGCGAATTGAGTCCCGTTGTCGGTAACGAGGATGCGAGGTATCCCGAACCGGCAAACGATGTTCTTCCAAAAGAACTTCTGGAGCCTCGATCCATTTTGAGAAGTAGTCTATTGCTATTATTAAGAATTTCAGCTGGCCCGGCGCTGGGAGGAAAGGTCTGAGCAAATCCATCCCCCACATTGCAAAGGGGATCGGACTTTGCAAAAAGGTGAGTTGGGCTTGGGGTAGGCGAAGAATTAGGGCAAATTTCTGGCAGGCATCGCACTCGCGGACGTATTCCTCAGAATCACTCAATAGTGTGGGCAAGAAGTAGCCATAGTTCAGGAGCTTACGGGCGAGGGATCTCGCTCCCAAGTGCGCGCCGCACATACCATCATGGGCTTCTTTTAGGGCATAGAGTGCTTCTTCCGGGGAGAGGCATCTCAGATAGGGTCGCCCGTCTATCTGAATATAAGAGCGTGTGTACATGACTCCGTCAAGGAGTGCGTACCGCTCGGCTCGGGTTCTGATCCTCCTTGCCTCTTTCGGGTCTTCAGGAAGGACTCCGTCCCTGAGATACTCGAGGAGGGGCTCCATCCAGTTTTTCCCAAGTGTTAAGGGGTAGGCTTCCATCGGCTCTGGGGAGTCTTCATTGATGCTTGATCTGAGAAGGACCTCCATCAAGACGGTCAGCTTTAAACCTTGGAAGGAGGAGGAGGCGAGCTTAGAGAGAGCATCCACCTGCGCGTTTTTCTCTCGAGGGACGCGCTGGAGTTGAACATCCTCAAATAAGACCAGAAGCTCCTTCACCTTTGCCAAGTACTTGGCCATACGCTCGTCTCTACCCTTGTATTCCCCGGACACTCGGTTGACAACTAACTGGGAGTCACTGAAGACCCTTACTCGCTCGGCACCTGCCTTGCAAGCCATGCAGAGCACTGCTACGAGGGCCTCATACTCTGCTTCATTGTTTGATGCCGGGAAGTTTAGGCAGAGGGAGTATGGAGGACGAAGGCGTCGAGGCCAATTAAGATGACGCCAGCCCCGCTTCCATCGGCGCAAGAGGACGTCTACATAAACGGTCCAGATAAAAGGGTCGGCAGGCGACTCGCATGAGTCGGGGATGGTGTTCTCCATAATGAATTCGGCCAGAGCTCGGGCCTTTATTGCCGTCCTAGGCTAGTAGCTGATGTCATGTTGACTCAGCTCGATGGACCATTTCATGAGCCGCCCGAAGGTCTCAGGTTTGTAGAGAACTTGTTTCAGCGGCAGGTCTGTAAGGACGACCACCGAATGAGATTGGAAGTATAAGCGAAGCTTCCAGGCTGCCATGACCAGGGCAAGAGCCATTTTCTCCAGCTTCGGGTAACGGAGTTCGGCGTCGCGAAGCACCTTACTCACATAATAGTTGGGCTTCTGCATCTTATCTTCTTCTCTTACAAGGACCGCGCTGAGCGTCTGCTCCGAAGCTGCGAGATAGAGGTAGAGGACTTCCCCAGGTGCTAGCTTGCTCAGGAGTGGGGGATTGGCTAAATATTCCTTGAGCTTGTCGAAGGACTCCTGTTGCTGCTCTCCGCAGTCGAAGCCTCTAGCCCCCCCTGAGGGCTTTGAAGAAGGGGATGCACTTCTCCCCGAACTTGGAAAGAAATCGCCCAATCGCGGCGAGGCGCCCCGTGAACCTGTACTTCTTTGATGTTGGAGGGAGGAGCCATTTTGAGAATGGCCTGGATCTTTTCGGGGTTGGCCTATATTCCCCTCTGGCTGACCATAAACCCCAAAAACTTGCCAGACCAGACTCCGAACGCACGCTTGTTCGGGTTCAGCCTCATATTGTGCCTCCTGAGCACCCCGAAGGCTTCTTGAAGGTCGAGAACATGTTCCTGTCCTCGGGTGCTCTTGACCAACATGTCATCGACGTAGACCTCCATGTTTTGGCCAAGCTGGTCTTGGAAGACCCTATTCACAAGGCGCTGATATGTAGCTCCCACGTTTTTCAAGCCGAATGGCATAACTCGGTAGCAATAGAGGCCTTGGTCCGTCACGAACGAGGTTTTCGGGATGTCGGGAGGGAACACGGATTTGGTTGTACCCTGAGAAGACGTGCAAAAAACTGAGCAGCTCATGCCCGGAGGTCGCATCGATCAAGGCGTCGATGCTGGGAAGGAGAAAAGGGTCCTTCAGGCATGCCTTATTGAGGTCGGTGAAGTCAATGCATATCCTCCAACCCCTATTGACCTTCTTGACCATCACCACATTGGAGAGTCATTCAGGGTAGTTTACCTCCTGGATAAATCGGGCGTTGAGGAGCTTCCCGACCTCCTCTTTGATCGCTTGTTGTCGCTCGGGAGCGAACTTTTGCCTCTTCTGTTGGACAGGTTTGGCTCGAGGGACGATGCTCAGACGGATCATTAAACGCTCCTCCGAGATCCCGGGCATGTCAGCTACAGTCCAGGCGAAGAGGTCGTGGTTCTCCCATATACACCGGGAGATGTCTTGCTTAATGGAGGGAGAGAGAGCCTTGCTGATGCGGAACATCTTAGTGGTGTCTTCTTCGGAGAAGGCCACTTCCAATTCGTCGACGGGCTCGGAAATAGTTTGACTACCTTCTTGAGGAAGTTCGAGTGCTTCCAAAGAGAGAAACGGATCCCCCACCGAGGTCATATAGCACTTCCAAGCTGCTTCTTGGCTTCCCCTCACTTCTCTTACTCCTGAGGGTGTGGGGAACTTCATCTTCATGTGGTATGCTGAAGGGATGGCTTAGAGCGCGGCCAAACCTGGTCTACCCAGGATAACATTATAGGCGGTCTTGACGTCTACCACCATGAAGTCCATTGGCTCTGTGCGGGTCGCCGGGGCCTTTCCAGCAGTTACGTCAAGGGTTATAACTCCCTCGACCGTAACCGGGACCCCAGTAAACCCGTGAAGAGTGTAGCCCGCGGGCTTGAGCCGGTCCTTCAACAGCTGGAGGCCCTTAAAAACCTCAAAGAACAGGATGTTAACGGAGCTCCCGTTGTCCACCAAAATTTGACGAACGTCGAAGTTTGCCATTCGGAGGTTGATGACGAGGGCATCACAGTGGGGTGTGCGAACGCCTTCCAAGTCCCGATCGGAGAATGTAACAGGGACTCCTAGGCCCCTAGGGGGAGGATGGCTCTGAACGGAATTGACTTTCCTAACGAAGGCTTTTCGGGAGGAGTTGGAATCTCCCCCCCATTGGGCCTCCGTGTATCAAGTGCAGGATAGCTTCTGTTTCAACCTCCAGAGCCTCTGCATGCTGCTCCACTCGCCTATTAGCCCCCGGGGCGGTGGAGGTGGATCGCCCCTGTCCTTCCTGATGAAGCGAATGAGCTGCTCCCTCTGGATGAAGGCCTCGATCTCGTCTTTAAGGGCCCGACATTCGTCGGTATCGTGCCCGTGGTCCCGGTGGAAACGACACCACTTGTTCTGATCTCTCCTCTTTCCCGGAGTATTCATCTTGGGGGGAGGTGGTAGGAGACCCTCGTTCTCAATCTCCATCAGGATAACTGATACATTCATGTTAAGTGGAGTGAATTTCTCGAACCGAGGAGGGGGATGACGCTGACCCCCATTGTCCTTTTGGAGCTTCTTACCTCCTTCTTCTTCTGTACCTTTTCGCTTGTTCGCGGAAGACGACGCCTCAAAGGTGGGGCAGTGGAGAGCCTCCTCCGTTCGGATGTACTTCTCACTCCGGAGTAGGAGCTCTGAGAAGTCCCGAGGGGGCTTCTTGGTGAGGGACGCCCTGAGGTCAGCAATGAGGACATTGGACTGGAAGGCGACAGTGGCGACCGAGAGTTCCAAGGAAGTGATGGACCTGGCTTCGGCAGTGAAGCGCTTGACATAGTCCGTCAACTGTTTGCCCTTCTTTTAACTGAGGAACAATAGGGAGGTGCTCGTCTTCTCGGTGCGGCGACTGCTCACAAAATGGATGAGAAAAAGACCCTCGAACTGGTCGAAGGAGAAGATAGATGCTGGCGCAAGTCGAGAGTGTCATTCACCGGCCGGTCCTTTAAGGGTGGCTGGAAAGGTCTTGCAAAGGAGGGCATCGGATGCGTGGTGGATCATCATGAGAGTTTTGAAACTCTCGATGTGATCTGCGGGGTTCGACTCCCCGGTGTAGGTTTCGAAGTGTGGAGGCTTGAAGTTGTCTGGGACTGGAGCCTCCATGATGGTGCGAGAGAATGGGGGCCTGCTCGGGGGGAGGTCCCTGGCTCGTCGTTCTTCGTCCCGGTCGAGCTGGCTGAGGCGCCTCTCCGTCTCGTGGAGACGGCGGTAGACCGATTCCTCCTTTCGGTCGTGTCTTGCTGAGCATCGAGACTCCTCCTCATGCCGAGGAGAGGTGGTGTAACCCCTGTTTTCCCAAAAAATGTATTTTTATGTATTTTCTGTATTTAAAAATTTTGCAAATTTTTTTATTTCGGTTTTCAACTATTTTGTCAAAATGTATTGTTGGATCTCCTATCAAAATCTATTTTCGATCAATAATTGTATTTATAACTATTTTCTATGATTTTATATTTTTAATACAAATCTTATTGTCTTCATTATTACCTAGGTTTCTATTATTATTACTACTATTATCGTTTTATCACTTTTCTTATTATTATTATTATCAGTATTATTATTATTAGTAGTAGTATTATTTTTAATACTATTATTATTGTTGTTGCTATTGTTTTTATTATTATTATTAGCATTTTTATAAAATCCTAAATTGTATATTTTATTGGTTATTTTAATTATCCTATTGGATTCTATTAAACCCATTTACCCATAACCCAATTTTAAATACCCAAACCCATTATACCTGAACCTAACCCACCCTTACCCATTAACCCATTTTAACCCAAATCTCTACTACTATAATGGGAAAAGGCCTTAGTGTAATTTATCCTTCTACCAACCCGTGCAACACGCGTGCCTGAATTTTTACTTTTAAAAATAAATATATGTGTCGATACGGATGTATCCCGATGATGTGAAGGACATCCAGCCGATCCCTCCAGTGCCTGGAGAAAACACAAGGACGAAGATTCGTGCGGACAGTACTCCCAGTGTCTTGAGACCGGAGTATCTGAATATCATCAGGGCTGCTTATTACATTCCGAGGGAGTACGAGCTCCTGCTACCGAGCCCGGGTATTCGACCCACGACAGTGTTGGCTCCGGGTTACTGCTTATTTCCGGAGCAAGCTTTCATCTCGGGGCTGAGGTTCCCCCTGCACCCCTTCGTGAAGACGGTCTTGAACTGGGCTGAGCTGTCCCCCATGCAGTATGGCCCTAACTCTTGGAAGCATCTCATCTGCTTCATCTTGAAGTGCCAAGAGAAAGGGGTGAGGCCGAGGCTTTCATACTTCCGCGCAATCTTCAGCATTGGTTCGCTTGGGGATATTGAGGGCGTGTTCTTCTTTACGCCAAGACCGAACAAGAAAGTGGTGCACGGCCACCCGGATTCGATCAAGAATTGGAGAGATAAGTATTTTGTTGTGAAGACCGAAGGGGCATGGGACATCCCGACTCAGTGGAATTTCGTGAAGCCAAAGCGCAAGCCCCCAAAGAGAAATGAGTTAACCGCCCAAGAGTGGGGGAGGGTCGAACATTTACTCAGGGGAGACAGCATCGCGTGGCGCCGGGTGACCGAGGTTCACCTAGCGAGGGCCGGACTGAGTCCCGCCGACCCTAGTATGTTTCTTTCCTCATTTTTTCATCTTTCTGCCTTCGTGTTAACGTTTAGCCTTCCTTTTCTGTCTTGTTGTAGGGATGACGACACAACAGGCACACGCCAAGCAGATCCTGCTCGCCGCCGCAGAGAAAGCGAGGCAAGAGAAGAAGAAGAAAGAAGAGCAGGAACGCCTCGCTGCCGAGAAGCGGAAGACTCCTGGTCAGCCTTCGCAAGCTGGAGGGCCTTCCAGCGTGCCTCCCCCGGTGCCCGAGGAACAGCCTTTGGCGAAGAAGCAGAAGAAGCACCACCATTCTTCGCGATCGGCTCAAGACCCAGCAGGAGGGTCGGGGAAAACGGTTGAAGCCCCGTCACAACAGCTTCCCCCCGTACATCCGAGTGCGGCGGAGTTGGTGGGAAGGATGGCGACGATGCCCTTCGCCCCTGATTGGTCGATCTTGAAGGGCGACTCAATCCTCGACGGACCCGTATCGATGGAGTTCGTCTCGAAGGCCATCACCGATCGGGACGGAATGGCCTTGGCGGCGCAGACGGCCGATCAGGCCTACATGCGCTGGGCTCAAGCCAACCTCTCGGTAAGTCGTCCGAAACCCACCTGGTGAATAAGCATGTAAAAACTTGTAATTATTGCTAAGTTTGATTTTTCTTGACAGTCGATGCTCCACGGTCAGCACTTCCACAAGTGTCTGGAGAAGGAGATTACATACGAGCGGAAGCAGAAGGAGAAGTTCCTTCGGGAATTGACCAAGGCGACGGAGGACTTCAAGGAGGCTCGGGACATGGTGGTGGTGCACGAGGCCCAGATAGAGTCTTTGGACAAGATCCACAAGCAGGACCGAGAGGACCTGCTGAAGAAGATCGCGGCCGAGGCGGCGGAGAAGGAGAAGGCGCAGAAGGCCCTGGCGGACTTGGAGGCGGCCTTGGGGGATACGTTGATGACGGCGCAAGACGAGGCTTATGAGCAGGCCAAGTCTCACTTCAAGTATATCTATCCGGAGTGCAACGTCAACCACCTCGGCTTCGGGTGGAAGCCGGATTTGCCTCCGACCCCAGGGGGTGATGGTGACGACGGCGGTCACCACGAAGAAGAGGTGCACCCCGACCCTCAAGACTAGATGTTTTTGTTTTTATTTCTCTCTGTTGTAAATGCCCTCGGCGGACTGGCCACCGCAAATCTTGTATCGAACTTTTTGAGATGAAATGAAATATGGAATTTTTTGGGCCGACCCTACAACACTTGCATTTTGTGATACTCGTATTTTTCTTTTGGATAGAGGCTAGCTCGCCAACGAAAGTTGGCTCGGGACCGAGAGGCTGCCAAGAATTACTTTTTGAACAAGTCCAGAGAGCTCGGTCTAGAGGTGGCTCGTTTGAGAAAGATCGTAGCCGACCGGGACTGGTGGGTCATTGAGAGGGACTGGGCGGTCTCGGATACTTCTAGCGAGCGGTCGGCCTCCGAGTCTTCTCTTCGCGAGGCCGTCATAGAGAAAGAATTGGAGATTCGCCAGTTGAAGCTCATACCGGGTGCCGGTCTTGTTGAAGAGGCAAGTAACTCCACTCCGGGGAGGTTGCTGCCGCCTTCGCCGGTCGCGACACAGCCGGATGATGCGGAGAGCTCGGTGGCGGGCACGTCCTCCTTGGTCGGAATAGCCGAGCGTCACCGGAGCCCCGAATTCGAGTTCCCGGCCGAGTGAGTGAGTTGAGAGCTTTCATTGTATTTGCATTTTCATTCATTGAGTTGTAAGCAATGAGTAATGAATAAGATCCTTTGTTCCGCGGAGCCTTGATTGCCTCGGATGCCGAGTGTGGTTGGTTCGAAATTTCCGAAGAGTCGCAGTAGATGCGATTGTGTCAATAATCGCGACGTTTTGCCTTTCTAGGCGCATTTATGGCGACGTTTCGCCTTCCGCCGTTTCATATTCCCAGGCGTAATAAATGAGGCCTCAGGGGGTTATATAATCGCCACCCCTCAATTTTCCAGCAGTGAGTCGTTTTGACTCGGATGCCTGTTCATGGCGGGCGTCCAAAGAATGTGACGTTTGCTGTGAAGAAACGAAGGGCGTTCCGGGCAAGTTGTTTGCAACTGTGAAGGCGCGGGTGCCGAGGCAGGCCGAACTTTTACAGTTGCAATCAGCTGGCTCAGAATGGTGCGCTTCGAGAGAGGGAGAGCCGCTAGTCTTTGGCCTTCCTGCCATCCTCGAACAGTTCGGGGTTTCGGTTTTGGCGAAAAGCCGTAAACCCCGAGCTGTTCGTGGGTGAGAGGGTGGCCAATAATCCGACTCAAGGCTCGGGGCGTCCGCGGAAGGCGGATGCCTCAAAGCTTGAATAAAAACTTTTCAAATACTTGGTGAGTGAACAGGCGGAAGGCAGCGCCGAGTACTACCGCCGAGGTACCTCGATCACCGAACTCCTATGGCTTCCAAAGGCAAGGGGGCTGCGTCCTCCGTCAACCGACGAGACGCACTCCCATCAAATACCAACGCCGGGCCGCGCACATCAAAGCATAGGGCCTCCCGTCAGGGGTCCCAGCGGGCCCCCACTCCTCCAACCCAACCTGACCTTCGAAGGGTAATCTCCAGTCGGCAGGCTGACCGCAGTAGGGAAAGGGCCGCTTCCAACTCGGCCCCGAACCGTCCTAGGCCACCGCCGGAAGAACGAAGGCCAGCACTCAGCCGAGTCGGGAGGCAACCTCCGGTCCAACCGGCCCGAGCTGAGGGAGCTCCTGTTACTCAACAGGAGTTCCAGGATTTCCAAAGGGAGATCCTTGGGGCTCTCCAACGGGCCCCCAGGGAGGAAGCACGCCGTTCCCAAACCAGGTTAGACGCTGAGGCCAGTGTCTCTCGCTCCTCAACAATCCAGCCCGAAGCCGAGGGCGTGCTCCTAAGGTGCCTCCAAGAAATGGAGGACCGAATCGACCACATGGGCGACGGAGGTGTCAGAGCCGGTCAGGGGTACAGACCTGTCCGACCCCCCTTTTCCGCCCCCATTATCCAAGCGGAAATTCCCCGGAACTTCCGACCCCCACAATTCGAGACCTATAACGGCGAAGGGGATCCTGCTGATCACATGGAGGGTTTCAAAACCCTCATGATGATTCACAGCGCATCGGATCCTCTGCTGTGCCGAGCATTTCCTGCCACCCTCCGGGGTCCGGCCCGTGAGTGGTTCTCGAAACTCGCCCCCGGCTCCATTTACTCCTTTGATCAACTGGAGGGCAATTTCCTCGCCCATTTTGTAACCAGCCGGAAGGCCGAAAGAACGAGCGCCTCCTTACTTGGGCTCAGGCAGGAAGGGGGGGAATCACTCAGGGCGTTTGTCCGGAGATTCACGGCAGAGGCGAGGTTGGTCTCCTCTCTCGATCCGGGCGTCGCCTCCGCGGCATTTCGGCACAACGTCCGTCATGGACAGCTGAAAGCTTATCTGGCGAAGAAGCCCCCGATCGATTTCCCCGACCTCCTCAATCGGGTCGAGAAGTACATCAGGGCAGAGGAAGCCCTAAACCCCGACGAATCCAGAGAAGCACTCGGAAAAGGGAAGCGGAAGGCCGAGGAAGTCGAGCCTTCGAAAAAGACTCCGAAGGACGGGGGCACCTCGAAGAATGTACCACCGGTTCCTCGCTTCGAAAGATATACCCCACTCACACAAAATGTGTCCTCCATACTCCTGGCGATCGAGGACAGAGACTTCGTACAGTATCCCCCTCGACCGTCCAACAACACTAGCAAGAAAAGGGATCAACGGTTCTACTGCCGCTTCCACCGAGACAACGGTCACGACACAGATCACTGCCGTGCCCTGAAAGACGAAATCGAGGCCCTCATTCAGCGAGGGTACCTCCGGGAGTATAAGCGGGACGATGCTCGGGCGCAAAGGGACGCGAGGAACAGGAGAACCTCACCTCCTCCACGAGTCCCCCTGCAGCTCCCCGGGCCAGAGCAGGAGCTCGAAGAGCTGGACGGCCAAGCCATATTGCACTGCGTCCACGGAGGGCCCATGGGAGGGGATTCTAACACCTCCCGCAAGGTGTTCATCCGGGACGTTAACGCCGTCCAAGGACCTCTCCCTCCTCAAATCCAACCCCTCCCCGTCTCATTCTCGGGTGACGACCTGGAGGGGGTTCGGCTCCCACATTGCGACGCCCTCGTAATCAATCTCAGCATGGCAAACTTTGATGCTCGGCGTATCCTGGTGGACAACGGGAGCTCGGTCAACATTCTGTTCCTCGATGCTTTCGAGAAACTAAAGCTCCCCCGATGCAGGCTCAAGCCTGCAGGATACACCCTGCACGGATTTTCCGGAGTCCCGGTGATAATCGAGGGGATCGTCACGCTGGATGTCACGGCCGGCACGGCCCCGAACCGGAGAACCGAGTCCATGGACTTCATGGTTGTCAACGTCAAGGCAGCCTACAACGCCATACTCGGTCGACCGGGTCTCTGCTCTCTCCAGGCTGTCCCCTCGGCCTACCACCAGAAGATGAAGTTCCCTACCAGTACCGGGGTAGGAGTGGTCCGAGGGAACCAGGAAGCCGCTCGCTCCTGTTATATGACAGCCATAGGAAGCGGAGTATTTCCTCTCGATGCCGTGGAGATGCAGCCCCAAAGGACCCAGCCAGAGCCGGAGTCGGCAGACGAGCTAGAGGATGTCTCCTTCGAGACAGAGGATTCATCAAAACAATTTCGAGTAAGTCGCTCCCTCGCACCCCGCCTTAAGTCCGATATCATCTCCTGCATCCGGCGCAATGTGGATCTGTTCGCCTGGAAGCCATCTGACATGCCCGGAATTTCCGAGGAACTCATCATGCATAAACTCAGCGTGATCCCCGGCTCGAAACCAGTGGTACAAAAGTGACGCAAATTCGCACCAGAGCGACAACAGGCAGTTAATGCAGAAGTCGACAAACTCCTTGCCGCGCGCTTCATTCAGGAGGTCAGCTATCCCGAGTGGCTAGCAAACATTGTCATGGTCAAGAAGGCGAGCGGGAGCTGGAGGATCTGCATTGATTTCACAGATCTCAACAAGGCGTGCCCGAAGGACCCATTCCCCCTTCCCAGGATCGATGCTCTCGTCGATGCAACATCGGGTTACGAGCTCCTGTCCTTCATGGACGCGTTTTCAGGCTACAACCAGATCCGCATGTTCCCTCCCGACATCGCCAAGACATCCTTCGTCACGGACCAGGGGCTCTATTGCTACAGAGTCATGCCCTTTGGGCTGAAGAACGCTGGGGCCACATACCAGAGGCTCGTCAACCGGGTCTTCAAGGAACAGATCGGGCGCAATATAGAAGTGTATGTGGATGACACACTCGTCAAAAGCCGGCGGGGGGAGGATCACGTAGCCGATCTGGAGGAGGCCTTTGGGGTACTTCGGACCCATAACATGAGACTTAATCCAAATAAATGCGCCTTCGGCATCTCCGCGGGAAAGCTTTCTGGTCGTACTATACCAACAGAAACGTCGTACTATTTATTTGGATAACAGAAACGTCGTACTATACCAACCCCTGAAGGCCGTACTATACAAACCAGAAAGCTCGGGTCGGCTCGTGAAATGGTCGATTGAGCTCAGCCAATATGACATTGGCTATCAGCCCAGAACAGCCATCAAGGGGCAGGCGCTCGCGGAGTTCATTACGGAGTGCACTATCTCCGAGCACCTTGCAAACACTGAAAACGACCAGACGTGGGAAGTTTACGTCGATGGTTCCTCCTGCGAGGCAGGCAGCGGAGCGGGCATCATCCTCCGAGGCCCAGACGGTTTTCTTCTGCAGTATTGCCTCCGCCTCAACTTCCCGGCCTCTAACAACGAGGCCGAATACGAGGCAATGATCGCTGGGCTTACTCTGGCTCATCAAGCCGGTGCCAGACAGATCAGGGCTTTTAGCGACTCCCAGCTCGTGGTCAACCAGATCGCCGGGGAGTACGAGGCCCGAGACGATCGCATGGTTCGTTACCGAGCCATAGTTCAACGCCTACTCTCGTCCTTCGACGAGTCGGCTGTTTTGAGGATCCCCCGGGAACAGAATGTCCAGGCTGACGCTCTGTCAAAATTAGCATCCTCTTCCTTCGAAGGTCTCGACCGCACGGTCCTAATCGAGGTCATGCTAAAACCCAGCATAGACATCCCGGAGGTCCTATGCATTGAAGATGGAGCTCCCCCCGAAGACTGGACTACTATGATTAGGCGATTTCTCGTCAAGGGAGAGCTCCCGGAAGACCGAGCCGAAGCAAGAAGGGTCCGGGCCCGAGCGGAAAGGTTCACAATGATCGACTCAACACTCTTCAAAAGGTCCTACACAACCTCGGATGGACGGCCTTATCTCCGCTGCCTCACTCCCGGTGAAGCCGAATATGCTCTCAAAGAATTACACGAGGGGATTGGCGGGTGTCACATGGGAAGTCGTTCGCTCGCGCGAAAGGCTTTGAACCACGGGTACTACTGGCCCACCATGCTGCAGGACGCTCTAAATCTCGTCAAGAAATGTGGCCCCTGTCAAAGATTCTCGCCCATCAAAAGGGTTCCTCAAGCAAACCTACGATCCATGGCCAGTCCAACCCCCTTTGCAATGTGGGGGATGGATCTGGTAGGCCCTTTTCCCAAGGCGACGGGGCAACGAAAGTTCCTTATAGTTGCCATCGACTACTTCACCAAATGGATCGAGGCGGAGCCACTAGTTACGATCACCGAGCAGCAGACTCAACAATTCTTCTGGAAGCACATTATCTGTCGGTTCGGGATCCCCCAAGTGCTCGTTACGGATAACGGGACCCAGTTTGCAGGCAAGCATTTCCGCAAGTTCTGCGAAGACCTCGGTATCCAGCAGCGCTTCTCTTCGGTATGCCATCCCCAATCCAACGGACAGGCAGAGAACGCGAACCGTCAGATCCTCGATGGACTCAAGAAGCGACTCGATAATTCCTCCAAGGGGCTATGGGTCGACGAGCTGCCGAGCGTTCTCTGGGCCCATCGAACAACAAAAAGAATCCCGACAGGAGAGTCACCCTTCAACTTAACGTACGGCGCTGAGGTCGTCATTCCCTTGGAAATAGGTATCCCCTCCCCCCGAATTATGGCTTATGACGAAGCAAGCAACTCCATGCAACTGCGAGCGGACCTGGACCTCATTGACGAGGTCAGGGAGAAGTCATCCATCAGAAGGAACATCTACCAGCAAAGAATCGAGAGGTTCTATAACAAGAAGGTGCGCCCAACAAACATTGCTCTCGGAGATCTTGTCCTCCGGAAACTGGCGGTTTCCAACCCCGGCCAGAAAAGGAAGTTGGCACCAAACTGGGAGGGCCCTTATAAGGTTTCAGAGGTCGTACGACCGGGTACCTATCGCCTGACCGACACCGATGGCAAGCCTGTCAAGAGGCCCTGGAATGCGGAACACTTGATTAAGTTCTTAGGAGAGTAGCCTCTATGTAAAATACAATTGTAATCGGCACGTTGGGCCTAGTCTTTTGTAAAGTCCTGTAAACGGCACATCGTGCCTAGGCTTGTCTGAAACAAGCATGTATTGTAAAACATCAGCTTTCTTAAAACAAGCTTATGACTCCAATTCTTGTAAACAGATAAAGGACCCCTCACGGGCTCGTCACTCGGATGAAATCGCGAGTCCAAACACGCTTCTCTTACAAGCACGGGACGCGGCACGCACCATCTCTCCACAAGAACAAGTGCAGGAGCTCGGCACCGTCCCCGAGCAGGTTGGGTGTCCCCTCCGGGGGCGCCGTGGCCTGAACGCTCGGCGACAGGGCTAAGCTACGCCTGCAGTTGCCTTTCTCACCGTTGTGGGGGCTCGGCATCCGTCCCTCGCTCGGTTTGACCTCCTCGGAGGCCATCAACCGAGACTCGAGGCGACACCTAGTGAGCTCGACATTCATACTACCGACTATCCCCTCCTAAGAACTTCACCCCACGCACATCCAAACGAGGAGTCCATTCCTCCTGCCCCTGGCCCTCTTCAGGGAACAGCCGACCCTACTTCTTACCCTGACATCTGCCCTTCCCCCGAGGACCATGAGTCACCCCCGCACTGCTGGATCACCCAACCCTGCGGGAGTGTGGGGCTTGTGATATGGGTCAGGAATAAAGAGTGGCTCACCCTGAGCCACCAGATCTCCTCAGGATACGCGTCCTTCCTGATCCCTCAGATCAGCCACGTCAGCACCGGAAAACCGCCCGGAGCTCTGCCACGTCAGCCCGGAAACCACTCCGGCGCCTGCCACGTCAGCCCTATACCGCCCGACTTTCCACCGCTTCGGCCAATCGGGTAACCGGGTCCGGCCCAGCCCCAAACGGGTCTAGACCCGATTAGAATCTCCTATAAATACCAGGCCCTCTCCTTTCTTCAGAGGTAATCAATCTTTTCTCCACAAAACCCTAGTTACTGTTGCTATATCCTAAGTGACTGACTAGATCGTCGGAGGGTCTGCCACCGGAACCAACCCCGGTGTTTCTAGACCATCTGCAGGTACACAAGACCTCGGATCCGAGCCCTCTGATCCGAGCCCAGCATCCACCTCACTACCAGCCTGTCCCAGGTACCGCTCGGCCAGCCGAGGGTCGCCTCTGAAGAAGCTTTCTCCTTCAAATACAAATCGAGTAGAGAACTCACACCTGGTGCATCCACACGTCTCCCAGAAACAAACCGCATCAATATGTATTTATTAAGCCGTGCAACGCACGTGTAAATTACTAGTATTCAATAAGCCATAAAACCCCTAACCCATCAGACCCAATACATCCCCTACCCTGCTTACTCACCCAAACCCGAAACCCGGTTTCCCCTACCCACCTATCAGCCTTAAACCCTAACATCGCCCTCATATATATATATTTACCCACAGCTGTTCGTTTCCCCTATCCTACCCCTGCCACTTCGTCTCCTTCTCTCCCGACTCTTTGCCTCCCCCCAGGTTCTCTCTTCCGTCGCGACGCCTGCAACGCTTCGACGACCTCCCGCCCTCTCAACCTCCTCGCCTGCCGCCCTATCTCTCTCCCTGTGCCTCCTACGTCGCGTCCAGCAGCGCCGAACGCCAACAGCCGTGCGCCCTCGACCCGTTCTCCACCCCGTCGCCCCTGCAGCGCTGCATCCTCTCCCCCAGCGCCTGCAGCGATGCAATAGCAACCATTCGCAGTGCCCTGTGCCTCTGTCTCCCTCCGATAGCCCAGGCCAGCGCTGCTCCTTCCCATCATCCTCCCCTGCGTCGCGATTGCCCTCCGACGCCAGCGCAACTTCCCTGCGTCGACCAGCGGCAACACAGCAACTCCACAGCGCCGCCTCCCTGTGCTGCCCAACCGCAACAGCAACCAACAGCCCTGTGCCGCGACTTTCCGTTGCTGCCCCCTGGTCGTCGTGTCGCCATCGACTGCCCCTGTTGCCGTCCACCATTGCTGGTGCCGTTGCTGTTGGTATTGGCTCTGATCAAGTGGGTTGTTTTGATCATGAATTTCGATCTTGTTCATCCTGAGCAGTCCTTCCATGCTCTGTTGAAAATTTTGCCGTACTACCCCACTTTTTGAAAATATTTAGCCGTCTGCCCAACTTTCCAAAACAGTTAGCGATATGACCTTGTTTAGGACACGTGTCAGCAACAAACGTTATTGGGAAAAACAGCATAGGTTATTTCGATGCCGTTCTTCCCAATAACGGCATCTGTTTGAAAAAAAATTGCATGCCGTTATTTGGAATAACGACATCAGTATATTTGTTTTACAAGTGTGAATTTTCTAACTTTAAAAAATTCTATGTGTGAAAAAAACTTATAAACAATGCCGTTATCCTGAATAACGGCATTCGAATAACTGATGCCGTATATATCAATATGCACTCTTGCCGTTGTTTGGAAACAAAAAGAACTAATAAAAAGATATAAAAATATATATATATATATATATATAACGGATGCCGTTATTTGGAATAACGACATCGGTTATAATTTTTTTTAAACTTTTTTTTTAACTTATATATATACAGACAGCCATGATTCAAGAAGGTCCAATGAGAGCTGATTCTCGACAAGACCCATTTGTATGATGCCAGAAGGGTTGAGGGTGGGGTGAAATGGGTCCCTCTCATACTTTTGCCAACCAAGGAAGTAGGAAGAGTCCTGTCCATGAGAGTTGCATGTAGCTTTCTTTGACAACATGATGATGATGATGATGATGATGATTTGGATTAATGTTGAATGTAGATAGTGAAGAAAGAATAATGAGAGGAACCCAAGTATTACTTGTATATATTTCAGGATTTGCATGCAGTAATATTAGCATTGCGATCGTTTTGTAATCGGATCTTAGATATATGCCATTAATTAATTTCTGACCAATAATAAAATATTGGCCTCCATTACCGTTAATGCTTCAATTAGCTATCAAGACAGTCAATCCAAGTTTAATACATGGTTGTCTGTATATATATAAGTTTTTAAAAAAAAGTTTAAAAAAAATTATAACTGATGTCGTTATTCCAAATAATTGCATCAGTTATAAATTTTTTTTTGTTTTACTTTTTATTAATTCTTTTTGTTTCCAAATAACGGCAAGAGTGCATATTGATATATAACTGATGCCGTTATCTCCAACAACGGCATCAGTCATTCGAATGCCGTTATTCAGGATAACGGCATTGTTTATAAAAAAATTTCACACTTAGAACTTTTTAAAATTAGAAGATTCACACTTATAAGATAAATATACTGATGTCGTTATTCCAAATAACGGCATGCATTTTTTTTTTCAAACAGATGCCGTTATTGGGAAGAACGGCATCGAAATAACCTATGCCGTTTTTTCCAATAACTTTTGTTGCTGACGTGTCCTAAACAAGGGCATATCGCTAATTGTTTTGGGAAGTACGACAGACGGCTAAATATTTTCAAAAAGTAGGGCAGTACGGCAAAATTTTCTGCTCTGTTTTGTTCTTGGATTTTGGTCTTCCTTAATCGTGGGCCGTTGATCGCATTATCATCATATTGGCATTCTTGGAACACTTTGATTGGTGGTCGTCCGATCGTCATTCTGATCCGATCATCATCCTCATTATCAAGATACTGATCACATCTCGATCTTGATCTTGATCTTCGATCAGAGTCATCCGATCTGATTCGATCACCTTGATCTTTTGATCTCTTGATCTCAGCCGTCCGATCGTGTTCGCGATCTGTGGATTCTTTGTGTTCGTGATCCGTTGGAATTGTGTTCGTGCCCGAGAATCCGTTCCCGTTATTCTCGCTCTTTTATTCGTTCCGTCTTCGTCTCTCAGACAAGTAACTTGTACTCAAATTCCTTTGTATGATACAAGTTAAAATACCGTTTGTAGTGTAGTTGGATTCTAGAGACAATTCATGTGTGAAACCCCTTGTTGATATTGTCTCTATAGTGTTTGACCATAGTTGACTCACGACACAAAATTTGATATGAAACAACCTAGGTTTTGCCCTTTTTTGATATGATGTCTATATGAAACAATTATGAGAACTCGTGTGCTTGTGAGACCCATATGAGGTACTTATTGTGGACATATTGTATACCCTATTTCATATTTTTTGGACACTTGGTAGACTCGATTTCATGTTTGGTTGTGTTTGGATCAATTTTTGTTGAGTCTATGTTTATTTTGGTTTTTGAGGAAATTCTGTGTTTTGCCGATATTCTGTCTTGATCAGTAATTTAGACCATTTTAAGGTCAGAATCTTAATTTTAGTATAAAACATGAGTTTTAAAGGAATTTGTCTTCTTTCCAACCCCTCTAACCTTGTTCGATTTCGTTTTCGTATGTGTGAGATATGACTGTTTTACTACAGAGGTGTAGATCTTTTCCAGATTTCGTTTCTTGGTGACTTTGATGACTAAATCATTTTGATACTTGTGCTACACATATTATTTTGATCTGAAACTTTGGTCAGTGTTTCTATATCTAATTAGGGATTACCCAGAATTTTGGTGGATTTTATTGATGAGTTTTATATGTCATTCCATACTTGTTTGTAAGGACTGTACTTTCTGTATTTTGCTCGCTGTTTTGTAAAGAATCGCATTTTCACCCTGATTCCTTTTACTGTATGAAACATATTTGTGAAATATAAAAGTTAGATTATTTTGTCTATTTTCATTCCCTTTGGCGGATTTGGATTTCGTTTCACGGCTTCACTACAAAAAAATAGTTTTACATCGGCGTTTCTACACCGACGTTTTGGTAGAAATGCCGTTGTAGAAACCAGTTAATGTAAAGAAACAAAAAAAATCCAACTCTACACCGGCGTATGCGAAAAATGCCGGCATATGAAGGTATACACCGGTGTTTTTGCGTTGAAACGCCGGTGTAGGTAGCGGATATGTAAAAGCCCAGTCTCGCTCTCTCTCACTCTCATTTTAGGTTTTATTATCCTCAATTTTTCACTCCCTCTCTCTCTCTCCATCTCCGTCCTCCCAAATCGACCCCCATTCCTTTCCCCGCACCCCTCCCCCGACATCACCACTCCCCCCATCGTCAACTCCTCGACCGCTATCGGCCCTTCCCCCATCGCCGCCCCCCTCCTCCGGCGTCGCCCTTTTCCCCCTTCGCTGTCCCATCGCCGCCCCCTACCCCACCGTTGGCACTTCCCCCATCGCCACCCCCTGCCCCGCCGTCGCCCCCTCCCCCGCCATCGCCCCTTCCCCCCATTGCCGCCCCCCTCCCCCGCCGTCGCCCGTTCCTCTACACAAACCCTAGGTTTGTTCTTGAAATTTTTGATTCGTTATTGTGCTGCTATTGCTTTCCTTTCATTCATAGTTTGTTAAATTTCTTTATTATTGTATTTATATTACCTTTACATTTATTTCTCTCCTTTGTTATTGCTGAATTGTTAATGAGTGAATTAAAATGCTTCTTACCCTTTTAATGGTGAATGTTAGCAAGCTACTGGTCTTATATCCAGTAATCTGTTTGTATAATATACTAGGCTTTTTCTCAAATTAATTTTGCGTTTTCATATTCTGGATTTTCATTTTAAAGTTCAGTTAAACCAAAACAGACCAAAAATAGCTAAATTCAGTTCAGTTTTGTTTTGGTAGACCTGTTTGGTTATGGTTATGGTTCGGCTGACTAGTTTGGGTAGTGTTTTTGTTTAGTTTTTTTCTGCATAAAACCGCGGAATCATATCATCGCACAGTCCTGGTCCCTGGTTGATAACTCATGTTAACATATTTGATAACTTTCTGATGGACTTCTAGTTCCAGCTTATGAAGACAAATTTTGTATATATAAGAAAATAAGTAAGCTGATCTATAACCAATTTAATTAATTTAAACAAGCCATAGAATTCAATTATTCACATTTATGATTATGCCGTATATTTACTTATAAATTATGCTAGTAGCAATATCATCCTGGCCCAACAACTAATAGTATTCATTTTTAAATAAAGCAAAACAAACAGAATAAGTGAATATGGCAAGTTGTTTGTTTTTTACTTTCTGAGACAAATGTATGTGACAGCTAAAGAGTAAAAGCTTGCATATGCATAATCTCATCCATGAATTTATGAAACTAGAACAAACCTCTTCTTCTGCTTTAACCTTTTTTTACCTCATTTTGTCTCATATAATGCCTTCTCTTTTCTTTTAGCTTCTTCAATAGCTTCATCTCTATTTTGCATAGGGGTCTACATTGTGTTCATGTATGTACTTTCATGTTCGTAATATTTTGCATTTGTCTGCTTTTCTGGCCATAGCTAGTCTGAGGTTTTTGAATGTATATCTGGGGGTATTCTGGTCCATAGTTGCTCATTTTGATGGGAAATTATTTGATGTTCATGACAAACATCGTGTAATAATATGCAGAAAATTTGAATTGTTTTATTCTAAGGCATTCTATTAGTTTGCATGTTTTCCATCTGTTGACGTGGGGCAAGTAGTGGGTTGCGATTTCAATACAGGGAAGAGAAGGAAGAGATGATCATGTAAGAGTAAAATGATTATGTATATGTTTATGTACCACTCACTATCATTTCAATTTGAGCTGAATTACTCTCATCTTGCTCTGTCCCTTTAGCAAATTGTTATGTCACTCCAGTGGAGTGTGAATGATACAGGCCTCGGTATGCAACACCATCCACTTTAGAGTGTATGCGTCATTCCCTTTGCACTTCAAGTTTGTTGGGTATTTAGTCCCTTCTTCCTTTGTCCCATACCCACCTCCCCAGTTCTATTCCCTTGTCCAGAAAAGTGAAAAGTATTCCTGGTCAGTCATATATGCTCTTCGTTTATACAAGACCACCTCTTTTACATGACCACCTATTTTACAATATAATAATAATTCGTAACCATATTCACCTCGAGTTTGTCCATGGAAACTAACACAAATTATCATGTAACACTTGTTTGCAATAGCCAACAACGACTACTATCATTTCAATTTAAATGATTGATCATCCAAACTGAAAATCCCAAACAGGTGGTTGTGATTTACATGATGGTTCATTTGCCATGGGGAAGACTTGCAAATGAGCAATGTTTATTATCAATGTTTTGTCTAGAACTGAGCAATGGTTTGTCTAGAAGTGTAGCTTCACGAGTTGCTTTTTTGTCTGAATTTGGAGGTGAGATGGATAATGTATCTGAAGTTGCACACTATGATTTTTTTAGGAGTGACTAGTGATGGACATTTTTTAATTTAAACTTTATATACAATTATATCATGATGTCTAGATGAGTATCAGTTTCTAAGATAATGTTCATGCTTTTAGCGTTTTGGTTTGAAAATGAGATTGTTCTTTCTCATTGATTTTAAGTGATGATGTGATGGATTATGTAACTGAAGTTGCATACTATGATTTACAGATGAGTGACTAGTGATGAAATAATCCTGTTTGAACTTATATTGTGGTTTCAATTGACAGTTATCTCATGAGTATTATAAAAGTATAAGTTTCATCTCAGTTAGTTTCTTGTTTGCTTGAATTTGACAGTGAAAATAATCTTTTTTCACTCTTTGTAACTCAATATTTTGAACTCCATATTTTGGTTATGAATGTGATGAGATCACATTATTATGTTTATGAGATTACAATTTGATGATATTATACTATTATGCTTCATTCATATTTTAATGGGTCTCTTTTAGTTTTGTAATTGGTTCTGATTGCAAGAGTGTTGAAGGTTTTGATTTTTTTTTAAAAAAAATTTTAATATTAAAATTTTTTAAAAAAATATATATATCTACCCCGGCATTTTTTACAAGCACCGAGGTAGCTTTCAGCAAAACTGGCAACCTATACCGGCGTTTTAAAAATACCGGTGTAGGTGATGGCCGAAAATTGAAGTTCCAAACGAAACCACCCTTTCGGCGGCTTTTGTCAACCGCTGGTGTATTTTTAACCTATACCGGCATTCGTAAAAAATGCCGGTGAATGTCCCTAAGATACAGTGACACCCGATTCAGCGACACTTGCACCGGCGTTTTATAAAATGCCAGTGGTATCTACGACGGTGTTTAAAAATACCGGTGAATGTGAAAAAAAACGTCGGTAAAGCCTATTAGTCTTGTAGTGCTTGCAAGATATTACAGTTTTCGTACAGCAGTGTTGGAAATTCCAGATTTACCAAACTATCGTTTCTTGATGTTTTCTGATTTTTGATGGCTAAGCTAATCTTGCTGGAAAATTATGAAACTTTATATTCTGATACTATACATATAGAAAAATATCCCAGATTTTTCGTGGATTTATTTGATGTGTTTTCATGCTGTTTTCTTGCTCTTGAATTCAATTTCCTGATTTCTGGCTGAACGTGTTTTCTGTATTCAAATCTGTTTTGAACTATGTTTTTGTGAATTAGTATGTGACTTATTTATTCTCGCTGGATTTGGTTGGGAGTCTATTTTTTAGAAGTTTTGACGAATTCAGATTTGCATATTTGTAACACTAGGAATCACTGTTTTACTACAGTATGGTCTTGCTGTCCTGAACTAGAGATTTGGCTATCTTATTCCTTTATGAGATATCTTGTACTCGTACATGTTTATCTTGCAACTTGAACTTGCCACATGATCGGGCCATGTTATTCTTGATATGTTTTGCACACATACATGCTTTTTTGACATTAATAATAAATTAATCAAGTTGGAGTTTAAGGGAAAGATCTAGTACTGGAAAATATAGAAATGTGTACTTAGAAGGGGGCCCGTGTTTCCCGTTTAGATTCATGTTGATACATGAACATGTTGATACATGAACATGTTGATACATAAACCTGTTGATGCATGGATATGTTGGTTCATGTACCTGTTACTTATTGATGCATGGACTTGTTAGTTCATGTGCCTGTTACTTGTTGATGCATGGACCTGTTGGTCGTGTACCTGTTGATTCATGAACCTGTTGATGCATGAATCGGATGATTCGTGTACCTGTTTGATTCATTAACCTGATTCTGTTCTGATCCCTGAGTACATTGCCCTCTATGGTCCAGTATGAAATCTAAAGCGAAACTGTTTTGTTGTAGCAATCATGTGTTATAATATAGGGCGCATGAAGTGCTACCTAGATAGTAATAATACAAGACTTGACATACATGATACCTGTTACATGATACCTGTTACCTGATACATGTGCATGATACTTGATCACTTGATTCCTGATACTTGATTACTTGAACATGATACATGACTACATGATACTTGACTACATGATACATGACACTTGACTACTCGATACATGTTTACATAATACTTGACACTCGTTACTTGTTTACACGACACTTGAGACATGCCACTTGTACTTGTTCATCTTACCATGTTAGTTGTTATGTTTTGTTATCATGCTTATACCATGTTGTTAGTTAGTTTTTTCCTATGTACTTGTATCCTGCATTACAAGCAGCTCGTAACTTGCAATTGACGGGTACTTGTTTTCTTTTTCCTATCCCTGCAATTGTTAAATTGCAGATTTTGGAGAACAGGTTCCAGATGGTATTGGTGACATGAAGTACTAGTGATGGATTTTATTATTTTTATTTCTTGTAGCTTGCTTGAACAATAATGTATTTTGATACTTGGATTTATTTGTATTTAGGCGATGTGACCCAAAATATTTGTGTTATTCAAATCATGACTATTTGAGATTAATATATTTTATTTCAAGTATTCTTGTTGGTATCTTGGTTCATATGTGCATGTGGTTGATTCTTTTGCTTCCGACTCTGATTATTTCGTGATATGTTGTAAAGATTCTTGAACAGCTTATGGATAATGAAAATCATTCGTTGGACTTTTGTCGCGTATCCGTATTCCGTATTCTCTTTTTAGAAGCGGGGGCGTGACAGGTGGGGCTGCGACGGCGATGGCTCTGAGTAGGTGGCGGACTGATAGAACGACGGGGGTGGCTTGGAGCAGGCCGCAGGCTTCGGGAGCGACAGTGATGGTCGGGAGAAGGGCGGCGATTGCTCGGAGCTAACCTGGGACTTCGGGAGCGGCGAGGATGGCTCGGAGCCGGTCGAGGACTGCGGGAACGTTGAGGGTGGCGAGGAGCTGGTCGAGAACTGTGGGAGCGATGAGGGTGGGGAGGAGCTGGCGAAGGGCTGGGAGCCCGACGGCCATTGTTGGGGGCAGCGTTGAGTGCCCGGAGGACTGCCTCCTGGAATTGCTGGAATTTCGCCCTCGTGATAGGGGCCTCCTGCTCATGATGGGCTCAAGGCTCAGGGTGCCCTGTCGGGGAGCGGCTCCGTCTTGGGCTATGTTGGGGCGACTCTCTCCGCCTCCGGGGAGGGTTAGACCCTCCTTGGTTGGATCGGCGCGGCGAGCGATCCCTCGGGTGCTCGCGGCTAGGGTTCGCCTCTTGGGCCCGCCTCTCATCCAGATGGGTACGAAGATCGGGTCCATGCTCGGTCTACCGATTGTTGATTACGTTTCGCAGATCCTTTGGAGTGGGAGGAGTATAGGAAGCCATTGAGTCTGTGTCGGCATTGTGGATGGAAACCCGATCCTGATGCACAGGTTGCTTGTGGCGGCTTCGTCGGTAGTGTTCCCCTACCGTGGCTTGGGGTCCCAAAGGCTGCTGAATGGACCGCGGGGCTTGTAGATCGAGCTGCAGGGTCGGTTGGTTGGGAGGAGGGAGATCCCCCTGTGGAGGATGAGGAGGAGGATGAGAAGAGGTTGTCCTTTGATTGGAGTTTGCGGGTCTCCTCTTGGGAGGCATTGTTGGGAGTGGCTTTAGTGGAAGGAGGAAGGTTGGATTGCTTGTCGAGACTTTCCCACAGACGGAGCCAATCAGTTGCTGCTGAATCTGGTGTGGAGGCAATAGATGAGATTTGTAGGTTCATAGGAACTCGAACGGGCAGAATCCTGCTTCTTCCGTGTTGACAGGTTGACTCCTTGGTGCTCCCTTGAACCTGCGCAAACGTTCGAAACACCGGGATGGATCCCGACGACAAACCCTCCAACCCTCTTGTCAATACACAGAAAAAGTAAAGGGAAAGAGGTCAAGTGCACAAAGAGCGATCACCTTTGGCAGTAGGAGGTAGGGGTATTTATAGTCGTCATGGGGATCTCTTTCAGGATAAGAGTGAATCCCTACTTCCCGGTGTGGCTGGCTGGGGGTGGTTATAACCGCCTCCTCAAGATAAGGACAAACCAGGATCTGCCCCTATTCTGTTGAACTGGTCCCTAACGGGTTGAGACCCATTCTCAACTGAACAGATCCGTTCACGGGTTAGCGGTCCAAGAGGAGAGACCCGGTTCTCGATTCGGGCCCGTCTTTAGGTGAAATTACCATCTCGCCCCTGCGACTTTAAGATTCGTGCCCACTTTGAACGGTTCTAATTTAACCCCATTTTAGCCATATCAATACTGTTGAACGAAATCCTGCCAGCCTTCATTGTTGGGGTAATATATTTTCCACCACCATTTACTGAGAAGGGCCAAATTCATATATCGCAGATCAATGACACTCAATCCTCCATGAATCTTCTTCATGCATACTTTTTGCCACCTGATTAGGTGGTACCCCCTTCTATCATTGTCAGCACATTTCCATATCAATCTCTTTCAAACTCAGTCAATCCGCTTAATTACCAATTTTGGCATTTCAAAGAAAGACATGTAGTAAGTTGAGAGGTTGGATAAAACCAAATTGTTGAGGGTAACTATCCTACCAAGAGATAGGTTTGTCTTTCCACAAGGAGAGTATGGATAGGACCGAATTTATTTCAATTATCAAAGGTTTGCTTCGTTATATCGTTATTTTCATTCATGTACACTAGTAATCTGTACGTGCGATGCACGTTCTAATAAATTTTTTAAAAAATGAATACTAAGACATAATCTGGCATTGAACCTGATATCTCACTTTATTCATCACATACATTTACAACTTACCCTTAGTGGCATCAACTTTTATTTTATATGAGTGACACTTTTGTAAATAATTATGTCGTAAATAAATTTGAATTTTGAGGATATCATGGTAGCTAAGAGCAGTTAATTAAATGAATAGTTAATATAACTTATACTTAAAACTAAATTGTTGAGATTTGATGGTTTGCTGAATAGTTGTCTATAAATGACAACCCCAACTATTCCATTATAATATTAGAGTTGTTATCGTTTTGTTATTTTTATTCCATTTTATCTGGTCTTGTTTTGTTATATTATGAACTTTAGAGCATCTCCAATGGGGGCCTTTATTTCTCATCTCTATAATGGAATATTCCTAGGAATATTCCATTATAGAGATGAGAAAATAAAGGGGCACTCCAACCATGCCCCTCTATAATTTATACAATATAAATTTTTGGCAAAAAAGGAGTTTTAGATTAGTTTTGTTGTAATTAATTTTACATTAAATTTCTTATATTAATAATCTATTTGGAAAAAAAATAATGTTGTTGGAAATGTCTTGCCGAAAGCTTTAAAACGAGCATAATATTAGTACTTTTTGGAACTAATTTTAAATTATGAACTTTTTACTTGTAGTAACAATGTAAAATAATCAGGCGTAAAATTATTTAGGAATTAATTTAATAATATAACATTAATCAAATAAGTTTTCAAATTTAGTATATTTTAATATTAAATTTTGACAAAAATAGAACATTTCTGATTATAATAATTAAAATGAAAGTACAACATGAAGATGAAAAAAATACAGATAAGCTAATACAATAACAACAAACTACAATAACAGGAAAAGCAAATTACATAATAGCAAATTACGATAACATTAAAAATTACATATAATTTAATATTCCGGTAGGACATCTCCAAATCTATGTCCACCCTGTCTGGTTCCTCCATATCCACTTGCTCCATAATACGCTGCAGATGATCCACCTTCACATTGGTATCCAGTTTGATATTGGTTACAGTCAGGGAAATTATTATGCATAAATTGAGAGGATGACCCAAAGACTTCAGAATTACTACTATTATTTAAAACTTGTTCTTTTTTCTTCCGAAAGTATTCTCGTTCGATGGGATCAGTTATAGAATTTAGGTCTTTCTCCATATAGAGCATCTCTTGACGTTGAGCCTCTAGTTCTAATTTTTTCTTCTCATTTTCATCAATTAGCATTAAGAGATTAGAGCGTAACGATGTTTCTTTCTCCCGTTCTTCTTGCCCTCTTTTCAATGTTTTTAGAATTTCTCATTTTTCTTTAGCTAGTGATTCGATAAAATAATTTTGCTTATCGAATTGTTTCTTTTTCATCTTTTCTTTTTTCCTTCCTGTAGGGCGGCTTGATGATTCATTGATTGGTGTTTGGTCCTCTTCGATTGACACTCGCTCATTGTCGTCTATATTCATATCGATGGATCTTGGACCTAACGGAGACCCCGTTTCGGATCCTTGCGAGATGTTGGTTTGTGAAGCTTTGGAGGCCGCAGGAGATCCGGAATTTGTATGGGTCCATTTCTCAGCATCCTTGAGGATGAACCACACATGATCAAATACAAATCCTTTTTTTTCATCTGAATCTTGTGAAAATAGTACTTTGGCACGTTTAATCTACATGTAGAAACATGTAAAAAGCAATTAATACAAATGTAATAATATTATTAGAAGAAAGATATGAATGAAATACTAACAATATCTAGCTTAGAAGCACCGCTTGGATTAAGGTGCTCGACTTGACGAATGCAACCACGAAACTTGCTTACAGCTCTGACGATTAGGGCCATACGACATTGTAGAGACTTCGGTGATCGATACGTAACACAAAGAGTGGGGTTACGTTTACCGAAAGTTGCTGCAACTCTCTCCCATAACTGGTCTATTTCTTCGTATTGTCGATGCGGTAAAAGAGCATGATACCTTCTTCGTACAAAAGAGAGATGGTATCAGAAAGCTTGGATTATCCACTTTGCAGAAGGTCACGCCAGCATTTCGAATGTTGGCATATGGATCAGCAGCAGATTGTACCGATGAATATATAAGAATTGGTGAGTATACTGCAATTTTTATATTTAAAGAAATTTTGCAGGGCAATTGTAGAGATTTACGGAGATGAATACTTAAGAACACTCAATGCCAACAATGTTGCAAGATTATTACAGAAGGGTGAAGAACGAGGTTTTCCAGGAATGTTGGGAAGTCTTGATTGTATGCATTGGGCATAGAAAAACTGTCCAACGGCTTGGGCGGGACAATACTCGGGTCGTCATGGTAGTCCAACTATCATTCTTGAGGCAGTGGCTTCTTATAACTTATGGATATGGCATGCAAATTTTGGACTATCGGGCTCGAACAATGACAACAATGTGTTGCAAGCGTCAAATCTATTCGCTAACCTAACTCAAGGTATTACTCCTCCTGCTAATTATACAATTGAAGGTAAAGAATATGTTGTCGGTTACTATTTAGCCGATGGCATATACCCCAAATGGTCAACCCTTGTGCAAACTATTTTCCAACCCCAAGATCCAAAGAAATAATATTTCGCAATGATGCAAGAATCATGCCGAAAAGACGTGGAGCGAGCATTTGGAGTCCTTCAAGCACGATTTGCCATCATTAAAGGGCCATCACGTTTTTGGAATAAAAGTGTACTATATGACATCATGTCTGCATGTGTTATACTGCACAATATGATCATCGAGAATGAACGCGATGACTCTGAAAGACTAGTTTTGTCTACTCCTGCAATTATTCAGAATACTCAAGAGATTGATGTCAACGAAACTGAGCAATTCCAACGATTCCTTGCTCGACACAAGCAACTTAAAGACAAAAATGCTCATATTGCACTTAGAAATGCACTGATAGAGCATTTGTGGGCAAGACACGACAATAAAATGAATTAAAAGTTGGGGATTATTAATGTTATAATTTTAATGTTTTTTTTATCATTCAGTTCTATGTATTTCAATGTCCAACGTTTGTATTTCCAATTAATAATTCTATGTATTTGTCGTTTATCTATTTCTAATTAATGATCACATTGTATGAGTGGGTAGTATTTTTAAAATATGTTAAGCTAATACAAAATAACTAAATAATCTTGACTATAAATATTGTATCAATTATTTTTTTCAAACAATAAAAAAAAATTCAAAATTGGTCTCATTTTAAAGGCATCTTCGAGACATTTCCAACTATACCAAAATAATAAAATTTGGTATAATATTTTATAAGATACATTCACGAAATATATAGTAAACATTTTAATTAAAGGATATGCAAGGAATTCTTAAAAAGATATTAAGCTAAAAAAGGGTAAAATGAAAAATGTAAATAGTGAATAGTGATTTGAAGAATCTCCAAAAAAGTCTCCAAATTTGGAGATTTTTTTGAAGCTTCTCCATTTTGAAGACAACTTTGAAGTCCAGTTGGGGCTTCATTTTGAAGAAATGAAGCCCCATTGGAGATGCTCTTAAAGATGGTTGTATTCCAAATTTTTCTTAAGAAAAAAATTTCAAAAGGCATGCAATGTATGTAGTACTATTATATAGGTATCTCCATATATTTTTAAAAAATCAGTATTCCTTCCATCTTTTCAATATCTATATAATAAAATACAAAGAAAGCTATCAAGTGGCTCTCCTTCAATCCCCTAAAAAACAAAGGTCCAGATCTAACCTCACAAAACATATTTTTCCCCACCAAAGTTTCCCCCCAAAACTCAAATTCAAATTCCCCACTCAAAACAACTCCTATATTTATTTTAATTTTTTTTCTCTCTATCTTTCCCTCCCTCTTCTATTCAAAAAATTAGGAAAATAACAATTGTAAAAAATTTTTAAAAATTAAAAATTAAAAAACAAAAAAATTAAAAATTTTAAAAACTTTAAAAATAATTTAAAAAAAATCAAAAAAATCATATAATATGTTTTTTGTTGGACCCCAAAAAGTTTCTCATGTAATATGTTTTACTACTTCAATTAATTTGCTGGACCTCCAAAACTATTTTATATAATCAAACAAGGTGCACCGTTCCGAAGACGTGCCGTAGGCACGTATCAACGAGCAAACCTAGTCTATTTACATGATTATATGTTATAAATGTATCCCCATATTTTTTCAAAAAAATTATTAATGTAATGGCACACTTTTTAAAAATATTGACAAAATTGATCTACTTTCAAAATATTTATCCAGCTGATACAGTTTTGGACACGTCAGCATAAAATACTATGACAATAACGACATCTGTTATTTTGATACCTGATGCGGTTTGTTTTTGGTCGCAGTGTGGATGCACTAGGTGTGAGTTCGGACTCAATTTGTAATGAGGGAAGAGTTCGGTACCGGATGGTGAGCGAGAGGCTCGCTTCGGCGCTTGAGGATCGGCTCGGACGGCCTCGCCTCGAGTACCTGCAGACGGTCCTGAAACACTGGGGTTTATCCCAGTGGCGGACCCTCCAACGATCTAGTCAGTCTCTGTGAGAGAGTAGCAGTAACTAGGGAAATTTAGGTGGCAAAGATTGATTACCTGAAAAGGTGGGTGAGGGTCTGGTATTTATAGGGAATTCCAACCGGGTTTGGATCCACTTAGGGGCCGGGTCTGAACCCGAAAGCCCATGGGCCTGATGGGGCAGGAGGCCCAGGGGGTTTAGGGCGGACGTGGCAGTGCCAAGAGTGGTATAGGGCTGACGTGGCAAAGCCCTAGGTGGTATTTGGAGCTGACATGGCTGATCATGGGGCTCCTGTGCCTCTGAGGGAATCGGATGGCCTAGGTTGTGCCAGGTCATCCTCATTCTTCGCCAGGCTGGGAGGACGGCCCGTGGGGCTGTCGCGGATCGGAGGCCGAGGGCCATCGAGGCTCATCGGATACGAGGAGATCAGGTCTGTGGGGGTGAATTTACGGCTCGGTGTCGAGGCTGTAGTGGTCCGGGGCCGAGCCGGATTGATTTTTATTGTCCTTTTCGAGTGAGCCGTCCTGGGCCTTGGCTGGGCCCCAGGCCATTTTTACCCTACCACACAAGCCCCCCACTCCTGCGGGGATGCAGGAGTTAGCCGTGGAGAAGTGTTTATGGTCGTGAAAATGGGATGGCGAATCGTTGGGCCTTCATGAGAAGGCTACCCTGGTGCCAGACCGAACCTCGAGCTGGTGAGAGATTATGGGTCGGCAAGGGTGATGGCGATCCGTTGAGCCTTCCTGAGAAGACTACCCTGGTGCTAGACCAAACCTCGAGCTGGTGAGGGATTATGGGTCGGCAAGGGTGATGGCGAACCGTGGTGCCTTCCTGAGAAGACTACCCTGGTGCTAGACCGAACCTCGAGCTGGCGAGGGATTATGGGTCGGCAAGGGGGTGATGGCGAGCCGTTGAGCCTTCCTGAGAAGACTACCCTGGTGTTAGATCGAACCTCGAGCTGGTGAGGAATTATGGGTCGGCGAGGGTGATGGCGAGCCATTGAGAGTTCTTGAGAAGACTACCCTGGTGCTAGACCGAACCTCGAGCTGGCGAGGGATTATGGGTCGGCAAGGGTGATGGCGAACTGTGGTGCCTTCCTGAGAAGACTACCCTGGAGCTAGACCGAACCTCGAGCTGGTGAGGGATTATGGGTCGGCAAGGGTGATGGCGAGCCGTTGAGCCTTCCTGAGAAGACTACCCTGGTGCTAGACCAAACCTCGAGCTGGCGAGGGATTATGGGTCGGCAAGGGTGATGGCGAGCCGTTGAGCCTTCCTGAGAAGACTACCCTGTTGCTAGACCGAACCTCGAGCTGGCGAGGGATTATGGGTCGGCGAGGGTGATGGCGAGCCGTTGAGAGTTCCTGAGAAGACTACCCTGGTGCTAGACCGAACCTCAAGCTGGCGAGGGATTATGGGTCGGCAAGGATGATGGCGAATCGTGGTGCCTTAGAAGATTTGAGCGGGGTGACCTGTTGCCTTTGCGGAGCATTGAAGGCGCTCCGGGATCTGTGCAATGTTCCAATTTCCTAGGGGCATTAATGGCACCGCCTAATAAATGCAGGGCGCATGGGCTTCTGTCGTTTGGCTTTCCCCATGTCATAATGGCCGGTCTATGGAGGAGGTTATAAATACCCCTCTCCCCACAGCGGGTTTGATCACAGTAAGGGTGGTCCATTGGCCATCAGAGGTGTCTGCTTTGGCGGACGTCTGTCTCTTGCAAAATTTTGACCCTGAGAGCGTTGGACGGGTGGTCACTCTATTGCCTTGTTCTTCTCCCGTTCCTGACGGCCTCGATGTGAGTGTCAGGGTCGGGGGAGAACAAGGCAGAAGAGATGGCGGCCGTAGTCCGGGCTCGGGGGACAAGGTACTGAAAGGTTTTAACCCTGGGAACCTCGGACTGGTGGTGACTTTGCCGTCTGGATCCTTTTTCGGGTCGGACGGCCCTGACACGGCTGTTCGCCCGAGAAAGATCCAGACGGGATGGGTATCAACCGAATTCCGGACCTGGGGCTGAGGAGCCTCGGATAGATGGGTCATCTCCGATCTCTGTCTTCCTTCTGGTGCTAACGGTTTCTGATGGTCTGTTAGCCCAGAGGAGTTAGGGATTGGAGGTGGGCCGATCTGCTTTCCGATAGGGTCCCAGGCGATGGTGGCTTTTCTCCCACCTTCGAACAGTTCGGGGTTTCGGCTGCCGAGGCCGTAAGCCCCGAGCTGCTCGCAGGTGAGAGGGGAGCCGACCGAGCCCTGGAGCCTGGGGCGTCTGTCTAAGGACAGTGCCTTAAATCTTTAAGCAAAAATTTTTCTCCACCGAACACTTCATCCGAACCGACCCCTGTGTGGTCTCCAACCGGCGCTAGGTGACGTCAGCAGCGCCTGTTTCGAGGATGACGTGGCGCGATTCTATTGGTTGCAGACGCGCGCTATTCGAGGAACAGTAATGCGAAAATCGAGGCGTCACCTTTCCCTCTATAAATATCCCCCCCTCTTCCCTATTCTGCTTATTTCCCTCCTGCTATCTTCTTAAAAAGAAATCAAACACTTCAGCGCTCGGCTTGACTGTTTAGCAGCACCGAATCGTCAGTCCGAGGCAACCTAAAGGTTAGTTTGTAAGTTTCTTTTGTTAGGCACAGATGTCTAGGGCTCATTCTGGCTCGTCGGCGTCGACGTCGAGGGGGGAAGGGAACCCTGCCTCAAAATCGACTTCGTGGGAGGAGCCAGTGTTCGAGGAGGAGTCGACACATGATGTGAAGCCTTCCGATTCGACTTCGTGGGAGGAGCCAGTATGCGAGGAGGAGTCGGTGTACAATGTGAGGCCGTTACGCTCCCGGAAACCTTTCGTGGTGGAGAGTAGCGAATCTGAGGAGGCAAGCGACAGTTCGGACGAAGTCCAGATTCTAGAGTCGACTTCCGAAGCGGAGGGTGGCCCAGAAGAGGGTGAAGCCGAAGGGGCTCGGATAGGAGGTGCGGGGGGGAGATCCACAGGTCAAGGTGTGGGTTCGAGCTCCACGCCGACCGGTCTGGGGCGATTATCTACCCCCTCGCCGGAAAGAGCCAAGAAGAAGAGGTTTCCGAAGAAGAAGGGGTCGAGGACCGGTGGCTCGAGCCAGGCACCCGTTCACCGCAACTTAATGACAGGGTCGCCCGTACAACCGAAGTCGTTCCGTCGGTACCCCGACGACCTTTTCGATAAGGAGCTTTTTGGGGTCCAGCCGTCTTCCCCGAGCCGGAAGAGGGTGAAGATGGACACGCTTCCGATCGTCTTGGAGGCTGGTGACTTGGAGGCTTTGCAGTTGGCGTACCACATAGGGTCCGGCTACGAGCTCATGTTGCCGAACTCTACCCTGCGCCCGACCGACCCCCTGCCTGCTTGGTACTGCGTCTTCCCAGTGGACGCCTTCATCTCTGGACTGAGGCTGTCGGTCCATCCGTTTGTTCGGGAGGTGTTGAATTGGGCGTCCCTGGCGCCGATGCAGTATGGGCTGAACTCCTTGAAGCAGATCATCTGCTTCGTGCTGTTGTGCGAGGAGCAGAAGGTGCCCCTTCGGTTGGGCATGTTCCGAGCGATGCTGGGGATCAGCTCGTCGGGGGAGTCGGAGGGTGTTTATTATATCTCGCCTCGGAGTAAGGGGAAGGTCGTCCACGGTCACCCGGACTCTATCAAGGAGTGGAAGAAAAAATATTCGGTGATCCGGAGTGAGGAGCCTTGGGACATCCCTACTCGATGGAACCATTATAAGCCGAGCTTCAAAGCGCCGAGGCCGAGGGACCTGATGGCCGAGGAGTGGAGGTTTGTTGAGCGCCTCCGTCTGTCGTACAGTATCAGTTGGCCGAAGGTGACGGAGGGTCACCTGGCGAGCGTAGGACTGAGCCCGGCCGTGCTGTGTATGTAGTTGTTCCTTTTCTCTCGGTCTTATTGTTCTTTTGCGCTCGTTGTTCTTAATGGATCTTTTTGCAGGTATGGATTCCGAATCGATCAAGGCAAAGAAGCTCGCCATGAAGAAGCAGAAGGCCGAGACGAAGGGGGACGCGACGAAGACGAAGGGGTCGTCCCAGGTGGTCTCCGAGGTCCCAGACGAGCCTCTGGCAAAGAGGACGCGCTCGGAGACAGGCAAGGTGGTGGTTGCTCGGAAGAGCTCGGACCAGGGCAAGGTAGTTGATCTTGATAAGGGGAAGGGTCCCCTGGTGGGGTCAGAGGTAGAGGAGAGGTTGCGGCGACCGTGGGTGCCGAGTTGGTTGATCCGTGAGGGTGACTGCTTAACCCGAGGGCGCCAGGCCGTCGAGGTGGCGGATAAGCTGGCGACCCCCCGGGACTGTGCGAAGATGAACGCCGAGACCCTGGAGGATGCGTACACGCGCCTCGCACAGGCAAATGTGCTGGTAAGTCTGCCGACCCCGCTTGCCTTGTGATCACTTCGTAAAGGAGGTATTCTTAGTAGTGCTTGGTTACTGCAGGCGACCGTGCAGGGGGGCCACGTGAGAGGCCTTTATGAGGCGTCCTTGGAGCGGGAGCGAGGCCGGGCTGACAAGGCCGAGCAGGAGATGAAGGAGATGAGGATAGAGCTCGAAGGCTCGCATCAGAGGGAGCAGAAGATGAAGATCGAGTTCGACGCCAAGGAGGCGGAATGGGGGAAGAAGATGGCGGCTCTGAAGAAGAAGTTCGCCAAGGAGAAGGAGGAGTTGACGGAGGTGGGTCAGAACCTGGTGATCAAAGCCCAGGACGAGTGCTATGCGAAGTCCCTCAGTCATGTGAGGCACTTCTACCCGACCATCGACCTGTCCAACTTCGACTACGACATGGAGATCGAGGGGACATTGAAGACCCCTAATGAAGAAGGGCCCGTTGATGACCCGGCTGCCGACCTCCCCGTGAACCCGGCCGATGTTGAGGTGGAAAAATAAGTTGTATAGTTTTGTCTTTCTTTTTCCATCTCTCGATTGTATTTGCCTACCGCGGACTGGCCACCACATTTTTTGTATGAAGCAATTCCATTTATAAAAGAGGATTTTTGACTGGCCAAGTATTTTGACCTCGGATATTTCCGAACCTCCTTGCTTATGTATTTTGAGTGGGCTGGTTCTCTTGTAGGTTACGGCTCCCCTTCCCGAGGTGGACCCCCGTCGTTCCGACGTGGCGTGGCTCCGGAGCAAGGTCGAGGCTCTGGAGGCCACGTTGGTTCGCTACCGAAAGGGGGCTTGTGACAATGATGCGGCTTTTAACTATTATCGGAACAAGTCTGAAGCCCTAAGTGAGGAGGCGAGCCGACTGAGGAGGGCGATGGTGGATCGGGACCTCGGGAGTGTCGGTCTTGGATATACCATGTCGAGTGCATCGGTGCAGAGGCCCTCCTCTGAGAGGCTACTTCGTGATGTCATCGTGGAGAAGGAGATGGAGATACACCGTTACAAGACGATGCTGGGTGTCTCGGCATCCTCCTCGGGAGGTCGGCGAGCGGAGGGGGTTCCCTCTGCGTTGCGGCTGCTGGAGCGTGTGCGACCAGTTGATGCCCAAAGCTCCGTGGCTGGTGTGTCGACCGTGGCTGAGCCTAAGGACCACCACGACGAGGAGAGGGCTCCTAGTCGTTCGGTCGGAGTGGTCCCGCCATTCGTCGGACCCGAGGGGCCCTAAGATGGCGGCTTCCTTCAGTTTGAGATGAGTGGAGTGGTCCTGTAACGGTCTTTGTTTGTTTTTTCAGAACTAATAAGGGAGTATGAGTAAAGAATTCTTTTCATTCTTTGCTCTGGTCAATAGTGTAGGGAATGATGGCGGAGGTGAGGTTCGGCCCCGTCGATCCGTGAGGGATCGGTGCGGGGCATTAGGAAGACTCCCTGACCTGAAGCCGATTCGGACCTACCGAGACGTTGGGGACGATACCGAAGTGGGGCCTCGGGTGCCGATCCCATTGTCCGGTGTTAGGTCGGGGCTGCCAAGGCGTTTGGAGTTTGACAAAAAGAGATTTCTTTCATATATGATAGGGAGGGTCGCTAAAACGGCCCTTTATACATGAAAGCTTACAAAAAATATTATTTACATTAGCCAAGCTAGAACCTATGTTCGCTCTTCCAGGAACTTCATTAGGTGCTCGGCGTTCCAGGGTCGGCTGATCAGCCGGCCGTCCATATCTGCCAGTCGGTACGTACCAGGGCGTACAACCTCGACTACACGGTATGGGCCTTCCCAGTTGGGAGCCAATTTCCTCTTCTTTGTTGGGTCGGAGACGGACAGTTTTCGTAACACGAGGTCCCCCGCCTTGATGTTTGTGGGGCGGACCTTCTTGTTGTAAAACTTCTCGATCCGTTGTTGGTAGATGCTTCTTCGGATTGAAGACTTCTCTCTGACCTCGGCGACGAGGTCCAGGTTGGCCCTCAGGACGGATGAATTGTCAGCTTCGTCGAAGGCCATGATACGGGAAAAAGGCAGACCGACCTCGACGAGGATAACTGCCTATGTCCCATAGGTCAGACTGAACGGCGTCTCCCCCGTGGAGATCCTCTTGGTGGTTCGATGCGCCCAAAGCACGCTAGGCAATTCTTCGACTCACAGCCCTTTGGGGGAACTGTCGAGGCGCTTTTTGAGGCCGTCGAGGATTTGCCTGTTCGCGTTCTCCGCTTGGCCGTTGGACTGAGGGTGGCAAATAGCGGAGAAACGCTGCTGGATGCCGATGTCTGCGCAGAAAGTTTGGAAGTTCTGACCTTGGAATTGGGTTCCGTTGTCCGTGACGAGGACCCGAGGGATTCCGAACCGGCAAATGATGTTCTTCCAAAAGAATTGTTGTACTTGGCGCTCGGTGATGCTGGACAGAGGCTCGGCTTCGAGCCACTTGGTGAAGTAGTCGATGGCGACTATCAAGAATTTCTTTTGCCCTACCGCTACGGGGAAGGGACCCACAAGGTCCATGCCCCACATGGCGAATGGCGTAGGACTAGCCAGGGACCGGAGATTGGCTTGAGGAAGCCTCTTGATACGGGAGAACCTTTGGCATGGGCCGCACCTCTTGACTAGGTCTTGCGAGTCTTGGAGTATGGTCGGCCAATAGTACCCCTGATTCAGGGCCTTCCGAGCGAGCGTCCTGCTCCCCATGTGGCATCCGCCGATCTCCTCATGAAGATCTTTCAGCGCGTAGCTGGCCTCGTCGCTGGTGAGACAGCGGAGGTACGGCTTACCGTCGGCCAAGGTGTATGAGCGTTTGAAGAGGATGTCATCAATTATGACGAACCTTTCAGCTCGGACCCTGACTCGTCTAGCTTCGGCCCGGTCTTCAGGAAGCTCGGCATTGACTAAGAATTTCCGGATGGGAGTGGTCCAGTCGTCTGGACTGGTACCGTCTTGAACACACATTGCCTCCTGGTCTTGATCGTTGATACTCGGCTTCAATAGGATTTCAATGAGTACCGTTTGGTCGAGACCCTCAAAGGAGGAAGAGGCGAGTTTTGACAATGCGTCTGCTTGAGCGTTCTGCTCCCTAGGGACTCGAATGACTGTGGAGTGGCAGAAGGACGCTAGGAGACGTCGGACCACTGTCACATACCTCACCATGCGATCATGGCGGGCTTCGTATTCTCCGGTGATCTGATTGACCACGAGCTGAGAATCGCTGAAGGCCCGGATTTGCTTGGCTCCGGCTCGGTGTGCTAGGGTCAACCCGGCGATCATGGCCTCGTATTCCGCCTCGTTGTTGGAGGCCGGAAAGTTGAGGCGGAGGGAGTATTGAAGTAGGAATTGGTCGGGGCCACGAAGGATGATGCCAGCCCCACTCCCCGTTTTGCATGATGATCCTTCGACAAAGACCTTCCAGGTCGGATCCGAGTCCTCGATGCTGGGCTGCTCGGAGACGGTGCACTCAGTTATGAACTCGGCGAGGGCCTGCCCTTTGATGGCCGTCCTCGGTTGGTAGCTGATGTCGAACTGACTCAGCTCAATTGACCACTTGACTAAGCGGCCGGAGTTTTCGGGCTTGTGAAGGACAGTCTTCAGTGGCTGGTCGGTCAGTACTTGGACTGAGTAGGCCTGGAAGTAAGGACGAAGTTTCCGGGCTGCCATGACCAAAGCATAGGCCACCTTCTCTATCTTTGCGTACCTTGTCTCGGCGGGGAGCAGGACTTTGCTCACATAGTACAATGGTCTCTGGACCCCATCTTCCTCTCGGACGAGGACGGCGCTGAGTGCGCTATCCGAGGTGGACAGGTACAGCCATAGTGGTTTGCCCGGCTCGGGCTTGCTGAGGAGAGGAGGGTTGGCAAGGTACTGCTTCAGCTGTTCGAAGGCTTCTTGTTGATGGGTACCCCACTCGAAGCCCCCTTTTCCATGCAGGGCCTTGAAGAAGGGGAGAGATTTCTCCCCTGACTTGGAGAGGAAACGGCCGATTGCAGCCAACCGGCCTGTAAGCCTCTGAACCTCCTTGATATTCGGGGCGGGGCCATGTCAATAATGGCTTGGATTTTCTCGGGGTTCGCCTCGATGCCGCGCTGGCTGACGATGAACCCCAGGAATTTCCCAGTGGAGACGCCGAAGGCGCACTTAGCCGGGTTGAGCCTCATGTTGTGATGCCGGAGGACTCCGAAGGCTTCCTCGAGGTCGGCGACGTGGTCTGGCCCGGCCCGGCTTTTGACGAGCATGTCGTCGACATAGACTTCCACGTTGCGGCCGATCAGGTCTTTGAAGATTCTATTGACGAGCCGTTGGTATGTGGCTCCGGCATTTTTTAGCCCGAAGGGCATAACGCGGTAACAAAAGAGACCCTGGTCGGTGACGAACGAGGTCTTGGAGATGTCTGGTGGAAACATCCGGATCTGATTGTACCCCGAGAATGCGTCCATGAAGGACAGTAGCTCATGCCCCGAGGTTGCATCGATTAAAGCGTCGATGCGGGGGAGGGGAAAGGATCTTTCGGACATGCCTTATTTAGATCCGTGAAGTCGATACAGATCCGCCAGCCCCCGGTTGCCTTCTTCACCATGACGACATTAGTCAACCACTCGGGGTAGCTGACTTCCTGAATAAATCGAGCAGACAAGAGTTTGTCGACCTCTGTCCTCACAATTTGCTGCCTCTCCGGGGCGACTTTGCCCCTCTTTTGGACGACCGGCTTAGAGTCCGGGATGACGCTCAGCCGATGCATGATCAAGTCTTCGGAGATCCCGGGCATGTCGGAGGGCTTCCAGGCGAAGAGATCAACGTTGCGGTGGATGCAGGCAATTATGCCTGGCTTCAAATCCTCGGGGAGCGAGCGACTCACCCGGAACCATTTCGATTCTTCCTCGGTGCCGAATGGGACCTCCTCAAGCTCGTCGACAGGCTCGGGAGCGGGGCCGTCCCTCTCGGGTTCGAGCTCAACGGCATCGAGGGGGAACACACCCCCTCCGACGGCGGTTATGTAGCACGACCGCGCTGCTTCTTGGCTACCTCGGACGATGCCAACCCCTTGTGGGGTGGGAAATTTAAGTTTCAGATGGTAAGCCGAAGGTACCGCTTGAAGGGAGCACAGTCCGGGTCGGCCGAGTATGGCGTTGTAAGCCGCCTTGACGTTTACCACCATGAAGTCCATGGACTCGGTCCTCTTGATAGGAGCCGATCCTGCGGTAACGTCGAGAGTAACAATCCCTTCTATTACGATAGGGACGCCGGAGAACCCATGCAAGGTGTATCCGGCTGGCTTGAGTTTACCTCTGGGCAGCTTGAGATTCTCGAAGGCTTCGAGGAAGAGAATATTTACCGAGCTGCCGTTGTCGACGAGGATTCGGCGAACCTCACAATTAGCCATGTGGAGGCCAATGACGAGGGCGTCGCAATGAGGGAGGCGAACGCCTTCGAGGTCCTCTCCGGAGAAGGAGACATGCACCGGTTGCAACCTGGGCGAGGGGTTGTCTTGGACAGCATTCACCTCTCGGATGAAGGCTTTTCGGAAAGTATTTGATTCTCCCCCCATTGGCCCCCCGTGGACACAGTGCAAGATGAATGGCGTATCCGCGGCTCCTTCGGGCGAGCGATCCCGATCCTGGATGCGGTTCGGGATGGGGATCGGAGGCGAAAGCCTCCGGTTCCTTGTATCCCGCCGATCCCGTGGGCCTTCTCTGGTGAATTCTCGGAGGTACCCTCATGAGATGAGGGCCTCAATCTTGTCTTTCAGGGCCCAACATTGGTCGGTTTTGTGCCCATGATCTCTGTGGAACCGGCAGTAGAAGCGTTGATCTCGCTTCTTGTTGTTATTTGGTCGGGGAGGTAGTCGGACAAGACCCTTATCCTCGATTTCTAAGAGGATGGCGGACACGTTATGTGTCAAGGGAGTGTACCTTTCGAAGCGAGGGACCGGAGGTGCCCTCTTCGCGCCGACCCCGTCCTTTGCTGTTTTCTTGGCAGGTTCGGCCTTATCGACCCGGCGCTTGCCCTTCCCCACGACTTCTTTGCTGCCCTCTGGGTTCAGAGCTTCTTCAGCTCATATGTACTTCTCGACTCGGTTGAGAAGGTCGGGGAAGTTCAGAGGTGGCTTCTTTGCCAGGGAGACCTTCAGCTGGTTGTGTCGGACATTGTGTCAGAAGGCAGCTGAGGCGACCCCGGCGTCAAGGGCAGAGACGGATCTCGCCTCAGTTGTGAACCTCTTGACAAAGTTACAGAGCGACTCCCCCTCCCTCTGACTGAGGTCGAGCAGGGAAGCGCTTGTCCTTTCGGCCTTCCGGCTAGTGATGAAGTGGGCCAGGAAGCTGGCTTCCAGCTGGTCGAACGAGAAGATCGAGCCAGGGGAAAGTTTGGAGAACCAATCCCTAGCCGGACCCCGGAGGGTGGCCGGGAAGGCTCGGCACAGCAGGGGATCCGAAGCGTTGTGAATCATCATGAGGGTTTTGTAGCCCTCCATGTGATCAGCTGGATCACCCTTGCCGTTGTAAGTCTCGAACTGCGGAGGCCGGAAGTTCCGGGGGATCTCTGCTTCTATGATGTTGACGGAAAATGGAGGTCGAAAGGGCCCACGTCCTTGGACTAGGTTGGGATTCCCGTCGCCGATGCGCTCGATTCGATTCTCCATCTCTAGGAGGCGTCGGAGCACCTCGTCTGTGCGCTCCGGAGGGGGAGTCGGCGCACGAGTGTGACTTCTCCCTTCGCTCATTTGAGGGGGTCTGCCATTGGTCGCGGACCTTGGCGCTCCATGGAGGGCCTCCATAATTTCATCTCTGAAGCTTCTAAACTCGCCCCTGGTGACCGCGCCATGGTCGGAAGGGTCGGGTCGGGACGTAGGAATTCGGCCGATGCGGTTGAGTGCCGACGGCCTGTCCCCTTGCGCAGGCCTGGAATGGTTCGGAGCCGAGTTGGAAGCGGTCCCCTCCCCTAGCCTGGCTAGCCCTTCTGTTCTGAATGACCCGACGAAGGTCGGGTTCGGCGACGTGTGAAGCGCTTCACTGGGGTCCGGGGTTTCCACCCGGATTATTGGATGCTTGCCCTCCGTCGAGGGCCCCCTCGGGAGGAGGCCCGTCCGGTCGGGCGGAACGGGCCGATCTTCGGGCCCGGGGAGCCATGGGAGATCGGGTCGAGGGAGAGCGTCGGTGGCGAGGCTCGGACTGTCGTCCGTACCGAATAATGGGTTCCCACAGAGGGCGCCAACCTGATGCGGTTTGTTTTTGGTCGCAGTGTGGATGCACCAGGTGTGAGTTCGGACTCAATTTGTAATGAGGGAAGAGTTCGGTACCGGACGGTGAGCGAAAGGCTCGCTTCGGCGCTTGAGGATCGGCTCGGACGGCCTCGCCTCGAGTACCTGCAGACGGTCCTGAAACACCGGGGTTTATCCCGGTGGCGGACCCTCCGACGATCTAGTCAGTCTCTGTGAGAGAGTAGCAGTAACTAGGGGAATTTAGGTGGCAAAGATTGATTACCTGAAAAGGTGGGTGAGGGTCTGGTATTTATAGGGAATTCCAACCGGGTTTGGATCCGCTTGGGGGCCAGGTCTGAACCCGAAAGCCCATGGGCCTGACGGGGCAGGAGGCCCAGGGGGTTTAGGGCGGACGTGGCAGTGCCAAGAGTGGTATAGGGCTGACGTGGCAAAGCCCTAGGTGGTATTTGGAGCTGACATGGCTGATCATGGGGCTCCTGTGCCTCTGGGGGAATCGGATGGCCTAAGTTGTGCCAGGTCATCCACATTCTTCGCCAGGCTGGGAGGACGGCCCGTGGGGCTGTCGCGGATCGGAGGCCGAGGGCCATCGAGGCTCGTCGGATACGAGGAGATCAGGTCTGTGGGGGTGAATTTACGGCTCGGTGCCGAGGCTGTAGTGGTCCGGGGCCGAGCCGGATTGATTTTTATTGTCCTTTTCGAGTGAGCCGTCCTGGGCCTTGGCTGGGCCCCAGGCCATTTTTACCCTACCACAATACCGTTGTTGCCAATAGGGGCACCCATAAAATTTTTTTCCGTTATGTTGCCGCAATTGGAAGTAACGATATCAATACATATCACATTCACTTAGGAGTTCTATGACCTGAGTAAAAAATTGTAAGTGACAATCGCTTATAACTGATGTCACTATTCCTAATAACATCATAATTAGCCTGATGCCGTTATTGGCAATAGCGACATCAGTATAATCTACAGTGTACTCCAAATTTCGTGCAAGTGCATTAACTTCAAACCCATTTTCGACCTTTGATGCAGCCTATATCTCTCAAAAATCAAAAACATTAAAGTTGTAGAGTTTTTTCTTGGTGTTCCATAGCATTTTAAATCATCTCAATCGGAGTTCGGATGATAAAATTATGCCAAGATTACGTAGCAATATCGAAATTGTTCAGAATTTTGGAGTACACCGTGGATTATACAAATGCCGTTATTGCTAATAGCGGCATCAAGCTAATTATGCCGTTATTGGGAATAACGACATCAGTTATAAATGATTCTCTTACAATTTTTTCCTCAAGTCATAAAATTTCTAATTGAATGCGAAATATACGGATGAAGTTACTTCCAATAGCGGTAACAATTTTTATTTTTTTTATAGGTGCAGCTATTGACAACAACGGCATCAAAATAGCAGATGTCGTTATTGTCAATAATATTTTATACTGGCGTGTCTAAAATTGGATCAGTTGGGTAAATATTGTCGAACGTGGGTGAGTTTGGTGAATATTTTCAAAAAGTGGGTCAGTACGGAAAATATTTCTATTTTTCCTGCTCCCTCTTCTTCCTCCCACCAAACCTTATCCCTGCTCCTCCAAAACTGACTTAGTCGACGTCCCTCCATTCCAAAATGGCCACCACCTCGTTCTCCCCCTTCCCTCTCAAACCCACCACCATCCTCTCCAAACCCCCCCTCGTCCACCTCAAACCCCTCTCCGCCTACAAAGTCACCGTGGAACACCAAGGGCAAACCCGAACCCTCGAGGTTGGCCCTGACGAAACCATACTAGAAAAGGCACTGGATGAGGGACTGGAGGTCCCACATGACTGCAAACTAGGAGTGTGCATGACCTGCCCCGCTAAACTGCTGTCTGGAACGGTGGACCAGAGCGAGGGGATGCTCAGCGATGATGTCATTGAGAGGGGGTATGCTTTGCTCTGCGTTGCGTACCCGCTGTCGGATTGTCAGTTTCAGACTATCCCTGAGGAGGAGCTCTTGTCCCTCCAGCTCGCAACTGCAAACGACTGAGAAATGTGAATGCATCTGATCGATCCCTTAATTCCTTTTATATATGCATGTTTCCTTGTAATTACTTACTGGTACGCTAGCTTGTTTGTTTTTTCTCCATATTTTCTTTGTCTAATAAACTTAATTAGCTGTTGCAGCCTGTTGTTGTTGTTGTTTAGTATTTGTAGAGTCGTGTTAATTTGGGAAATTTTGGAAATGGTCTGAACTGCTTGTCTTGAATCATGTCTAAATTAATTAGTTGGGCAATTTGTTTGTTGTGTTTATTTGGACCTTTTGCTTCTTCTTTTTTTTTCTTTTCTTTATAGATTACACCAATTTCACTCATGAATCTTTTTCTAAAATTAATGTTTAAAAGGGAAACTCTTGTTGTTTGCTGGGTGGGGGATATAGAAACTTATTGTACGTACATGATGGAACTGATATGAGTTTTATATTTGGTCACTTGAGGAGTGATCTTTTAAGGAACAGAGCTGGAAGCTACTTGTACTGTTGTAACTGAGTTGTTTCTACAATGCTAGCTGCACAAGTTATTAGACACCATTTTACTTGTGAACACTGTTTTATCATATGTCGGTAATGATTTTAAGTTTTTAACGATTTGATTTCCTCTGCAAATGCAATAAAATAAACACCTTTTGGTATTCTAATTTACATAGATGTATTGAGTAACTCAGTGTCCGAGCCAGATATTTCAAAATGGTGGTCCCATTTATTTTTCTATATCGACAAAGTTGCACCTGCAAATAATAAATTTATAAAAAGAAACTGAAAAAAATAAATAAATTTATTGAATTTTTTTAAAAAAAGCTAACAACAAAACTCATATTCCTATTAATTAAGATATACGAATTATATTTCAACAACTAGATTCAATCTTCCAAAGATTACAATCAACAAATATAGACTACAATTCTAAAAGAGTGAACGAATGAACAAAGAGTAATTGTCTAAACGAGAGGGAGAGATGGATAGATGAGCGAGTAAAACTTAAGGTTTTTTTCACTTTTATCCAATTTAAAATTTATTGAATGATAGTTCTTGTGATAATATTTTAAATATTGTATGTTAATTAAGTTGGTAAATTGAAATGATATTTTCTAAATTGGAAACATAGTGAAAAGAATTAGGGACTTAGTTTTTGGGGTCCCAAAATATCTTAAAATAGGCCTTGATACAAAAATTTACCATGCACTATGGAGTTTTGACAAATTTTTGGGGGGTCATTTGTCCCCCCTACCCACCAGGTGGCTCCGCCCATGATATTTGAGTTGCAATTAGTAATCCCTAAGCTTGATTCATAAAATTAATCCGAAGCCCTAGCACTTATTAGCTGAAATTATGAATCATATACTTGTTTTATATTTGAACGTTGAATCTTATTCGATCTGTATCTCCCAACTGTATGCCTCTCTAAAAAATACAAATCCTCCCCTCTTCATCGACCAAAATTAGTCAAAGAGCATTTACTTTTGGTACTTGGGCTGTTATACTCTGTATTCCTACTTGTCGGGAGTATTTTACTGTTTTGTCACATCTAATTCATGAAACTTGGAGGAAAACTTGATCTTACCGTTATATAACCAAAAAGATAAGAAGGCTTAGCATAGTTGATAGGAGGAATTTGAATTTGAATGTAAAATGTATACGGGCAAAAACATATACAAGGTTTTATAATAGAACTGAGGGTTTAGTAACAAGAACTGATAGATCTGTTCGACTTTTTACCTCTGAAAGTTAAATAACAGAATATGCTATAGAATACACTATCATTCTACCAATCAGTAATTATTTTTTGGCATTTGATTTTGTGAATTAACGAGCAGCCTCATTTTAAGTGAGGTTTCTTGCCTCTATATATATAGAAGACACATATAATGGTAGTAGGAGACTATAAATTAATTACATGAGATTTGCATATTTTGATACCTGAAACAGTAATTGGAAATATCTCATATCATATATACAAACACTACAGAAACAGTGCTTATAGTAAGAATACATTTTCTTGGGTGCCCATATCAGAATACTCAAGATACTCAGTTCGGTTTTTGAAAAATTCATGTGTCTTTGAACACTAATTTTGAGATTCTGAAAAAGGGAAACTTAATTTTTTTTGAAGATAATACAGAATCTGAATGAGGTACAAATAGTATAATGATCTTATCTGATATAGGAGACGTCAACTTATATTTGAACTAGAACATGGTTTTTGTAGGTATAATAGATTATGCTTTTGTAGGTAGATGCGGGAATGGTTTGATAGTTTTAAATTAAATTTTTAGTGTCAGTTTTATCAGTTAGCTATGGACTTTCTTGTTTGATTATGATTATATTTATTGTTATACTTTTTGTTCCAACTTTTTTTATTTTTAACCTAGTTTTATCGTTTTTTTCATTGAAGCTTAAAAAGTGAAACGTTACTTTCCCGCTTTCTTCAATTGCTTTTAAGAATTGTTGCATAAATGAGCTCAATGGTGGGGCTGATATACCTTATATACGGAAACAGCTGAAATAGGTTTAGCTGCTCATTCATGCACCCGGAATGATAAAATTCCTCAGGTTATCTTAAGTCTCTTTGCTTTCCTGTTAATTCTTAATGACACTGTCATTCTTATGACTAGTTTGTTATCTGAATTTCTTTATCATGTTACTTGCTCTCCTTAAGAGCTTTGGAGCAAAGGACATGTATCTTCCAAATCATGCCTTTGTACATGTTTCCTTTGGTGCCCATGGATCATGATTGAATATCGAGATAACTATAGTTGGAGATTTTAGAAAGCTGTGATTTTGGTTCTTTGTTCTTGCTTCCTCGATTAAAATCATACTCGGTTCATATCAGAATTCTGACAGAATCAGAACTCTCTAACCCTCGACTTCCCAGGAGGTGATAGTGTAAGGATGCATCTGACTATATAGGTGAGGCTTCTTGCTCCGAATAAGAGATGTAACATGGGTTTGATCGTCTCAGCATTTTTTCTTGAGTCAGGATGTCCGACTCAAATTTGAATTTATTTTATTTTATTTTATTTCATTAATATTCCTACTGTAATATAATATTAAACCTGATCAACATGCGAGTTAGAAAACAAAAGAAACGGGATAACGATAGCGACAAAGAAGACGCTGGAGTCGATCAATTTTTCATTAAAAATATAATTTTTATGTCAATTTTATCTAATAATTACTACATATGTGTGGTTGGGAATGCAGAAACAGCGAGCTAGCAGTACAAATAGAATTTGAGTTTTCCTTGAGGTGCACCAGGTCCGAAAGTAAAAGTGAAATTGATTTAACTTGAGTTCCAAGAAGGTTTCAGTTTGGACCCCCAAAAAGTTGTCATCGGGCATTTTGATTACATAAATAGGCCTTGATTCTTCGTAATAATGATACAAATTAGTTTGAGTTGATAGTTGAACGATATAACAAATAAGTAACTAGCGCACTTTCGCCTAATTCTCCCTATGTTTGAATCAAACATGGAGCGTGTTTTTTTTTTTTTTTTGATAAGAAGATGACCGAAGCCATCGTTTCATTAATGAGAACTTAAGGAAACAAGTACAAACATAAGTAAAGTATTACAAATAAGCTGACACTGCAGCATAAGAAGTCCTCTACCAACTCAAAATACATCTAAACAACCCAAAATACATCATGCATTAAGCACCAAAATATGACCAGCGAACGTAAAGTCGACCAGCTACTATCCCACATGCTTTATAGTGATCCGAAAAGTGACCACCCGCCAACTCTAGTCTTCAGCATTGATCCTGGATCTCTTTGTTGCCGCCTGAGCACCTGCCCAATCATGGATTAGAAGAAACACTTTATTCATAGAAGTAGGAAATGTAAACTCTTTATTGCGAAAAATTAAATCGTTTCTTTCTAGCCATAGGTTCCACATAGATGCCGCTATTGCTAAATCCCAAGTCTTTCTATCTCCTAATTTGATGTGATTATCTCTAATGGGCCCCCATATGTCGTCGGTAGAGCACGGAATCTGTGGACATCTAAAACCCCTACATACCACCTCCCAAGTTAGGCGAGCTTTGGGACAATGAAACAGAATGTGGTTAACATCTTCTTCAGCATTAAGACATATGGAACAGACTATATCTAAATTCAAGTTTCTCTTCCTAAGGTTAACTTTGGATAGAATGGCATTATTGTGCGCTAACCAGCAGAACACCTTAACTCTGAATGGAATTTTGGCTCCCCATATGAGTGAATGGACCTGACATCTTGTGCCTCCGTCGTTAAGCCATGTATACATAGATGATACCGAGAAAACTTGTGAGTTGTCTCTGACCCAAAATCTTTCATCCGGTGAGTTTGCTTCTTGGCCTCCCTCCTGCAAGACCATCCTGTTTAACTGAACGAATTGTGCCCTTCCCTCGGTCGAGATATTGTTGGAGACAATAAAATTCAGTTTACCGCGCTTTCGAACGTCCGCAACTGTAAGGTCTAAATTTTTTGTCGCCTCCGCCGCCTGTGGAAATTGATTTAGAAGGGTAGACCCTCCACACCACGCGTCCTTCCAAAATCTTGTGTTTTTACTGTTTCGTACTATACATCTTGTGTTAGTGTGGAAAATCTCTCCCTGCTTGGAAATCCCCTTCCGAATGCACGATACTTTCGCCGATGGACTTCTTCCTCCATATTTGAATTTCCGTTTCTTCCGATATAGTTCGAAGGAGTAACTCCACCACCCTTTGGGTTTATTATACATCTTCCACCACCACTTACTGAGTAGCGCTCTATTCATATCTTGGAGGTTAACGATACCTAATCCGCCGAATTCTCTTCTTTTGCACACTCTTCCCCAATTAACAAGGTTGTATCCTTTATTACCCTCGCCCGATCCTTTCCATAAGAATCTACGCCTGAGTTTGTCGATTCTTTTGATCACCCACTTTGGCAGCTCATAGATGGACATCAGATATAGTGGGATAGCGCTGAGTACCGAGTTAAGCAAAATGATTCTGCCACCAAGCGAGAGGAATCTGCTTTGCCACCCTGCGAGTTTCTTTTCAATCTTAACAATGATAAAGTTCCAATCCTCTTTCCGTAGAGCTCCCGGCTTAATAGGCGTACCCAGGTATTTGATTGGGTAATTGTTAACATTACAGCCTATATATTCTTGATATCCGCAATCGGAGTGGACGTCTGCTCACAGACAGGGATAATACTTGTCTTGTTTAAATTGACTTTCAGGCCTGACCAACCCTGGAAACATGCCAAAGCCATCTTAATGGCTGAAGCTTCTTCTACCGTTGCACATCCAAATAGGATCGTGTCGTCTGCATATTGTAGTATCGTCATCGGCTGACTGATGCCCTTGATTTTTATTCCTTTGATGATGTTATGTTCCAAAGCTCTTCTCATCATTTCAGCTAATCCGTCGGCGACTATAGCGAATAGCAGGGGCGACAAAGGATCCCCTTGACGGAGCCCTTTTCTGCAAAATATCTCTCTTCCCTGCCATCCATTAACTTGAATGTTCGATTTGGCCCCTCGGACACACGTCTTCATCCATAAACGCCATTTCGATCCAAACCCGTTTCAGGACCAGGGCTTCCTCCACACTCTCCCATGAAACCGAATCGTAGGCTTTCTGGAAGTCTAGATTAAGGATGAAACGTCCACCTTTTCTTTGTGTCCTCGAAACACAATTTCGTGAGCGGAAGCTATACTGTCCATGATGTCCCTTCCACTTATGAAGCCACTTTGCGATTGCGCTATCACCTCATTCATGTTCGGAGCTAGTCTTTGAGCTAAGACCTTTGTAATAATTTTGAAGGAACTATTCAAAAGACTGATGGGTCTAAGATCCTCTTGCGTAACGACCTCATTTTTTTTCGGCACCAGGATAATAGTTGCGTAATTCAAGCGATCCAAATTTGCCCTTCCCTCGTAGACCTCGTTAAACAATTTCATGAGGTCATCTTTAATAACGTGCCAGTAGAATGAGTAGAAGAAGATAGGTAGGCCATCTGGTCCCGGCGCTTTATCCTGACCCAGAGCTTTAATGGCCTTGAAGACCTCTGCCTCCGTAAATCTGTCTTCAATACCTACACTCCCATCTAATCTAGAGGAGCTCCACATATCTTGGGCCAGACCACATCTACGCGCAGGGGGGCCCCCTAGTAGGTGATGAAAGTAGTCGTCCAAGTGCCTCAAGATCAGATCTTCGTTTTCCGTCCAGTTCCCATTAACAGATAATCCCGTGATGTGATTTTGTCTTTTTCTTCCGTTAGCGACTTTGTGGAAATATTTAGTGTTCGCATCTCCCTCTTTAAGCCATTGGATCCTCGCTCTCTGTTGCCAATATAGCTCCTCCATCTTACCAATCTGCTGAAGCTCCAGTCTATCGTTAGCCAGTTCGTCTTTCTCATGATCTTGGAGGTCCCTATCTTCCTGCTCCTTTTCTAGCTCAGTGATTCTGGTACTCAGAGTCTCTCTTCTCAGGTGGGTTTCTCTCATTTTAAGACTTGCCCAAGCTTTTAGTTTCCGTCTAAGACGCCTGGTCTTCTCTATCCAGATACCGACTGCTGAAGAACACTCAGTGGTGCTTGCATTCCATGATTCTGCGATATTCTGACGCGTTTCCTCACAGACGGTCCACGCTTTCTCGAATTTGAATCTGAAATTTCTCTTCCTTCCCATCAGTCCGCAGTCTATAACCAATGGCAGATGGTCCGATGTGTAACGAACCGCCGTCTTCACTTTTGCGAATGGATAGACATCCTCCCAATCATTGGTAACTAGAATTCTATCTAGTTTGACTAAAATTGGATTCCACTGCATATTAGACCAGGTGAATTTTCTGTCTGTCATTTCTAGTTCTAGTAAGTCCAGATCTTCTATCGTCTTGTTGAATTCATCTTGATCGAGAGCGCCGTGACCCTTACCTATATGCTCGTCCTGAAATCTGGTGATATTAAAATCTCCTCCAATTAACCAAGGTCCTCCCCATCTGTTTCTGATAGCTCTTAATTCGTTCCAAAATGCCGGTCGCAATCTACCGTCATACGGGCCATATACGCTAGTAACAGTCTGCACCCAATCATCTCCCCGCCGTCTAACTCTAATCGAGACCGAAAACTCTCCAATGAGGGAATCTATAATCTCAAATTTGGAGTAACTAGCTCCTACAGCTATGCCTCCTGAGTACCCCTTGGCCGCCTTAAAACACCACTTGAAGTCTGCCAAGCCTTTAAGTGAAGAGAAATCATTTTCCACTGGACACTCTATTCTAGTTTCTTGTAGACCGCATATGTCAGGGCGAACCTTGGACATTGTGACACCAATAGCTCTTTTTTTAACATTTTGACGCATCCCTCTAACATTCCAAAAGCTGTATATCATAAAAAAACTAGTAACATCTAAGCATCTAACACCCTTAGCTGTCCTACCCCTGACCGACACCCACCCTAGGGATAGGCAATTTTCGTCTCCTCTCTAATGACAGCTAGATTGGATAATTGTTCTAATCTAGAGGAACCCATGGCAATACCATACAAACTAGCGAAGTAAATTAAGGAATCATCATCTAAGGAATTTAGAATTGAAAGCGTACAATTAGAAGTACCTTCGCCTGCCGAGATATCTTCCGAAGGAAACTTTCCCCTGTAGAGCTCTACCTCCTTGCCGTTGTTCTGACTATCCGAACTAACGAGCTGCCTTTTCCCCTTCCTTTGATATTCCGTGATCTTTTTAGTTGAAGAGCTTCCAACACTGCCTCTAACGTCTTTGTCTTCACCTTCTGTTTCTGTGACCGAAATAAGATTATCTTCTCTAATTCCATCTAGGGCACCAATGATCTCTTTCCCTTTATCCGACTCAGACACAGCTAGCAAGTTGACATTCGGATTCGAGTTTTTGGCCGCGCTAAGGTCTACGTCGCACAGGGTCTGAGGTAACTTCCCGCCATCAACATCTGAAATATGCGGTAATAGGTGTACGTTGCCCAGGGGACTCTCACAATTGAGTTGCATACCTTTGGTATGTATGAGAGACATTAACGCCATTTTGACAGACTGTTCGACATCATGCTGTGAGAAGTTCAAAGTTGGGTCTTTGGCAAGGCCCATTTGAGAGCGCAGGCCCACATCCACAACATCCTTCAGAATACCTTGCTTCTTAACTGTTCTACTGCCATCTGTCAAGTCCACATTGAGCCCCTCACCCTTAGTAATCAATGCGGAACAGAGCCCTGTCTTATCAGCTCCAATACAACCATCTAATCCCTCTTTCGGCGAAGTGACCTTCTTCCACGTAGACAGCTGTTCCTTAGTTGCTTTCACAGGACCCGATGGATTCGACAGCTTTAATTTGAAATTTTTTGTAGACTTGGCTTGGCGCTCGTGATCGTGTGGCTGCGGACGAACTTGATCAGCATCCAACGGTCGCTGCTTTTGCAACCATCCTTTTGGATCCAACGGTGATGAGTCATCTTCTTCCTCTGCCATGGCATCTGGACCCTTGAAAATAATTGCCAGCTCCCGGAGTCATTTCTCTGAAGGAGACATTCTTTTGTTGCTCTACTATAACCGTCACCTCATAAACGTTGTTTTTGAAAGAGGTAAGAAGCTTGGATGGAATGTCAGCTTTGTTTGCTACACCAATCTTGATCCTCGCAAACTTTCGCGCTGCCAACATTAGCGTTTGTCTGTCGATGTCAATCAACATGCCGAACTTACGAACCACATTTTGAAAAGCTGATCTGACCCAACAGTGAAAGGGTAGGTTGTAAAGACGAATCCAAATCGACGGTAAGCTCTCTGCCTTAACCGCACCATGTTCGCGAGTCCACCACTTGAAAGTGACGAAGAATTCCAACCCTTGCGCGTCTTTGCCTTCTAAACCTTTAATCCTGATGGTTTCCTTAGCGATGTCCTGGTCACTGCAATGCGCGTAAAAGCTGTTGATGGCGATTTCTTGGACAACCCAAGTCGGAGAAGGAGAGGTGACTAGTGCAGCTTGTAATAACTCAACGATGTCGGAGGACAAGAGAACTCCTGTCTGCACCTTGACGAGGATACCACTGTTGAAACGTCTTTCGAATTCCGCAATCAATGGCGTCGTCGTTATTGAGGTGTGTAGAATCCGTCTATCCCCAGCCACGCTTTCCTGAGTTTGGCTGCAAACGGAAGCGGCAGTAGGCATCTTAGGAGATAACGCTTTGGAGGGCGAAGCGATAATACGCTTGGGGCAGGCGGTCGAAATATGGCCTGAGCGGCGACAGAAATAGCAGAACCAGTCGGCTTGGCAGTTGCTAATAGAGTGTCCTGGCTTGGCAGTTGCTAATAGAGTGTCCCGGCTTGGCACACTTGTGGCAGTTCTTGCGTCCTTCATTGCGCGAAACTTCCGATGAGCTGCGACTCTTGAGCGGCTGCCTATTCTTTCTCGATCTAACCATGACCCATTCGCCTTCCTCATCACCTCTCTCTGGTCGACGACGATCTTCAGCAATGCGTGGAGAGCGTCGACGCACTCTATGTGCGTCTACGTCTGGGAGGGAGGGTCTAACAGCTTCGGCGTACGAACGCCGCCTGGGAGCGCTTCCGTCGTGTGGGGGGGGGGGGGGGGGGGGGGAGTGGGCGTTCATTCCTCCGCTGTTCCATGATCACCTTGGCATCTTCACGTTCTCTTCTTCCTCTTGGTGAAATCGACCTTTTGTACCATCGTCCCGAGCTTTTGGGTCGTCTCCGATCATCTTCACGGTGATGGCTCTGGTCTTCTTCTCTACCACGTTTAGGCATGGATGGAGACCGGTAATGGTTGTCTTTGGGTGTATGAAGGGAGGAGTGGGAGAGGTTCTGGAGTGAGGGATGGTGAGGGGTTCGCTTCATGCTTCTCTTTTAATCAAAGATTTTCTATCCTTTGGGTGTATGGAGCGTGTTCTAGCAGATCAATTTCGACGATTTAGCCCACAGTTGGATAATCAATCTGACAATGAAGAATGGAAGATTATGTGACCAATATGGTAAGTAACCTGACAATGCATCTCATGTGACAGTGAACAGAGCAAATGACATCCTATCTTATCAATTGGTAACCGATTTAGCAAAGACTTAGTCCAATAGGCATATATGCCAACGATGGATAATTTATTTCTTTCCCCCCCCAAAAAAACTCGGGATAATTTAATAATTGTGTATGATTCTCTTCTAACACTATTTTGACTAGTATAATACACGTGCACACGTGCACGTGGAAAAAATTGAAGGGAAATTGAAGGGATAATGAAAAGGATAAAAAGAAAATAATTTCCAAACTGATCCACTCCCGAAAATATTTACCAAACTGGTCCACTTTCGAAAATATTTACCAAAGTGAGTCATTTTGTCAACACGTGCGCTGCACGTGTTGACAAAATGACAACAATGACATATGACACTAAGCCCTTCTCCCATTATAATAGTAGAGATAAACATCCTTATTCACCGGTGAATGAAAGACAGATGAACATAAAACTAATCAATGTTGGTCGTCATAAATTGGAAAGATTTGCTGTACTGACCCACTTTTTGAAAATATTTGGGGGTCTGACCCACTTTCGAAAATAATTAGCGATCTGACCCAGTTTTGGACACGTCAGCATAAACCGTTATTGGAAATAACGACATAGGTTATTTATATGCTGTTATTTCTAATAACGGCATCATTTTACAATTTATTTTGCATGTCGTTATTTGGAGTAACGGCATCAGTATATTTCTCAAACAAGTGTAAATTGAAAAAAATTCTAAGTGTTGAAACAACTTAGAAATAATACCGTTATCTCCAAGAACGGCATTCGAATTACTGAAGCCGTTATTGGAGATAACGGCATCAGTTATAATAAAATGATATGTTGCTGTTGTTCCAAACAAATGCAACATATCATTTTATTATAACTGATGTCATTATCTCCAATAACGACATCAGTAATTTGAATGTCGTCTTAGGTATAACAACATTATTTCTAAGTTTTTTCAACACTTAGAATTTTTTCTAGATCAGAAGATTCACACTTGAATGAGAAATATACTGATGTCGTTACTTACTCCAAAAAACAACATGCAAAATCAATTGTAAAATGATGCCATTATTGAAAATAATGGCATATAAATAACTTATGTCATTAAATAACAGCATATAAATAACCTATGCCGTTATTTCCAATAACGGCTTATGCTGACGTGTCCAAAACTGGGTCAGATAGCTAATTATTTTCGGAAGTGGGCCAGACCCTCAAATATTTTCAAAAAGTGGGTCAGTACGACAAAAAATTCCACAAATTGATAATATATATTCAGAAACTGCAATAACAATACCAAAAGGCAACGTCTTGATTGGTATTGGGTGGGGTGGGTAATTGAGTGACGGCTTGAATCCAAAGTCCCTGCCTCCTGGTTCGAGGCAAGATTTTTCCATTTTAAAAAAAAACTGCAATAACAATTTAAAAAGGAAATACCAGACACAAGTATAAACCAAAATATCAAGAGTATTGCTAGTGTAGGAGTTGATTTTATTGATAAGAAACGACCATTCCCTCTAGATTATTATTTGCTTCCCAGCCCGTCACCTCTCTCCTCTAGATCCGGCCATTCCCTACCCCTTCTCCGCTGACTCCCTTTTGTAAAGTTTCTCGCCTCTCCCCCCTACACGCCCATATCTTTTTCGTCCATACCCACTTACATTAGTTTTTCCCTCATCAGACCCTCTTCCATCCTTGGGGCCTATCCTCTCAGATCTGACCCTATCCCCCCTCTGGCACCCATCTCACCTCTTCTCCTACTCCTTCCCCTCTCTGGTTCTACTCGAAGGAGGTCTCCCCCCCCCCCCCCCCCTTTTCAGCCGTTGTCGTAGATTCTGCATTCGTGTGGTGTGGTTGGTGTGGATCTCTCGATTGGCAGATTGGCTTCTGAGTACAGCCCCGCCTATAGTCGGTGCTTTGCTGCAGATCCAGTTACTAGAGTTCCTTTCATCGACTCAGGGTGCTCCTTCCTATCTCGCCGCTGTAAGTTGCTCTCACTCTCGCCCCTTACTCCCTTCTGCTTTCTAATAGTGGCTTGATTTGTTCTGTAGTGTTCTTTTATTTTGTTAGTATCTATCTCGCGCTGTATTTTGATTTTCTGGCATTCTTTTAGCTGTGGTTTTCTATTTTGTATGGGTTTCTTGTTCTCTCCCCCTTTTGATTTTTTTAGCTTGTCTCGCCCTCTCCTTCCCTCTCTACCTCTCTCTCTTCTTCTCCCCTGTGGTCTTGTATTCCTTGTGCTCTTGAGTTCTTGGTTTTGCGTCTGGCTTGTGAGCAACGATTGTGCGTGGTTTCCCCGGTTTGGGTTGCTTTTGGTCTCCATCTTTTCCGTCTATTATTTTTTTTCTTTGGTTTTTTGTCATCCTCTCATTACTAATTTTCTGCCTTTTTTCTAAAATTCATTTACTTTGGCTTTTGTGTTTTTCCGATTTCTACAGTAGTTGTTATTCTCCTCAGTTCGCTCTCTCTCTCCCCCCTATTCCTTATTCTTTACTGTTGTGGTCCGGTACTCTTCATGGGCCTTTCATGGGTTGAAGAAGTTAAAAAGAAGTTTTTTTAAAATAAAAAGGCTCAACGGCCCATGAGCAGCCCGGGCTTTCAAACCCTCTAGGGTTATCCTTTGCCTCTCTAAACCGTTTCTCTCTTTTCCGACTCTCCACCTTCTTCATCTCCCGTTTCTCCCCCCCTCCCCCCCCCCCCCTTCTCCCCCACTGCTTTCGTTGTCTCCAACTTGGTCACCTGATAAACTTTTGCTCCTTCGAAATGAAATGTCTGTTCTGCCTTAAACCTGGGCACTCGCGCAACAGGTGTTTTTCTTTGCAACAGTTACTAGGTCTATCCTTAGGGGTGCCTATCTCTGATCAGGTCCTTAATGCCCTAGACTTCTCCTCTCTTCAATCTAAGCTTGCCAATATGCATGTTAACAAAGCCAAGCGCCCTAAATTAGATGCGCAATCCCCTCGTCTTCCTACTCCCCCTGCCTCTCGACTTATAGCTGCCCCCTCTATCCCTCCAACCTCTCATCCGACTTTACCTGCTACCCAGCATTTGGTAGTCAGTGCCCCCTACACCCCTGCTGTTCAATCCCTCTCTATCCCTAGTCCCCCCCTCCCCCGTCTGTAGGTCCTAAGGCTCAGGTCACCCTTCTTTATGTGCCTACCCCAGAGACTATTGCCAAAATGCACCAGGTTGACTGTTTAGGTGCGGTATCTTTCTCTGGTGGATCCATCTCCAATTACTCCCCTGACTCTTTTTTTTTTTTGCAAGACTAGCAAAATCTCTGACTGGACTGGGCTGTCAATGCTTGTTCCAACGGCGACGTTGTCATTAAATGCCCTAATACCAAAACTCTTGATGATTTGGTCTCCATTAAGTCTTTCTCCATCAGATTATGGATCTACTACCAGAAATTCAATGCGTAATCTCAGCATTCAATGTGTATTCCTGAATAATTTCATTTTTCAATTATTCAACCATTTTATTTTACCAAGTTCAACGTTAGCCAGATTGAAGTACCCTACCCCCAGGGGAAGTCGAATCCCTGCTGCCTCCTTGAAAGAGAGATGTCCTGAACCGCTAAACGATGGGGGCATATCCGCCCGACCGTCATAATACTATGATGATAGTATGAACAGTTTTTTGGAATTGTCAATATAATCTAATGGTATGGCTAGATATGAATAGTTGGGTCAATTTGAGCTCTCCACTCCCTGTTCTTAGGCCGATGTCTACCAAAGTCTCTCTAATTGGCCTTCCCCCCTTTTGCAACTCTCCACGGCTTGTGGCTGATATGTTCAAATGCATTGGGGACCTTATCTGTACTTCTTCTACTTCCCTTCTCGCCTCTGGGTGTCTCCAAGTCGAGGCTGATTTTCTTTGCCCTGAAGGCCAAGATAGGGTGGATGTGTATTCTCTTCATAGTGATCAAGCCGTATTCTCCATTTCTGTTAATTATCATGAGCTCTCCACGACTCCACCTCTGACCAATCCATTCCACCGGCTCCTGTGGTTGTACCGTCTTTCGCCTTGTTAGAAGGAGTGCCCGCCACTCCTTTCTCTATGGGAACTTATTCCCACCCTTTTAGTCAATCTGGCAAGTCTAAGGGAAAGGCTTCTATTAAAAAAAATATTCCTTCCCTAGGAGTAGCTTTAATCCTCGCCCCAAGGTTTTCCCTGCAAAACCGCCCAACCTCGTTTGGATTAATCCAGATATCTCTTCGCACTCTCTCTCCAAACAATTTTCCCCTCGTTCTTCTGTACCAACCTCTTCAGGTCTTCTTCCTGAGGCACCCCCTCCCAGTCAGACCTTGTCGACTGCTCCTTCTCATATGCAATTGTCTGAGTCCGACTCTACTCTAAATGTCCGGCTTGGGACATTAATCCCAATTATGCGGCTGACTGGGACAAATTCACCAAATATGTTCACTTTTCTCCTGATCATCAACCCAAGTCTAAGTTGGCATCTCTCAAGCCTCCTGCTCTTTCGGCTCCTTCAGATGACTGGCTGGATCTGATGATCTCCTCCAGGAAGAGGAAAAGGATTTACTTAACAAGGATAAAGCTAGCTAGGTAATTATTCAGGTCTATTCTACCATGTTCTTCATTATTAATGTAGATTGTATTATTATGTACGGTTTATTTACTTTTGTTTTGGGCCCCTTCTCGCCCCCATCGCGCCCTCTTCTTCTCTATTCTCTTGTTCACTTTAATGGATGGTTCTTTGACTCCCTCGTTTGCTTCGCCGAGGGAGATCATGGGGGATGTCCTCCTCTCTCTACTAACCTCCTTGTTTCTTCGCACTGACCCTTAGCTACTCTCTTCACCGTGCTCCCATGGCCCCAGCATAAGTCCGTGTTATCTACCCTTCGGTTTTTTTCTTTTCACCCATCCCCTCCCCAACCTTGTCTCTTGGCCTATGCCAAGGTTGACACTACCCCCTTGTGTCACCACCCTCAAATTTCCAACTCCCCTATGAGACTTTCTTCCTCTAGAGTATCCAAAGCCCCCCCCCCCCCCCCCCTTCCCCTACTCCGTTCAAGTGCTCGTTAAAAGCAAAATCGAATTCTCATCTAAAGCCTCCTTAGCAGCACAGATTCGTAATCTTGAAATTCTCCCTCCGACCCCGCAAGTTCCTAACCCTTCCTCTTTATGTTCTGTTTATCAAGTGCATTTTGATTCTTTGTCTAATACGGACTTTCTTCACCTAGCTGCTGATATTGGTTTTGTGGCGAGCCCGGAGTCCCTATTGAACTTTGAAGCCATTCGTAATTTGGAAATTGTCAGAGCTATTGAGTCCAAACATTTTTATGATTAGTGTGTCTTGGAATATTCGAGGCCTACGGTGCCCTAGTAAACAACTAGCTCTGTTCCATCTTATTTCCTCCTCTCGTTGTGATATGATTTCCATCCAAGAATCTAAACTGGATTCTATCTCCCCTGCTATCCTTTGCTCCATCGGTGGGACAATTATTCCTAATTGGATCCCTCTCCATGCTAATGGTACTCGTGGGGGAATTCTATTCGGTTTTAAAGATTCTCTTTTCGCTCTAATTTCAGTGCGATGTCTTACCTTCTTCCTTATTGTCTGCTTGCATCGGTTTGAGTTCAATTGTAGCCTCCATGTTGTTTCTGTTTATGGCCCGTCCACTACGGACCGTCACAATCTTTTTTGGAACGAATTCAACTCCTTTCACTCGAATACCAACGACCTCTGGATATTCTGTGGAGACTTCAATGTAACTCGCTTCTCCAATGAAAGGTCCGGTAACGCCTCTAGCAGTGCAGATTCCTATCGTTTGAATGATTGTATATGCCTTCTCAATCTGTGCAATCTCCCTTTTAATGGCAAATCCTTTATGTGGTCCAGCATGAGACTCTCGCCCTCATTTGCGAAGCTAGATCACTTCCTTGTTTCCCCAGACTGAATTTCCTCCTTCCATAACTCCTTCTCCTGCGCTCTTTTGAACCCCGTTTCTGACCATGTTCCTATTGTACTTCACTCTAACTTTAACTTCGTCAAACCATTCAAATTTCGTTTTGAAAAATTCTGGTTGCAAGATCAGATTTTTGTCAACATGATCTCCGAGTGTCTTTCTGTCATCACAGGCCCTCATGGGCTTGGTAGATTGCTTCTTAAACTTCATGCTGTCAAGCATGGGTGCAAAATCTGGTGTAAAGAACACTTTGCTAATGCGAACGCTCTAAAAAATCACTTCTTATCTGCTATTTCTACCATTGATATTCTCGAAGAGCAGGGCTCTATTTCGGAGCCTCTCCGTTGTGAGCGGAATCTTTGCAAACAGGAATTTGCGGCCTTACTACAAAATGATCATATCAAATGGGCTCAGAGAGAAAAAATTTGGTGGCTTAAAGTGGGTGATGCCAATACTTCCTTTTTCCACAACTTTACTTCGCATCGGCAACGATGCAATCGTATCTCTTCCATAGTTGACAATGGCGTGGAGCTCGACTCCAATGAGGAGTTTCACGCCACTTTTCTTAATTTCTTCAAAAATCTTCTAGGTTGCTCTAAAACTCGCAACATTCATTTTGATTGGGCTCAGCTTTACGGTGATGATCAGCATGATCTGTCCCGCTTAGAAGCCCCTTTTTCCTCTGAGGAAATTAAAGAGGTTGTGTTCTCTATAAAGAGTGATTCCGCTCCAGGCCCCGATGGTTTCCCTACTTTTTTTCCCAAAAATTCTAGGATTTTCTTAAAGATGACATTTTCGCTATGTTTAGTGATCTCCACCATGGCCTCTTCTCCTTTGACCGTATTAACTATGCGCACATTATTCTCGTCCCTAAAATATTGGGCGCCAACTCGGTTGCTTCTTTTCACCCGATTAGCCTCCTCAATTCCTCTTTTAAGATCATTATGAAAGTCCTTTCCGCCCATCTCAGTTTAATCATCCCACCTCTCATTGATCCGGCTCAATCCGGATTTATTAAAGATCGCTTCATCCTCGACAGTGTGACTAGTGCTCAAGAAGTTATTTCCGACTTTCATAGATCCCATTCTGAGGGTATCCTGTTAAAACTTGACTTCAAAAAAGCTTACGATAATGTGAGTTGGGAATTCCTCCTCGACATCTTCTTCCATAGAGGTTTTGGGCCGAAATGGATCGCCTGGATTAAGTCCAGTCTTTTTGCTGGCACCTCCTCTATTATCATTAACAGCACCGAGGGCCACAAATTCAAATGCAAATGTGGCCTCCGGCAGGGGGATCCTATCTCTTCCCTCTTGTTCGCTCTCGTTGCTGATGTGTTTAGCAGGCTTCTTCGTAACGCTTGGGTTACTAATGCTATCGAAGGATTATGTGGCTCTCAAAGCTTCAGGGGTGTTCTTAATCTGCAATATGCGGATGACACCGTTATTTTTGCCAAACCCAATGGTTGCACGCTTAGAAATCTGAAACTCCTCCTCTATACCTTTGAAATGGCCTTTGGTCTACCCATTAATTTTCAGAAATCTTTGGTTCTTTTGTTAGGTGGTTCTAACGAACGCCAACACGAAATCGCTCAGTTTTTTAATTATGCCGCCGCTAATTTTCCAATTACTTATCTGGGCATTCCTCTCAGATGGAGGAAGTTGCATAAATCCGATTGGATTCCTATGATTGAAAAGGTGGAATCCAAACTTATTCGGTGGTCTGGTATACAACTTTCTCGCGAAGGTCGCCTGATCTTGGTTAACTCCGTTCTCTCCTCTATTTCGTTATATATGATGTCCTTTTTCTACGTTCCTTCTTGGGTTATTAAGCGTACCGACCAAATCAGAAGAAAAAAAATCTGGTCCGGCTCTAACACTTATAGACCTGGCACTCATCTCTGTAATTGGAAAATTGTTTGCTCGTCTAAGGCAGCTGGTAGGTTGGGTGTCCTTGATCTGAGGAACCAAAACCTAGCCCTGCTGGGCAAATGGTAATGGAGAATTCTTAAAGAAGAAGATCTGTCTTAGGCCCGATTAATTTCTAAAAAATGCCACTCTCGTCGCAAGGTTTGGGAATTTCACCCGTCCCTCTCTCAAGCGGCCTCTCCTTTCTGGAAAGGTGTTTGGAAAGTTGTTTCCCCCTTCTAGTGCAGTCTTGTTAATGTGTGTGCTGATGGCACTAAGACTAAGTTCTGGTCCGACTTTTGGATTGGCAATTACAAGCTTGCGCATGCCTTCCCAGATCTCTTTCACATCTCCTCTAACCCTAATGCTTCAGTGGCTGATTATCATTCTAATCTCAATGGTCATAGAGATTGGCATATCACTTTCTCTACTGTTCTCTCCCCTTCCCTTATGCATGAATTCGCCATCCTTCTTGGATGATTATCCAATTATTCTTGGCATCCGAAAGATGATTTTGTATGGAGATGGACCCCTTCAGGCATCTTCTCTGTTAAATCTTTTTATAAATTTCTCAATCATGAGGGTGTTTATTCCCCCTTTGCAGAATTTGTCTGGGGATGTTGTGCCCCCCTGAAGGCTAAAATCCTCATCTGGTTGTCTATTAACAACAAGCTTTTAACTGTTGAGGTTCTCAACAAAATGAATCTTGCTCTTGGTCAAGTGTGCTCCTTCTGTCTTATTGCCAATGAAAATGTTAATCACTTGTTTATTCACTATGTAGCCATCCGTCCTCTATGGCATATATGTCTCTATGCGTGGCATGTTCATCAGTCCCCTCCCTCCATACTGTCTTGCTGGACAAATTGGAGGAGCGATAGAGTCAGGAGGAATTTTCGTTCCTCCTGAGATCTTTCCATTATGATCATTATCTGGATCATCCAAAAAGAAAGCAACAATCGTATTTTCTCCCACACTTCTCGTTCCATGGATAGCCTTATAGATGATTTGATTTTCTTCTCTAAGTTATGGTCCTCCTCTTTAACTCAAGACAAAGTTGAAGCGCTCAACCTTCAACGTCTTAATGAGGGGGCTATTTTTTATCGCCTTTATAACTTTCTACCTCCTTAATTTTGCATCTTCTCGGTTGCTCACTTATAAACTTTCGTGTTATTTCTTTTGAGGCTGCTGTCTAACATTTCTTCGGGCTCGCCCCCTCCCCTCTTTTGTGATCCTCACTCTTGCGGGAGTAGGTTTGGGCCTTTTGGATGCTTTTATATCGGCTGTTGCTTATTTTGGTTTTGTTTTCCTCTACTTAGTTGATGCTCAGACTTTTCTTCTCTGTATCTTACTTGGGTTTTATTCCTGCTGGAACTTCAGCGTTCTGTTGCTAATATTGTTGTTTCTGTTCTTGTACACTTCTTTTTTATCTGGGTGCACTGTAGTTTTCATTCCCTTTTATGTTAGCTATGTGCTATAGCTATACCTGGGTGTGATTTTTCTTTTGTGCTATTTCATGTTGAGGTGTGGCTTACCATGGGCTTGTGAGTTGTGAGGACTTTTTATGTTGATCCCACTGCGGTGCTATCTGCTACTTCCTCGGATATGTTTGTTTTCTTGCTGAGCCATTACTGGTTTTTATCTGGTTCTGGGCTTTGTGCTATTTACTTTCTTGCTGTTTATTCATCTGCTTTCTTCGGGTGATCTTCTTTTGGGCCCATTTGTAGACCTCTGGCGATGTGCTGATATTGCATCGCGGTACACTATTAAATTACTGGTTGTCTTATTCCACTTATGCTCGTTTTTGCTTGCTTTTTATTCTCCTGCTTTCCAATCTGTGCTTGGTTGCTAGTGTGGCATTTGGGGGGTATGTTCCTCCTATAAGGGTTTGATCCTATACTATATTGGTCATTTGCCTGGAGGTGTGTTTCGGTTTTTAGCTCCTTTTTCAGCTGTATGTTTGGCCGGTGGTGGTTCTGATAGCGCCCGTTGTGTCCCATATTGGCTGTTTGAGGACTACTATGCTCTGGGTGTGGCTGGTGGCCCCATCGCCTAGGTGAAGGCTATGCTGCTTCATCAACGTACGATTCCCCTCACACTGCCTCTGATTGTTCTGGCTGCTTATGGTCTTCTGGTTCTCGCTGGCGTATTATCTGCTTTTGTTTCCTTTTGCCTTTGCGGATGTGCAATTAACTCCATTGCCTGATGTACTCTGTGGTTATTTTTTGGTGTATGGCCCTCTTGTTGTCTTCCGGCCGATTTTACCCCCTGTAAAAGTTGGGTTACGCTTTGTGCTAATCTCTGTATTGACTTATTTTATATATATATATATTGTTTGGGTTGGAGTCTATCGACTCTATCCGACTTATCAAAAAAAAAATGCTAGTGTAGGAGTTGACCACGGTCAAACTACTCTCATATTAAAGTAATGGCTCGCGTCTCAAAGTAAATTAACAATATGTAATTACCCAAACCGGTTTAGCTGGTAAGTGGAATTTTTTAAGAATTCTCGGTTTCGAAGAAGGCAAACAGTCCTTTACTACTGGTGGGGTAAAGGACAATGTACTCTTCAAATTTGTACTTAAAATAAGAATAGAGGTGGCAACCGATCCGGACCGCGGTGGCCCAACCCTCTAGCGGGTCGGTCCTAGTTAGGGTCCGGTCCAGTCCGGGTTGATCCCGAAGGTGGTGAATCCCAACCCGGGCATCCCGGTTCAGGCTGACCTGGGATGGGCCAATTTTTATTTTTTTATTACTTTTTTCCCCCTCCCTTTCTCCTAACATATAAAATAAATAAATAAATAACATATAATATTGTATAGAATTTTGATGTACAATAATCATATTTTAAAAAGCATGCATTATTTTTCTCAAGTCTTGAAGTCTGCAATGATTTACAAGGGTTTAAAAAAAATGTAATACATACAAACTACAATATTACATGGTAAAAGGGTGATCTAGAGTTTGAGATAGCCAATGATTAGATTGAAGAGAGGACATTACACTACTGTCGTGCACCTCAACTTAATCTAACCTAATATTTCATCGCCCTAAATTCCCTATTGCGCTTCCACTGCAATAATCTTCAATCTTCAATCTCCTTACCGAGATAAGGTATTCATTCTTCGAGAGCTTATTTTCATTATTCTTCTTCTTATGAAGTGTTGCTACCACTTGAGCCGTCTTATATTCCTTGAGTCATCTGCTTTGCTTTCATCCAAAATTCCGAGCAGATGATCTTTTCCAAAGTCTCTGGTGTCAAACGATTCATTTTCTCACTCAATATCCTGCCACCAAGAGAAAAATGTACTTTCCGATGCAATGGTGGACACCGAGGGGTAGTACATATTTTGTCATGTGATAAAAAATAGTATATGAACTTTCATTGTTTTACCACCACGCGAGACTCAAAATCTCAGGCTAAAGAGCGTGGAGGTTCGAGTCCTCTTCAAGGCATTATATTGAGAATCAATCTTCTGTTCAAACGGCAATGAAGGTTGTGCATTGTACCAATGTAATTCATTAGGTGCATTAGTCTTAGATTTTTTTGATTAAGATTTCATACATCACATGTTGTATATTCAAATGTAATGCCCTTACCTATGGAAGAAGATGATGATATACTTGTTGTATTTTATATTTGAGAAGTAGATGCAAATTTTCTTTCATAACTATAGTATAAATTATCTAATACTGACTTAAATTTAATTATAAATTCATCACAATCATAAGAAATATCTCCGACCATACTACAAAACAAACAAATAAAAAATTTAGTACCATCTAACTTGATACGATGATCCATTACACTAGCAATACAATACAACATTGGAATATGATGTAAATATTTCATAAAATTTTCGTACCCGGGAAAAACAATAAAGCTATCATAAGGGTCATGCATCATTTGTTGAAAAATTTTCATCATACTAATTACTGTAAGAAAAATACAACTATAAGTGGATTCATACGGGTTTTAAAATTTTAAGGTTTGCGTTTTCAAAAAGTTGTATAATATTGAACAAACTTTCAAAAATTCCCATAATTATTCCTTCATGCAAAAGTTTTCCTTTTTTATGCAATATAAAATTTATTTATAACCGTTTTTGTATTTACTAACAACAATAAGTATGTCGTAAGTAAAATCTCATCTATGTTTAACATCTTTAGGAAATTTAAAACATTTATTCCATTAAGCTTACACCATTGTTGGAATTCTTAAAGATTATGACCAGGACTGGCCCTGAGTTTCAGAGGGCCCGAGACGAAAGGCCCAAATTTTTTTTTAGGGGCCCTAATAACAATATAATTATTTTATGCACAAAATATGTGCCTATATTTACAAGAAAAATACAAATTTGGGGGGCCCTAAAATTGTAAAAAATCCAGGGCCCTGAGGCGGCTGCCTCACCGGCCTCAAGGTGGGGGACGACCTTGATTATGACCACCCAAATATATAAAATGCACACAATCTCTTATTGCATTCATATATGGTTTGGTTATCCTCAATTCATCTTGCACACACAATTTGAGAATATAACAGGCACATTTGACAGGAAATATTTAGACTCTAGAAACTTAAACGCTTGAATTAATGAAAAAACATTTTTTTTATTAGCGGCATTATCAAGATTAATAGAACCAAATTGTCATAGATACCATAAGTAGTGCATGCTTGTATTATTTGTGATGCGATATCCGCATCATTACGGGGGATACATCAAATATCCAAATTGTATGATCATATTTTGAATGATTCAATCAGTATCAATCCAATGACAAGGTATGCACATCATTAGAACATCGTTACAATATTTTCAACAATCATTAGTTAAGTGACCTTACAAGTTAAAGAATACAAAATAGCAATTAAAAAACATCTAAGCTCGTTATAGATTTAAAACAACCAGATTTAACGGTGTTTCTAGAAATCCATTTGTAAGGGGAGTTTATAGTGCTTTGGTTAAATATCTGTAGGTTCTTACTGTCGGAATAAAAAAATGGTAATTCATCTTTAATAACGGGTATAGTAATTTTCTTACGCATGAGATCATGATCATAACTATAACTATCTACATGACTGGTCCTAGGGTTAATTTTTTATTGGGTAAGATGATCTTCTAATAGGTCCGGGTGTGATCTTGTCAAGTGGTGCTTAAGTATACATGTCCCTGTGCCCACTTTCCATTTGAAAGAGGTTTTACACTTCTTACATACCTTACATCTTTTTTTTTCTAGATTGGACTGAGATAGGATATATGTAAAATTTCTGTGGACTTCAAAAGTTTTTTCTCTATGTTTTCGAGAAGAAAATGAGTTTTTGGTGTCTTGTGTTTGGGTATCTTTAACAAGAATTTCATCATCATTGTGTGGAAGACTGAAATGGTCAAACTCGGGAATACAATCAAACTCTCTAATACTATCGGTATCGAATTATGAAAAATAACCAGTGTGAGATGTATTGGTGGATTCGTGTCCACTTTGGCTATGTGAACGTGATGATGTCATTAGTGTAAGAAATTATAAAGTTAATATGAAAAAAGTATATAAGAAATTAACAAGCAACAAATTTACAACTAACAAATATTGAACTATAAATTAACAAGATACCGCAGTAGAAGAATTGCAAGAGTAAATTGAGAATGCTTCTTCACATCTTCGATAAATTGCAATAATAAATTGAGAGAGTTGAGACTTATAATAATTGGTTGAAAGAATTTGAGAGAATTGAGACTTGAAAGAATTGTTTGGAATGAATTGAGAGAGTTGGGACTTGAAATAATTGGTTCGAATAATTTGAGGGAATTATTTGGAAGTTCTGGTTTGAAGAAAATGGTGTGAAAGTGGTATCTATTTATAGAATTTCATTTTTTTTGTGTGTTTCATATTTTACCCTCTAAACTATCTTTTTTCAGCCGCTAAGGGTATTTTAGTAAGTTAAGATTTTAAAAAGGAAAAAAATCTGATTGGCCGGCCCGACCGTTGAGCCCGCAAGCTGGCCCGGTTCGAATCCTGACAGGCTCGGTCCCTAAGCGGTCCGGTTCAAAACCGGGTCGCTTGGGATTTTTATGAAACGTGGATCGACGTGCATATTTTATGCAGGACCAGGGGCGTAGCTGCCCTATACCCAGGGGGTGCAGCTGCGCCCCCTGGGATTTTAAAAAAATTTCAAAAAAAATATATATTTAGTAAAAAAAAATTTAATAAGAATTTATGTATAAAATTCCCAACCCATTTAGTCATTTATCGATTTACTTTACTCTTTCTTCTTCCACTCTTTTGTTTCCACTCTAATGAACCCAAACCCACTTCATAATGAATTTGTAAGAGGGATTAAAATCTACAAGTGATTAGTTGGGTTTGTAGAGGAGGTCAAAGAGAGAGAGAGAGCGAGGAGTCGATCGATTCCAAACCCTATTATAAGTAAAAAAAAATTTGTACATTTTGATAATTAGGGTTCATATTCTGAAATTTCGTGAATTCATATATGATAGGATAATTAGATTGCTAATTTATGTTTCAGTGTTACTGATTTGTTTGAGAATGGACTGAATTAGTTTGATATGTAATCAAATTAGAACCCAAATGGATACAGATTATAAAGTTAATTTCTGTCCCAATTTTGAGCTAATTTTCGAAATTTTTTATATTTAAACACATGGAGTTTAGAGTTGATTTTTTTATATGCGTATCTTATATATGTGAGCAACATTTCCACAAATTTTCATGATATTTGGAGAAACCCCAGGTTCAAGGCGCTACATTAAATTTGTACTTCACATTGTTCAATGCCCAATCTGGTTATTTGTACAAACATATACTATTATGATTCACCTTCATTCTCTTTCTCTTTTCCTCTTTTAAATTCAACTTACAAATCTCATCGTAAATTCAAAGGAGACCTGAGAGGAGTTCGAGAGGAGTAAGAAATAGATCAAACAACAAACACAAAGTGGGTAACTAATTCTAACCATTAGTTTTTACTCTTTCTATGCATATACTTATGCGATGAACATCTAATGCTTGATGCACTTAATTACTTTGAGGTAGACTGATGATTGAAGTTGGAAATAGAGAATGTTTAACTACTAGTTTATTTTAATGGCATTGCTATTATACGTTGCAACCGCAACAGTAGAGAGTATTTTCTGCAATGATAATCATCAAGACTTCATTACGAAACCGATTGGGAGATGAGATGATGAATGATTGTTTGGTTGCATATATTGAAAGAGATGTATTGGATGTCATTGACAATGAAGATATCATTCAATATTTTCAGAATATGAAATCTTGAAGGGTTTTATTGCTAAAGAAAAATGTCATTTAGTGATTGTAATAGTTTGTGACATTTGATAGTAATATATGATATTTTGAGGCTTGCAAATGTGTTTATTATAAATTTTTTTAATAGTAAGTGTCGCGCCCCCTAGATGGAAATCCTGGCTACGCCACTGTGCAGGACAACCTAAGGGCGGTCCGATTCCGGTTCGAGCCTGTCCCAGGCGGGTTTCAGGCCATACCGGCCTGGTTGCCACCCCTACATGGCATAACCTAAATGGTGGAACTGGTACAATAAGTATAAAACATGCTCCACTTGATTGAACAGTGTCCCCAACTACAGTCAGGTACCATGCAAGCAAAACTCGAACACCAATCATCGTCATGAGTCACAAATTCATACCCCACATGCTCAAAACATCAATCAACATCACAATTCAGAAAGTGGGAGCACAAGATAAAATTGGCAAGCCATAGTTGACAATACCCACGAGGGCTGGGGGGAAATGATTCAAAAGCATTATAAACAGGACGGGATGGGCAATAATACTAGGGAGAAAAAAGGGATACAAGGGAAGGGAACAGCTCTGGGCACTAACGAAGACCGAGATTGATAGGACGCACAATCAGCAGAACGCATAGTCATACAAGTCATACAACAGAGAGCAGACTGCGTTGAGACGAAAACCCCAAATACCTCCCTGAACATATGACATTACAAATACCAACTACTAGATTATTAACACTTGCAAAACAAAATTGTTATTACAAACCCTCGTTTACTTCCATGATGCATAACAATTATTGCCAAAATTCATCCCTGTTTTTAAAATAATATAACAAATATAGATGAAAAAACACGAGTTTTCCACACATCCTAAAAAGGCCCACCCCCACAAAGGGGCTGACAAGGACAACCTCTTAAGATAAGGTCTGCACATACGCTTCCACCACAAACCAGCACAATAAATAACAAACAACAGCTGGACAAGAGAATTATTAACAGAAGACAAATGCTAAGTAGCAGGCAACCCCAGCAGAGATAAACTGTGGGTAACATGATCATGCACTAGGCAGCATCAACACAAAAAAAACTGACAAGCATGTGAAAATCATCACTCAAAAAGAACGCAAGCATGGCCTGCAAAAAGCAAAGAAAAAGCAGTTCCTCCTCTGAGATCGAGAATTTTCAAGAAGAAGAAAAAAAATTCCAAAGCAGATAAGTAAATTGCCAACTTGCACACACCCAGCTGCGGATATTGTTTAATTAGCTGTTCATAATCACTTAATAGTGTAAAAACTGGAAATTTTACATCATCCCATACTTCAACAGCTCTAATTTATCCAAAGGGGTTTTGATTAAACAACATTTTCATAGACATTTTTTTACATGCTTGATCGGGAAAGACAGAAATACATGGTTCAACCTAGAGCAGAAACTAAACCAAGCAAATAAAACTACTAGAAGCACACACACAGTAGTCCTAGCATTTGTAGTCAGTCACTACAAAATAGGTCGTTATGGTGGATTGTGAAGACATCAGAATTTAAAGATAATATGCTTGTTGATAAGCAGGTGTCATTCCATAGTGAGGGTAATTCACTGGAGAGGAGTAGATAGCGGCAGGGGCTATTTCTGCTGCTACATAACCATAAGGATCTCGGATTGCAGGTGGGCTTCTGTTCCCATAGACATTGTGATAGGGAGGGGCTGCAGTTGAATAGCTGGTGTGGGAAGAGAGCAAATAGGTGGTGTGCGACGAGGGTGAATAGGTGGTGTGGGAAGGAGAGTGGGTGGTGTGGGAAGAAGGAGATTGGATGTAAGCAGGAGCAGGAGGGAAAGAAGACACGTAGTCATTGTTCGTAAGACGACCAGCCTTAGCAGGAGGCATGGGCCCCACATTGCTTGCACGGATTCGCTTGTTGGCAGGGCAGTCGATAGGACCGTTGACAGCAGCAGCTGGTTTCTTCTTCTCAGCCTTGGATTTCTCCAGATTCTCAAGTCGCTTGTGAAGGCCCTCCGGAGGAAACTCTGCTTCAAGCTTGCGATCCTCAATGCATTTGATAACAGACCTAATAGTTGACTGTTCCTTGCGATTAGCATTATTCTGAAATTTTTATGAAAAACAACACAAAGTAGAAGATCTGTAAATAGATAAACCAAGTTGAAATTTAGTAATCATGGATGACCTCTATCATATTATTATGGTCAAATATGAAACAGAAAAGGTCAGGCAAAAAATAAAATCTCTTTTTGTTTGAACTTTGAATTAATGTGAACCTAAACAAAAGATGACAAACAAATAACTTACCACAGCTTGGGCAGCATTGTTACGGTCATCTGAAACTGAAGCTTGTGAAGCTTTCTTTGACTCTTTCAGAAAGGCTTTTTTTGACTCTTTCAGGAAGGCTTTCAGCAAAGGTACAGCAGGAAACTTATCCTGAAGACCAGTTTCATGGGCAAAATTGACAGCATCAAGTTTTTGGCCCTTCGCAATTAGTTCTTCAATAATGTCTGTGTATCAAAAGCATGACGAAGCATCTAAATAAATTAGGAGGATTTAAGCACAATAACTTCAAAAGGTATCTTTCTAAATAGGCACAATGTTTCAAAAGCAGCCTTGATTTCCTGCAAATAAGTAAAACTAATTGCAAACAAAAACATTCAGGCAATATCAGATTGATACTAGCCACAAATAGCACAAGTTATCACCAATGCCAAGGCAATAAATAGTGCTTGAGCAAACAATATTTCTATAGAACGACATGAAAATTCTTAAATCTGTAAGAATCAATAGGACAAATAACTGGTTCTAGAGATGTAGCTTTAGTTTCAAGACTTGGTAGGACAATTTTTTCCAACTACAATATTTTATCTCAGAATCTGTAGCACCAAAAAGAAGTCCCTGTTCAGAGCATCTCTAGTCATCCCAACTCAAAATTTAGGTTTTGGCATTTAGAAAAAGAAATTTTGGGTTCTAGCTGTAGTCGTTGAACCCAACATATGAGTTTCTTTTCTAAAAGTGAAGGACGGTAGATCATTTTTTGTCACGGTTTTTTTTAAGACACGGGGTGGAGATCAAATCTCGTCTGACTTTAAAATTTTAAAAAAAAATCAACGAACAGGAGATCAAATACCGTCCGACATTATAAAAAAAAAATTAAGTCACAGACGAGATATCAAATCCGGTCTTTTATATATATATATATATATATATATATATATATATATATATATAATTTGGACGAGATTTCGTCTCTTGTCCGATACAATTTAACGGAAAAAATATGAACGAACGAAATTTCATGTTTTGTGAACTATAATTTCCAAATTCCTATTTCTCTTCCCAAATATAGCAGACTACTCTTCATCTCAAACCCAAATTTTCGGTATTTGGACAATGCCAGCGGCACTTTTTGGGTCAAATTTTGCAAAATTTGGCTTTATATCCAACGACTACAGATGCTCTCACTAAAGGAGTAGTAAATAGTTTCATTGCATTATTCATTGCAAAAATAGATGAAAGAGAAAAAACAGTAAGGGTTCCTGTAAAGGCTATTCAGTGCAAAGGAAATATATAAATAACTAAGAAATCAAAATTTAAGAAACAAAACCTTTTATATATGAAATGTTCTGCTAAATAAACAGCAAACATATACATTACGGCTTATTCAGTAACGACGGAGCAATTTGTTCTAGATGTTTAGGTACCCTTTAAGTGAGGTGGTTTTCAAAGAAAAACAATTTAAACCAAAAACACAGCAAGTCATTTCATTGTGTTTGTGGAAAATTAATTATTATTTAGTATTAAAAGGGTAACTGACTATTATTCCACTTGCTTTATGAACCAAAACGGAATAGTAGACTGGTCTATAAGTAATGTAACAACCCCAAATTTGTTCTGACAATTTTCATAAACTGATGACTTGTTTGGTTTATTAGCCATATCACTTTATCATAGTTAAGGGAAGGGATAATTGCTCCAAGGCAGACTGGACAGAGATAATAGTATATGGTTCAAGGATAAAGAAATAAAGCAGTATTTAATAATTGTTAGAAAAGGGATGAAACCAATTCAGTAGTCTGTTAACTGGCTTCTTTCCAAACACCAACTGAATTTTGCATAAATGAATATTTCCCCATGTGTTACCTAAAATTAATGCAGACCATATACTCCTTATAACATGAACCAGAGTCTAAAGCATCCTAAAATTAGTATAAATGCTACAAGAACATAATATAGTTTTCACTATCCACGGAGCCGTTATTCCTCTGATAAAATTGCTTTCTATAAATTGGCTGGTAGCATTAGCAAGTAGTTCTGTGGTTCCTAATGCAATTCTTCTGAAGTAAGACAAAAGGAGGTGCTGAGATCTGGAATGCTACTAATTACTAACACACTCAGAAGTTGCATTCTGTGACAATCTGTACTTGGAAGGAAGATCTATTTAGAAACTCTGGTCATCACATCTGATGCTTCAATTACAACGGCAAGAAAGATAAGTTAAGACTTCACTCTATACTCTTGATAACTTTCAAGATTCAATTCAACAAAGGTGGCTCCAAAGCAATCAAACCACGTCCCCTCGACGTCAATCAAACCACCAATTTTCTACCATATGCGATCTATTATTATCTCGAAAAAATAAATCAAGAAACCATATATGCCTAACAGCTAAACATTATTACTTTTTCATGCTGTAAATCAACAATTAAGTCAAATAAGCACACTCCTACTAAACATACAAAAAAAAACATATGGAGGAAAGAAATTCGATACCAGTCATTTTATCCTCAAGCCCCAACGAAACGGCCAGCTTCGGCATCTGCCTCCTCCACGCGAAACTGACCACCAACCTCCTATACAAATCCCTGTCCTCCTTCATCCCAACCCCAAACGTCACCAGATGCTGCAGAAACGCATGCACATCCGCCGCCTTCGCACTCTCCACCCCCCCTCTTTCTTCAAACCCTTCCTTCCACTCGTCCGCCATCTCCTTCGCCCGCTTCTTCACACTCTTCGTCACCATCACCCTCTCCCTCCCCATCTCCGGATCCGCCAGCGCCGGCACCAGCGCCTCCAACACCAGCACACAAACCCACCCCATCTCCCCCGGCGTCTTCACCGACCTCTTATCCACCGGAAAGAACTCCGAAATCACATCCAACACAAACCTCGACGGATCGATACACTTTTCCAGCGCCGCCGGCAGCTCGGTTCTCAAACTCTCAACCTCCTTCCTCTTCGAAATAATAAAATTTAGAAAACGATCGCAGTCCATCTTAGCACATAAAGATGGTAAATCAGAGTCGTCCATCGAAAGCGCGGATATGGTGGATTTGTGGAGAGCGTCGACCTTAGCGATGGCGAGGTCGACGGAGCGGTCGATGGACTGTTCGCGGCGGTGGAGGGAGTCGAGGGTCTGCTGGGTGGAGAGATCGAGGGTATGGCGCTTGGTTCGGAGGTTTTCGGACTTAATTTGGAGGTCGTTTTCGAGGGAGGTGAAGTGGTCGGAGAGCTCTTTCCATAGGAGAGTGCAGTTGGCGATGAGCTCGCGCTGGCGCTCGAGCTGGTTGAAGCTGTCGAGGATCATGGAGTTGGTGAGGCCGGCGGAGTCGGACGCCATGGCGGATTTTTCCAGAATGAAACCCTAACCCTAAAGAAAGAGAGGGGGAAGAAAGTAGAGGGAGAGGGGAGGGTACGGACGGGTGGCGGCGAATGGCAGGGCGACACGTGGGGGTGTTTACTGTAAAGTGGTAAAGAGAGTGGCTGTGTCTGAATGGGGGAGAAAGACTTTTGAGAGATGGGTTTTGGCTAGGGGCGGACAACTATTATTCGAACCGATCAATCCAATCCGTACTGACCGGTTTTTAACCGAATCAATTAGGGATTTGGGTTGGCCCGGTTCTTTGATCTGTAATAATTAATTGGACCGATTCGGTTGTTGGATGAGGCTTTCAAATAACCGATGAAACCGAACCGACCGTACCTCTATGCATAAGTCTATAAAAAATACAGTTTTTCTTTAATTTCTTAAATATACAAATAGTCATTTCTCTTTTTCTTGGAAATACAAATAGTCTTCTTTAAATTCTTTAATACAAAACCGAGCAGTTGTTCTGCCTATGTTTTAATTATCCATAATCCTATGTGTTATGTTATTGAGAAATGTTTCATTTACAGTGTGGCCCAGCTTAATAGAATCATGAAGTTGATGTAACAATTACTAGTTACTTTAATCAAGTCAAGCAGAAATTGTTTTCTAAATCTTTTTTTATTGTACCTGAAATTCAATTAGTTATGATTATTGATGTTTCTTTTATGATAATAAACTAAGATTACAGAAGTATGCAAGTAAAAAAATAGTTTATCTCACCCATTTATACGTCAGCATCTCAAACAATTAGAGCAAAATTCATTAACAACTTGTGGTTTTATAAATCTTCATCTTAAATTTATTTCTGAATAACAAATAGCAGGTTGTTTCTTAAGTTTAATTGAAGTTCGTTTTTTAAATTTCAACAAAATTATGAATGATGTTGAAGGTGAAAAGTAGCACGCCAAACCGAGCTTAATCGGCTTGGATGGAAACCGATCCAATTAAGGTTCAGATTGGTTGCGGATGAGAAAATTAAAAAACCGATCTTCTTCGGATCGGTGGTGGATGGTCCATATTAGGTCGGATACCGACCGATGCCCACCCTTAGTTTTGGGAGGAGATTGTGGGCTTTGGGATGTGGGCCGGTGTTTTAGTTTGAGGCCCAAGCGAATAATAGAATCTGAAAGGGATGAGAAATTGGTTAGGGCTGGCATAGCGAGTTAACGACCCTGGCCCTGTTACATATAGAGTGTATGGTAGGCCTTCAAACTAGGCACATTCAAAGTGGGATCGGGCTACGGTTTTTGTATTTTATTTAGAGTTCTTCTATGATTCAAACTCTTAACTACTTCTAAATATCCCCTACAAAATTGTAGTTAATTTCCAACTAGTAATCTGCACGTGCGATGCACGTTCTAATTAAATTATTTTTATAGTAAATAATAAGACGTAATCTGGCCTCGAATCTGAGACCTCCCTTTACTCATCACATGCTCTTTACAAATTACCCCCAGTGACACGAACTTTTATTCTATAGTAGTGACGCTTTTGTAAATAATTATGTTGTAAATATGTAACCCCCGTTTTCCTTTTTTCCCCTTTTATCATTTATCCTCATTGTAATCATTTTTGTAATTCTATAACATTTCATTTTGTTTCATTATTTTATCGAATAATATCAACTCTAATATTAGTTATGATTTATCCTTGATCTCAGTTTGCCTATTCGAATCTTACTCCTTCTTTTTCTAATTCAAGTTTAATTTCATGGAATTGTCTTTTGTCTTGTTTGGTTGAGAAATGTTCTTCTATTTGACCCATATTGTACTCAAACCCTATAACCCACCTCCTATTGGATCTTGTACCCAAACCCACTAACCCAAAACAACCTCCATATCTCCACTAACAGAACCCCCCAGATATTTACTCCTCACGATCCAAACTCCTCGTCTCTCTCTCTCTCTCTCTCTCTCTCTCTCTCTCTCTTCCTTATACACAAACCCTTCATCTCCCCATTACTATGCAAAAACCCTAACCGCCGTACTGTGCACCCCCTACCCCCTTTATTGTGCTGCCCTCCCTCTCTCTGTTTTCCCATAAAACCCAACACAGAACCCACCTCCTGCCTCGTCGAGCCCAACCGACCGCCACCTCCTCGTCTTCCTCATCGCCTCACACACCGCCATCGCATTGACCACCTACAACCTCCTTGAGTTTCCCTGCCTTCCTCGTCACGCCGCTCGACTACCACCATCCCCATCGTCTTCATCCTCCATCTTTAGTCGAGCCGTCGCCATCCAGTCGCCTCCGTTCTCTACCCTTCAACCTCATCGCCGTCTCGTCTTCGCCCTCCACTCACCCTCGCAACCACCGCATATCTCCCTCGTCGTCATTGCCATCGTCCAAGCCCGAACACCCCCCCCGCTGTTTGCTCCTCTATTTTCGTCGAGAAACATAGTCGCCGTTGAAGCCTGGTCGTTGCGTCACTTCCCGACCGCAGCGCCGTCGCCGCCCGTGCCGTGGTCGCAACTGTTGTCGCTTCCCGACCGCAGTGCTGCCAGACGTCACCATCCCCTTTCCCGCTCTCGTTCTCTTTCTGTTGGGTTGAAGAAGGAGGAATAGTGAGAGGATTTCGGTGTTTGGTGTGTTGGGCACAGGCGATCCGAACTCGCCGTTTGCTGTTGTACTTGGACCCAGTGTGAAGTGGTTTGTTGTTTGGTCTTGAGTCGCTGTTTGGTGTTTTGTGCGTAGCTCGCCGTGTTTTGGATCGTTGTCCGGGATTCTAATCCCGTTATTCTATTTATTTGAATCGTCTTTTAAAGACAAGCGTCTCTTGAACTCATTTTTATTGTTTCTAGTTTAAGAAAACACTCCTTGAAATCCGGCAAGTAGTAATTAATTTGAATATCACATTTAATTGAACTTCGTTGTTTCTTTATTGTATAATGCTATTGATTCATAGTTGTTTTATCGTGCCATTGCTATTGAAATAAAACTTGAACCGTAAATTTATTGTATTATGGAACTTTCAAATATATTGCCTTGTCATTTGCCCGAGTTTGTACTGAGGTTTCAACCCAGTTCCCGACACAATAACTTAAAATCTTGCACATAGAAATCGTAGTACACTTAGTCCATATATTGTTATGTTTTGCATATAAACCGTGTTTTCCATATTTAATGAATTGGACCATATAGATTTCATGTATCGTATAGTCTCGATATCATCTTGAAATTGTACTAGGGCTACCGGTCTCATCAGTTGTACCTGTTGCATGAGTATTGATATCGTCGTTCACATTAATCACATGCATATTCATAAATGATTGATAATAATAATAAATAATCAAGCTGGGGTTAAGGGTTGACCATAGTAGTGGACAATATAGATAAGTGTACTCAGAAGGGGGCCCGTGTTTCCCATGTTTTAAAGTTAAATGGAACTAAGTGCCACGTAGAACTAAGTGACACTTCAGGGGTTGATGGGGGCTACCTTTAGAACCCATTACATGATTACATGATTCATGAACGTATTTACCAGTTTTCCTGTTTGCCAGTTAAATGGAACTAAGTGCCACGTCAGGGGTTGACGGGGGCCACCTTAGAACCCATTACCTGATTACAGGACATAATATATTAATACCTGAGTACACGGCCCTATAAAATCCACCACTAAATCTAAACGTAACTTGTTTGCATGTAGCAACCATGCGGTAAATAGATGGGACGCATGAAGTGCTACATTAGTTATGATTGATAAAAGACTTATAGACATAAATGAACACTGAACATTGACACTTGAATACTTATTATTAAACATTGATTCCTGATTCTGAATTATTGATTATCAACTTTTGATTTTGTTACCGTTTATCATTTATTGACTCCGATATCGTTCCAATTTATGTTCTTGTAATATAGTCATTTATTCTCTATTTTACTGCTTCCTACTACTTGTCGCCCAAAGCTTGCTCTAACGGGTTCTCTTCCTCTTTCTTTTGAGTTATGTTATACAGGTACAGTGATGGGCAACTGAAAGGAACTCGTCGAACTGTTACTGCATTGCATATTCTTGAACTATTTGGTAAGTTCTTGTACCTCATATTTGGTTATTGGATTTTATTCTCGTTTATGTGGTTATGTTTTCTGCGTGGTTGTGGTTATTTATTTTCATATTGTTGAGTTAAGACTAGTACAACTTATGGATGATGTTAAAATCATTCGCTAGGCCTTCGTCACAGGCTCGTATTTCCGTGTTTTGGGAAGCGGGGCGTGACAAAATAAATTTGAACTTTGAAGGTATTATGGTAACTAACAATAGTTGAGTGAATGAATGGTTAATATAACTCCCACTTAAAAATGAATGGTTGAAATTAGATGGTTGAATGTCTACAAATGACAACCCAACTCTCCCATTATAATATTAGATTTATTACAAATCAGGGTTAGTTTTGGTATTTACATTTTAAATAGACAAATATATACACACCCATTACTTTGTTGGTTTTCTCTTTGTTGGAAAAATATTCCTATGATCAAAACCGCATATGATTTAATGTAGGAAGTAAAACTAACCATTTGATCACCTCAAATAATGTGTTAAAATTTGAGATATCTTATGATCAATAGTTTTAATCTATAAAATCATCTTTCTGGATTCTAATCTTATTTTATCCTTTCATCCTTATCCATGGCAACTTCAATTTATTTCACAACTCGCGACGAGCTGTCTCTATGATGCAAACTCTTAACTATCTTAACCACTTCTATACAACTGCTACAACGGTTGAGTTTTTTTTGATAACGAGGATAGAATCGTTAGATTCCAGCCAACAATACATATATAAAAAGAAAATTACAAAGAATAAAATTTTTACCAGTAGTAAAACAAAAAACAGACAACAACTGTAAGAAGTAGCGGTAGACACTAGCAATGGAGTTCATTGCCAGGATAAGCAAGAACACAATAACAAAACCGAAAAGGGGATGGCAACAATCCCGACGACAAGGACCAAGGCGGAATCAAACTCAATGTCGACCGCCTGAAAGCACAACAGCGCCTCACTGAGCAAAGAAACGCTGGGAAACCCCTACGGCAAATGGGACATTGTAACACCCCGCGAATTTGAAAATGACAATTTTGGCCTGGTGTGTTATGCGCGTGTATTTTGTAACATGTTTTCATTATGTATTGTGATTTCTAACTATTTATGCATTTCCCATATTGATTTCGGTCGACTAAAATATAATATTTCAATCTCGGTAATTTCACGTGCTTTTTATGTATTTTCGATGCACGTAATGATTCCGTATTTTTCCACTGCTATGTGTGATATTTCTGCATCTCAATTATTTATTTTATTCATTTGAATTCGTTTTATAAACGGAATTTATTTTTCCCTATTTTTTATTAAAATAAATTTTGTACGTATAATGCACGTGTTTTGTACGGACGTAGTGATTACGTCTCGAAATTTATGAAATTAATAAATATGTTTTCTTAAGTTGTTTTCGATTATATTTTAATAATTTTTCCATTTAATAAAACTGATTTTCGTATTTCGACGTTTACGTGCGACGCACGTGTTTCGGTGCGCGTACTTGAGCATATCTGTTTTCAAAATAAATTTTTTAGAATATGTGTATTTATTTTTATTGTGCATGATAACTATAAATTTAAATTGAAAATATTTTACTTACAATATACAGTAAATATATAGTATATATATATGTGATATATGATATAAAAGAGTATGGTGGACTTAGTGTGTGAAATGTATTGTGAATAGGAGGGGCCCACGTTGAAAACTACAAGCAAGCTTGGGCTGATTATGTAAAGGATGTTGACTTTGTCAAACTATGGTGGAGTGGTTTTCGTATGGGGGCCCACGGTGAGAATCAAACAGCACACTTGTGTGCTGTGGGCTGGTTTCACCATGGACTAACGTGTAGTTGAAGGGATGGCCGGATTTGGGGGGGGGGGGGGGGGGGGGAGTTAGGATTATGAAGGGTTGAAAATTAAGTTGAGTAATTTATTAGGTGGGTAATTTTGCACTTTGATCCCTAACATTTTCCTATAAATAGCACCCATTCTCTTCTCATTTCACACACCAAAAAGTAAATTAAATAAGAGAAAGAAAAAGAAAGAGAGTAGAGTGTTCTTGCTTGGAGGAGTTCTTGCTAGGAGGAGAAGGAATTGCTAGGTGCTAGAAGTTGTTCCAACTTTCTCATTTGATTTCAATCTTCATTAGAGGTGAGTGTTCTCATATTTTCTAATTTTAGAACAGTGCATGCTAATAATAATGAATGGGTAGTATAGAAATTTTGATTATGATAAGGTAGAACAATCTATGTTTTTTGGATGTTGTGAGAATAGTAGTGAATCATGTTATGATTAGTAGATTAAATTACAACTTGTTAGTTGATAAATGAGAAAATAAATAATTGATTATTTTGCCATGCACTAGTATACATAAATGAAGAAATAGTTGACTGTATGAACCATTGTTGGGAATTCCTTTTTTGATAAGCAAATGAGTTTTGTAAAAGTTAATTTGATACTACTGAACTCCTTGATTGTTTATAAAATATATATATGTGTTACATTTGATTAAATTGAAATTCATGGTTATTAGTAAGAAGAAACTATTTGAAAGTTAGTTTGTATTTTCTAAAATATGGGTCATAAATTAGTGAGTCAATGTTATACAGTAAACTCAGTATATACGAATAAATTACAGTCTAATAAAAGATTATATCAAATGAAGAATCGAGTTTTATGAAAATAATGAAATGAGAGAAAGATAAATTGAAATATAGATATATGTTTAACTTTTGAGTCGAAAATTCGTGGGTTACTGTTTTTGAAATAGACTCAGGCTGGGAAGGAGTAATTATAATCTACAAAAAAAAGATTCGATCGATTAATTAATCAAGTTTGTGAAAATAAACTAATTCCAGTACTATATGAACAAAATCCCAGCACCCTGCCTTCACATCAGTGGTCACGGTTGGACTTACTGGCTAGTCGGAGCGCTGTAAAGACGTTACTGTAGCGCGGGAGTGGTCTGAGATCCTGGGTTCAAAACTGGATAGCCCCATTTTTATTTAATTTTGTTTAATTAAACTATAACCCGAAAGTGGATACTTAGGGGTTTCAGTTTATCATTATGATAAAGAAGCTTATTTGACTTCTTGGTTAGTTGGGGAGCCTTAAGGCTGTTAATGTTGTGGTGGGGTGCCTGGTTCGAAACCTGATAACTTCAAAACATTTTTTTTGGGGTTGTTTTAATGAAAGGGGGTATTTTAATGCCATTAAAAAGTTGGGAAAAATTGTATAATTCCTTTAAAATGAAATGGAATTTATTAAAATTATTTTTATAATTTTCATGCATAATTTGAGAAATAAAAGAAGAAATTGAGATAAAAATGAGTTGATGACTTCAAATTAATTTATATAAGAGTATGACTTTTGTTTTTAAAAAATGAGTAAAATACTGTTATGTGAATTAAGTTCTCTTGAAGAGATTATACAATTATGTTGAGTAAGAAATACTTGGTGAGATTAAAATCTATTGTGAGTTGATATAGAGCTTTGGAAAGAATTGCTATGTACTTGATTTCCTTTGATATACTTGATTGTGGTTAAGAATTTTTATGTGATTAAGTTCCTAAATGGTGGGTTCTATTTGATTTGGCATTTGAATTTGCACTCGAATCGAACCGAATCAAATTTTTGTCAGGCTATTGTTCTCTTGTTCCCTTGAATCTACGGAGTAAGACATCGATTTCTCATCAATTATGTTCATTGCATAATGGGCTCCCTTGAAAAGCATTGGTGCTAATCAACCATTAACAAGCAATCCTAATGAAGGGGGGTTTGGTCGGGGAGATGCGAAAATAGTGCTTCAAGATCCATTACGCGTCCAAGGCCTCTTGTTCTTCTTTGCATCCGTTATTAATGGATCCGCAGGATCCCAAATAAATTATCTTATTTGAAAAAAGCTTTGTTCTTTGGAATATCTATCTCGTGTCTGGTACTGCATGGTTCCACTCTGCAAGAACTCCAAATCATTCTCTTGAAGCTCATCCTCTTTAAGATAAATGATCCGCTCTCCCAATTGGTTGGGTCGTAGGTGCGATGATTTACTTCACGGGCGAGGTCTCTGGTTCAAGTCCAGGATGGCCCAGCTGCGCCAGGGAAAAGAATAGCAGAAGCATCTGACTCTTTCATGCATACTCCACTTGGCTCGGGGGGATATAGCTCAGTTGGTAGAGCTCCACTCTTGCAATCTCCCAACCAAGAGTAGCTAGGTGCGGAAGTAAAATCAATCCTTGTTCATACATGGGTTTCTCTGGTATGAAATGAGCCACTTCAAATAGGTTCATTGCTCCAGCCCAGAACAGTTGAGCGACGGCCCTTCCACTCGGCACCGTCGGATCACTAAGGCCGACTTTGGTCCCTGCTCGATGGGTGGGTCTTGCAGTCAAGCTCCCTCATGCCTTTGCACTCGAGGGCCAATCTTTGTCCAGCCCGAGAGATTGAATCCATGCTATGAGTTCATGAAAAGAATTATTGCCTTTGAAAGATAGTGAATAAATTGAATGAATGATGCTAAAATAAGACATTGATTACTTTGTGAATAAGTTGAAGATAAGAATATCTAAGTTTAACACATGTTTATTGAAGGGTATGTGTACCCATGGATTCTTGTACATGAAAAAGTTGTGATATAGAGTTAGTGAGACCTCGGGTATCGACACTATTGAATTGAAAAGAGTTAAGATATATTTTAATATATGGCCATGGAGCTATCTCGTATTTTGTTGATAAAGTCCGGTAGGAGGAAAAACAAATTATAGGTATAGAAATTTATTCAAGTCTTGAACTTAATAATTAGGCACATAAGTGAAGATGTAGTAAACCTGAGCAAACGTAAGTGGGTTGCCTCTTTATAGTCGGTGGTGGATCTCCGTAGCTATAGACCCAGTCGGTGGTGGATCTCCGTGACTGTGGTTACTCCGTGGGAGACGGACTTTATTTTTAAATCCGGGATTATGATGACCGGTCAGCAGTGGACTCCGGGATCTTGAGTAATCGGGCAGATAGTTTGCCATACTCCAATGTACATACGTATACCGGGGCTAGGGAGCACTTGCAGGATGATTCGCACGATGAGGGATCTATTATAACAGTCAGCGGTGGACTTCGGGACTGGGATCCATATTCGTGGAATGATCTAAACCTTGTCTTATTACTGGGTAGTTTTGATGGCGAGGGATCGAACCCTTTATTGTGGAGTACGTAGGTGGTTGCCCTCGGTCCTATATAGTATGGGATGCATAAAATTCGAACAAGTATGCATTAGTGTCATCCTAGTATAAAATTGTGTGCTGCGTAGTCACAATTTAACACTTTATTGTTCATTCAAGTTTGTGATATGTTAAAGTATTGAGATCGTTATATGTATGGCATAGAGAGGATGGCCGAGTATAACATTTTTGTCAGTTGTAAGTGACTGACGTGCCCACAGCTTAATATGTAGGTAATGGACTTTTTATGAAGAAGTAAAGATGTTATGATGCAGACTTACATTATTAAAGTTGTACAAGTTGTATTTTATTTCATTGTTGTATTTCTTTTATTCTTCCGCTGTGTAAACAAAATGTAAAGAACTCTGATGTATTATTGAAAAGTTTAAATTTCCTTGTAAAATTGTATGAAGTGAAGTGTAAGATCTTGTGGACTCTCGAATTCGGTCTTATTTGGAATTCGGGGCGTTACAGACATAACCAAGCCGAAGCAACAAAACCACCGAGGCCTAGTCCTGTCAACAAAAGGACGAACAAGGCAACCGATCTTGTCACAGTTGAAGGACCGATGAAGAGCACAACCATAGTGGGATAACCAGACGACGTCAAGAAGAAGAAGCTAGGGAAAGAGCCAAGAGCACACTCCGAGCATCCACGACGCAGAGTCTGCCTCCTGGAAGGTGCTCCGCAGCACCCAAAGCTTAAACACTGGGGGAGCACAATCTAAAGAAACTTTTGAAAGGAAACATAACTGTAGATGCTCCCGAAAAGCGCTAGACAAACAGAAAAATACCAAGGGAAGAGAAAACCGGCTATCCAGAGCCAAAGCAGTAACAACCCGACTCTAAAAATCATAGAACACCACACAAAGAGAAGCTTAAAAATGAAAATCCAGAACACACATAAAGGCAAGCCAACGGAGCTGTGGCCAGGATAAGCCCCAGAATCTCAACCAAATGAGCACCCTCCAATCATAAATCCAAGCCATAACAAGCACTGAATGAATGCAATAACTAAATTAAGGTAACGACATCAATCAGAACCGAAACCACATCCAAAAATTAAACAAAAGAAGCACTTCCGAACTTGATAACCATGAAAGAAAATGAAACAAACAGTCAAGAACTAACAACCAAGGGAAGAACTAAATTAAACCATATCAGGCGATAAAGCAAGATCCCATACCGATCGCGGGGACATTGCTCCGACTAGGGACACGAGGCCAAATGAGAAGGAAAGAAAGGAACAGTTACCTCCAAAATCAAGGCTCCACCCATAGAATAGCTAATACATGATAGATGTCCAAAAATGGAGCTCTGCCGGAAGCAGCAGACACTATCCAGCCAAAAAGCCCCATCACGGAAAAAAAAACCCACCAGCCTTCAAAACAATACCACTAACAACACAGGCAAAGAGAGCATCACCACTTCAAGCAAGAACAATTATAATGTAAAAGATTGGGCAACTACCAGGGATTAACCCCTGGAACAAATAAAGTTATCGGCTTAAACAAGAGCCATAAATTAAACCAAGGGCCATCCAGACAAAAACAGCCAAGCACGGAGAAATAAAAGATCCTGAAACCACAAAGTATAGAACTCGTACCCAATGACAATAACTAAACAAAACCAGAAAAGTAGTGAAGCGCTAAGCCAGTTTAAACACTCAGGCAGCAATGCCAAAAGAGGAACCAAAAGCCTCCAAGGTGGAGGAAAGGAAAGTTAGCCTGCACTTCAGATCTGCAAAGAAGAGGAAAAATAGGAACTATGTTAGAACAGGCAAAAGCTAAATGGCGTAGAGAAATTAGAACGATAAATTAGGATCGCCTCATCCAGGCGACCCAAGTGCAAGGTATATCTTGCGATAAAGTGGAAGACCAGAATTTGGCAAAAAAAATAAAATCATCAATAATGGAATCAATCGAGGAGGAGGTGTGTTTGAAGATACGTTTGTTTCTTTCCGCCCAAATAACCCAAACGATGGCCGAAATCGAAAGAAACCAAGATTTACGAAACTCTTTCCTAATCGATTGAGACATCCAGCATGACGAAAAAATCTTGGGGATAGAAGGAGCTTGCCAAGCAAGAACGGTAATCAACCACAAAGGTTGGATAAAGCTGTACTGGAGAAAAAGTTGATCTGCATCCTCATGCTCGGTAGAACACAAAGAACATAGTTGGCCTAAAGCCAGATTCATTTTATTAAGGATCTTTACAGTGAGAAGTTTGTTGTTAAGAGCAAGCCAGGTGAGAATTTTGGATTTCAGAAGGGACTCCATAAAGGTTTAGCAAGTTGGGAGAGTCCCCCTCTCCCCCCCCCGAAGTTAAGAAAATTGTAGAAAGATTTAACCGAATATTTACCCAAATTGGTCCATCGCCAAATGAAATTATTGGTGGGATGCCAGGAATAAAGGTTGAGGTTGCTGAAAAGCTCGTTGAGCTCATACTCCAGAGTTGAAGGCAGAGCAATTATGAAAGGTATAGACCAAAACTTTTGGTTATTGTGGATTGTAACATAATTCGCCACCATGGCGGAGGGGTTGGAGGCCAATTAGTCGAGGGAAGGGAAGGCCAATGTCAGCTTAATATTACCGAACCATAAATCGTCCCAGAACTTGGTCTTAGAACTATCGGAACAAACGTGGTAAATGCCACAACGGAACGGACTGGTAGCTTTCCAGACCCCTTTCCAAAAAAGAGAGGCCTTACGGGAAAGAGCGGGGGGAAATTCCCAAATCTTACGCCGGGAGAAACATTTAAGGGTGATAAGGCGAGCCCAGGGCAATTCATCTTTTGTCAGAATTCTCCATAACCATTTACTAGGAGGGCTATATTTTGGCGCTTGAGATTAAGAACCCCTAAGCCACCAGCTGCCTTGGAGGTACAGATCCTCTTCCAGTTGTAGAGGTGGGTGCCGGCTTTGTAATAGTCATTACCAGACCAGAAGAAATTCCTTCTGATTTGGTCAATCCTCTTAATCACCCAAGAAGGGACGTAAAAGAAGGACATCATATATAATAGAATAGATGAGAGGACGGAGTTGACCAGAATAAGTCTGCCTCCGCGAGAAAGGTGCTTTTTAGACCAAAGGTTAAGTCTCGATTCAACTTTTTCAATCATAGGCATCCAATCCGATTATGAAGCTCCCCCCATCGCAAGGGAATTCCAAGATATTGAATGAGAAAGGAGGCAGAGGCACAGTTAAAGAAATTGGTAATTTCAACTTGCCAGTTGGGAGACCCTCCAAGCCATAGAACCGAAGATTTTTGAAAGTTAATGGATAACCCGAAGGCGCTTTCAAAAATATAGAGCAGTAACTTCAAATTCCGTATGGTGCAGCCGTTGGGTTTGGCAAAGATGATGGTATCATCGGCGTATTGGAGGTTCAGCACTCCTTGGTAACTATGAGAACCCCTAAGACCTTTGATGACACCAACATCCCAAGCGTTACGATGCAACTTACCGAACACATCGGCAACAAGAGAAAATAAAAGGGATGAAATAGGGTCACCCTGGCGAAGGCCACGCTTACACTTGAATTTGTGACCTTCCGCACCATTAATGGGAATGGATGAGGTACCAGCGAATAGGCTGGATTTAATCCAGGCAATCCATTTAGGACCAAAACCACGATGAAGTAGGATATCGAAAAGGAAGTCCCAACCCACATTGTCATATGCTTTTTGAAAGTCTAATTTTAACATAATTCCATCGGAGTTGGATCTATGGCATTCGGTAATAACTTCTTGGGCCGAAGCCACGCTATCCAGGATAAAACGATCTTTAATAAAGCCCGATTGAGCAGAATCGATCAAAGGAGAGATAATAGCGCAGAGACGGGTTGAAAGAACTTTCGTAATGATCTTGAAGGTAGTATTGATGAGGCTAATCGGCCTAAAGTTGGATACCGAGTTGGCTCCCATGACCTTGGGAATGAGAAAGATGTACGCATAATTAATACGGTCAAAAGAGAATGACCCTTGGTGAAGATCAGAGAACATTTTGAAAAGATCGTCTTTCAGACAATCCCAAAATCTTTGGAAGAAAAAGGCGGGAAACCATCTGGGCCAGGGGCCGAGTCACCTTTTAAGGAGAAAACAGCGTGTTTAATCTCTTCTAATGAAAAGGATACTTCCAGACTGGACAGGTCATGAGACTGCTGACCATACAATTGGTACCAATCCAGCTGGAAGACACAATGTTTAGGAGATCCCAACAGATCTTTAAAGAAATGAAGGAAAGAGGCGTTGATATCAGAATCAGTAGTGAATTCATTTCCATTGTCGACAATAGAGGTAATGTGATTGCAACGCTGACGATGTGACGCAAAGTTGTGGGAAAAGGAGGAGTTGCCATCACCCTCCTTGAGCCAACGAAACTTAGCCCTCTGGGCCCATTTAATGTGTTCGTTGTGGAGAATGGAGGCAAACTCACTCTTACAAGAAGCACGTTTCGAACGAAGGGATTCCAAAATTGGGCCAAGCTCCTCAAGTCTATCAATCGATTCAATGGAAGTAAGACATTTTAAAGGAAATTTGCATTAGCAAATCTCTCGTTACTCTATATTTTACAACTGTATTTGATAGCGTGAAGCTTGATAAGAAGCTGACCAAGTCTGGAAGATCCCGTGATAGAGGCGAGACACTCTATGATTAGATTGACGAAGATTTGGTCTTGCAACCAGAATTTTTCAAATCGGAATTTGAAAGGTCTGGCAAAATTAAAGTTAGAGTTTAAAGAGATAGGCACATGGTCCGACGATGGATTGGGCAAGGTCGAAACAAATGAATTGTGGAAAAAGTCGATCCACTCAAAAGAAACAAGAAAATGATCGAGCTTAGCCATAGTCGGCGACAACCTCATATTGGACCAAGTAAAGGATCTACCATTGAGGGGTAACTCAGACAGATGGAGGGAACGAATACAGGCGTTAAAACGAGAGGAATCTGAAGGATGCGCCGTAGATCCCGATCTTTCAAAGGTAAATCTGGTGACATTAAAATCACCACAGAAGAAACAGAAGTCATGAATGAAGTTATGACAGGAATAAAATTCATTCCAGAATTCATTGCGTCTATCTGTTGTGGATGGTCCGTAAACCGAAACCACAATGAGATCACGATTGAATTTGGCCCAGTGAAGACGAACAATAAGAAATAAAGTTAATCAATGAATTGAAATGAGGGAGAATCTGGAGCCTTTAAAGCCAAAGAGGATACCTCCTTTTGATCCGACTGCATCGAGGGAGATCCATTTTGAGATTAATGATCCACTGATTGCTCTTAAGATGGAGGGCGAAGGGGATTCAAGTTTTGATTCTTAAATGGAGATCAAATCACAATGGGAGGAAGAAATCAATTTAAATACTGCTTGTTGCTTGGTCGCACACCGAATACCCCGAATATTCCAAAAGATTCTAATCATAAAGAAAATTAGCTTCACAAGCTCTAGAAAATTCTTGTCGGCGGATTGACTCAAAGTCAACCAAGTTATCTGAACAGACCATGAACCCCATATCCTTAGAAAGACGAAGCATATCTAGATTAGACAGGGTGTCGAAATGCACCTGATAGATGGAACCTAGATGATCCTGCCCAGATGAATCAGGCGAGGGGATGGGGATTTCCATCTTGCGGAGCTAAGCCGCAAGGGATGGAAGAGAATCATTCGAAAGTTTTGCCGCTCTTTGCGCCTTAATCCGGGTGCTTGAGCGAATGAATGAAAAGGATGATTTATGCGAACACTCAGTCTGTTGTCCCCCATATTGGACTATAACAGCTGAGTGAAATGAAGCCTCAGAAGGTAAGGTCGAAAGGTTGGGGTTTAATGTCACCCGATAACTTGGACCGGGGGGGGGGGGGGGGGGGGGGGGGGACGAAGAAGGAGAAGAAAGAGGTGCATGGTAGTTAGAGAGGATGAGCTCTTTACATCGTTGGGGATAAAGGAACCCCACCTCGAACAGTGCAGAAACCCATAGAAGAGCGTTAAAATGATAATAAATATCAAGATGGTACGCTGAGTGTAACAAGCTGAGAAAGAAGTGTAGAGCCTAAAACGAAGGGAGTAACAACACTAGAAGGAACAAAAATTAGAAGAACTTAACTTAATAATAACTGCGAGAAAGGTGAAAGATACCTAATTTTGAGTGTGGGAGTGATCCAAGTCAGTTACTTCTTCGTCCAAAAGGTCATCATGATCGATCCATGCTTCAGCTTTCTAAGAGGAAGCTTTAAGAGAAGCATAATTATATTTGGATCCAGAAGAAGGAGTACCCTGCACTGCACTCTTGAAATGATCCCAATCGAAGGAGAAATGCGGATCAACTTCTCAAGCAGGCCACTTCTCGTCAAACTCAATCAGTTTAGGCATCGAAGGCACGGAGCAAGGGGGAGCCGCAGCGGCGAGAGCTAGAGAATAGTGCAACTTAGATGAGGAAGGCAAAGGAAGTTTAGGAGGGAGCTCGCTAAAGCTGGATTGAGTGGAGAGATTGTTCTTCACCGAGGCAATGTCAGGGTTGATCCAGACCAGGTTGGGAGCTTTAGAAGGTGAGATTTTGGGGATGGATGACGAGTTAACACCTCTGCACTGAAAAGGAAAGTGCTTCTTAGCAGGAGTTTTGTGCGAAGCCTTCCATTTGGACGAAGGAGCAGGCGACTGGGATGAAACTCCAACCGAGAAGGTTTTGGGGAGAATGTGGGAAACCGCAGGGGGATTAGAAGCTCCAATGAGCAACTTAGCAGGAACTGAGCCTCCCTTAGTAATAACTTGATAATTGACTGATATGGGGAAGATCGACTTATTGTCTCTCAAAGAAAAAAGCAACAATTCTGTCATTCACCAGAGGCAGAAGAACTCTGCTTCCACCTGGAGGAAGCCAGAAGCCAGCATAGAAGATGAGGAAATGCGAATCAACTCACCCACGCATTTTGTCATATCAGCGACGACTCGGTGAGAGTCACAGAATGGAGGAAGACCTAAGAGAGTTGCTTTGACAGGGGACTATATCGGGGTTGGGGGAGGAAGCCCTAAATGCACCCATTTGCGAATGGCGATCTTGATAGAACCGATAGAAAGAGAGTTGAGAGCACAAAGATATTCCAGAATTTTAAGGGAGGGGCAGTTAATGACCACCTTACCGTTAGAATAAGTGTTGATAGCCCACACCCAATCTTGCACATTACAGGAATTGCAGAGAAATGAGTCTAAGGTAAAGTTGGGGACCGAACCTCCGCTGAAGGAGACGGCGCCGTAGCACTCAAACATTTTCATTTTATCAATGAGTTCAGCAGAGGGAATAAAAACAACGGTAACTGGAGGCTTAGACACCATGGAAGAAGGCTGAGAAGGCAAGGGATGAGCGATCGGAATATCCAGATCGGTGATACGCAGAGAGACCGGAGGCGTAGGGAGAAGAGGTGAGGTCGAAGCCAATTTCACTCTCTTAGACTTGTGGGATTGGATCTCCGCGAGCATAGATTGAAGGGAGGGAAAGTCGAGCGCGGCCATCACTTGGTCGGCGATGGGAACCCCCAAGGATAGACCCAAAAATTGTTGAAGGGAGAAAGAGCTATTACGCGAGTGACCAGATTTTAGACAGAACAAGCACTTCATGTTGGCAATGCAGAAGGATTTTATGTGCCCCGATTGAAGACGATGGTAACACACTGGGGTAAGCGAAGGATAGGATGAAGAAGAGTGCTTAGAATGAGACTTAGCGAGGGAGCTGAATGGGCGGTAAAGGGACGAAGCGGAGTGCCCTAGAAGCTTCTATGATGTGGGCCATTCTATGGGAAGGCATAACGACCCAGGGGTAAGGTTAGACTGAGCTTTTTTAGCACTTTTTTTTTTACAACTTCTACCCAAGTTAATTTTCTTTTTTAGCGCTACAAAGGTTGAGTTAATTTTCAATTTCTTTCAAATCAAGTTAGTTTTGGTATTTACTTTTTAAGCATACCAATATATGAGCACCCACGACTTTGTTGGTTTTCCTTTTTTTTGGGGGGGGGACATTCTTATTATCAAACTCGTATATGATTTAAAATATGGAGTAAAACTAATCATTTGATCACCTCAAATAATGTGTTGAAATTTGAGATATCTTATCATCAATATTTTTTTTATTTATAAAATCATCTATCTATATTCTAATTATCCTTTAATTCTTACCCATAACAACTTCTATTTATTTTGCAATTCGCGACAAGCCGTCTCAAAATAAAACAAAATGGAAACAAACTTGTGACCAAATTTTCCAAAATAAAATAATAATAATAAATAAATATTTGTTTTTAAGAAAGGAACAAACTTGCAACAACCTCCGCAAATATAAGAAAATAGCCCGAACCCTAGTGGGTTGCTAACCATGTGATTTGCATATCTTTGATTTTATTTTTGAAAATTCTAAGACTTTTTTATTTATCTAGATAAATTAAAAATGTGATTTTTTAATAATTTATAGTAAAGGAAAAACTGACTATATTCTTGAAAGATTGGTGAAAATTTGAGAGAGGGTGATTGATGGAAATGAAACATGAGAGAAAATTAGGGAGAGGGACAAAAATGCCTTTTCCTATTAAATATATATTTATATTAATAAATCCAACGACTAAGAGTACATATAGGGTAGTTGAGAAGTTATGGTAGTTTGGAGTTTGCACAATAAAAAATTCCTTAATTTTAAACATATAGCGGTTGATAGTGCAGAAAAATTATGCGTAATTTGATGTTTTGTTAATCCTTCTAGTCTAACCACATGCTCGGTCGATTAGACAGTTACCCCAATTTAAATATCCCATTTTTTTAAATGTTTAAATCCCAAGTTATGGTTTGTTGACTTTCACGAGAGCCTTCACCGTCACTGGAGCTTGCTCCCATTTGTGCCTCTCGCTCTCTCTCAATTTTCTTATCTCTATCTATCTGTATTTGGCTCATTCATACTCCTTTACTTCATTATTGCATTGGATGTCGTATGCTTACAACTAAATAGTTTTTTGAAAAAACGCAATGAAAATCTATATATTTGGACGCGTATCAAACTTTTACTGCCTACATAACACAATCTATTGTCTCTCTCCCTCTCTTGCTTTTTCTTCACGGTCAGAGTTGTTCTCTAATTTTACTTTTCCATCAACCGATATAACATTTAGATATGTAGCACCCAAAAACAAAAAACAAAAAACGACTAATATAACATTTTGATGTCTTCCACTTACACCCGACAGTTAAAAACCAATCACAAGTTCATATTCGAACATGCATCACATATTTAGTCCCTTTCTCCCTTTCTAAAAGTTTGCATTAGTTATCACTTCCTACTAACCGATATTATCGTCAGATGATCACTTACACCAAAACTGTTTTCAAGTTTTTTTTGATAACAAGGATAGAATCTGGAGATTCCAGCCCAATATATAAATAATCAAAAAATTACAACAACGTACAATTTTACAAGCGGTAAAATACAAAGAACAACACAGAGAACAAACATAGGTACAAAAAACGCAATTGAGACAATTGCTAATCAACAAAAGACGAAAGCCTAAAGCAACTAAACGCAACCAAAAAAGGAGGAAATGCCACCAACAAGAGTGGATCCTCACCGTCGACCGGGCATAATACCGAACCGCCGGTGACCGACCCAAACAACAGACATGACGTCCAGCAACCAGCCCCAACGACACGTTGCCCAACGGCGGGAGCAGCACGAGCCTCATCCAAACATGAAGACCCCCGGAGCAGGGAGCATGGGAAGAACTCTGAAACTCATCTTAGACAGAGTCGACACAATCCCCAAGCATGAGGGCCACAGAAGCATCAGAGAACAGCTACGTTCCCAACCAAACGGAAATCGCCACCAGGGCATTAGTAGGACGAGAAAGAACACAACAAATAAGCAGGAAGAAGAGCAGAATAAAAATAAGAACAAACTCAAAAATGACCCATCCTGGTCAATAATCGGCGAATACAATCGCCATAACAGAGCATCAAAAATGCGGGGACACCAAATAAACATTTCGGCTCCCATCCATCCAACACCAAAGAGCAATCAAAACACTCGCCCTATAAATGCAATCAGAGACGGAAAAACAACCTTTGCTACCATCCTGATAAATTGCCAATAATCCACAGGCGAAAATAGTCCAAACCTGAAAAAACAAAAGGAAGAAGGAGAAGACACTAGAAGTAAAAGCTACAACAAGTCACCAAATAGAACTCAGAACAGAACAAAAAGGCCAAACAGATTATAAACACACAGTAAATAAAAGATTTATACAACCTGGGGAGGAGGCTAGGAACCGGGCCAGCAGCCCTCAAAAAGAACATCGCCATCGCTGAACAGGTCTAATGAATGACGCATCGACACAGGTCCATACCACAACAAAAAACAAAATACTCTAGTACATCATCACAGAAATATAAACAGGACAAGAGAGAGAGCCTCCACAAAACCTCTGAAACCACCACCAAACCCACCAAAAACCTCTACCTTTCGGAATGGTAATAGTCAGCAACTCCTTAAGTCTGCAAACAACAAGATGAAAAGAAAAAAATGAACGATTAAGAAAAGGCAAAGAGAGCTTAGAATTAATGAAAAGAATTGCGGTAAAAACAAAACGCCTCGTCCAGGCGATCTAAATGAAGCACATCCACTTTATCCTGAGATAAAGTGGATGGCCAAAATTTAACAAAGAATAGAAAATCTTTGATAATGCTATCGATCGACGAATGGGGAGTGAGAAAAAATATGTTTGTTATGTTCCGACTAGAAAACCCAAACGATCGCTATAATAGAGAGGATCCAAACATGATGAAATTCTTTCCTGATGGATGGGGGTTTCCAGCAAGAAAAGAAGTCACTGGGGAAAGCGTGCGCCTGCCACTCCCGAGGTAGCGATAATCCAAAGAGGTTGGATAAAGGTACACTTAAGGAATAGATGATCCGCATCCTCATGCGCGGATGAGCACAACCAGCATAATTGGCCTAAGGCCAAGTTCATCCTGTTAAGAATCTCAACCGTAAGCAGCTTGTTGTTCAGCGCTAGCCAAGTTAATATTTGGCTTTGAGAGGGGCGCAACTGGACCAAAGAGGTTTAGCAACCGGAGAGTAAGTACCCCTGAAGTTCAGAAAGTTGTAGAAGGATTTAACAGAGTAATGGCCAGAAGTGGTCCATCTCCATTTGAAATCCTCTACAGGATGCCAATCGAACAGGTTGAGGTCACCGAAAATGACTTGGAGCTCAAGAGCATTAGCCGACGGGAGAACGCCTGTGAAAGAAATAGACCAAAACTTCTGGTAATTGATGATGGATACACAGTCCGCCACCAAAGCTGAGGAGTAAGAGGCCATCTGGTAGAGAGTAGGATAGGCTGAAGCAAGCTTGATATTACCGAACCATAAATCTTCCCAAAATTTAGTTTTAGAACCATCAGCACACACATGGGTGAGACCACACTTGAAAGGCTGAGCCACTTTCCAAACCCCACTCCAGAAAGGAGAGGCCTTCCGGGAAAAGGGAAAATGGAAGTCCCACATTTTGTGGCGGGAAAAACAATTACGCGAGATGATACAAACCCAAGGAAGGTGCTCGTACTTAAGGAATCTCCATAACCATTTCCTCAGAAGAGCCAGGTTTTGGTGCCTGAGATCGAGTACCCCTAATCCTCCAACAGCGTTAGAGGTGCAAATAAGCTTCCAGTTACAAAGGTGAGAACCTAGTTTATAAGAATCAGCACCATACCAGAAGAAATTCCTTCTGATCTAGTCGATCCTCTTAATAACCCAGGAAGGGAGATAAAAGAACGACATCATATATAAAGGAATCGACGAGAGAACGGAGTTAACTAAAATGAGTCTGCCACCGCGAGACAGGTGTTTATTGGACCAACAGTGAAGTCTAGCTTCGACTTTTCGATCATCGACATCCAGTCGGATCTATGGAGTTTTCCCCATCTCAAAGAGATACCGAGATAAGTGATAAGGAACGAGGCCGCAGCACAGTTAAAAAACTGAGAAATTTCCGCTTGACGGTTTAGGGTCCCTCCAATCCAAAGAACGGAGGTCTTTTGAAAGTTAATAGCTAAACCGGATGCACTTTCAAAGAAATAAAGAAGTAACTTCAGGTTCCGTAAAGTGCACCCATTAGGTTTCGCAAAAATAATGGTATCGTCGGTGTATTGAAGATTCAAAACCCCACGAAAACTTTGCGACCCACCAAGACCTTCGATAACGTTGGCATCCCAAGCATTACGAAGCAGCTTGCAGAACACATCAGCCACAAGGGAAAATAAGAGGGAGGAAAGGGGATCTCCTTGACGAAGGCCACGCTTGCATTTGAATTTGTGGCCTTCCGTCCTATTGATAATAATGGACGATGTACCAGCGAAAAGACTGGATTTAATCCAGGCGGTCCATTTCGGGCCAAAACCACGATGCCGTAGGGTTTCAAAAAGGAAATCCCAGTTAACATTATCATAAGCCTTTTGAAAATCTAATTTTAACAGGATTCCCTCTGAGTTGGATCTATGGCAATCAGAAATGATTTCTTGGGCTGACGCCACACTATCGAGGATGAAGCGATCTTTGATGAATCCCGATTGAGCAGGATCGATTAAAGGAGAGATATTAGCACTGAGTCTGGAGGCGAGAACTTTCATAATGATCTTGAAAGTAGTATTGAGTAGGCTGATAGGCCTAAAGTTGGACACTAAGTTAGCACCCAAATATTTGGGGATAAGAACGATGTGTGCATAGCTGATCCTATCAAAGGAGAAATTCCCTTGGTGGAGATCGGAAAACATCTTAAAAAGGTCGTCCTTGAGACAATCCCAGAATTGTTGGAAAAAGAACGTCGAGAATCCATCGGGCCCAGGGGCCGAATCACTTTTTAAAGAAAACACAGCAGCTCTGATTTCTTCCAAGGTAAAGGGAACATCTGAATGTTGGCCATATAATTGGGTCCAGTCGAGATGAATAGAATGCTGTTTTTGGGTACCTAATAGGTCTTTAAAGAAACGAAGGAAGGTGGCATGGATGTCAGAGTTATTAGATAACTCATTACCATTGTCGAGGATATAGGACATACGATTGCATCACTGATGGTGCGATGCGAAGTTGTGGAAGAAAGAAGTACTAGCATCGCCTTCTCTTAACCATCGAAACTTAGCCCTCTGGGCCCATTTAATATGATCATTATGAAGAAGGGCCGCATATTCTCTTTTACAAGATGCCCATTCAGAGCGAAGGGAAGCCGAAATTGGAACACGCTCCTCAAGAAGATCAATGAACTCTATGGTCGAAAGGAATACACTTTTGAGGAAGTTAGAATTTGCCGCTCTCTCTTTATGCAAGATTTTACACCCAAATTTGATAGCATGAAGCTTGATGAGAATGCGACCTAGACCAGAAGAACCAGTAATAGATGAGAGGCATTCAATAACGAGATTGACAAAAGTTTGGTCTTGCAACCCAAACTTTTCAAAACGGAATTTGAATGATCTGGAGAAATTATAGTTAGAACATAATGATATTGGAACATGGTCTGAGGACGGATTGGGCAAAGCGAAGACGAAAGAGTAGTGGAAAAAGTTGATCCAGTCGACGGACACAAGAAAACGATCGAGCTTAGCCATGGACGGGGATGACCGCATATTCGACTAGGTGAAGGATCTGCCATTTAAGGGCACATCATTCAAGTTGAGGGCTCGAATGCAGTCATTAAAATGGGAAGAGTCAAGCGAGTTGGAGAAGGTACCCGATCTTTCGGAAGAGAATCTAGTAACGTTAAAGTCACCACAAAAAATCCAATATCCCTGAATGGAGTTTTGTAAAGAGTCCAATTCATTCCAGAATGCATTCCGACGGTCCGCCGTAGAAGGACCATAAACCGAGACCACAGTGAGTTCACAATTGAACTCGGTCCAATGAAGATGGACTAAAAGGAAGAAGGTTAAACGACGAATCAAAATGAGCGAGAACTTGGCAGCCTTAAATCCAAATAGGATGCCTCCTCTTGATCCTTTGGCATCAAGAGAGATCCAATTGGATATTAAGGATCCACCGATCGAACGAAAGAGGGATTGAGACGGGCACTCGATTTTTGATTCTTGAAGTGAAATCATATCACAGTGAGAGCAGGAGATAAGTTGGAGAACAGCCTGCTGTTTAGACTGGCATCGAAGTCCCCGAATATTCCAAGAAATGCTAATCATTAAAACACTTAGTCTCAAAGCTTTGGAAATTTTGCGATCGCGAATCGAATCAAAGTCTTTAAAGTTATCTGAATTAACTAGAAACCCCATCTTACTAGTAAGCAAAATCATGTCGGGATTAGAGAGGGAGTTAAACTGCACTTGATAAACGGAACCATGTTATTCTTTTCCAGTCGAAGGATATGGAGGGGGATCGATATCCAACTTGCGGACCTGGGCTGCAAGGGAAATCTGAGAACCAGACAAAAGTTTTGAGGTTCTATAGGCCTGAATGCGGGCGCTAGAACGAATAATGGAGATAGGATTGACAGTAAAGTCTTTTAGTTGTTGTTTTCTTTTCTTTTTTATTAATAATTTTGGAGACATCAGATCGCTGGTTCCCAGATTGGGGCGATTCTGCAAATCTCATAGACGCCAATGTAGAACTATCAAAGTCAGAGGACTTCACTTGGTAGCTAACAGCAGGGCCGCTACAAAAGGCCGAAAGGGGAGGAGAAAAGTGGGAAATGTCTCTCCACCCACTAGTAGGTTGTAAACCCACCTGAGTCTTAGCAAGAACCCTCCAGGGAGAATTAAAATGGTTAAAGGTTGCTAAGCAAAAGTTTAGATAGTGGCAATTTAACGAGGAGGAAATAAGACCAGTAATAAGCGAGCAATTTATTTTAATAAACGGATAAATAACAGAACGAATCTTAAAAGAAATGAATGGCGGATTAACAAGTACCTGCTTATAGGGGGTGAAGTAATCCAATTCAGCCAATTCTTCACCCAAGAGATTATCTTTATCAGCCCCAATCCTCAGCAAGCGGAGGGGGGGGGGGGAGAAATCTTTTCTGAGCTTAGGAGAAAGAAGTGAAGCTGATGCTGAGGTTGAACAAACTGCACTTTTGAATCTATCCCAGTTCGCAGAAAAATATGGATTCACTTCCCATAGTGGCCATTTTTCTTTAGAGTCAACTAAGACCGGCTGGGAAGGAACATCAGCAATAGCCTCAGGAGCAGTGGAAGCCAAAACATCAAAAGGCTTAAAAGAAGGTTGGAGAAGTAGTTTTTGAGAACGCTCTATAGAAGCTGATTGAGGAGCCGGTTGAATTTTACCCGAAGCGAGGTCTGGGTTAATCCAGACCAAATTATGAGCCTTCGAAGGAGAAATTTTGGGTTTGGCCAAAGCAGCGAAGCCTCCGTGCTGATTGGCGATGCATTTTTTAGGAAGGTCTTTGAGAGACGTCTTCCATTTGGAGGATGGAGTATTCGAAAGCGAAGCAGTACCAACTGAAAAAGGCCCGGGTAACTTAGAAGATTTCGCAGGGGAATTGGAAACTCCCAAGGGAAACATGAACGAAGACTGGCCTCCTTTAGAGTGATCTTGGTAAATAACCGATATAGCAAAGGAGTTTTTATTATCTCTCAACGAATAAGCTTCAATACGGTCAGGCACGGAAGGGCAAAAGAAATCAGCTTCTACCTAAAGGCACTCCGACACCAACATAGAGAAGGATGAAATGCTGCGTATTTCCCCGACACATCTAGATAAATCTGCAACTACCCGATGGGAATCACAGAAAGGAGGTAGGCCTATAAGCGTGACCTTGATCGAAGAATGGATCAGTTCAGAGAGGGAGTGTCCTTGATAATACCATTTGCAGATGGTTAAGTTAATATCACCAATCGAAAGGGATTTGATGGTGACCAGGTCTTCATGAATTTTGACTGGGGGACAGTGAATAACAACTTCCCCATTTGAACACTTGTTGACAACCCAAACCCAATCTTGAACATTACAAGAATTAGAAAGGAAAGAGTCTAAAGTAGAATTGGACATCACACCTCCACCAAAAGAGACTGCACCGTAGTTTTCAAAACATTTCATTTTATCTGAAAGCTCAGAATTGGGAATAAACACAAGAGATGCCTGGGCCTTGGATAACAGGGTGGAAGAAGTAGAGCTGACCAGGGGAGTGGGGGGAGGATTATCTGCCGTGGGTAAATGCTGGGCTGGGGAAGGAGTGCGGAGGAGAGGAGAAGAAGAGCTAACCTTGGCTCTCTTGGGTTTGTGGGAAAGAAGATCCTCTAGCTTGGATTGCAGCGAGGGGAAATCCAAAGCTGCGATAACTTGATCAGAGATCGGAACTCCCAACGATAAGCCTAAAATTTGCTGTAAAGAGAAACAACGGCTGCGGGAGTGTCCGGATTTCGAACAGAACAGACATTTCAAGTTGCCAGAACAGAATGCCTTAATATGACCTACTTGAAGACAACGGTAGCAGATAAGCGAGCGAGGGGAGGAAGACGACGACAAGACTTGAGAGTTAGAAAGGAAATGGCGGTAAGTGGACGAAGAAGGACGCCCTAGAACTTTCCTCGAAAAAGTCTGATTGTGGGTAGCGCTCAGATTAGCTGGGCTATGGATAGAGGGCCCACCTAAACCAGCATAATATTTAAGCAAAATTTTCTTTTGTTTTTTTTTACAATATCAACCCAAGATGAAGCCATCTCGGCCCAAGCCCACTATTGCAACTTGGGAAAACGCACCAAAGAAGAACGAAAGACAGAACGTTCACAAACAATCATTGTAGCGATCTGACTGCAAAACAAGGAAAAACCAATTCCAAACCACACTGGCGAAATAGAATGACAATGCCTAAAAAGGATTGCTCAAACTGAGAAATACTAGATCTAGTGATGAAGATCTAACGAAGAAAAAACCAAACTGGGGCTGAAATGCCGAAGAACCAACAGCAATAAAATCGCAATAAAAAATTCGAGAGCAAGATCAAAAGAACGAAATTAGAACGTAATAACAGGAGAGGAGAAGAGGATATCCAAAATTACAAGAAAGAGAGAGAAAAACAACCAGGAGTACGCTAGAAAACAGAACAACAAAACAAACAAAAAAACACTAGCTAAAACTCAGACACTTACAGTGTTGGGATAGGGGAAGAATGGCATCCATGAACAGATAGCGGGGACGAAGCAAGGCCCGGGGAGAGTGAACATCCCTACCACCACCAAAAGGACACGCCAGCGAAAAACCCCTACCATACTGAAGGGGACTCAACACAACTGAAGTGGAGCAGCGAAACGAACGACCACAACCGACCAGGGGAGAGGAGGGGGAGCCACTCAAGGGGCGAAGGGTGGGAAGGGAGAAGGGGGGTGGAGACTCTGGGATCAGTGAAGAAGGAAAGCGAGGATATGGGCCGGAAGAGGGACACGATCTGAACAAAAAACAAGAAGGAAGGAGGGGAGAAAATAGGGGGAAGCGATCGGATTTGAAGAGGGAAGAGCAGGGGAAAGGGGCCAGGGGAAGAGCAGGGGCTAGGGGAGAAAAATCAAAACTGTTTTCAAGTTGGGGACAAGTTTGTGTTTGGGCACAATCGCATTTTCACTAACTTAACTACAATCCATCGCACCCAGGAGTCAGACTAATTTTACTCACGTTCGTACACAGAAAACGCTGATACACTTGTAGAAATAATATTAATTTATTTTATCTATCTTATGTACCCAACAATCCATCGTATAAACATCAACGACCTATGCATCATACCCAATAGGGCTTATTGAGGGGATGTTTGGCTCATTTTTTAGTTGTCGTTCTATTTTTATGTTCCCGCCTTTGCACATGTATTGGAGGTCTATGTCCCTTTGTTATTTTGAAGTGCTTTAATTGTTTTTTTAGGAAAAAATTTGAAAATATTTGCAAAAAAAGGATATTGACCAAACTATTTGCAACTAATGGATAGTTTTAAAATTAATATTCTATGCTTACTATCCTATAGATTTTTCTATAGGATGTGTGATCTTGCTGCAAATTTAAAATTTGTTTTTGTAATATTTTATATTTATCTTATCTAATCAATTTTTTAACTACTTAAATTGTACTAAATATTTTGAGAAAACCAGATGAGAATTACTTACTTAGAAATAAGGCTTTAATACCAAATGGGGTCGCATAGTGTGAAAACACCTGTAAATAAAATAAAACAGAGTATCAAAAAACCTAAAAGATGATAGTTTTCTGTAAAATAATATTCTTCGAAATAATGTGCATTGTTTATCTCAAAAATATTAAAGTAATCAAGCATTAGTTCAAGATCTCTCATAGATTTTGATTCTGTCTCAAATATTTCGTTGCTACTATCATATGGGGGTTCTTCAAGTTCTTCCATATGTCTGTTTCTTTCTTCAATATGTTCATTTTATTCTAGAAATTGTCTATATGTTGTTGTAGGACTCTAGATATAACTACTAAATTATCGATTTTCATATAATAACAAAGATCTTTCATAAAAAGTTATATCATCAATTATTTAGACATTTATATTACTAGTTTCTCCATGATTTATTTGATTTATTTTTATAATTATTACTCGTTGTACACTAAAGAAAAATAATTTGAGCTCATAAAAATCATTCAGGCTTGTTACTCTGCGAGGATAATAAACATAAAAAACTATCACTTTCTTGATAGTTAGTCTTTAATTCATAAATTTATGAGGCAAGACTAAAACTATTATTGTCCATTATTCTTTTTTTAGCGATTTTGTAATTTAAAACAACAAGTATAAAATTAGGAGTAGAGATAGATTTCTAAGAGCATCCACAATGGTGTTTCTCATTTTTTACAAAATGGCACCTACAGTAATAGAGAATAGGGAAATTGTATGCAGTGCTTGTTTGCTATATTTTTGCTAAAAAATGAGAAAGACGAGACATGATGTTTCGTCCATTAGTTTTTTTTTTAAAGAATTAATTAATTACTGATTAACTATAAAAATATGTTAATTAAATAAATTAAATAATATTATATTACCCAAAACCCTTTTAAACTACCCACTAAACCTAAAACCCACCTAATTAACCCACCCCAAAAGCTGGACGGGACATGTTGTCTCGTCCAAGCTTTTTTGCTTGTGACGAGACAACATGTCTCGTCCGAGCTTGTTTTTGGATTTTTTTTTCTCTCTTCATCCAAACCGTCCGATCGATTTTTAAAAAAAATTAAAAAATAAAAAATTGTCAGAAAAACATGTTGTCTCGTCCGATCCCATTGAAAAATTGAAAAAAATTAGGGACAGAACATGTTGTCTCGTCTCTTATAATTTGAGAATCGCAATTTGGTTTCTAAAAAACGAGAAGCTACTGTAGCTATAAAATGGCAAAATAGCAAACGACTGCAGCATCTCATTTCTCAAAAAATGAGAAATTGGCAAATATAGCAAACAATTGTGGATGCTCTAAGGATACCATAAGAATCAAAACAAAATGGCCCATCGTGCTTATGACCTAGTTAAACTTCTTTTAGCTGCTTTGTACCAGTGACTACCAGTGGATAAAATACCTCTGGTATGCACCCCGATTTCAGTGCTCCTTTTGCGTTCATCCCATCTCAGGACTACTATGCTCTTCAAGAGAGCTTCATCAAAGAGATATGCCTGGAACAACTAGTAGCACTTCAGTGCAGACAACCACAACATAGCTCGTTTCCTGCTACTAGGTGTACAGTTTAACTTTAGAAGGTTACAAATGGGTATTTTTGCAAGATCCTTCAGGTAGAGCCTTACAAAACTCTTCATGAGGTTAAGAGACTAATTATTCATACCTTATATTGTACAAGAGTTTGACAAGAAAGATAGTCTTTATTGATTCTATCACTCTTACAGACTTTCCTTACAAGCTTATATGGAGGAAGAAAAAAACCTGAAATTTTCTGCCTCCTTGTCACGCCCCGCTTCCCAAAATACGGGAATACAAGCCCGTGACGAAGGCCCAACGAATGATATTAACATCATTCATAAGTTGTACCAGTCTCAACTCAACATTATGCAAAAAGAATAATCACAACCACGCAGATAATATCATCACATAAACAACAACTGAATTAAGAATTCAATAGTCTAACATAATAAACAATAATGAGAAAACAAACAGTAGTTACGGGTCAAAAGCCTCAGATACAAGTTTAATCAAATCAATTGCAAGAAGACGAAGAAACCATGGAAAGAAATAGTTTATTTTAATGCAGCTCCTGCTCCAACCTATAAATACCGTTCGCCAATACCTTCTTGCAAATCCCCTGGCTCACCTGTCGCTGGATTAGCTAGAATGAAAAAGAAATGTCCTTAGAGCAAGTATGGACAGTAAGTAGTGAAAAACAGAGGGTAAAGGAGTAAGGTACATGAAGGAATATGAATCAATATCAAATTACAAAGACAATAATGATACTAGTAAACAATGGTCATAATCAAGTATATACGTGTCAACTCGGTCTATTAGCATGTTGTTTCTCCTATCTAGTGCACGTACTACTGCGTCCCATACCACAGGTTCAGTACATGCAAAACAGTGTACGTTTTAGACTTCGTGGTGGGATCTACAGAGCTTATACTCGGTGTATCACGATAACAGGATAACAAGATAACAAGTTCACGTCTTCACAAGTAATTCTCCACCTTCCATGTCAAGTTTTTATGTAACAAGAGGGCCTACCGAGTACATTATCTGAGACTATCCACTACTAGGTCAACCCTTATAAACCCTGGCTTGTTTAGTATTTTATTATTAAGTCATTCATGTCCATGCAAGTGTGTATAAAGATGTCAAGAGAATGATAAGAATGCAGCAACATGATGCGTTGCACAATAATAACATGAAGTAGTAAATCTAAAACAGCCGACACAGTCACACTAAAACAGTGATAACTCATAGACTACAGTTCAGAATTAGAAGTTTCAGAATGTTATCAGCAACTAGACACTTAGGGCTACAATTCATCTTTATATTATTTTGACTGATTCGTATTATAACTGGGTCGAAACCTCAGTACAAGACAGACAAGGCAGTAGGAATTATAAAATGTCATCACATATGTGTTCATCAAAGTGGATAATTAACATGCTATTGTATCATGAAATGCATTACACTAATGTACAACAATTAGAATGGATTTTACAGTGTACAAGTCAATTTATCATGTCATTGTTCGAGTTGCAAGATCTCAATCAATCAATGTATTTGATCACGATATATTTTCCTCATATGCACTTTCTAGTCAATTTATTTATGTCAAGTGTGTATATAGGCTTTGGTTTGAGTCAATGGATAATGATACGATATCAAGAGTACGTCGGGTTAGCTCGTGTAACCCCTCGATACTCAAATGGAAAGGACACAAGGTAAATTTTAAGATAATTGAAAGGAACTACTTGCGGGAGGTCAAATAAGCTTGAACTAGAAAAATTAAATGAGTTCAAGTGAACTTGCCTTTTTGTATACAGTTCAATATAAATAATCAAGGAATAAAGGGATCAGAATACCGGGGAGCAATCTCAAAAGCACGTGTGAAGACCGTGCGAAGAAAACCCAAGCAACAAGTAAACATCAAGTTTGGATCGGCTACCCAAACATAGAACACCAGACAGTTGAACGGATCCCTAACTCACAAAATAGGGAACAACAATTTCACCCAATCACACAGCAGCACCACACCGGATCGGGGGTAAACAGCGAATAGCAGAATCGGGATGTAGTGTGCGACGAACACAGAACAGCAAATGCGACCAATCAGGCTCCTCCTTCTCCTTTACTTCGACTGAGAGAGAGAGAGACAGTGGCAAGGGGAGTGAACGGGTGTGGGCAGCTCGATGGGAAGTTGCAACTCTGGCGGCGGCGACGTGTGGCGGCATTGGTCGGGAAGCGACGCAACGACCAGGACGGCGAAGACGATCGGTGCTCTGTTTTCGCTCCGAAACAGAGGAGGACGAGAATGGCAGAGCTTCGGGGGCTTCGACGATGGCGACGAGGGCATTGGACCTCTAGGGGTTGCAGAGAGGTTGTAGACGGGGCCGAACTCAATGGCGATGGCAATGGAGGCTCGAGCGGCGAAGAGAGGGGGAAAAGTGAAGACGCTGGCAATGGCGGAGTGCACTTCAGTGAGGGGACAGGGGATGAGGACGGGGCTAGGTTGACGAGGGTGAGGAGTCGAGGACGATGATGGAAGTGGACGGGGTTGGCGATCTGAGCGAGAACGGGAGTATGAGTTTCGGTTGGTGAAGTGATGGGTTCAGCGAGCGGCAATGGCGGAGGGACAGGGAAGATGGCACAAGGATGGTGAGGTTGAGGGGGATGGTGATCGAAGGTGATGGCGGTTGGAGTTGGTGACGGGGAAGGGGTAGTGCGATGGGTGGTTGGCGATTGGATTTGGTTCGGTTTTGGTAAAGGCGAAATGGAGAAGGAAGTGAGCGGGAGATTAAAGGGGGAATGGTTGTACAGTGATCGTGGGAGTAGAACGGTGAGACGGGGTAGGGTTGAGTTAGGGTTGAACAATAGTGGGGAGATGGAGATGAGGAGTTGGTTTTTGGGTAGTTCTGATTTGTGGGAGAGTGGGGGAGGAATTTAATATAATAAAATAAAGAGGAAATCATGGGGAGTTAGAGATACGGGGAGTTGGGTAGAGAAGATCTCCGTTATTAGTTAGGAAAATGTGGGTTAGGCAGACTGGGTTTTGGGTTTAATATCCAATAAAGAGATGAGTTTTGTGTAGATACAAAATGGGTTTTGAAAGAATTGGGCTAATAAGATAATAAGGACAAAAATAATAACAACAATAGTATAAGAATAATAAATAGCAACATAAGGCCCACAACAATCCAAGACCAAAAATGTATTAGAATAGAAAGAGCACACTACAAAATACAAGAAATCCGTACAATCGAAAATAGTGGTTACACTCCTCCCGTAGACAACCTCCCATTTTATAGAAGAAATGATGACTTTACATCAGTTACAATTATTGTTCTCATTACATCACTGCTTACATCATAGATAAATAATTGAGCCTATTACATAACTGCTTACGTTAAAAATTCTTTCCTGACCAACATCTTCACGTGCTTCACATCAGAAATAACTCTTCGTAAGTCTTTTCTTGTTCTTTTTCGTATTGTCCGCATTTGTGTTGTGGTTCCATCCTTATCGATCTACAGTAGTGGACAGCTGTATCTTCTGTCATTGTCATGGCTCCTTTATATAAAATTTGGTACCAGTTGTCAAAGACTTATTTATTTGACTGTGGTTATTTAATCTTTGTTACGCTATAAATATTAATTTTTATGGGTCCGGACTATCATAGATCCATATGTTACTGTCTATATTTTGTATGTCCTTTAGTTCACAATACATTATTCTAAATCCCATAGCTCTTCTTTCTGGGATCAGTTTTTTAAATTCTTCATTTTTATATGGTATAATATGTTAGCTTTTGTGAGAAATTAACAATTGGGAATTAGGGTTAATATCTATATTTAAGTTGCTTGAGATATTCATCCTAGGTATCAAGATTGGAATACCTAGACTGCTATCACAAGCCAGCATTTATTCCTAAATATTGGTTTGGGTATCGGGTTATAAGCCCACAAACCCGCGTTCCAATATCCAATCAATTGTACGTTCAATACACGCGTTACTCATATGCACATGCTCTATTTATATATATAGAATATACCAATATATCTAACAATCTCCTCCTATATTCTCAATATATAAAGTACATGATTATCTCATTAGTTCAGTATAAAACCGACTGGTTGATAGCAGTCCATAAAATATGAAAAGCATCATAAAGGTATAGTTTCATAAGAACCAATATAATTATAAATCTGAATAGTTCAACCAAGACTAAACCAATATAATTAAATAGTTCCAAACCATATCCAATTCAAAATAGTTCACAAAGACTAAACCAATAGATAAAATAAACCATAGTCTCAAAACTAAACAAAGCAAATAAACTTCAAACCAAATTAAAGAGTTTTAAGCTCAAAAAGGCAGTCTAAAACTCAAAAGAAGTTCTCATCAAGCAAGTGATCAGCAATAGAAAATTCTCGCATGCTGCTTCATGATTACTCCTCCATATCGAGCAAGTCATCATCTTCAAAATCGAGATATAGGATTCAATCTCCATTATATTTGCTAGCACATGTTGCTCAACATTGCAAATAAGATTTTCATGAGTCATTTCTCTCTGAATTTAAACAAATTGCATAAAAGTAACTAGTTCAAACAAAAGAACTTAGTACAATTCAAATTGGCTAGCAAGATTTTAACACAAGCATCGCAATCAAGTATTTTTAACAAATAAAGTACATGAACTTTTGTAGTTTCTACACAAGAACCATACTATGTTTCATATTGGAATGAAAAGACTGTCATTTCAATCATGGTTTAACACTGAATCATCAAAATTGGAATGAAACATGTATCCATAAAAGACATATCATCAAAATTGGAATGATATTTAAGACAATTTAATCATCGAAAACACATCGCAAATTTTTCATATTTCGTATTGGAATAATATGATTATTCTAAGTAAATTCTATAGATACATAATACCATCAATATTGGAATCACATTATGTATTTGTGGAATTTATGTAGAATCATCAAGATTATCTAAAACATGTTAACTGTCAAATTGATGCTTAAGTTTGAACTTCTCTATGGCTGTTATGGGTTCTAATTATCAAAATAACTAGGGTGTTAAGACCTTTATGACTCAATTTATGACTCAATGGCTCTTAACCCCGTTTTCCCCATAGTTTTGACAATTAGACCTCTTTGTAATATCTTAGTAAGGGCATCAGCCATATTCTGTTTTGATCTCACATCAATGAGGGTAATAATCACTTGCTTAATGAGATAGTTCAACTTTGCCGGTCTAAGACCGACAGTTCATCTCTTACCATTGTAAAGAGAATTAGTTGCTACAGTTTTTGTAGCTTGGTTATCGCAAAACAAACTAAGAGTGGTTACTTTAAACATTCTCAATGGAATATCTAGCAACATATCTCTCATCCATTCCACTTCTTCACCAGCATAAGATAGTGCATAGAGTTCAGACTCCATAGATGAGAATGCAATGCCTGGTTGCCTTTTAGATTTTCATGACACAACTGCTCCTCCTAGTGTAAACACATAACCTCTAGTGGATCGACTTTCACCATTGCACCGCGATGCATCAGAATATCCTTCCAAAACTAAGGGATGTCCAGAGTAGCACAAAGCCAACTCTAGAGTACCACTTAGAGCATCCACAGTCGTTTGCTTATTTGCCATTTTTTCCATTTTTTTTTACTGTAGTGCACACACTCGTCTGCTATTTTGCCAATTTTTTGGCAAAATCGCTACAGTAGAAAGGGGCGAATAGCAATCGATATAGCAAAATGCATATTATAGCAGACGAAACATCATGTTTCGTCTGGATTATTTAATTATTATTTTAATTGATCGGACGAAACATCAATTCGTCCGAAGTAAAAAAAAAAAAAAACCCGAATAAAATAACCTTTAAACGTGGGAATGAACATGATGTTTCGTCCCAATTTGGGACGAAACATCATGCTTCGTCCCAATCCAATTTTTAAAAAAAATTGTAAATTTTAAATTTTTTTGTTGCAATTATCTAAATTGATTTTGCAAATTTTTAAATTGTTTTTGCAAAAAAAATTTACAATTTGTTTTAAAAATTCTTTTTGCAATTTTTTTTACAAAAAAAACCTCTGGAATTTCCGGCCGAAGCACCATGCTTTGTCCAGCTACAGTGAATTTTTTGGAACTTTTTGTAATATTTTTAATTGTTTTTGCAAATTTTTAAATTGTTTTTGCAAATATTATTTACAAACTATTTTTAAAATTTGTTTTTGCAAAAATTTTTTTCAAAAAAAAAACTTCCTTTTTCCCCCCTTTTTGGACCCGTATTTTTTTTTAGTTACAGACGAAACATCAGTTTCTTTTTTAACGAACTTATGCATTTTTTTGCCATTCGACGACTGCAGCGTTTCGTCGAATTGGATGGGCAAAAAATGCATTTTGCCATTTTTCACATTCAACGACTGTGGATGCTCTTAGGTAATCTATTATCCTCTCAAAGGCATTCCAATGTGACTTACTCGAATTACTAGTGAGTCTGCTAGCATGCCTACCGGAAAGGCTATGTCTGGTCCAGTACAGATCATTGCATACATGAGAGTTCCAATTAGTTTGGAATACTGTCTCACTGTTGCACCATCATTAGGTGTCAACTTATTGTTATAATCATAAGGTGTTTCAAACCTTTTGCAATCACTGTATCTCCACTTTTGTAACACATTATTGATATAGTGAGATTGACTAAGGAATATACCTTGCCTACAAAAACTCACTCTCATACCTAGTATAGTGTCCACAACACCTAGGTCCTTCATGCTGAATTCTTTGGATAGCATTGTTTTAACTTCAACTACAGTTGAGAGGTCACTTCCAGCAACAAGCATGTCATCAATATACAAGCAAATTATTCTAATTTTATTTGATAGATCACGAAAATAAAGACATTTATCAGAATTACTAGATTCAAAACCTAAGCTCTTTATTGTTGTATCAATTTTTTCATGCCATAGTTTTGGTGCTTGTTTTAATCCAAACAAAGATTTTATCGATTTTCAAAATTTGTTCTCTAAACCTTTAAGTACAAAACCTTCAGGTTGATTCATATAAATTTCTTCATTAAGATCTTCATTTAGGACAGTAGTCTTAACATTCATTTGGTGAATAACAAAATTTTCAATGGATGCAATGGTAAAAAGAATCTGTATTGTAGCAATATGACAAATAGGTGAGTAAATATCAAAATAATCTACCCCACTTTGTTGAGTATAACCTTTAGCTACTAGTCGTGCTTTATACTTTGCTACAGACCCATCCGGATTATGTTTCTTCTTCAAAACCCACTTTTTCCTTATGGTTTTAGCCACTTTCGGCTGATCATCTAATTTCCAAGTTTTATTTTGTAATAAAGAATCCATCTCATCATCAATAACATCTTTCCAAAGTAAACCATCCCTGGACCGAAGGGCTTCCTTTACACTAAGTGGATCAGCCAACAGTGCATAAGTTACAAAATCATCACCATAGGTTCTAGGTGTCTTATCTCTGGTGGAGGTTCTTCTAGGCTCAATTTCATTTGTAATTTCAGTATCAGTTATGCTAGGTCTGGATTCTGTTTGTGAATCATTGACTAAGTCTGTGTGGCCATATAGTGTTATACCTTTGTCTTTATTGAACACATCTTCAAAGAATTATGTATCTCTAGATTCAATTATCTTAATTAGAGATAGGTCATAAAATCTGTATGTCGCACTATCAACTGCACTTCCTAGATACACACAAGTATTTGTATGAGGTCCTACTTTAGGACTTCTAGGGTTTGGTATTCTAACAAAAGCAATACAACCCCATGTTTTTACTTTATCAAAACTCGGTGTGTGTTTATGCCATAACTCATAAGGTATTTCAGACAGTTTAGAGTGTGGTAACATATTAAGAATATTATTAGCAGTCAATGCAGCCTCTCCCCAAAAACTCGAAGGCAATCCAGCAGTCAATAACATAGAATTCAACATTTCTATGAGTGTTCGATTCTTTCTTTCGGCTATACCGTTTGACTGTGCTGAGTAGGGTGCTGTTGTTTCAGAGATAATGCCATGTGAAGTACAAAATTCTTTAAAACCCATTGATACATATTCCTCACCTCTATCAGATCTGAACTTTTTTATTTTAGTATTTAACTGATTTTCGACACGGTCTTTAAATTCTTTGAATTTATTAAGTGCTTCATCCTTTGTTTTAAACAAATAAATATGAAAATATCTAGAATAATCATCTATAAAAGTGATCAAATACTTCCGAGCTCCTTGCGTCGCAAAATTTTTAAAGTCGCATATGTCAGAATGAATTAGTTCAAGAAGTTGTGTACTCCTAGAAATAGAACTAAAGGGTTTTCTAGTGATCTTTGTCTGAGCACACACTTCACATTTGTCATATCTTAAGGATGTATCAATTGGCAGATTAAAAGTTTTAGCAACAGCAAGTAATTTAATATAGTTCACATGTCCCAATCTGTTGTGCCAAGTATAAGAGCTACACAATTTTGAGCTAACAACATTAATCACTTCATTTGCTAAACTAAGTCTATACATGTCATTGACTAAGTAAGCACAACCAAAGTAGTATGAGTTAACAGATAAAATAACTCTACCACTTATCATAGAAACTACCATGCCAGCATTATTCAGTAAGCTAATAGAAATTAAATTCTTTGCTGAGGCAGGAACAAATTTAACATTACGCAAAATTAAATTTTTACGTGATGAAAGACTGAGATCTGCAATTCCAACTTGGAGCACCTTGAATGATTCTCCATTCGCCATAGAGATAGACTCATTTGCATCTTTGAGATCAATAAGCAGGTTCTTATTGTTGCAAGCATGACATGTAGCTCCCGAGTCCAACAACCAACTAGCAGAGGCACTGACCTTATCGTCACCAACAACACACAGAAAGTTGGTGGGTTCAGTGTTGTCCTCTAATAAGTTCTCCCTTTTATTATTAGGTTGTTCTCTTTTGGGTAGCTTACATTCGTTAGCAGGGTGACCCCACTTTCTGCAGTTATAGCACTTCCTTTTCTTTTTGAAAATATTTTTAGTGGCTTCCAACTTGGACGGTTCACCCTTAATTTTATTATGTTTGTTCTTTTTAGACTTAGGAACATATTTGGTATTGGTTAGCACATTAGCATGATAAAGTTGTTTCTTAGCCAACTCCAAATTGATCATAGTTCTAGTCTCATCCTCAACTTTAATACATCATTTGAGCTGTGCAACCTTAATTTGTTCTGGCAGTCTATACATTTCAGCCTTAAATGTAAGCCATGATGCAGGTAAATTAAAAATTATTGCTCCAGTAAGAAAATCATCACACACAATGATATCTTCAGTTTTCAATTTAGCTACTAAGTTTTAAAGATCAGTTACCCGAGGGAGAATGGTTTTCTCCTCTCTGAATTCAAAACTCGTGAACTTATCAACCAAGTGAGTCTTGGAGACCTTTTCCTCCTTTTTGAATTCATCCAGCAGATTATCCCATATCTCCTTAGCTGTTCCGTACTTCATGTAAATATCTGCTAACCGATCTGAAATAAAGTTTAACAAAAACTCCCTACACAGGTCCTCGTCTTTGATCCAAGTGGCATCATCCACATCTTCAGTACACTCATCATAAATCGTTTGACAGGTATAGAGAATCTTCATGAATTTTATTCCATACTGTGTTTTTCTCTTCCAGCTATTAAATTCATAACTACAAAATGCCTCTAGTTTAGGAACCTCATACGGTCGATCATGTTTTTTCATCTTAAGGAATAAACGATAAGTTCCTAAAGTTTGAGAGTATGTTCTGAATTATTACTACAAAAGTAATTTAGATAAAAAAGATGATTTATCTATAAATCTGCCAACTAATAACATAATAAATAAATTAGATAATTGCATGAATCTTAAAGTTCAGAAATAACCAGATCCTGATGATGAGATGAAGTGTTCTCAGATTTCGGGTCTGCTGCGAGTTCGGGTTTAGATCCGATAACACAAGAACAGATCTTGCAAGTGACAACTAAAGATCAAAAGGCCAAAACGAATTTGGGTTCAATCTTCGGGTTTGGATTTACACAGCAAAACGAGCAGGAGGCGGAAGATGACGGGCACAGCGACTGAGGGAGGTGCGGTGCCGTCGATCAGCGACCAGTCAAGGATGACATAGGCGGCGCAGTTGACGTCACACGATATCGGGATCGGATCTTCTCTAGTCGACGCCTCGACTGAAGGTCGACGACCTCGCACGAAGGAGAGCGACGACTGGCGGCAAGTGACTTTAGGAGCGTCACTGCCACGATGGCGATGGTTGGGAACGACAGCTTCGACGACTTCGAGGGCTTCGACGAGATCTGATGGGAAATGACTGGATCCAGCAAACTTGGTTAATTTCACAAATTGATTAATTATAATATCTTAAGATTGTTAGGTTTTGTGAGAAATTAACAATTGGGAATTAGGGTTAATATCTAGATCTAAGTTGCTTGAGATATTCACCCTAGGTATCAAGATTGGAATACATAGACTGCTATCACTAGCCAGTATTTATTCCTAAATACTGGTTTGGATATCGGGTTATAAGCCCACAAACCCGCATTCCAATATCCAATCAATTGTACGTTCAATATATGCGTTACTCTATGCACATGCAATATTTATATATAGAGAATATACCAATATATCCAACATAATATTGGTTGCTTCAAACAGGATTTGTGTAGTCATCCCTATCTTCATAATATGCTCAGCGGGTAGTTCTTCATCATCTTCAAGAAATTCTGGAATAGCTGAAAATACTCGGACATATATTTTGGAGGCCTTTGTAAGGTCAAAATAACTCTTAGCAGATTTATATACTTCTTTTGGTAGCTGACTAAGTTCTTCACATTCACGGGATAGATATATGCAGTGGATAAGCCATTTTTCAATTAATACACTTATCGTCTTTGGATTTTCTCCTGATAGTATGATCGCTTTGTTCAAGAAAATAGTTTTGATAAATTGATTGACCTGAGTGGTTTGGCATAATTTCTCAATATATTGTGAAAATAAATCATTCTTGAAATATTTTGGAGGATCTGAGAGTAAACTTTCTTTATAGGTAGTAGGTTGTATGGATGTGGAGTTTCCTTTTTTGTGTAGCTATTTTTGTGATTTCACTTGTATTTTGTGGATTAATAGGTTTACTTCCTTCGCTCATTTTTCAATATGTTATGCATTTATATGTTGGTAAAATATACTTTGAATACCACATATTTGCAATTGTAGTGGTTAAATGCTCCTTTTAATTGCTCCATAACCGCCTTTAGGTAGACTATATCCTGTTTTATATGCTTGACTCTATTTTCCATCATGTGAAAATGAAATTGTTAGTTCTATTGAGAAATTGTAATGTGCTAACTCCATTTGCCATCTTATCAATCTTTTATTTGCTATAGTTGGGTCTATTATTTTGTTAGTTCAACTCTTTGCCTATGTATTATTTGTCCTTACTATGAATTTCGTATGTATTATGAATAATTCAAACTTTTTTATAGCTTTTAAGAATGCTAGTAGTTCTTTTTCAATTATGTGGTAATTTTGTTGGTTTGTGCGAACGATCTACTAGTATATCTGGCTAGCATTTCCTCTTTTTCACCTATTTCAATTAATTTTAATATTGCACCCCAATTATTTTCACATGCATCTGTTTCTATTATCCATGAACATTCTTTAACAGGTAATTTTAGCTTATTTAATTTTGAATTTTGTTGTTTTAATATTTTATATTTTTCTTTATCCTCTCGGGTCCATTCCAATTTCCCAAACTTTTTTTGCTTTTGTTGTAACCAATTTGTTGTTGCTGATAAATTCAGTATGTATCGTCTTGTTTGATTTAGTAGTCTGATTATGGATTGCACTTATCTTTTTTCTTTTATGACATTTGAAAATGTCTTCATTTTTTCTGCTATATGTGGCTGTAGTTGTAATACCCTAAATTTTCATCTTAGTAAGAAATGTTGATTTTTCACATGTTGTGCACGTGCAAAATTTCGTATGCAAATTTATTTTTATAAAATTTTCTTTTATAACATGAACAATTATTTCTTTCGTTTCCTTTATCTTTCTAAAAAGCCTATTTTATAAAGCCTAAACTAGTTTTCTTATTTTAAGCCCACTCTAATAATTAAATATTTTTTAATTAGCCCATAAGCCTAAAACCCAGTATTTTGAGGTCCACAAACTTAATTAATCCTTTAAATTTTCATAACTTGTCATGTAGACACAATTGGTGAACAATTGATTATTTAAATTGTATAAACTTTAAATAGGGGGTACTAGAAGGGGCACGTGTGTGTGCTTTGCACACCCTAGGAGGCCGGGTATGGCTAAGAGAATAGTGAGAGAGTGGGTTTGTGTGCATGTGTGGTTATTTGCTTATGGGTGGTTGCTACAACTTCCCATCCTATCCTAGCCATTCACCTACAACCATCTAGTGAAATCCTAGCCCTCCAATTTATCCTAAAACTAGTATAAATACCCCCTACCTTCATGTATACAACACTAAGAAATAAATAACTAAAAGGAAGAAACTATATAGGAGAGTAATATATCAAGAAGTGAAAGATTTGAGTGTGCATTTGTGTGTGTGTCCCAACCAAAAGGAGGCCGGCCCATCATTAAGCACTAGGGGAAGCTCGGGTTACACCAAGGAACAAGAAGGGGAGCATTTTGCAACACAATCTAGGAGGAGAAGGCTACTTTCTTGCATTTTAGGAGACTCTATGAGCTTTTCGTTTCGTGTTTCTCCAAAGAGGTGGGTATTTCTCATATTTCTAGAACTAGATACCATGCTAGGGATGATTTAATGAAATTATTATGAATCAATTAGTTGAAAATTGGAACCATGCTTGTTTAATTAAAAGTGAAGTGGTAATTTAGAGGATGTTTCATGGATTGATTGCTAATGAATAAATGGTGAATTAATGTGCTAGAAATCACCATATTGTTGTGCTACATGAATGTTATGGTAAAATTTGTGCTTACAAATAGTTGATTAAATGCATCATGTGTAGTTAATTGTCTAAATAGAATTTCGTTATTATAGAAAGTTGAGATTTTTGTGTTCTAAAAATGTAATAGGATGTTAATAAGAAAAAGAACGAAAGAACATAGTAAGTTGTGGAATTCTAATTCTAAAAAATGTGTTACAATGTCGAAAATATGGACATAGAACATAAAGTAGGACCAAAATACATGTTTTGTAAGGCAAATAATCATTATAAAAATATTGGTTTAGTGTAAATTTATGTATGTTATAATCTGGAAAATTTTGCTTTCAAAAGAAAAGAAAAATAAACAAAAATCGTTTTTTTGAAAATTATGAAATGTAGAGATGAACAGAGAACTAGTTCAAATCCAACCAAATTCTTTTCAAAGCAATCTGGCCACTTAGACCATTTGGTCCGAATGGTTTCAGTCACTACAGTAGCGGGGGGGCTTGGTCTCTGGTCTCGGGTTCGATACTGAGAAGGAGCTTTTATTTTATTTTTTGTTAAAAATTTCGAAATGCCGAAAGCCAATTCACATGGACAATAACCCATATCATATCACCTCTGTGGCTTTGGCGCAGTCGTCTTGGGTGCTGTCCTTTAGGTCGCTGGTTGTGGGTTCGAATCCGGTTGTGGGCTTTAGTTTAAAAAGTTGTTTTTTTGGGAAAATTAAGATTATTTTGAGTTTTAAAAATAAATTAAAATTAAGAAAAATATGGAATTAATTAATGAAATTAATTGGACTTCATGAGAGAATTTTTATAACTTTTGGTAAAGTATAATTGAGAATTTGAGGCTATTTGCAAGAAATAACTTGTTTTTAATTAAATTGTCTTTTGGGATAAAGGAAAAAATAAATGAGTTATTTTTTTAGGAGTTTTAAAAATGAGAATTAGTAATGAGAAATTTGGAAGTTAGATTTGTGTAACTAATTGAAATTACAAATTGTGAAATTAGTATGGATTGAAATAAGAATAAGAGATTTGAGGAATGAATGAACTATTATGACAAGTTGAAATTTTATTGTTTATGCATGAAATGGTGTATGAAAATGTAATTAAACGACATGTTGAGTTATGAAGGATATTATGAATATGGATACATGAATACTATGATTATGAAACGTGAACTGTGATTAATCATGAAAAAAGACTTTGTAAGTATGAAAAGCTCGATGCTGTAATTCTGAGTTGAAATTAAGAACTAGGGTGTAGCTAAGCCTTATACCGGTAATAAAAGAAATGTGGAAATGATATTTGGAATGAAAGGACCAAGATTTGGGTCGTGTGAAATGAATGAATAAGACCAGTATAGTGGGAGTGCTAACCCTAAGGGATTAATTTTGTTCATGATTTAATTAAACTAAGGATTAGATACATAGTGAAGATGTGATGAAAGTAAGAAGAAAAACATTGAGTATGAAGGCCATTGGATTGGCGGTGTGAGAGTATTCACAGGATGTCCCATGATGCGTCATGAATAGGACGTGGATACTACCCCAGAGTACCGTTCCGGTGGCGATGCTCGTGCGGTGTTTGGTGACTGCGGGTGGTGTCATGTCTATGGTAGGAACTGAATTACCACAGGATGCCTGCATGATGAGTCATGTGTCATTGCGTTGGGATTCCTTCCAGGGCGCCTAGACATTAGTTCGTAGGTCATAAAATATCTATGATATTTACCGTAGTTACAGTAGTAGATTAAGTCATGGCGAGAGATTGAACCCTATAAGATGAAGAACGGTTAAGGGATTGCCCTCGGACCTATGTAGTATGGGCTGCATAGACTCTAAACAAGTGCGCATTAGTGTCATATAATAGAAATATTTGCATTAAGGACTAAGTGCACATTCACAACACGACATCAGTAGGATAGTCCCTTTAGCTCTGTTTGTGAACAAGTTTGTGGTTTGTTAAGTATTGAGAATCGTTATACTGTTTTCAGTATAGAGAGGATGACCGTGTATAATAATTCGTCAGTTGAATGAACTGACGTACCCACAGTTTCTATGTAGGGAAAAGGTGCATGAAAAAGACTCAATAAGACCTGATGCTTAAAGATTATTCAACTGTTGTTAAGATTATTCAACTGTTGTTATATTTCATTCATTGATGTAAAAATTTGCTTCCGCTGTACAAATGTTGATGCATAATGTAACTCTGATGTAAAGTAAATTTTTTTATTTCCTTGTAAAATTGTACGAAGAGAAGTGAAAATATCCTGTGGAACTCAAATTCAGTGGTATTTGGGATTCGGGGTGTTACAGTAGTTATATTCATTCATGTGATAATTTTGTTCATAAGAATTCTATCTCAGTTTTGAACTATTTCATTTTCTTTTTTGATAGTATAATACCTACATTTTTTTACTATTTCTATGAAGTTTAGTAAATGCTCTTTATGTTGTTCTTCGTTTTCGGATCCTATTAGAATATCATCTACATATACTAATATAAAATTGTTGTATTTCTTAAATATATTATCCATATATATTTGAAATATTCCTCTACTATTTTTGTATCCAAATGGTAATACATTCCATTCATAGAATCCTTAAGGTGTGCTAAATGTTGTTAACTGTTTTGAGTCTTATTTGTATAACTATAGTTATTAGTACATCCCCAATGATTCGGTCTTGCATCTTCATAACAAACTATTTGTTTATATGTTCTATAGTATTTCATTGTTGCTCTAGCACCTTGGCACACTTTATCCCTATAATCTTTTACAAATTGTATTCTATACCCTAAAGTATCTACTTTTGGTTTTACTTTCTCACCTATATATGCACTATATATGTTTATACTCCATGGATTAGGTGGTTTTAGAAAGAATGAGTCCAAGATTAGACTCCCTTCTTCTTTTGTATAATAACCCGTTATGCCTAATTCTTCTTCTGTGTCTTTGGTTATATATCTACCTAGTTCTTTTATGTTCTTATCTATGATTTTTAAATCTTTTCTTATAGTCCTACAAACTCTAGACCACTGTAATCTTCATACAACTCTTGTATGTTTATCATATAAATTTTTGGTACTATTTTTGAATTTAATATTACTACTCTATTAGCCATACTTAGCCTAATATTTTATATGTTAGCAGGTGTTGGTAATACCAACTTGCTTCTTTATTTCTATAATCTAATATCTTGTATGCTATTTTTTTTTATTTCCTTGGGTATTTTTTGGTTATTTTATTTATTATTAACAAATATTCTGATATTTCTATATCAGTTAATTGTTTTATTTGTGTTTTTTTTTTTTTTTTGATAATAAGATGATCGAAGCCATCGTTTCACTAACGAGGATTTAAGGAAACAAAGTACAACAAGATCGACACATACAGAAAAGCTGACGCGTAAGCGCAGCCGACCTAGCACAACATCCAAAAGAGGCCAACAACAGTAATAAACAGCCTAATACAAAAGAAAGCAACAACCATCTAACACCTAACAGAAGGCCTACAACAGAAATAGTAAACCAACTTGCTGACCCAGGCTCTACAATGTAACCGGTCGCTATTAACTTCCAGCTTCCCTAATCTTCAGTACTGTTCCTGGTTCTCTTTGCTGCCTCCTGAGCACCTGCCCAATCATGGATGACAAGAAACATTTTATTCATAGAAAAAGGAAATCTATAATCTTTATTGCGAAAAATAAAATCTTTTCTTTCTAGCCATAGGTTCCACATAGACGCCGCAGTTGCTAAATCCCAAGCCTTTCTATCCTCTAATTTGATGTGGACATCTCTAATGTACCCCCATAATTCGTAGGTTGAAATAGGGACCTGTGAACACCTAAAACCCCTACACACTACCTCCCAAGTAAGACGTGCCTTTGGACAGATGAACAGAATGTGATTGACATCCTCTTCAGCGTTGAGGCATCTATTGCAAACTACATTGATCTGCATATTTCGCTTCCTAAGGTTAACTTTGGATAGAATGGCGTTGTTGTGGGCTAGCCAACAGAACACCTTTACTCTGAATGGAATTTTGGCTCCCCAGATGACTGATTGGACTTGACATCTCTTTCCTCCGTTGTTGATCCATGTATACATTGATGCGACCGATAAAGCTCTCGAGTTTTCTCTGACCCACCATCTTTCGTCTGGACCATCGGTTTCCTGACCGCCCTCTTGGAGGACCCATCTATTCAACTCTTCGAATTGAGCTCTTCCTTCTGAAGAGATATTGTTAGAAACAATAAAATTCAATTTACCACGCTTCCGAATGTCAACCACTGTGAGGTCTAAATTCCGTGTAGCCTCCGCCGCCTTAGGGAATATGTTTTGAAGCGTAGTATGACCACACCATATGTCTTTCCAAAATCTGGTGGACTTCCCATTTCTAACTTTGCATCTTGTGTTAGTGTGGAAGATCTGTCCCTGCTTAGCTATCCCTTTCCAGATGAGGGACACTTTCGCCGACGGGCTTCTTCCTCCAAATCTGAATCTCCGTTTCTTACGATAGAGGTCGAAGGAGTGACTCCACCAACCTTTGGGATTGTTATTCATCTTCCACCACCACTTGCTGAGAAGAGCTTTATTCATATCTTGAAGGTTGACGATACCCAAACCGCCGAATTCTCTTTTCTTGCAGACTCTTCCCCAGTTAACTAAGTGGAAACCTTTGTTCCCCTCTCCCGACCCTTTCCATAAGAATTTGCGTCTAAGCATGTCAATTCTTTTGATCACCCACTTAGGCAACTCATAGATGGACATAAGAAAGAGCGGTATGGCACTAATAACTAAATTGAGCAATATGATCCTTCCGCCCAAGGATAGAAATCTACTTTGCCACCCTGCTAACTTCTTTTCGATCTTATCAATGATAAAGTTCCAATCCTCCTTCCCAAGCGTTCTTAGCTTGATAGGCGTACCCAGGTATTTGAATGGATAATCGCCGATATTACAATCAAAGATATCCTTGATATCCTGAATAGGAGACGAAGGCTGATCGTAGATAGGGATAATGCTTGTCTTTTTTAGGTTCACTCTCAGTCCCGACCATCCCTGGAAGCAGGCTAGAGCCGCCTTCAAGGCTAGAGCTTCCTCTATAGTTGCACTTCCAAACAGGATAGTGTCGTCTGCATATTGTAGAATCGACATAGGTTGGTTGATGCCCTTGATCTTAATCCCTTTGATGTTGTTGTTTTCCACACCTCTTCTAATCATTTCTGCTAACCCGTCAGCTACAATTGCGAATAGTAGTGACGACAATGGATCCCCCTGATGAAGGCCTCTTCTGCAGTGAATCTCCCTCCCTTGCCATCCGTTTACCTGAATGGATGATTTCCCGCCTCGCACACACATCTTCATCCATAATCTCCATTTGAGGCCAAAACCTTTGAGGGTCAGCGCCTCCTCCACACAATCCCAGGAAACGAAATCGTAGGCTTTCCGGAAGTCTAGATTTAGGATGAACCCGTCTACTTTAGCTTTGTTGCCTCGAAAGACAATTTCGTGGGCTGAAGCTATACTGTCCATGATGTCCCTTCCTCTTATGAATCCACTCTGCGAATGCGCGATCACCTCATTAAGGAGAGGGGCAAGTCTTTGTGCTAAGACCTTAGTAATGATTTTGAAGGAGCCATTCAACAAGCTAACAGGTCTGAGATCTTCGTACGAAATAACTGCTTTTTTCTTAGGCACTAGAATAATTGTCGCGTAATTCAAACGTTCCAAATTATCCCTACCTTCGTAAAGGTCGTTGAAGATATTAAGAAGGTCATCTTTGATAATCTGCCAGTAGGTGCTGAAGAAGAAAATGGGTAGCCCGTCTGGCCCCGGAGCCTTATCCTGACCCAGCGACTTAATTGCCTTAAAAACTTCTGCTTCCGTAAATCTCTCTTCGATGCCTTCACTCCCCTCTAGCCTGGAGGCACTCCATATATCCTAAACCATCCTTCTTCTGCTAGCTAAAGGGCCACCTAACAGATCGTGGAAACGCTCGTCCAGATGCCCCAAAATCAGTTCTTTGTTTTCCGTCCAGGCCCCGTTAATTGATATTCCCGTGATGTGGTTCTGTCTTTTCCTACCGTTAGCTATTTTATGGAAGTATTTTGTGTTAGCGTCTCCCTCTCTAAGCCATTGGATTCTCACTCTCTGTTGCCAGTATATCTCCTCCATCTTCCCGATGTGTTGCAGCTCGAGTCTATCATTAGCGAGTTCGTCTTTCTCAGCATCTTGAAGATCTCTATCCTCCTGATAGCTTTCCAATTCCACGATTCTGCTAGCCAAAGTCTCTCTTCTAAGATTAGTGTCTCTCATTTTTTGTCTGGCCCACTCTTTTAACTTCCGTCTGAGCCGTCTGGTTTTCTCTATCCATATTCCAACTGCTGAAGAGAGCTGAACGGTGCTTGCGTTCCACGATTCAGTGATCACTTGTCTCGTATCCTCGCATACAGTCCATGCTTTCTCAAATTTGAATCTAAATTGCCTCTTCTTACCCATAAGATCGCAATCTATAACCAGTGGCAAGTGGTCGAAGGTGTAACGTAGGGCAGTCTTCACTTTTGCGAAAGGATAGACATCCTCCCAATCGTTGGATACGAGCACTCGATCAAGCTTCGCCAATATGGGATTCCTCTGCATATTAGACCACGTATATTTTCTGTCCGTCATAGCTAGTTCCAGTAAGTCTAGGTCTTCTATCGTCTTGTTGAAATCGTCCTGATCGTGTCTACTGTGACTCTTGCCGTTATGCTCGTCCTGGAATATGGTAATGTTAAAATTGCCTCCGATTACCCAGGCCCCTCCCCATTTGATTCTGATCGACCTTAATTCAATCCAGAATGCTTGACGTAATCTACTGTCATAAGGACCATAAACACTAGTAATCGTCTGTGGCCAGTTGTCTCGCCGATGTCTAATTCTTATCGACACCGAATAATCACCAATAAATGAGTCAACGATCTCGTAAGAGGCAGATCTAGCCCCGACAGCTATACCTCCAGAAAACCTCTAGCAGACTTACATCTCCACTGGAAGTCTTCCATACCTCTAAAAGAAGTGAAGTCTATCTCTAATGGGTTTTCGATTCTAGTTTCTTGGAGGCCGCAAATGTCCGGGTGTATCTTGCTCAAGGTAACTCCAATAGCTTTTTTTTAAACCTTTTGTCGCATCCCTCTAACATTCCAAAATATGTATACCATAAAAAAACAAATAAAACATCTAACATCTAGATAAAGCCTCCTAGATAACCCCTCCCTAAGCAGAAGCCGCATCTAAGTAGGGACTATTTTCGTCTCCTCTCTAATGATAGCCAAGTTAGCTAACTGTTCTGATCTAGAGGAACCCATGGCTAGACCATACAAACTCGCGAAGTAAATTAAGGAATCGTCACCTAAGGAATTCAAAATTGAACAATTTAAATTAGAAGTACCTTCGCCCGCAGTGATATCTTCCGAGTGTATGTTTCCCGTGTATGGCCAACTCTCCTTCCCGTTGTACTGACTATCTCAGCTAACCAATGGTCTTTTACCCTTCCTCTGGTATTCTGTTATCTTTCTGGTTGAAGAGCTCCCAACACTGCCTCTGACTTCTTTTTCATCGCATTCTGTTTCTGTTACCGAGATCAGATTATCATCTCGAATCCCATCTAGAGCACCAATGATCTCTTTCCCTTGAACAGGATCAGCAACCTTAATAGCTTGTATTGATTGTGTATGTTGGGGTATCGGAGCATTGTCTGGCTCGTAAGGCACCAACGCGCTGGTACCAAGAGGTAAGTCTTTGGATTCCTGGCCCATGGCCCATACCCCAATCCTCAAGTGCTCTTTATTCTGAATCAGAGACTCCAAGGCCATCTTCACAGAGCGCTCCACGTCAGCCTGTGAAAAATGCAACCAAGGATCTTTCAGTAAGCCCAATTGTGAACGTAGGCCCACGTCGATGGCATCTTTCAGAATCCCTTGCTTCTTAACACATCTACTGTCACCCATCCCTTCGGCATTAATAGCCTTTCCCCCTTTACCCAGTCCTTCGCCGAATGCTGTCAAGTTAGCTCCAGTGCAAACGTCTTTTTCGCCTTTTGGATTAGATTGTGATGGAACCTGATGCCAGCTTGCAATCTGCACTTAGGCACGGTAATAGGAATGGACGGATGGGATTGCAGCTTAGCTAGAGGATTTGAAAAATTGGAATGGCCCTCTCGATCGTGTGGTCTTGATCTGACTTGATCCCCTCCAGTCGAGGGTCATTTACGTGCAACAAGATTCGGATCCAACAGATAGGAGTTATCGTTTACCTCTGGCTCCACATCTGAGCCCTTGAAATAAATTTCCTCTCTCGACACCGTCTCTCTGAATGAGACGTTCTTCTAGGGCTCAACGATGACTGAGACCTCGTAGACATGGTTTTTGAATGCTGTGAGGATCTTGGATGGGATGTCGGATTTGCTTGCAACTCCGATCTTGATTCTAGCAAATTTACGAGCTGCAAGAGTGAGAGTTTGCCTGTCGATGTCGATCAGCAATCCAAATTTATGAATGACATTTTGAAACGCCGATCCCCCCCAACAGTGAAAGGGCAAAGTGTACAATCTGATCCATAATGGAGGAAAACTCTCTGCCTTTAACGCACCGTAATCGCGAGACCACCACTTGAAGGTGACGAAAAATCCCAATCCTTGAGCGTCTTTGCCCTCTAGCCCTTTGATCCTGATCGTATCCTTAGCGATATCGGGATCGCTGCAGTGAGCGTAGAAGACGTTCACGACAATCTCGTGTATGACCCACGTTGGAGTTGTAGAGGTGACGATAGCCGCTTGGAGAAGTTCGATGATGTCGGTGGTTGAGGGTGTTCCCGATTGAGCCTTAACCAAGATGCCACCGTTAAAACGCCGCTCGAAATCGCCATCAATGGCGTCGGCACAATAGATGTATGAATCACACGTCGCTCTCCGGCAGCACTCTCTTGAGTTTTACTCCATTCCGATACGGGAGGTATCGGCACCTTGGAAGCTTTGGCGGTGGAGGGTGACGCGATAATACGCTTGGAACAAGCTGTCGATATATGACCTGAACGTCGACAGAAGTAGCAAAACCAGTCGGCTTGGCATTTACTTATCGAATGTCCCGGCTTGGCGCACTCGTGGCAATTTTTGTGACCCTCGTTGCGCGAGATCTCCGACGAGCTATGACTCTTGGGCGCTTGTCTACTCTTTCTCGACTTAACCAAAATCCAATCATCATCTCTATCTGCTCGGCGACGGTCAGCCTCATGTCTATCTGCTCGACGACGGTCGAAGTCTGGGCTTGGAGATCGTCGGCGCACTCTATGTGCGTCGACGTCCTGAGCAGAGGGTCTAGCAACTTCGGCATACGAACGATGCTTGGGGATGCTTCCGTCGTTGGGAGGAAGTGGGTGTACAACCCTTCTGTATTCTTCACGCTCCTTCTGAACTTCCGCTTCTTGACGATGGGACTTTCTCAGTGATCTGGATCTTCCTGCGTCTACACTCTCTCTTCTCCCTGTTGGTGATATGGACCTTTTGTACTCACGCTCTGAACCTTTGCTTCGTCTCCATGCTCCTTCGCGGTGATGGGCATCGCTCTCTTCCCTCCCTCGCTTAGGCATAGGTGGAGATGGATAGCGGTTGGCTTTGTGGGTGTGGTGGGAAGAGTGGGAAAGGATCTGAGGAGGGGAATGGTGAGGGGTTCTTTTCATCTCCTCGATGCTAAGGAATGGTATTGACGTGTCTTATTGTTACTTGATATTTTAAGGATATGTATTTTTTTGTTCTATCAATGTATATGATTTTGAATTTTGAGAGATTTTTTAATCTTATTTTCTTTGTTTTTTTGTGAAATATCAAGTTTTTAAAAAGGGTAGTGAGATATGTAAATTTTAGTTTTAATGTTGTATAAATATCTCCAAATGTAGGGTCTCTCTTAGAAAATTACCTCAAATCTTCATATTTTTAGAAGGGGTAAAAGGGATATGAGTAACTTGCTCATTTAGTAAATTAGCAATTGATTATGTGGCATGCATGTGATACATTGGACAACTAATTCTTTTAAAGCTTTTCCAATCACATGTATACCACATCATCAATTGCTCATTGATGCGGTTTATTTCTGGGAGACGTGTGGATGCACCAGGTGTGAGTTCGGACTCAATTTGTATTTGAAGGAGAAAGCTGCTCGTCTGACGATCCTCGGCTGACCGGGCGGAACCTGTGGCGACCTCGGGGTGATTCGGAGATCTGGGCTCGGATCAGAGGATTTGGATCCGAGGTCTTGTGTACCTGCAGACGGTCCTGAAACACCAGGGTTTGTCCCGGTGGCGGACCCTCCGACGATCTAGTCAGTCTCTGTGAGAGAGTAGCAATAACTAGGTGAATTTAAGTGGAAAAAGATTGATTACCTCCAAAAGGTGGGTGAGGGTCTAGTATTTATAGAGAACCCCAACCGGGTTTGATTCCGCTTGGGGGCCGGGTCTGGACCCGAAAGCCCATGGGCCTGACGTGGCAGAGGGCCCAGGGGGTTTAGGGCAGACGTGGCAATACCAGGAGTGGTATAGGGCTGACGTGTCAAAACCCTTGGCGGTATTTGGAGCTGACATGGCTGATCGTAGGTCTCCTGTGCTTCTGGGAGAATCGGAGGGCCTAGGCTGCGTCAGGTCATCCCCATGCTTCGCCAGGAAGGGGGGACGGCCCGGGGGGCTGTCACGGATCGGATGCCGAGGACCACTGAGACTCGTCGGATACGAGGAGGCCAGTTTCTGTGGGGGTGAACTTGAGGGTCGGCGCCGACCCTGCAATGGTACGAAGCCGAACTAGATTGCTATTTTTACCTTTCTTGAGTGAGAGTTGTATTGGGCCCTGGTTGGGCCCCAGGCCATTTTTACCCTACTACACAAGCCCCCCACTCCTGCGTGGGTGCGGGAGCTAGCCGGGGAGGAGTGTTCATAGTCGTGGAAATGGGATGGCGAATCGTTGAATCTTCCGGAGAAGAGTACCCTGGTGTTCGACCCAACCTCGAGATGAGGGATTATGCCTCGACAAGGGTGATGGCGAGCCGTTGCTTCTTCCTGAGAAGAGTACCCTGGTGCCAGACCAAACCTGGAGGTGAGGAGAGATTATGGGTCGGTAAGGGTGATGGCGAGCCGGTGGATCTTCCGAAGAAGAGTACCCAGGTGCCAGACCGGACCTCGAGCTGGCGAGGGATTATGAGTCGGTAAGGGTGATGGCGAGCCATTGTTTCTTCCTGAGAAGAGTACCCTGGTGCCAGACCGAACCTCGAGATGAGGAGGGATTATGGGTCGGTAAGGGTGATGGCGAGCCGATGGATCTTCCGAAGAAGAGTACCCAGGTGCCAGACCGGACCTCGAGCTGGCGAGGGATTATGGGTCGGTAAGGATGATGGCAAGCCGTTGTTTCTTCCTGAGAAGAGTACCCTGGTGCCAGACCGAACCTCGAGATGAGGAGGGATTATGGGTCGGTAAGGGTGATGGCGAGCCGGTGGATCTTCCGAAGAAGAGTACCCAGGTGCCAGACCGGACCTCGAGCTAGCGAGGGATTATGGGTCGGTAAGGGTGATGGCGAGCCGTTGTTTCTTCCTGAGAAGAGTACCCTGGTGCCAGACCGAACCTCGAGATGATGAGGGATTATGGGTCGGTAAGGGTGATGGCGAGCCGGTGGATCTTCCTGAGAAGAGTACCCTGGTGCCAGACCGAACCTCGAGATGAGGAGGGATTATGGGTCGGTAAGGGTGATGGTGAGCCGGTGTTTCAGAGGGATTAAGCGGGGTGGTCTGCTGTCTTTGCGGCGCTTAGAAGGTGCTCTGGGATCTGTGCAGGCGTTCCAATTTCCTAGGGGCATTAAATGGTGCCGCCTAATAAAAGCATGGCGCATGGGCTTCCGTCGTTTGGCTTTCCCCACGCCATAGTGGCAGGACAACGGTGGAGGTTATAAATACCTAATTCCCCTCTGAGGATTCGATCACAACAAGGGTGGTCCATTGGCCGCCAGAGGCGTCTGCTTCGGCGGACGTCTCTTTCTTAAAAGTTTTATTCCCCGATCCGGATTGGTGGCGACTCTGCCGTCCGGATCCCTTTTCGGTTCATACGGCCTTTACACGGTTGTCTGGCCTGAGAGAGATCCGGACGGGGAGTGGTGCTCACCGCATTCTGGGCCTGAGGCTGAAGAGCCTCGGATATGGGAGTCGGCTTGCTTTCCGATAGGGTCCCAGACGACGGTGGCTTTTCTACCACCCTTGAACAGTTTTGGGGTTTCGGCTGACGAAGCTGTAAGCCCCCAGCTGTTCGCGGGTGAGAGGTGAGCCAACCGAACCGTGGAGCCTTAAATCTTAAGTAAAACATTGCCACCCCCCGAGCCCTCCATCCGAACCGACCCCTGCGCAGGGTTGCCAGCCTGGCGCTGGGTGACGTCAGCAGCGCACGTTTCGAGGTCGTGGCGTGATTCTCCAGGTGGCAGTTGCACGTCAATCGGTGAATAGTAACTGCGGAAATCGAGGAGTCGTTTCTATCCCCTATAAATGTTCTCCCCTCTCCTCTCATTGCCCACTTTTTTCTTGCTCCTTACTTTTCACAAAATCCTCCAACTCTTCAGTGTTCGTTTCTTCAGTTTCCTGCAGTAGGCCCGTTCTTCCGAAGTGATCTCAGGTTAACTGGTAAGTCTGTTTTAGCTTAGACACAGATGGATAGGGCTCAGTCCGGCTCGTCGGCGTCGACGTCTGGGGGGGGGAGCGAAGCCTGTCTTCAAATCGACCTCGTGGGAGGAGACGGTAAGCGAGGAGGAGGTGGTACATGACGTGAAGCCGTTGCGATCTCGGAGGCATTTCGTGGTGGATAGTAGCGACTCTGAGGAGGAGGGTGGTAGTTCAGAAGAAGTCCGGACCCCAGGGTTGGCTTCCGGAGAGGGGGGTGGTTCTGAAGGGGATGCCGCCGAAGGGCCTCGGAATCCGACCGGTCTGGCTCGATTGTCTACACCCTCGCCGGAGCGAGCCAGGAAGAAGAAGAGGGCTCCGAAGAAGAAGAAGGGGTCGGGGATCGGCGGCTCGAGTCGGTACCCGTTTACGGTGATCTGATGATAGGATCGTCTGTACAACCCAAGCCCTTTCGTTGCTATCCCGACGATCTCTCCGATAAGGAGCTCTCTGGGGTCCAGCCGTCGTCGTCGAGCCGAAAGAGGGTGAAGGTGGACGCACACCCGACAGTTCTGGAGGTAGGTGACTTAGGGGCTCTGCAGTTGGCATACTACATTGGGTCCAACTATGAGCTTCTGCTGCCGAACTCTACTCTTCGGCCGACCGACCCCCTGCCGGATAGGTATTGCATCTTCCCTGTGGACGCCTTTATCTCCGGACTGAGGCTGCCGATCCACCCATTCGTTCGGGAGGTGCTGAATTGGGTGTCTTTGGCGCCGATGCAGTTTGGGCCGAACTCCTGGAAGCAGATCGTCTGCTTCGTGCTGATGTGCGAAGAGCAGAAGGTACCCCTGTGGCTGAATGTGTTCCGAGCGATGTTGATGATCGGCTCATCGTCAGAGGGAGTATACTATATCTCGCCTCGTGGTAAGGGGAAGGTAGTCCATGGTCACCCGGATTCTATCAAGTTTTGGAAGAAGAAATATTTGGTGATTCGGAGTGAGGATCCTTGGGATATTCCCACCCGGTGGAACCATTCTAAGCCGAGCTATGAAACGCCGAGGCCGGGGGACCTGACGGCTGAGGAGTGGAGGCTTGTTGAGCGCCTCCGTCTGTCGTACAGCATCAATTGGGCGAAGGTGACAGAGGCCCACCTGGCGAGTGTTGGACTGAGCCCGGCCGTACTTTCTAGTATGTGGTTGTTTCTTTTCTCTCGATCTTCTTGTACTTTCTTGCTCATTGTTCTTAATGGATTTTTTTACAGATATGGATGAAGAATCGATTAGGGCGCTGAGGCTCGCCATGAAGAAAAAGAAGGTCGAGAAGAAGGGGGACGCGGTGAAGACGACCGAATTGTCCCAGGTGGTCTCCGAGGCCCCAATTCAGCCGAGGGCCAAAAGGACTCGCTCGGAGACAGGCGGGGACACGGTGGTTCAGGGAGGCTCGGATCAGGGCAGGGCTACTGACCTTGATAAGGGGAAGGGTCCCCTGGTGGATACTGGGATAGAGGAGAGACTTCGGCGATCGTGGGTGCCGAATTGGTCGATCCGAGAGGGTGATTGCCTGGTCCGAGGGCGCCAGGCCGTGGAGGTTGCAGATAAGCTGGCGACCCCCCGGGACCGTTCGGATATGAAGGCCCAGACCCTGGACGAGGCGTACGTGCGTCTTGCGCAGGCCAATGTGCTGGTAAGTCAACCGAACCCACTTGCTTTCAGATCATGTCGCTTAAGACAGGTTTCTTAGAATTGTCGGGATACTGCAGGCGACCGTGCAGGGGGCCCACGTGAGAGGCCTTTATGAGGCAGCTTTGCAGCGAGAGCGAGACCGGGCTGACAAGGCTGAGCAGGAGGTGAAGGAGTTGAAGGTAGAGCTCGAAGGCTCTCATGGGAGGGAGACGGAAATGAAGGCGGCCTTCGACAAGGAGGAGGAATGGGCGAAGACGATGGCGGCTCAGGAGAAGAGGTCGGCGAAGGAGAAGGATGAGTTGACGGAGTCGTGTCAGCTCCTAGTGATCAAGGCCCAGGACAACTGTTATGCAAAGGCCCTCAGTCATGTGAGGCACTTCTATCCTACTATCAATCTGTCCAACTTCGAGTTTGATATGGAGATTGAGGGGACACCGAAGACCCCTGGCGAACAAGGGCCCGATGGTGACCAGGCTGCCGACCCACCCGTGAACCCGACCGACACTGAGGTGGGAAAACTAGCTATATAATTTTTGTCCTTCTTTCGATTGTATTTGCCTTCCGCGGACTGGCCACCGCATTTTTTGTATGGAGAAACTAAATTTATAAAAAGAGGGTTTTTGGCTGGCCAAGTGTTTTGACCTTGAATACTTCCGAACCTCCTTGCTTATATGTTTTGAGTGGGCTGGTTCTCTTGTAGGTTATGGCTCCCCCTCCTGAGGCGGACCCCCGTCGTTCCGACATGGCGTGGCTTCGGAGCAAGGTTGAGGCCCTGGAGGCCACTTTGGTTCGATACCGAAAGGGGGCCCGTGATGCTGATGCGGCTTTCAATTACTACAGGAATAAGTCTGAGGCCCTTAGTGAGGAGGCAAGCCGGCTGAGGAGGGCGATTGCGGATCGGGAGCTCGGGGGCGCCGGTCTTGGATATACTATGTCTAGTTCCTCGGTGCAGAGGCCCTCCTCTAAAAAGCTACTTCGTGATGTGATAGTGGAGAAGGAGATGGAGATACACCGTTATAGGACGATGTTGGGCGTCTCGCTATCTTCCCCGGGGGGTCGGCGAGCGGAGGGGGTTCCCTCTGCGATGCTTCTGATGGAGCGTATGTGATCCGTTGACGCCCAGAGCTCCGTGGCCGGTGTGTCGACTGTGGCAGAACCGAAGGACCGTCATGACGAAGAGAGAGCTCCAAGTCGTTCGGTCGGAGTGATCCCGCCCCTCGCTGGATCCGAGGAGCCCTAAGGCAGTGATTTCCTTTAGTTTGAGATGAGCGGAGTGGTCTTGTAACGGTCTTTGTTTGTTTTCCCCGAATAAAATAAAAGAATATGAAATAAAGAAATCTTTTCCTTCTTTGCTCTGGTCAGCGGTGTGGTGAAGGGCGGTGGAGGCGAGGTTTGGCTCCGCAGATTCGTGAGGGATCGACGTGGGGCAATAGGAAGACTCCCTGGTTCGGAGCCGGGTCGATCCTACCGGGGCTCTTGGGGACGATACCGGAGCGTGAACCTGGGTGCCGATCCCCTTGTTCGGTACCAGGTAGGAGTTTGCCGAGGAATTTGGATTTTGACAAAAAGAGACTTCTTATATACCAGATAGGGAGGGCCGTTGAAGTGGCCCTTTTCATACGAAAGCTTACATCAGTTTTACTTTACTTTAGTCAGGCTAGGACCTAGGCTCGCTCTTCCAGGAATTTCATTAGGTGCTCGGCGTTCCAGGGTCGGCTGATGGGTCGGCCGTCCATATCCGCCAGTCGGTATGTACCAGGGCGGACAGCCTCGACTACACGGTATGGGCCTTCCCAGTTGGGAGCCAATTTCCTCTTCTTGGTTGGATCAGAGACAGATAGCTTACGTAATACCAGGTCCCCTGCCCTGATGTTTGTGGGGCGGACCTTCTTGTTGTAAAACTTCTCGATCCGTTGCTGGTAGATGCTTCTTCGGATTGAAGACTTCTCTCGTACCTCGGCGACGAGGTCCAGGTTGGCCCTCAGGCCGGACGCATTGTCAGCTTCATCGAAGGCTATGATCCGGGGAGAAGGTAATCCGACCTCGACGGGGATGACTGCCTCAGTCCCATAGGTCAGACTGAATGGTGTTTCCCCCGTGGGGATCCTCTGGGTGGTTCGGTGCGGCCATAGTACGCTGGGCAGTTCCTCGACCCACAGCCCTTTGGGGGAACTGTCGAGGCGCTTTTTGAGGCCGTCGAGGATTTGCCTGTTCGTGTTCTCCGCTTGGCCGTTGGACTGAGGGTGGCAAATGGCGGAGAAACGTTGCTGGATGCCGATGTCTGTGCAGAAGGTTTGGAAGTTTTGACCTTGGAACTGGGTTCCGTTGTCTGTGACGAGGACTCGAGGAATTCCGAACCGGCAAATGATGTTCTTCCAAAAGAACTGTTGTACTTGGCGCTCGGTGATGCTGGACAGTGGTTCGGCTTCGATCCACTTGGTGAAGTAGTCGATGGCGACGATCAGGAATTTCTTTTGTCCCACCGCTGGGGGGAAGGGCCCCACAAGGTCCATACCCCACATGGCGAAGGGCGTAGGGCTTGCCAGAGACCGGAGATTGGCTTGAGGAAGCCTTTTGATAGGGGAGAATCTTTGGCAGGGGCCGCACCTCTTGACCAAGTCTAGCGAGTCTTGGAGCATGGTTGGCCAATAGTACCCCTGATTCAGGGCCTTCCGAGCAAGCGTCCTGCTCTCCATGTGGCATCCGCCGATCCCCTCGTGCAGGTCTCTGAGGGCGTAGCTGGCCTCGTCGCTGGTAAGGCAGCGGAGGTAAGGTTTGCCGTCGGCCAAGGTGTACGAGCGTTTGAAGAGGATGTCATCGATCATGACAAACCTTTCAGCTCGGACTCTGACTCGTCTAGCCTCGGCTCTGTCTTCAGGAAGCTCGGCACTGATTAAGAATCTTCTGATGGGAGTGGTCCAGTCGTCCGGACTGGTCCCATCTTGCACACACATCGCTTCCGGCTCCGGGTCACTGATACTTGGTTTTAGGAGGACTTCTATGAGCACCGTCTGATCGAGGCCCTCGAAGGAGGAAGAGGCAAGTTTGGATAACGCGTCTGCTTGAGCGTTTTGTTCCCTGGGGACTCTGATAACCGCGACGCAGCTGAAGGACGCCAGGAGTCGCTTGACTGCTGTCAAATACCTCATCATGCGTTCATCGCGGGCTTCGTATTCTCCGGTGATCTGATTGACCACGAGTTGAGAATCACTAAAGGCCCGGATTTGTTTGGCCCCGGCTCGGCTGGCGAGGGTCAATCCGGCGATCATGGCCTCGTATTCTGCCTCGTTGTTGGAGGCCGGAAAGTTGAGGCGGAGGGAGTATTGAAGTAGGAATTGGTCGGGGCCACGAAGGATGATGCCCGCCCCACTTCCTGTTTCGCATGACGAACCATCGACGAAGACCTCCCAGGTCGGATCCGATCCTTCGAGGCTAGGCTGCTCGGAGGCGGTGCACTCAGTTATGAATTCGGCGAGGGCCTGTCCTTTAATGGCCGCCCTTGGCTGATAGCTGATGTCGAACTGGCTCAGCTCGATTGACCACTTGACTAAGCGGCCGGAGTTTTCGGGCTTGTGAAGGACAGTCTTTAGTGGTTGGTCGGTCAGTACTTGGACGGAGTGGGCTTGGAAGTAAGGGCGAAGCTTCCGGGCTGCCATGACCAGCGCATAGGCCACCTTCTCTATCTTTGCGTATCTCGTCTCTGCTGGGAGGAGCACTTTGCTCACATAATACAGTGGCTTTTGAACCCCTTCCTCCTCTCGGACGAGGACGGCGCTGAGAGCGTTGTCCGAGGCGGACAGGTAGAGCCAAAGCGGCTCGCCCGACTCGGGCTTGCTGAGGAGAGGCGGGTTGGCGAGGTATTGCTTTAGCTGTTCGAAGGCTTCTTGTTGAGGGGTACCCCACTCGAAGCCCCCTTTTCCGCGCAAGGCCTTGAAGAAGGGGAGAGACTTCTCTCCTGATTTGGAGAGAAAACGCCCGATTGCCGCTAATCGACCTGTGAGCCTCTGAACCTCCTTGACATTCCGGGGCGGGGACATGTCAATAATGGCTTGGATTTTCTCGGGGTTTGCTTCAATGCCGCGTTGGCTGACGATGAACCCCAAGAACTTCCCTGTGGAGACGCCGAAGGCGCATTTAGCTGGGTTGAGTCTCATGTTGTGGCGTCGGAGGACACCGAAGGCTTCCTCGAGGTCGGTGACGTGGTCCGGCCCAGCTCGGCTTTTGACAAGCATGTCGTCGACGTACACTTCCACATTGCGGCCGATCAGGTCCTTGAAGACTCTGTTGACGAGTCGCTGGTACGTGGCTCCAGCGTTTTTCAGCCCGAAGGGCATAACGCGGTAACAATAAAGACCCTGGTCGGTGACGAATGAGGTTTTGGAGATGTCTGGTGGAAACATCCAGATCTGATTGTACCCCGAGAATGCGTCCATGAAGGACAGTAGCTCATGCCCCGAGGTTGCGTCGATTAGAGCGTCGATGCGGGGGAGGGGGAAAGGATCTTTCGGACACGCTTTGTTAAGGTCCGTGAAGTCGATGCAGATCCGCCAACCCCCTGTTGCCTTCTTCACCATGACGACATTAGCCAGCCACTCGGGGTAGCTGACTTCCTGGATGAATCGAGCGGACAAGAGTTTGTCCACTTCTGTCTTTACAATTTGTTGCCTCTTCGGGGCGACTTTGCGCCTCTTTTGGATGATCGGCTTAGAGTCAGGGATGACGCTTAGTCGATGCATAATAAAGTCTTCGGAGATCCCGGGCATGTCGGAGGGTTTCCAAGCGAAGAGATCGACGTTGCGACGGATGCAGGCGATGATGCCTGACTTCAAGTCCTCGGAGAGTGAGCGGCTCACCCGGAACCATTTCGACTCATCCTTGGCATCGAACAGGACCTCTTCTAATTCATCAACCGGCTCGGGTGCTGGGCCGTCTCTCTCGGGTTCGAGTTCAACGGCGTCGAGGGGGAATACACCCCCTCCGACGGCGGTTATGTAGCACGATCGTGCTGCTTCGTGGCTACCTCGGACGATGCCGACCCCTTGGGGGGTGGGAAATTTAAGCTTCAGGTGGTAGGCCGAAGGTATCGCTTGGAAGGAGTTTAGTCCGGGTCGTCCAAGAATGGCGTTGTAAGCCGCCCTGACGTCGATGATCATGAAATCCATGGATTCGGTCCTCTTGACAGGAGCCGATCCTGCGGTGACGTCGAGGGTAATAATCCCCTCTATTACGATTGGGGCGCCGGAGAATTCAAGCAACGTGTATCCGGCTGGTTTGAGCTTCCCTTTGGATAATTTGAGACTTTCGAAGGCTTTGAGAAAAAGAATATTTACCGAGCTGCCGTTGTCGACGAGGATTCGGCGAACCTCGCAATTAGCTATGCGGAGGCTAACGACGAGGGCATCGCAGTGGGGTAGGTGAACTTCTTCGAGGTCCTCTCCTGAGAAGGAGATCGGCAGCGGTTGTTGCTTGGGGGAGGGGCTGTTTTGGACAGCATTCGCCTCTCGGATAAAGGCTTTTCGGGAAGTATCGGACTCTCCTCACATGGCCCCCCCGTGGATATAGTGCAGGGTGAATAGCGTACCCATGGCTCCCTCGGACTCGGGATCCCGACCCTGGATGCGGTTCGGAGTAGGGTTCGGAGGAGAGAGTCTCCGGTTCCTAGTACCTCGCCGATCCTGTGGGCCTTCCTCCCTGGAGGTCCGTCGGAGAGCTTTAGGAATTTCTTCTTGAAAGTCCTGGGATCCCTTGTGAGTGACGGGGGCTCCCCCGACCTTGTTCGGTCGGTCTGAAGGTTGCCTTCCGACGCGGCTGAGCGCTGGTCTCCGTCCCTCGGGCGGCGGTCTTGGACGGTTCGGGGCCGGGTTGGAAGCGGCCTTTCCCCTGCCCCTGGAGGTCATGAGAGTTCGGCTGTCGAGGTCGCTCGATGGTCGGGCTCGGGTCGGCTTCTGAAGCAGTGTTCCCACAGACGGCACCAACCTGATGCGGTTTATTTTTGGGAGACGTGTGGATGCACCAGGTGTGAGTTCAGACTCAATTTGTATTTGAAGGAGAAAGCTGCTCGTCTGACGACCCTCGGCTGACCGGGCAGAACCTGTGGCGACCTCGGGGTGATTCGGAGATCTGGGCTCGGATCAGAGGATTCGGATCCGAGGTCTTGTGTACCTGCAGACGGTCCTGAAACACCGGGGTTTGTCCCGGTGGCGGACCCTCAGACGATCTAGTCAGTCTCTGTGAGAGAGTAGCAATAACTAGGTGAATTTAAGTGGAAAAAGATTGATTACCTCCAAAAGGTGGGTGAGGGTCTAGTATTTATAGAGAACCCCAACCGGGTTTGGTTCCGCTTGGGGGCCGGGTCTGGACCCGAAAGCCCATGGGCCTGACGTGGCAGAGGGCCCAGGGGGTTTAGGGCAGACGTGGCAATACCAGGAGTGGTATAGGGCTGACGTGTCAAAACCCTTGGCGGTATTTGGAGCTGACATGGCTGATCGTAGGTCTCCTGTGCTTCTGGGAGAATCGGAGGGCCTAGGCTGCGTCAGGTCATCCCCATGCTTCGCCAGGAAGGGGGGACGGCCCGGGGGGCTGTCACGGATCGGATGCCGAGGACCACTGAGACTCGTCGGATACGAGGAGGCCAGTTTCTGTGGGGGTGAACTTGAGGGTCGGCGCCGACCCTGCAATGGTACGAAGCCGAACTAGATTGCTATTTTTACCTTTCTTGAGTGAGAGTTGTATTGGGCCCTGGTTGGGCCCCAGGCCATTTTTACCCTACTACACTCATTTACCCTACTACACTCATTTACTCATAACCCTTTTTTCCTTTTATAAACAATTTAGAAGGTGTCTTATATTTGCAAATATTTTCTAAAAATATTGTATATGTGAAATTGAGTCATTTATGACCTTGTTTCATTTAATTCTTTATTAATGATGCAAAATAGATATACTTTATATTTTCCTAAGAAGAAAAAAGGAAAAAAAAAAAAAAAACTTCGAACACCATAAAAAAGCTCTTTATACTACCAGCAATACATAAATCATTACTCCCCAACCCAAACACGAACTGAAAATTGACTTATCTCATCCAAGCCTACTTTTACGGCTTTACCCTCCAAGGGTTACAGCCACAGGGTTTGCAGAACGGACGGCGAAGATGAAATTCAAATACTAAATCCGTTTCAATCCGAAACACGAATATCGAGGCGATTGGAGGGAAATATGGAAAACTGCGGGCAGATTGTTCACATCGTTTCTGGTAAAAACAAAAAAAGGAATCAAACAGGGGGAGAAAAAAGGAAACGGGGTAATTAAAGCCGCCCCAAAACCCAATATATTATGGAAAAAAAAAGATTATTTATTTATTTATTTAATCTCCGTCTTCGTCCCTATTCACCTCCTCTCCCTCTCTATTTCAAACGCAAGAACAAACCCAAACCCTAATTCCGTATCGTCGTCGTCGTCTCCGATCTAATGCATCTGGTTGTTTCCGGCGAGATATCGTCATCTCCTTAGATTCCTCCGACGAGGTACCCCCGATTTCGTACAATATCGTTTTTCCCGCTTTGAATTTCGTGCTCTTTTTTTAGATTGGATCCAAGTTGTGTTTTTGATCAGTTGCTCTTCTTGATTAGGGTTTGGTGGTAATGGTTTTGGCGATGAAGGAAAAGAAGAGGGGGATCGGGGTTTCGGAATCGAGGAAGGAGAAGAAGAAGCGGAGGCTGATTCTGAGCGATTCGGAGGAGGAGGATGATGCGTTCTTGACTTCGTCGAGAAGTAACGGTGGGAATCATGCTGAGGTGGAAGCGAAGAGTAATTTGGGATCCGAAGTTGTGATGCAAACTAAAGCTGAGAGCATGGAGAAATCAGACAAAGCTGCGGAAGTTCGTGCGACTGTGGAAGCTGAGAGCAAGGAGAAAGCAGAGAAAGCTGTCGAAGTTTGTGAGAATGTTGAGAAGATTGCGGAAGTTGAGATGAAGGAGAAAGCTGTGGATGTGCGTGAGATTGGCGAGAAGATTGAAGAAGTCGACAAAGCAGAGAAAGTTGCGGGGGATCGGGAGAATGCTGAGAAGATTGAAGAAGTGGAGAGCAAAGAGAAAGCCGTGGAAGTTTGTGAGAAGGTCGAGATGATCGGAGAAATTGGGAGTCAAAAAGTTCGGGATGGTTCTTTTGACAAAAAGGAGAATAGTGAGGAGGATATGGAGGTGGATGCTGAGGTTGTTGCGAAGAACCACGAAGGAACTGATCGAATCAAGAAAGTGAAAGATGATTCTGCGGTTCGTTCTCATGGAAGTATTATTAAGAAGGGGAGTAGGAAGGGGGAGGTTAAGGTGGACGTAAAGAAGGTTGCAGAATCGATTGTTAAGGAAAAGGAAGGCGTTATTGTAAAGAAGAGAAGTAGCGAGGAAGAGGTTACAGGGGAAGTAAAGAAGGTTTTGAAGTTGAATGTCAAGAAAAAGGAAGGTGTTGAAAGTATTGTTAAGAAGAGAAGTAGCGAGAAGGAGAGTAAAGTGGAAGTTAAGAAGGTTTTGAAGCCGAAAGTTGGTAAGGAAAAGGAACGTGTTGAGAGTTGTAAGAGTTTCAGTAAGAAAAAGAACAGCAAGGGCGAGAAAACATTGGAAGAAAAGAAGGGTCTTAAGTTAACACCTCTTAAGAGAAGGGAAGTAGTTGAGTCAGTAAAGAGAACCGTGGAGTTGGGTTCCAGTCGAAAGAGAAATAGAGAGGCACTTGGTGACGACGAGGATGATCCCAGTTTGAAGAGACTCAGGTCATTGAGGTCTAGCCATGAAAAGAGTAGTACTACGGAAATCAACGGGAATAACATGAAAAGTGATTCTTCAGTATCTCTAGACAAGATACATAATGTTAAGGTGGACCGTGAAAGACAGATGGATGATTCCAGGGAGAAGGATAGTTTGATGAAAAAAAATTTGGAGGACTCTGAAAAGGTTAAGTGCAATGATGAATCTACTGCGAGAACATTGAGGAAGATGAAAGATAGAGCTCTTTCGGGTAGTGACAGAAGAGAAGAGGTTGGCATTTTCCCACTGAAGAGTATCAAGGTGCAGAGTAGAAGTGGTGTTTTAAGGGTATTGCCTAGCAACAAGGACGTCGGTAGGTCCAAAGGAGTTCATATTCCACGAGAAGAAGAAGAAGACGGTGCTGCAGATCATCCTTCCCACTCCAAACAGGAAAAAGGTGAGAAACCCATTTCCACTGCCAAGTCAGGTAAAAATATTATGACGTCGAAGCAAGTTTCTTTAACTGAGACAGAAAAATCCAAGTCTCCAAAGGTAAAACAGAAGAATGTGGATTCTTCAAATGTCAAAACAAACTCCCCAGCTGACGAAGATACTAGTCAAAAGAGAAGTACCATGAAACAGAAAATCAGAGACGACATTAGGGATATACTTTTTGAAGCTGGCTGGAAACTTGACTTAAGACCAAGGAAAGGCAGAGCCTACGAAGATGCTGTATATGTGCCTCCTAGTGGAAAAGGAAGTTATTGGTCAATTACTAAGGCATATGCTATCTATGTGGAGGACTGCAAGAAGAGTAAATTATCTACATTTGCTACCATACCTTCAGAGCGTATAAGAATGCTGACGAGGAATGTAGTAAACAAGAGAAGAAGCAGTGCAGAAATGAAAGAAGCTAAGAAGAAGCTTGGAGGGAAACAGAAGGGGAAAGAATTTCTGAAAACAAAAGAATCCAAGAAAAATAGTGACGGTGTAGGTTCAACAGCTCATAAGCGTCATTTAAAGGGGAGAAACAAGAAGCGGAGAGGCTGTAAACTATTAGTCCGTGGAGCTAATAAAGATGCAGAGGCTGATGAAGATGATGATTATGTGCCGTATGTTGGGAAGAGGACAATTCTCTCATGGATGATAGATTTGGGCATTATGCGTGCAGATGGAAAAGTGAACTATATGAACAAAAGCCATTCACGAGCTTTACTGGAGGGTTCTATTACAAGAGATGGTATTCGCTGCAGCTGTTGTAGTAAAACTATTTCTGTAGCAAAATTTGAGATTCATGCTGGTAGCAAAAGGCGTCAACCATACCAAAATATATTTGTGGTGGAGGCAGGGATGTCCCTTTTGCAGTGCCAACTAAAAGCATGGGAAAAGCAGCAAAATCCTGCAAGGCAGGCTTTTATCAAATTGGACATTGATGGGGATGATCCAAATGATGACACTTGTGGTATCTGTGGAGATGGCGGTGATTTGATCTGCTGTGATGGTTGCCCTTCTACTTTTCATCTGAATTGCATGGGTATTCAGGTATGCAGATAGTTTCTGTACTGAAGTAATTCTTAGGTTATGACGATTCATCTTTTCTATTTATTAATTATTATTTTTAACCTTCCCTTTTAGTTTCTGCATATTCTTTATGTTCGCCATCATTTTGTTACCAATCTGGTCTTTGCAGTAGCTCGGTGTAAACCACACTGAAGATTTCTAATACCTGTTACTTTCAGATGCTTCCTCCTGATGATTGGCACTGCACAAACTGTTCATGTAGATATTGTGGGTCAGTCTCTGATGCTGTTCTGAAAGAAAGTGCTTCAACTATTCCTAAGCTGCTCACATGTTCTCAGTGTGATAAAAAATGTATGAAGTTCGTGATAAACTTACTGGGTTGATCGTTGCTGTGTTTTATTCATCATTTCTGCTTTGTAGGCCACACAAATACATGCATAATTTCTTACTTTTTTTTTGTTGGCAAATTCGTGAAGATCATCAGGAGTGCACCCCAGAAGTGGATGCTATTTCTGTCTGTTCCAGTAAATCAAACAATTCTTTTTGCGGGCAGAGTTGCAAGAAGGTAATACCTGAAAAAACCTTCTACTATTTTCTCCATTTTCTTAAAGAATGGAGAAAGCCAGGGGCGAAGCCAGAACAAAATTTTCAGGGGGGCCAAGAAAAAATTCTATAACTATATATAAATATATAGGTATTTTTTCATAATTTTAGGGGGGCCAAATAATAAAATTTAATAGATTTAAGGGGGGTTTTAAAAAAATTTCAAAAATTTTAAGGGGATTTTCAAAATTTTGGGGGGCCCCGGGCCACCCCGGGCCCCCGCATAGCTCCGTCACTGAAGAAAGCATTGATACATTGCCATTTTATACTGTTTATTTCAGCCCTTATGACATAAAATTCTGGATTCCTTGCTTGTTCCGTGAAATTTATTAATTTATTTAAAGTATATCAGTGAAATTAAATTTTACTGTATCAGAATCTCTAGAAATCTTTTCAAGCATCAATAAATAAAATAAAGTTGATACATTGTTGTTTTTCTTAGGTATAATATAATTTCGAAGTTGGGATTCTGTCTGCTATATACTGGAGTCTAGATTCTCCTTGTTTCCATTCCAGTTCTGATTATTTCTTATGGTGTCTCATGGGAAATATATTAATATATTTCTTACACAAGATTTATGTCATATCCCCCCCTCCCTCTCTCTCTCTCTCTGTCTCTCTCTCTCTCTCTCTCTCTCTCTCACACACACACACACACACACACTAGAATGTACATTAGTATTGGTGCTGCAAGTACCTCTCCTAGCCTTCCGAAAGTCTGGAGTCTGATAAGTTGGTCACAACATGAATCAAGCTGTAAAAGTGTACAATTTGGTACCTAATCAAATGCTCATGCCACCACCACCCCCCATAAAAAAGAAAAGTTGATTGCTATTAGGAATTGCAAGTTTATTTTTGTGAAGCAAATTTAACATTTTTGAAATCTTTAGGACATGTAACGAAGGAGTAGGAAAAGGACTTAGTATCTGTTTTGCCAACAAATTATCATTGCTTTTCCATCTCATATTTGCAAGTCCACTTCTCTTTGATCCAATTTTTAATCCGCACTTTGTTTTTTTTTGTTTTTTTGTTATTGGAGCCATGCACACTTTTTGTGTTGGGTTTTGGTTCTTGGGCTAAAAAACCACGCCTTTCTGTATGCATAAAGTTCATCAGAAGTGAGCGCATTTTGTGCTGTAGAAATCAGAGTGTTGGTATCATGAAGGTGTTGGATGTCAATGCTTTTTTACATGTGTAGATTCTAGACTGTTTTGTTTCTTGCAATTGGCCCTTGCAAATGCCGCAAATAGTTGTAGCTTTCAACTTACGCTCCACCAATGCGAATTGACCTGTAAGTTGTAGCTCCTCATCCACCAGCCTTCTACTCCTTCCATTACCTCCTGCCATCCAACACTAGCCACCACCAACTTGGGCTGCCATCTTTTAGCCACCACGGCACCACCATTACCTAATCTTCTGCCTGCCTGCCTGCCTCCTCATTCCTTCTTCCCACTCATAACTATAACCGTAGTTGCTGCCATTTTCAATTGCCTCTACTGTTGTTTGCATGCAATTTGCTTGCATTATAAGTGTAGTTACAAGACAGTGAACTCCACAATATTGGATCTGGATGTAGTGTATACATATGAATTCCATTACTGTGGATCTTCTGATTCTTTACACTATAATTAGTTATGAGTTCTCAAACTGTCATTATCATGGACCTAATTTCATTGTTATTGCAGATCTTCGGGCAATTACAGAAGCTTATTGGGACTAAGAATGATCTGGAAGCAGGTTTATCATGGAGCATTGTTCGTTGTTTTCATGGGGAGTCATCTGGAAGTCTATGCAATCTCCCTCAGAAAGCTGAATGCAACTCTAAGATTGCTGTTGCTTATGCTGTTATGGATGAATGTTTTTGCCCAATTATAGACGACAGGAGTGGAATAAATTTGATCCATAATGTTGTCCATAACTGCGGGTAAGCTTGCACCATGTCCTTGGTTTGCATTTGTTTTTAATAACTGTTTCAGTTATCCTTGTTGTATGCAAGTTTCCCATTGTCTATATTTACTTTGCAGTTTAAAGTTTAAACCCTTAATTTGTTGTCTAAGAAATCTTAATTTTCAGTATACAAGAACAAAGTTTTGTATTTAATTCATCATTCTGCATTTGCATCATCTTCTTTTCGGTGTGTCTACTTAATTATTTGTGGCTTAGTCTGGTGGTGTTTTTTTCTATTGAGATGTAAGTCAATAGCAATTAGCCTTTGTTTTGTTAGCCCAGATTAACTTGGTATTGTGATAACAGCAAGTACCGTAGGGATGAATTATAAGCACTCTCAAGTCTGAGGCCGTAACCAAGGCATTTCATAGCCCCCTCATGAACCGTAGAAAGAAAAGGAAATGTTGATTTATATTGTTATTTATTTTGTGAATATATGTTCAAGACAACAAAAGCACATAAACTGAAACTAGGGGTAATATGCAATTAGTTTAGTAACCTTCTGAAGTTCATGCAATATAACTGAATCACAGTTCTTGAGATGGAAGTTACCTGTTGTTCGAAAGTTAGGTTATTGTTATTTTCAGCTCTCGCCTCCTCTTTCTTCAGCAAGCAAATAGGACTTAGCATGGTAATTGTGTTTACTCAGGAAATGATAATTTTGGGCATATAGTCTCAATAAAAATACCTGTTATCCTTGTCCCATTTTGTCTGCAACAGCTTGGCCTATTGAACTATTGTCAATTTAGGCATTCTGTTAATCATTTGTATCAGGGTTGTCTCTAGTTCTGCAATAACCAATGATATCTCTTAATAAGTTTTTGCTAATTTTTGTGTGTTATAAATATAGAATGCTGCCTATAAGATTTATACTTAGGCTACACAATACTTGCACAGACGAAGAAAGGAGAAAAGATGGTGGATATCGAAGGGTGCTCTTTGTGATCATTTCATGAGATTCTAAATTCCCTTAGTAATTCAGCTTTTGGCTTCTTAACTAGGGTAGAGGAAAGTGCCACACACACCCTTCTGTATTCTGTAGTCAAATCATCTACCCTGTCCTTTTCCTCTCCATTTTGACAAGGTCTCTAGAGGTTTTTTAATATATATATTGTATGAACACTTCTATTTGCTAGCCGTTCTTTGTCGCAATGTTGTCAGATACTCGAATCCGACATGACACTTCATATTTTAGGGTAGTTTTTCCCAATCTTTTCTGTTTCTTTGTCCGTGCGCCTTAGTTTAAGATAGGTCCATGTAGCAGTCCGTTTTAATTTTGACACAAAATCATGATATTGTTGGCAGCCTAGAAATAAAGAGACCTTATTGCCTGAAGGTGGTAAATCTTGTGTTTTTTTTTGGATTCTTTCTTTCCTTCTGATCTAATTTTGTCGCTACTTTGTTCCTATTCTTTAGTTTTTGCATCGTATATTATAGTTCTATTTTTTTCATTATACATTTCTTCTACAAACACTTTCCATGGTTCCTCAATTAGGGGTAGCAATGGGTAAAGGTAAACCCATGTACCCTTACCCAATTACCCTAAGGGTAAGGGTATGGGTTATACCCCTTTAAAATATAGGGTAGGGTAAAGCCGTAAGGGTAAAGGTAAACATATCTACCTACACGTTTACCCTCTTACCCATTTAAATATGCGTTATAGACTCATTTATATATGACATATAAAATGAGTAGAAAGAGTAGATGAGTGGATTATACGACTCTCTATGACATTAAGCTAAATAGAATTGAATTACAAAGGAAGATAATCATTTTTATATACAATTTTTGTTCTATAACTTTGACTATTAAAAAAGTTATATTAATTGTTTCACATGTTTACCTGTTAGGATAGGGGACGGTAATTTTCTAAATACCCATTAGAATAAGGGTAAAATATTTGGACTTTAGGGTAGGGTAAAGGTAAACCCTATACCCTCCCGGTCTCCCCTTACCCTTCTCATGGCTTAAATATTGTGATGATGATGGTCCAATCAGCGTAGTAGTTTGAATGAGTTGCAGTTTTGGAGCCTTGCTTCTCTCAGTCTAATTTTAATCTTGGCCAATTCTTTTCTAGAAGTCTTGTGAAAGACCCTGCCACTACACTAAAACTTTGAATTTGTAGATATAAAAAGTCTAATTGATGTAAAACTAACCCTAAAATAGAGAATTTCCAAGAATCTTAAAGGATTAATTTTACCAACATGTAATGCGGATCAAAGTTAGGATTTTAAATAATTAATCGGTTTGATGGATTTTCAAGAATTGAATTAAGTTTAACAAGCCCAACTAATAATTCAGTTCTAACAATCAATAATTAAATTCCTAAGCATTCTTAGCAAGTAAAAGGTTCAATATTGATTCGTACTCTAATCAGGCAAGTGGAACACTCAATCTCGATGTTTGTGGTCGACTGTTAAATTAAATAATATAGTAAAGATGATAAAGCAGTATAACACAAATATTTAATAGTGAAAAGAGTATACCGAGAGTTCCAAGCAACTAGGCTTAGATCTCAACTAGGCAGCAAGAGCGAGGAGCACGGGCTGGTGCTGCGGCGCGCCGACGGAGGGAGGCGCGATAAGGGCACCGGAAAGGGGGGTCGCTGGCTGCAAACGCCGAGGAGAAGCCCAGCCAGTCGTGGTGTCGACTGAGGGCGGCGCGACGCAAGAGGCAGCATATGGGCGCTCTGGTCGTCGGGTGGCGTTGCGGCTGGAAGCACGACGCGACGAACGGTTGCTAAGGGGGCGTGATCAGCGCGAGGGCGGAGCAGGGAGATAGGGAGGTAGGGGATGAGGGCAGAGGAGCGAGGAGGGGCTGACGGTGATGAAGGAGAGAGGCGATGGGATTGGTCGGGGTTGGGGGGAAGAAGACGATGGAGAGAGAAGGGAGATTAGGGTTTTGGGTATTTTATTTGGGGGGTAATTTTATTTTGGGGGTAGATTTTAGAGTTAATCACTAACCCAAAAATTGTATTAGGATTTATCACAAACCCTAATAATGGATTTCAATTGTATCACACAAAAAGAGACAGAGATGAAGAGAAAAACTTCAACACAGTAAATTTTAATCGAGAATGGCATATCTTTCTCATTAATCTCAAGGCCTATATATAGGCTCAAAACAAATCAAGATACAAATTTGAGAATATTCTCAAAATCAAAAATATTCAAATGCATAAAAAAGATTACATATGGCTATAATTGCCAAAAACAAATATGGTACTAAAATAAAATCCTAAACTAAATAAAATTGATGTCCTCATCACTAATATGTGTAATTGCACTTGTATTCTAACAAGTCTAATATGTGTAATGAGTTTGGAATGTGCCTGGCATCATCTTTGTTTGAAATCATATGTGAGGTCTACACTCCTGAAAGTGACTTGGGTTCTCTGAGAGGCCTGATATTTGGGTTTTAAATCAATCAGCTTATTTCTGCGAGACCATTTGATTCTTTGATCTTTAATATTAGGTTCTCAAGTTACCATAAGACAAAAACCGTTTAATATATCATATAATGCAGATTTTTTATATCTAGATACTTTCTGGGGGTTTGAAAGCATAATGAGAAGTTGATATATTTTTTCTTCTATTTTGCTCTGAATATCTTAAGAATGCAGTATTTTCCTGATGGCTATGCTTTCGGTACAGTTGAGTTTATTGTTGCTTTGATCTTCTAACATTTCATCTGCTTTTGTAGGTCAAATTTCAGCCGTCTAAGTTATACAGGCTTTTATACTTTTCTTTTGGAGCGAGGTGATGAAGTTATCTGTGTGGCATCTGTCCGGTGCGTATTTTGGTTACTTTACTGAAATTTCTTGATGCTTACCAAGGAAAATCGTGAATTTCTGTTAACTGGTCCAGTCAAACTGTTACTATATACTGTAGATCCAATATATGCTTTTTAAGGTGAAGTATGGACACAGTGAGCTACTTCATCTTCTTTCCATTGTATTGCAATGATACAGAAGAATTGATTCAAAGATGAAATCTGTGTGAAAAATAAAACACTTTTCTATTGTTCCATTATGATGTTTTTTAAATTCAGTTTATACAGGAGAGGACTCACCTCTCTCTCATTCAAGAGCAGAGGGGAGGGTGCTCCTTTACAGCTCACGTGAATTTTCATTGTGGCCAAATCGACGAATTTGCTTTCATACATAATTGATGTTCCTACTTTTGTCTTTGGTCGAACAGAATCCATGGAACCAGGCTGGCGGAAATGCCTTTTATTGGGACAAGAAGCATGTATAGACGTCAAGGAATGTGCCGCCAACTTCTTAATGGAATTGAATCAGTATGTTATCTCTTTCTTCAGTCCTTTCAATATTCTTGTCAAGGAGGAGGCAGTTTTTCTGTATAGATATTTTCCTTCACTCTTGGTAGAAACTAAATTTATATAATATGATTATCATGCATTGCATATCATTATCACCATGGTTGTGGGGAAATCTATGTTTTCTGAATTATTTGTAGCATTTTACTCCAGATGCTTTACTTGTGTGACTTCAGTTCTTGCTTTTGAATTATATGAATCATGTTTATCGATAATAACATTCCATTTAAATTGCAGAAAGTGTCCTTTCCCTTAAGAGCATACATCTTGTATATGCAGCAAACAAATCAAACAGCTTTTCTATCTCTGTATCGAGATTGAGAGAGAGAGAGAGAGAGAGAGAGAGAGAGAGAGAGAGAGAGGTGAAAGGCACAACATTTACACAATTGCCCAAAATGCTTGAGGCGCAAGGCACAATTTTACTTTTTAAAAATGTTTAAACAAATTCTAAATGAGATTGTTTCACTAAACTTCACATATAATATACAAGCTAGCAAGCCTTCATAATCGGGAAATATATAATTCAACTAGGGAATACAAACAGCAACAATAAAGAAGATTCTGATGAAATGAAGAAGAAGAAGATGCAAACAAAAGAAGAGTAAGAAGAAAAAAGAAACACGTAAGAAGAAAATTAGGTAGAAGAAGTAAAAAATTTGAGCAAGTAAGCAATCTATAGCCATTGAAGAGGAAAAAGAGCAATAAGCTGGAAGAAGAAAGAGGGGAAGAAAAGAACATATAATGGAAAATGATATCATGTACAGCAATGTTGCGCCCATGGTTTAAGATATCTGCCAAGTGGAAAGAAATTATCGGGTTCGTAGACAACGTCGAAGAAGAAGCCACTCGTCTTAGCCAATAGTGTTGCACTCTAAAAACTCCTTTCCTTGGATGTGAAAATTGTTGTTTATGATTTGAAGTGGATTTGGGGATTAGAGTTTGAGATTTGGAGTTGGATTTGAGATTTGGAGTATGGGGGAAGCTTCAGTGGTGATGGTGGAGGTTATAGGGATGATCAGTGAAGTCAGGGAGATAGGAGAGAGGTGCAGGTAGGGTCGTCGGTGGCGTGAAGGGCGGCGGCAAGGTGGTCGGTGGTGGTGGGCGGCGATGGGGTGGCGTCGGGTTTTGAAGATGGGGTCGGGGTGATCGGGTGAGGCAGGAGAGAGGCAACAGTTGGGGTGTTGGGTTTTGGAGAGTTCAGGTAATGGTGGAGAAATTTGGGTGTCGGTTGATGCAGAGGATGAAGGAGGTCGGTTGTATGGTGGAGGGGAGATGGTCGGGTTGGTGGTGACTGTGAAGTCGGCGATGAAATAGAGCTCGGGATGGGTTTCAGGATGAAGAGGTGGAGGAGTTGGTGGTTGGTTGGCGAAGGAGATGTAGATATTAGGGTTAATAGGGGATGGGTTATTAGTTTAGAGTTTCTCACAACCCTAATACTTTCTTAGAATTTCTGACAAGCCCTAATAATTCTTATGGTATCACACACAATAAGAGAATGCAGAGCAACGACTCTAACACAATAATTTTTTTATTCAATAATAACATACCTTCTCATTATTTTCAAGACCTATATATAGGCTCAAAATAAAATCTCCAAAATATTCTAATGTAGAAAATAAAGGGTGCAAATTGCAAAATTACTACATATGGCTAAAACACCCCCAAAAAAATAGAATTTGGTGAAATAAAGATAACTATGCTACTGGAGTAACCATCCTAGACGATGCATGCGCTAACAGAAGCGCCCAAATCGTCTCGAACTAATGTCATCAATATAATTGTTGTGTTATCCATTACTAGGGATCATAACCAAGTTAAACATGTCGAGAATTTAATATATAGTTTTGCAAAGGAAGAAATTGCAAAAGATGGAAAAACTTGCATAGGAAGAAAATACAAAAGGAAAAAAAAAATCAAAAGAGAATAATTTCTGTAGGTAATATGCGGTATATATGTTAAAAATCCCCAAAAATTCCAAAAAAATATGCCTTATACAATAGTTTAATGGATCGGATGCTCCTGGATCAATTCGGTTTTGGAGGGGACGGCCCGATTCTTCTCCAAATTATCTGAATTGGCAATCTATAGTGGCGATATGCCGAGATACAATGTGGATCGGGTGATCCAGTCCGATCCATCCCCGCCGATATAGCTGATCGAACAAATTAAGAAAAAGAAGAAATTAAAAGAAATTGTGGAAGAAAAAAATAACTTTTAAAAAATAAAAGTAGAAACTTATGTCTGTTTTGCAATATCGTTGTCACTGCAAGTTCATGAACTAATGATTACAAATGGATGCAGTTAATTGGAGACTCCGATGCAATTTTCATCATTATCTTGGATATTGAATTTATTAAAAAATTACTTAATTGATCAATTAATTATTAAAACCAATTGAAATAATTTATCAATAATAATACGTAAATATTTTTTAATTTAAAAAATTGCCAATCCTAAAACCCCGATATATTGATTGCATGCTACCGATTTGGCCGATACCAATCCCGATACCAAAAATTTTGGCAGCCCGATAGATTTAGAACCTTGCCTCGAATAGCAACCTCAAAGTCTTAACATAGCTGCTTAAGAAAAAGAACCCCAGGGTAGACTACCACCCCACCGGTGAGGTTCATATCATTCACAATGAATGTGTAACTGATAAAGAAGAAAAATCAAAGTGAAACTGTGGATTAATTGCGACATTAACTTCTGGGGTTTGTTGAAACTATTGTGGTTTTTCTGCAACTGTACTTTTCCATGCGGCCATGCCATGCCAATAGTTTTGGCTGAGATGACTTCAGTCATAGGTATACTTCTGGAATTGTTCTTGAAAATACTGGGTGGGGCATTGCGCATCGCATCTCATCTTTTGCTGCCGTGCCTGTCATTGTTCATTAACTTTAATTGACCTTTTGTTTAATTATTTATTATTTTTATGCTTACATTTTTTTCTTCTTTCAGGAGTCAAGAACTAAGCTTTGTTCATCCTATTTTCATTTCAGGCTCTCTACTCTCTTGGTGTCGAAAAGTTGATAATTCCTGCTATAGCTGAATTAGTTGAGACCTGGACTAATATTTTTGGCTTTAAGCCTCTTGAGCTTTCACAAAAAAAGGAAGTGAAGTCTATAAATATAATGGTTTTCCCTGGTACGGGTTTATTGCAGAAGCCAATACTGAAGGATTCAAATGGAGGTATTATAATTTATTTAACTCCAATTTCAATATTATTAAGATACATATTTTAAAATAATATTTGTATTTCTGTGTTACAGCTGAATTGGGTAGACTTGCACAGCATAAACGCTGTGGTCTCGCAGGGGATGTTGTCCCACCTGAAAATGTAATTGGTGAACAACTTATCATCCAAACTAATGAAAACTCTGATGTTGTTTCTCCTCCTGGATGTGAATTCCAAACTCTTCATTGCAACTCTTCAAAGACTGCTAGTAATGTGGACCTTTCTATTCAACCCACCGTGGTTGATCAAAATGAGTTTAAAGATGAAGGTAAACTCAATGTAGTTTCTTCTGATGAGCTTAACATCAAAATACCTAGTGTGAATTCGTTGCAAGGGAATCCTGAGCCAGAAAATGCTGCTTCTACTGTTGAATCTGAAAATCAGTTGAATTCTAATAGTATTAGTAAGATTGAAGTACCATTTGAGAGTATTATACTTGACACTAGGGAAGCCATTGGTAGGAATGCTACCGTTGCATCAAGCCTGGATGCCCTGCATGCTATTTCCGTAGAATATGCTAATGAAGATGGATATACATGCCAAGAGGCAGCAAAAGAAGTGCACACAGATGGCCTGCTTGTAAATGGTGATAGTAATGTTGTGGTTGAATGCAAACCTCCATGTAATAAGAGTTATGCTCTGCAAGTGTCTGACACTAATCATCACCACAGTTCTGGGAAAATAAGTGAATTGACCTTGGCATCAATAGTCGAGCATGACAGCTGTGCAGCTGGTCAACATGTTGTGGATTGCAACCATGGAGTTGAACATGCCATACAGGGTGCAGATGAGGTTGTTGCTGATGTGTGCATAAAGCGTGGTCGCTGTGCTGAAGGTATGCTTGATACTAAGCTAATAGAAGATGATTTAGCTGGTGTTACTCCTGTTGTTTCTTTTGGCTTGAGTTTTTTGTGCAGTACGGCCAATGCAGTAGTAGAATCCTCTAATTAATCAACCGAAGTGAGTATGCTATTGGTATGAAATTGAGTATATTTTATAATTTTCTAGTTCAAATTATTAAAACGAGGCATATAAACTTTCATAAGCTGCATATTAGTTCACTTACATGTCGAATAAAATTCCGGTGATGATTGGTCACGAGTTCTTTCTATTTTGGAACAGTCATTGCATATTTTGTAGATTCTTCAATATGACATAAGGTCCTCAAGCAATTAGTACAAGCTGCATGCATAATTACGATGCTGTAGCCTGTTGTTTATCTTCTGCCTGATTATTTGCTTGCTTCCAAAATAATGCATTGTCAACGAGTGCATTGTAGTATCTTGTGTGCCTGACTTTGTATCTTTTTGTATCATTTGACAATCACGCTGAACTTAAACCACTAGCTTTTTGCTGTATAGGAGTAAAATTACAATTAATTTACTTAGCATAAGAGGTACATTAATTCATTATTGTGGTATACTAACAAGATAGTCTCCTGAATTATATTTTTATCTGCATATTTAAGTCATGCTCATATCTATTTTTCATATGGTGTACTGATATGCTGCATTCTTTTATGTCATTACTTGTATCCCATATATGTATCATCTCATGGTACCGTAACATGTCAATGTGCGTATACGGAAGTGATTGATAGATGGTGGGTGTTCATTGGGCGTGCTCTAGCCTGAACCCACCCGAACCCGCCTGAACCCAACCCAATTTTCTGGGTTTTACCTTGAATACCTCCTGAAAACCAATTAGGTGGGTTATAATTTTTTTCCTTTTTTTAGGGCGGGTTGAATTATTTGGAAACCCGGCGCTATACCCGCTTGAACCCAAACTTGCCCTGAACCCGCAATAGATATGTGCATATTTATATTTCTATGAATATAACTATCTTTCCATTTTATATAGAATTCACTTGCACGTAAATTGTAAACATTGAGCTCATAACTTGTAGTGTAGATAAATGTTATAGATTATGATTGTTAAACAAAATATGTTTTCATGTATGTTTCATAATTAATGTGTGTTGGTTTTGATTGTTATAATCACTTCGTATTTAGTGAGTTCTTACTATTCAATATCTTTTTAACTATTTTGTGATTGTAAATAAGATCATATGTTTACTATTTAATGATTTTTTTTTCTACCGTGTTGATTATTGTGAGATATATAGAAGAATCTGGATATTATATTGATTCTTTTATTGTCATGTTTACAAGTTAAACCTGTCAACATTGGATAGAACCTATCTGCTTGCATAAACCTGGCCAAACCCGGTGGGTTCGGGATAAGGTTCAAGCACCCTTATACTAGGGTGGATCATGCAATAAAAACCTGCTCGATCAAAGCTTGTTTTAGGTGTGACTTTTACCCTAAAGCCTGCACAATCCGGCCCGCGAACACTCTTAAGTGGTTTGATTCCTTAAATTTGAAAATCTACATTGCTATCTTGCTCGTTCCTTTATTCACCTTGAGTGTTCCTAACCTCACCACTTGCTGAGCTCTTCCCCTGTCACGTGGATAGTTCTTACAGTAAAGTAAACAAGCAGCTCGTCCTATCCATATAGATAGTTCTTAGTTCTTTACATCAGCTTGATGGATTGAGTTGTTTGTCCTACAAGACACTAGAAGAGAAAACAAAACAAAAAAGATAGTTGTAAGGAAAATAGACAGAAATGTTGGATGTTGTGGGATTTTTTTTAAAAAAACCATCTTCGAAATGAGGGGTTCCATACTATTTTCCTAAGGGTGGATATTTAATGTGAAATAGTTTTGTTTTATTGTGATTTTTCAAATGGGAACACTTAATTATTAGTGTAAGAACCCCAAAATAATAAATTATTGTGTTGTATGAAATATTAATAGAAATTGTGCATTTAAATTTTAAAATAGGCCAATAGATTCTTAATGCATAAATCCTTGTTCATATGGTTAGGAAAAAGTTTTAAATCTCGGATTTCGGACTCGTCTCGGCAAGGGGTGTTTCGTCTCGGAATCAGAGATATCGGAGGAGATCTCGGAAAATTGTGATCATCTCGAAATTTCATTTTGGACACTCAATATATATATGCTCTATTGCAAACCACTGAAGCCGTTGTTGGGGAATGACGTCAGGCTTAATATAACCTAAGCCGTTGTTGGGAACAATGACTTCAGTGGTTTGCTTACCCGTTTGCACGGACTCATTTGCAATGGAGCATTGCCCATATATATATATATATATATATATATATATATATATATATATATATAAATATAAAATATACTTATGAAAACATGGACTTTTATTTATAACTAATTATTGTCATACTATTCAAACTTGAGCTACATAATTGCTGATTTACTGTTTACAAGGCATTTCATATGCTGTATCGTTCTGAAGACGTGCCCACGGGCAAATCTAGTATATATATATATATCCTAAACAAGATATTATGTGTTCTACATATCAATTTTCATATACAATATTGTATAATGTAACTAATGACATGAATTAATCACGATAAATATTTGCAGAATTTAACAGCTGAATAAAAGAGAATGTAATATTAGTATATAACTAAATTGGATTTGCATTGATTAGAAAAATGTATTAGTTAATATTGACTTACTTGATTTTGTATATACACAAACAATAGAGACAAAAATTTCACATTATCTTAGCTTAAGGTCCTATATTGAAAAACTTCTATGCAAAAAGTATTAAAAAAGTTATATATTCACAATAACATTAATATCTATTTCGGCCGATATTTCGGAAATTTTGGCAATATTTCGGCCGATATTTCGGCAATTTTGGCCGAAATCTTACACATTTCGGTCCAAAACGATATAGAGTATAAATTTGTGATTTCGTATCGGCAAGCTAGCCTAAACGAAATTTCGGACGAAATTTTAGCCGTATCAGCTAAAATTTAAAACAGTGGGTTATGGTTAGGTGGTTAGAAAGGTTAGGGTTGTGTGGACTAGGGTTAGCATTAGGGTTGGCAAAAAAAAAGGGAAAGAAAAGAAACTCTAGAAACCCCTACACTCCACTCACATCACTCTTCCCTTGGTCAAATTCCAGCCACCTCTCCACCTCAACCTCCACTCAATTTTTTTTAACTTCACATTATAAAAGGAGCTTTCCTTCCTTCCATTTCCTTCATTCTCATTCAAAAAAAAAGAGAGAAGCAACCGTAAGCCAAAAGAGAGAAAGAGAGAGAGAGACCCTAGAATCCTAAAGCAAACCCTATTTTTCTACACAAACTCTACTAATTTCCCCCCTCACCCTTTGGGTTTCGGTCAAGCATAGGAAGGAGGAGAAGGTGAAGTTTTTTTTTATTCACTCCTAGTTCAACTTCTTCATCCTATTCCCTATTCTAATTAATTTCTTATCATTTTCCTAGAACATTTGGAGCTTGGAAAATCAAAGAAGCTTTAGGAGAAGAGAGCTAGGTTTCCACTCATAAAAAAGGTGGGTGTTCTTCTTCTCACTTATGTGATTTTATATGCACAAAATGCTAGTAAATGATTAAAGATTCAATCTTGTGTTGAGAATGATAGTAAAATGCTAGTGAATGAATAAAGATTCAACCTTTGTATTAAGAATGGTAGTATAAGTGTGAAAGATGAATCTTTTATGCATAATCATGAATAAAAACCATGTTTTGGGCATGATAGATTGTATTATTAATTATTAAACATAAAGTTGTGATTTTGTGATGTCTTGTGTGGTAATTGTCTAATTAATAATTAGTTTAATTAAAATTTTCATGCTTGAATGTTTATAGTCTTTTTGTTAGCAAGCTCTTGTTAGTAAGTTTTACATTATTAGCAAACTACTAGCTTTGTGTTAGTAAGCTACTAGCATTGTATTAGTAAGCTACTAATAAGTTAGTAAGCTTAGTTGTAACGTTAGTAAGCTTAATGTATGTTAGTAAGCACCAGTGTGTAGTTGAGAACTATACGAGGGTTTCTTGTGTAATATGTTAGTAGTGGTAATCATGTTAATAATATTAACATTGTTCATGTTAGTAAGTTAGTAAGTTAAATATGTTAGTATGGTAGTAAATTAGTAAAGTAAATTGCTAGAATGCCATATTAGTGAGAAGTTAGAAAGTTGGAAATGGAGACTTGACATTGTAGTGACCTAATTGTTAACCAATTGTTCTTGGTTAATAAGCATAGTTTATGATTAGGAGCCAAGTGTAGGCTTGACCTTAGAGTACAAGAAATCATATTAGTAGAATTATTCATGTTAGAATTAATATGATAGTAAGCAAATTGAAGGAGTTAGTAAGCACCTAGTCCTCATAAGGTAAATACAAGCTTGAGTTAGTAGGTAGAAGCAAGGGTGAAAGAATAGCTTCCTAATAAATGTAATAACTTTAAAATATGAGTATGCGTGCTAACTAAACATGATATAAACATGATATTTAAATGGGAGAAAATGTAAAGTGTAGTAATAGAAGAACTTGTGAAGTCAGTATATGGAAGTGCGAGTAATTATTATTACTTTCTATAGGCCGGACGTGGGCCGAATAACGGCCAGGTTGGGCCAATAATTGAGAATAAGAATATAATTATAATCCATTGTAATTGTGAACAATGAGACTGTAAGTAACTAATAAAATTCACCTAGATACTAAGTAGCGATTAATGGAGGAATTAAGCTGATGAGAATTGACCTCAGTCGTATAAATTAGTGAAGGCGTTAGTCCTAAGTAGTGTGATTCGTGACTGTAAGGACATGCACTAGTTGGCATGTACTCACCTGTCAAGGGGGCACTACAGCGTGATCTCGTCTGAGACACGTGCGATGTAGTCTCGTATGTTAATTTCTGGGATCTAGTATAATACCAAACTATGGTTGGAGATGGGGGATGGACCACTATGCCTCCGCCTAAAGGTAGTCTGGATTGTTTAATGCGAAGGGGAGCCTATAGGGTTACCTTGATGTCGTAACAACTTTGATGAGGTCCGGGAGTGGAGAAAGACCACAGGGTCCGGCGCCTCAGTAGAGGTCCCACGAGGCTGTCCGGGTGTGGAGAGAGACCACAGGGTCCCGACGGAGTGATGCATGTAAGACCGGGGAGTGGAGAAAGACCGCATGGGCTGACACCATTGTGAGTGTACAGGAGCGGAGAGAGACCACAGGGTCCTGGTGTGGCAATAACGACTGCAATAGCGGGGTAGACCGAACAACTGCAACCTCATCAGACACTAGATGAATGTCAGAAACAGGGCCATAGTACATGCGTAGGATGCATGACGGGGGTTCGAACCATAATATCTGGAGGACACGAACTCGTTAGGAAGTATGTAGTATGTGATGCATACGTTTTCAATGAAGTTGCATTTGGGAAGGTATGTAGCGTGAAATGCATACATTTTCAAATCAAGCATGCATTACAATAGGTGCATCGTGTGCATTTTTTGTGTTGTGCATTAGATTCCAGGACCATGTCATACACCGACACCTTGTTATGTGAGTCACAATTTTTTTGGGCATTAAATTTGTTGTTAAAGAAGTTCACCGTTTTTATCAGTTTGCGTCAGTTGCATTCAACTGACGTGGCCATAGTTGATTAGTTGCAGGACTGATCATGGAAGCTAGAGTTTCGAGTGGGGGAGCGTCTTGAAGAATTTTGTTTCCTTGTACGAAAGTAAGTTTTTAATTTCCTGTGATTTTGTGTTGTATACCCTTTGAAGCAAGATCCTGGTGTATGGAACTCGGGGCGCTACAATTAGACAAGTCTTAAAGATTTATTATTTGAAACATGGTTCGAGGTATCAGCCGAAACATTTCGGTTTCGGTCGTTTCAGATCGGTATTGAAGGGATCCGGTTCGAAACTGTGGGGTTGAAATTGGTTTCGGCCGAAACTGACTTGAAAGGCTAAAAAGACTGAAAAATATATAGAATGTAGAGGCTGGAAAATGGCAATATGAGGTAAAAATTTATGGAATCACTCACCTTTTAAAGTTTTGAACACTATTTACTCACCGTCACTGCTTCGTCTTTGTCTGCATCTTCTTCTTTCATTTTCTTTTCCTTTCTAATATTAGCGATGAAGAGGAAATAACGCTTTTAGATTATAGCCTGGAGGACAGTGTGGGTTAAGAACGGGGGTTTAGGGTTAGATTGTTAAGTATAATGGGTAAGCGGGTCGATTGACTTATTATACTCATGATTACGATACCAAAGATACTGATATCTAGGCAGCATTCCGAGTAACTCCTCAACCTGGAGTTCCCCCTGAAGAAGAAGAGGCTGCAGTAGCTGCCAGATCTTCTATTGGTACATGGACAACTGTGTGGGCTGATGGCGTAAAGCGTCTATAGGTGGCTGTTCAAGTCCATCGTCAAATCCCAGGGCTCAACCCTGGACAGACGGTGGAAACTACCAAGCTGGATTACGGTAGGGGCAGAGGGAATTTCCGGTGGTGCGGTAAAATACGTAGAGATCGGGAAGAACACCAAAGGTGAAAGCACTCTGCAAGCCGACATTGACACTGAGAGATGAAAGCTATGGGAGCAAATGGGATTAGATACCCCAGTAGTCTTAGCCGTAAACGATGTTAGGAAAATCCTATTGATTGCTGCTTTTTCCAGACCCTCGGGGAAAGCATGAAAAAAAATGCTCGAATGGTACGATCCCTCCATCACCCCAGAATGAAAGGGGTGATCTCGTAGTTCTTGGTCTGTGAAGATGTGTTGTTAGGTGCTCCTTTTTCCCATTGAGGCGAACTTTAACCTGTGCTCGAGAGATAGTTGTCCATACACTCATAAGGGATGTATGGATTCTCGAGAAGAGGAGCTGTGATGGTCCCCCCTCCCCCCCCCAACCGCCCGGATCCCACGAGTGAATAGAAAGTTAGATCTACATTGGATCTAGTTCAGATGACCAATCCAACTTAAATATTAGCTACAAAATTAGAACGGGTCTGATTTTAACTGAGTTAGACCCAATATGCATATTTGTTCTCTTAAAAATAGTAAAAAAAAAATTTAAAAACTTCCTCCCCCCCTAGCCCTTATATATTGAAATTTATTTTAAAAACTGTTTTGTCAGTAAGTTTTTATATCTATACATATATATAAATGGAATTAAAACCGAAACCGAAATTCAGAACGATTCCAAAACCTACCTAAACCTATCTATCTTTGAGGAAGCGAAACTGAAACCAAAACTATGTTTTTAAACCTTGATTTGAAAGCATTTATTTACTATCTGTTTAAGGGAGTATCTATTTGAATATTTACCATATCTTTCATACTTAGTAATAAATTATTACATAAGGGCTATTATATTAGTTGACCTGTAGTCTATTTATGGGTTGAATTCACACTCTATATGTGAGGTTATAATCGAAAAAATTGCTGATTAGTCGCTAATAAGACCTAAGGCGATTAATTTTCTAGCGATTTACAATATTTCTATCAGTGGCGGATTTATCGGGAATAATCACTGATTAAGTTGGTAATCGGCTGATAATCAGTTAATCCGATTAACTGATTAAATCGGTTCTAGGTTTGTTTCACTTTGTCTTGGTATTTTGTGTTTTCGTATTAAACATGACAATAGGTGGAAAACTAAAAATGTTTATTTATATTTAGTTATGGTATGTGACATTAAACGTAAATTATGAATATGAAGATGGGTGTGAATTGTTAACTATTTATTTATCTTTTGAATGTGTTCCCTAACTTATCTGTGAGTTTTAAGGTATGCTTACTTAATTAGTGACATTAAACTTGATATTCACTTGTTAATTTGTCTTTCAAAACTTAAGAAATTTGTCTTTCAAAACTTAAGATCCTCTTGATCATATACTTGAGAGAGCATAGATCATTATATATACATATACAAACAAACCTTCCGTTGTGCACTAGCCATGGTGTGCACTCCGTGTGCACTCGGCCTTCGGACCTTCGTATTGACGATCCAAACTGTTTACATTGTTCTACAGGTCTAAATTAGTCTACATATGGAAAAAACAAATCATTTGAATTCATTTACCCATCCATCATGTCATTATAAAAAAACGATATTCAGCTATACAATTTTGTAACACTTCAATGCATGAGCAAATGAATTTCAAATAACTTGATTTTACATATTTAGACTAATTTAGATGTGTAGATCAATGTGAACGGTTTGGATTGTTGATACGAATGCCGAAGGCCAAGCACACACCATGGCTAGTGCACAATGAAAGGGAACTATATATATATATATAGGGAAAACTTCGGTTGTGCACTACCTCTAGTGCACACGGCGCACTAGGCCTTCGGGCATTCATATCGACGATCCGAACCGTTCACATTGATCTACACGTCTAAATTAGTCTAAATATGTAAAATCAAATCATTTGAAATTAATTTACCCATCCATTGAAGTGTTACAAAATTGTATAGCTGAAAATCATTGTTTTTTATAGTCACGTGATGGATGGCAAATGAATTTCAAATGATTTGATTTTACATATTTAGACTAATTTAGATGTGTAGATCAATGTGAACGGTTCGGATCGTTGATATGAACGCCCGAATGCCTAGTGCACACGCCGTGTGCACTAGAGGAGTGCACAGCCGAAGCTTTCCCTATATATATATATATATATATATATACACACACACACACGATTTTTCCTATTTAATTCCTCGATTATTTGTTTGATTAACCGACTAATCATTAATCGCTCATAGACCAATTAGTTCCGAAAACCGATTTTAACTGCTCAAGATTATACATACACCTCTGTGTTTCTATATCTCAAGGAGATCAATAATATTTTATTTTCTTCAATATTTTATTCTACACCAGTATCCAAAATAGAAAGTAGAAGTATGAATTTTATACTCTACTTTTTCTCACATACTCTCAACAGTTTTACAAATATTGTTAATTTACTTATTTATTATGAGGATCGAACCCATGACTGTACGTCTGGGAAGCACAGATACTTCACGTAGCCTTGCGTATCCGTATTCCGTACGTATCCGATACGGGATACGGCGGGATACGTACGGGACACATCTACCGCTGTATCCTACAGTTCCTATTAACAGGATACGGCGGGATACGGGAAAAATTCATTTAGGATACAGCCCGGCCCATTAAAAAATAAAAACCTATCTGTTTATTCCTAAATCTCTCTCTCTCTCATTCAGATCAAATCCCTCTCTTTCTCTCTCTCAAACCCGTCCCTAATCTCTCTCTCTCAACTCATCCCTGATCGGTTGAAACCCTAACTCAGCCCCCATCGATCGAAACCCTCTTCAATCTCAAATCCCAACTTCAGTATCCACTCCTCTTCCTCAATCTCATCTTCGATTGAAACCCTAACTCTGAGCCCCAATCGATCGAAACCCTAACTCTTCAATCTCAAATCCTTACTTCATTCTCCACTCCTCTTCCTCAATCTCATCTTCTCCTCGATGACGAACCGACGGCGACGAACTTCACGGGGTCGACAGCGACGCAGCTCGGGGTCATTTTCTCCTCAATCTCATCTTCTCCACCACCACTCTCGGGGTCGACAGCGACGCAGCAAGACGGCAAAGAACCTCGACTGTTGACGGCGACGAACTTCGACGGTAGACTTACGCTTTATTTTTTAATTTATGCTTTATTTAGATGTTTTCTGCTTGCTTTTCTTTTCTATATGCTTTTTTTTACTGTGAGTACTAAACTCAAATTTTTTTTTTTGCTGTGAGTACTAAACTTGCTGATTGCTGTGAATGAGTAGTAAAGAGTTTATTACTTGATGTAAGTCTAATTTAATCTGCTTCTAATTCAATGCAAAATTTGTGGATAGTAAAGCTATAAACTAAGTGGGAGCTGACATGAATTTTGGATAGGGAACCCATGGTGCAATCTTCAAAATTATACTAGACTATGAGTCTATAAGGGAGAGATTTCTCTTGGACAAAAATTACAATCACACATTTAACGTACAAGGTACAAGTTACATTTGTAAATAAACCCGTATAGTCGCATTGTAGTTTACAAAAAAACACATTGAATCACTTCTTCCTTGGGGCAAGAAAATAAACTCGCTCGGCTCAAATCTTCCCATTACCGATGTTTCTCAATTATCATCTATCTGCATAAAAACAAAAAACATAAATTTATTAATAAGTATATACTAAATATGCGACTACAACTCAATGATGAATTCAATTATAAATGCTAAGTTTCTGCTAACCAATTTTAGGTTGATTATTATTGTAGTCTTTATGCTTTATCTTTTTTATGTTTAATGAATGATATCTACCATTTTCTTATTAACAATATATATATATATATATATATATATATATATATATATATATATATATATATATATATATATATATATATATATATATATATATATATATATATATAAAGCCGTATCCCTGCCGTATCCCGTATCCCGTATCCCGTATCCCGTATCCTAGTTAAGCCGTATCCCGTATCCCGTATCCTAGTTTTTTGAAAATTGCCGTATCCCCCGCACCCGTGTCCCCGTATGCATGTCGCCGTACCCGTATCGGTGCTTCACAGCTGTACATGCATAGAAGGGGTTCCATGTTTTGGGGGTGAGCACCACTAGGTGGTTTTCGGCAAAGTTACTTTTAAGAAGGGCCTGACAACTGTGTTCAAACAACTCATTTCCCAGGCGTGAATCTTTATTTTTACTGTTTTACATTATTTACGTAGATGATAACCCATATTATATTTTTTATTATTTACCTATATTTCACCAAACATTTAGTTTAAGTAAACATACCTTGAAACTTTCTACCCTTTTTGGCTATTTGATGAGCTGTTCTTCTGCCTCGCCACCGTAACAGATGATGAAAGAAGAATTTAAGTGTAGCTAAGATGGTGCACAGAAAGTCTCTACAAGCTAAAGCTAGTCGTACAAAATTTTGAGGCACACTTCAGCCTCAGTGAGGTGCACGTATTTGAAATCAGGTTGTGTTTGACCATTCAAGAATTCAACACTTTTCAGTATGAAAGTGAAACTCTTTGGTTTCTAGACGACTGATTCATCTTGAGGAAGCCGTTTTGTCAATCTAGAGCGGAAAACACGAGAAATCACACACCAAAGAATCAAATAAATGAGAAGAGACAATTCTAAATTTTCCAAGAACATACATCAAAGGTTTCGATGTCAAACTAAATATCAAGTTCTATAAGGAAAAAAAATGACTAATGAACCTTTATGTAGGGCTCACAAAGAATAAAACTAGCAAACTTGGGGGCAAGACATGCCTTACTAATTACCAATTTAAGGCTAAGCAAACTAGGCAACTAATAGGTACTAATAAAGCAAGCTAGGATATTAATAAAGCTTAAGTAATCTTGGAAACTAATAAAGCGTAAGCAAATAAAGCCTAAGCAAACTAGGAAACTAGTAAAGCCTAAACTAACTATATTAGGAACTAATGCTCCTACACCATATCCCTAATTTGAGAATAACTCCTCGAGTTTGGATCACTTGAATCCTCCATATAATTCTTCAAATCAGCTACATTGAAGGTTGCAAACACCTTATACTCTTTTGTAAATCAATTTGATATGCATTCTTCCCAACACGTTTCAAAACTTATATGGGCTCAAATATTTCAATTTGCCTAATTTGCGAATATGCCACAAGGAGAGCTTTCATGACTGATGATGAATCTAAACAAAATTTCCAACTTGGAATTTTGTAGATTGTCGATACTTGGTGAGATCTTTGCATGGAGTTATGGGGATATGTCTGGTCTAAGATTGAGTCAATTTTGTTGCAAACATTTTGTGTAGAATGTTAATGTGGTCAGCCATGTCATTAGCATTTCCACTAAACTTAGTAGTAATAAGAATTGGAACAATTGTACCAAGTCTAATGGCATGTCAGGATTGCTTTCGTTTACTATCTGAAAGAGATTTTTACTTGTAATTTTTGACACGGTTTAACTATTGTAGGCAACTAAACATGTGATAACACTGATTCCTAACATCACCCACATAATTTCTAAGTACATTTCCCAAAAATCTATTTATTACTTCAGTTTGACCGTCACTTTGAGGATGCTGCGATTTTTGTGTCTCCATTAAAGTTCTCCAGAAGTGGCCTACAGAGTTGAGATCTCAATTGGAATTTATTGTCCTTAGAATACCATCAAGTCCCACCACCTCTCGAAAATATAAATTTGCGATTTGAGATGCATCATATGTTTTGTTGCAAACAATGAAGTGCCATCTTCCAGAACTTGTCAACAGCCACTACTATAGATTTCATACCTTGTTGAATCCGCAGAAGACCCAACACAAAATTAAGACTAACATCAATCCAGGTAGGTACTCGATCAATATGATGCTGGATTTCTGTCACGTATCCTGTAAGTTCTGGTATAACATGATGTATGCTGTAAGTTCTGGTATAACATCATGAACTTCTCTAGAAGACCTTCCAATATTGGTGAATGAAATGGTGCATCGTTATCAGCTTTGAACACCATTAAAACATATACTTTATCACTTTCTTCAGCAACTTCTATCAATTTGCCACTATACATGAAGTTAGTGCACCCCCTCAGATTGAATTTGTGCACCTTCTGATCTAGCAAGCCATACATTGACCTTCACACCATCATTCTCAAATGAGTGCATTTATGTACCTATCATGATGCACTTTTCGATCAAATGACCATGGTCTACCAAACTATAAGTGGTAGGCAACCATTGAACCACATCAAGCCTTACGACATCTTGATAAGTTTTGCGTATAGAAACTTTTACTAGTCATCTTTAGTTACAAGAAATTTACTTGTCGTTGTGACCAATCAAAGTTTGTAGGGACGCTCCTTTTGGGTCTTCATGTGAAGCTTGTCGACCATATTCACCACATTCTCGCAACTTCCACCGTCAATGATAACATTGCAAAATTTACCATAAATGGTGAATCGGGTATGAAAAATATTATATTGAAGCGACATATTATCTTTGACTTCTTGAACATGTAGACTCTGTTGCACTACTAAAGATTCGCCATGTTTCACTTTATATCATCTCCTCATCAGGATTATCATACTTGGCTTCTCTTCTTCGTTCCAATTATTATCACCGGACAATAGTCTCTATAATGCTTATAATCTTGGCACTTGAAGCCCTTGCCTAACTTTCCTCTGCCACTTTTTTTAGTTGCTGCCCTACCTTTCTTGGACAAATAGTCAATGTCAGATGAAACTTTAAACTTGCTACTTATTGTACATGGCGATTCTTCCTCTTGTGTTTATTTATCTGATTCAGAAAGTTGTCATGATAATTAGAGCGTTGAGCCTTCTTGCTATGTCGTTGCTTTTCTACCTTAACCGCCAACTTGTAGAAATCATTGTAGGTATTATATTGGCTAAATTTGAGAAAACACCCCTTAACTATTTGTGTTTCTGATAAAACTTCACTCTACTATTTTTCTTCAAGTAAACATCCCTTATATTTGTTTGTTTGACAAAATACCCTTTTAACTTTTTGAGTAATTTGGTCCATTCATGATCAAAATGACTTCGACAAAAAGTTCGAGTGTTTTTTAGAAATACAAAGTTAAGCCGTGTTTTAAAAAAATTTGGTTGAAGGTGTTTTTTTTTTCTTTCAAAAAATGCATATAGTTGAGGTTTTTTTCTTTTTCTTCAAATTTAGCATATTATATTGGTGAAGATCGATAACCTCCCTTATCTCCTTTGGTAAACCCCCAAGTTAACTAATAGTTTTCGGTTCGGGATCACCGTCACCGAACTGTGTCAAAAGGAGGTCAAACTCAATGAACTTTTCCACCATGTGATTACCTTGCGAAGTTGGTTTAGTTGGATGTAGATCGTTTGCTCAAAATCTTCGAGATTAAATTTTTGTCGCATCTTCTCAAGCATCTTCCATATTGTAATTTTCGACATTTTTTTCTTCATTTGACCTTGAGATTCACCCACCAAACAAAAGTTTGTCCCTTCAGCTTGATGGCCATTACTCTTACCTTGCAATCCTTCGGCACGACTTTGATAGTCAAAGACATGCACATGCGTGTTTGTCAAATTAACCAAAGTTTCGAAGTTGATTTTTTCATGAAAATTTCAGATTTTTTACCTTGATATTGGACCACTTACGTGACTCGGTGTCTCCATACCGCCGAGGCCTTCTCCTTGGACGCATTTAAATCCACTTCATGGTTTGGATAAAAACCAATGACTATTGGACTTGCAATTGCTGTAATCATCTTGGTTTTAAAGATTGGTCGATCCTGATATGATCTTGCCGATCCAGATTGTATTTCAAGGGCTGCTTCGATACAACTCCTAAATCTTGGGATTAGCAAGATAACTCGGGGATTTGCTGAATTAGCAATTGGATCGGATGTATCAGCCTGAAACCACCTATCTTGTGATTAAAGATTTCTATATTTGAAATTTGTACTCATGTAGAACCTCTTATCCAGGTAATAAAGATGTAATTGTGTAATCATTTCATTTAAGCGTATATTTTGTTGGGATAAAATCATTAAATCTCCCTATGTTTGGGTTCGAAATTAAAGAAACCCCCCGCCGCTAAATTTCACTCACTTAGCACCCTGCCATTTTCTCTCATTTTTGCTTTGAATTGCGTAATTACCTAATTACCCCCCCTCCTTTTATTATTAATAGGTGGAAATGTATTTTTATATCAGGTATGAGTAATGAGGTAATTACACAATTAAGATTTAACGCCGAAAATGCGAGAGAATGGCGGGGTGCTAAGTGAGTGAAATTTAATGGTGGGAGTTTCTTAATTTTCGACCCAAACATTGAGGGGTTTCATGACTTTACCCCTATTTTTTGTCCTTGTCCGAAAATAAATTCATCAATTCATTTTTAAAAAATAATTTAATGATAGAAACATATTAGATAATTTTAATTAATTTTAATAAAATCCCGATCCAAAAAAACCCAGTACACCGATCCGGCCAATACCGATCCCGATCCAAACATTTCGAAAAACACGACCCCGCTCCTTATCCCGAGTTTTAAAACCTGCTATTGATTCGAAACTACCAAGGCTTCTATAAGTTTATGAACTTGCTTCCTCGGTTCTTCTACCTAAATCATGGAATTTGCATTCACGATGAGTGTTATGCCCAAGCCCTTTGTTGACCATCTTCTTTGCCTTTCATGAAAACTGAGTCTACAAATCCTTACATGGTTACCAATTGATGACGAACGCTTCGTGAGGAGATCGCTTCTTCAATATAGAGTGGGAAATGCAAGAGAAAATCACAGACCAAATCCAATAAACGAGAAGAGACAATTCTTAATTTTCCAACAACCTACCTCAAAGGTTTCAATATCAACGTATGAAGTTTTCTAAAAGGAACAATTAACCAGTAACCACCCTTTGTCTGGGGTTACAAAGAATAGAAACTAGCAAATTTGGGCGACAAGACATGCCTTAGCAATTACCAATTAAAAGATAGGCAAACTAGATAACTAATAATGCAAACTAGGAAACTTATAAAGCTTAAACAAATTAGGAAATGAAAAAAGCTTAAGAAAACTAGGAAACTAATAAAGCTTAAGCAAACTAGGAAATGAATAAAGCCTAAGCAAACTAGGAATTAATAAAACCTAAGCAAACTAGAGTTTAGGAACTGTGTATTAGTTTTTCTGCTATTTTAGTGTAGTTATAATTGAATCTAGGGTTTGTTATCAACCAATGAATAGGTATTTTGACCAGCTATGATATATCATGCCACTACCATACTTTCGGCCACTGATGAACTTAAAAAATTTCATTTTCTTCGTCATTTCTTCTGTTCCCTTCCCCCTTTTTTCCGCTTCCTACTTGCCAATGTAGCCAGTGTTGCAGTTCCGTAGCCAAATTTGTAAAGTGCATTGGTTATGAAACCTCATGGTTTTGCATAGAACAGCGATCGAGAAAGGAGAAGAAGAGACAATAAGAAGAATTAAAAGAAAAAAGGGAGAAAGTGATGACTAACTAGTTTATGGAAATTGTTTGTATACAAATTGCTTTCTGAATTTTATTGGTAAGAACAGATTTAAGTTGACACCGTGGCCAACAATGCTTTCATTATATAGAGTTTATTTCTATGTATGGTTGCTTCACAATCCGATCTTTTCTTTTTCTCTAGCTGTAACTTCTGTGCTGGATTTAATTAGTTCTAGATTCCATATACATTTCAATGAATTTTCTCTTATGCAAAATTCATAGCAGTTACTGGGTGATTTTCCTACTTAATAGCATTCATGTTAATTATACTACATAACTCCTGCTTCTGACTGATGATAGATTGTTCATTGATGCAGGAGGCTGGATATAGGGAACGTTTTTGAGCTTGGAGGAGATTTATTCAGATCTGTGCTTGAAAATATGGCATATGAGAAACAACCCATCAACAAATGAGTTTTGAAGCTCTGCATCCATCATCAATTGATGTTGCACTATTGTTGGTGCATTTATTTATGGATCTGGAGTTCAGAGAAGATGTATTCCACAGCTGACACCAATTGCAAGTTCAGTTTGAAAAACTACAAGAGACGGTGTCGATTGAAATGATGGCATCTCGTAATTTTGACCCCACTACTTTCCAGATTGACTTTTTTTGTGTGGAAGTTATAGAGATATTCGAAGGAGAAATGTTCGTTTTCATTTCAAACAGTAGGTTTTGTACAGCACCCATTACATTTACTTCTGCATTGTACAAACTGAACGTTTCTGGGTAATGTTTGGGTGGAAGAGGGCATTTTGAGGGAAGATGGAAGTGGTAAAGCACAAGAACCGCCAGTTCCTTTTCATTTGTAAATAAGGGATCATTCGAAATATACAGGAATAGCTAACATCAGTATGCCTTAGGGAGATGTATTTTGCAGGAAATTGCTGCTTTAGCCCAGCTTAAATGAAGGTCTTATCTTATGTTCTCTACTGTTCATTGTTGTGATTTTTTTACTATGTATCTTAGTCCTTGTTATGTACTCTGCCGGTGCCTTTTCTTTTTATCCTTAATTGCATAGCATGGTAAAAGTCTTGTCAAATATGTCTCAACTTCTGATACTTCATTTTGCCTAAAGCTAATGGTTAATCGTGCCTCTATTACTAGTTAATTCCAGATGCAATATGCCTTTTGGGCTCTTTTAGGAGAAATAATAATAATAATAATAATAATAATAATAATAAATACAGCCTAATGGGTTGCGTTAAGAGTATTGTTTTCTCAACGTAGAATAAATAAACTGCTCTCGGTCATGGTTGTTTGGCATTGAGTACAGCATTTATTCTGTGAGAAAATAATTGAATCAACCATGCTGCTTCTTGAGTATATAAGTATATATTATGTGCGACATATGTGATCAGGGGAACGGGAGATATTGAGATGTAATCAAATGCGAATGATTTGCATTAGCCTTGTCTATTTACAAGCCTACATCTCAGGCAAAGAATCTTATGTGCTATTTACAAGCCTACATTTCAGGCAAAGAATCTTATGTGACTCCTTGTTTCAAACTTTGCCTACTCTATGATTAGGCTGTTAGCTGTTACAGTGTTTGGGAAACCATGATTTTTGTCGATTAATACACAGCATCCAATGTTGCGTCTTGATTTAATATTAATCACTCAGTTTAGGGACCATGCAAGAAAGCCTCGAAATATTTCTCATGCGATTCAGAAAATGGCAGTAGTAGCATCCAACAACCTCAAGTTTTATAAGCGAAGGGTTTGCTCGCCTGAAGAGCGGCTCATAATCATAATAATTGTGGGTTACGCAGGCAACTAATCGATCAACTGAGGGTTTTTAAGTTCTTGGTTCATAAAGCTAAGTATACAAGAAATACACCTCCAAATTTCAAAATCTCGAGAAAAGGCTCCAGCCAATTTTCAGTAAAACAATAAAGCATTAACAAAGAAACCATAAAGCATTAACAAACAAACCAACATGCATCAGGCTAAGATGTCAAACAAATTCTGCATTGATTACTTGGATACTCAAGACGGTACAAAACATACACTTTCCCTCAATTGATATTCTTTTTCTGGTGGGTGGGGTGGGATAACATTTGATATTCTTTTTTGCAGAATCAACTTCTTACAGCTATATACGGCATTCACAAATTGTATTAAATTTACTACGGGTTCCCTGGTTCTGATAGATTCTCTGTATTCCGTGCTTTGATCCGGTACATTTTGGCAAGTTGCTGCTGCTTATCGTACAGGCCCCTTGGTGAGGCATCTTGGTGTCCACCCCCATTTGAATAGCTCATATTATGCTGCATACCGATCCAGTTTGGTGGAGGCAATGATGGTGGTGGTCCACCATTCCAGTTACGCTGCTGCTTTTGCTGCTGATTTGTTAAAAGCCCAGCAGAATTTGAGGACCTCGAATAAGTTTGTGAGCTTGCATCTTCAATTGTCAAGTTCGATATGCCTGTTGTGTTGTAGTTGTGGTCATGAGAATTCACTCTCTCCTGTACTCTGAAATTCTGCTTCGAATTGGAATACGGTCGGGGGTTAGAACTAGGATACTGATAGAAATTACTATAGTTGTCTCGGAAGCCTGTGTCATAACCCAAAGGAACAGCAGGCCTGGACTTGTCAAACATATAAGGGTAATTCCTATTCCGAGTGTCTGAAGCTCCAGAACTGTGACTGAATTTGATCTGTAAAGAGTTTCTGACCAAACGATGTGCTGCGTCTCCTAGAAGGTGGCCAGAGATGGCTCCAGACACCTGTGGCCTGCAAATGCGGGTAAAAACAGATGAGAAACCTCCATATGCATTCTTTCAAATAATATCTCGAATTTCGTATTGCAAAAGTTAACAAGGCCCCTCAGGGTTTATTCTTGGTCAATGCATAACCATGAGTAGATTTTATACAAAAAATAAAGGGTGCAAATGTATAAAGTAAATCAAATTTGGAATTAAGATGCAGCATCTACAACATATGGAGATAAATACCTTTCTCTGGATTGATTACGGCGATTTTCTTCATGCCACAATACTGGGAAGGGCTTAATATCTTGAGGTCTGACAGTCTGAAAAGGCAAAGTTTCAAATTGTATATTTATCTATGTGAAATACCATAGTATGACATAAAGAAATTAAATAACAGAGAAATCAGGTTTTGTAAATGTTATTCTCTACACTGAGCTAGTTACATCCTTTAGTCTATGACATATATGACATAATTAATTACCTAATCGCATGCATGTGATAACAACTTGCCAAAATAATTGTACTGATTTTTGCCATCAGTTGTGACCGTAAAAGAGATAGTCAAGTTTCAGTTGCAGGTAAGTTACAACACAAAAAGGAAATCTCATCAATCAACCTTCAAATGGCATGCGCACAAGGGATGCCTGACGTATACAGTCTCGCATGTCACAGATTTTACATGGTATAGTTATACAAGCTTGACAAAAGTGTGTATTTGGGGAGGGGAGGAATGTTGGCCGCTCTCTCTCTTGTGGGTGGGTGGGGTGTGTGCATGTGTGTGTGCACAAACTCTCTCTCTTTCCTTTGAGCAGAAGGGAAAACAGAACATTAGCAAACGACAAAGCTTAACCAATCCAATAGTTCCAAGATATTTCAAACCATCTTGACAACCTGCTTAAGACTACACTCACCAATTCTCTATCTAATTGATCATTAATGGCTTCCACAGCTGAAACCTGTAGCATCCGAACGTAAGGTTACATACTTGTTTTCTAATTCATATCTATGTTAAATGAAAACTAGAAACTATTGTATTTGTCATCATTTTTTAAACAACAAACTGAAGGAAGAAATCTTTATATCTCACCATTCTTCAAAAAAGTAACTAGGATATCGATCCCACCAAATACAATGTCTTAACAAAGCCTAATTGAGATAGTATAAAATTTACAGGAATGGATTTACTGGAATGGTGCAGCCTGTCGATCGAACAATAAGTGCATTACAAAGCCATTAAAGAGAGATGTGACGGGTCAGAAAATTAGAGCATGCAGTCAAATTTTTAACACAACTACACCGTCCTAACATAACTCTGCATGTATGAAAAAGTTTCACACACTTCCACACACACACACACACACACACACACACACACACAGAGAGAGAGAGAGAGAGAGAGAGAGAGTACCTTTGCAGGCATTACTACTCCTTTAGGTGGTTCTGGGATGTGTCGATGAGGTTGAGGATTTAAAAAAGTAACATTTCTACAAAATAATATGTTGATCATTAGGAACTGATGACAAAATTCTGTCAAAATGAAATTATGATGTTATAATAGATGGTTATATAATTGGCTAAATATAATAAAACCTCACCCACTTATTGTGCATTTTTAAAAAAAACACTCTGAATATAAATATCAAATATAAATTAATGAATTTAAATTATATAGAACATAAATTCTAATTAGAAATATCCAAATAAAAATTGATAGTATAAAATATATAAAGTTTAGTTATATAAAATATAGTATATTTATCTGAATATACTAAATAGTTATAATGATTGAAATATACTACTAATATTATATAAAATACTACTAATATTATATTAGTATTATTTAGTGGTATTATTTCATATTTCATATTTCATTTCATTTTCATTTATTCATTGAGCGGTATTTTTTATTAGTTTTATTAGTATTATTATACTATATTTGTATTTGTTTGTTTGTTTTGACTATTTTTTTTTTATTTCTATTGCAATTGAATTATTTCATTACTTTTTTAGGGAAAACCCGAGACCGAGACAAAGTAAGAAAGTTTTTTTTGTGGAAGAGCATCCTATATTGGAATAAAAAAAAGGGAAGTGGGGTTCTTTTGTATGAAACTTCTTTTTTTTTTAAACTCACCCAACTATGTTTTTAACACAAAATTTTAAAAAAAAACCTCACTCATCCATGCCTGGAAAACATAGTTGGGTGAGGTTTTTTTATAAAAAAAAATTGGTGTGGTTTTTTTAAAATGCACAATAGTTGATTGAGGTTTTATTATATTTAGCCTTATATAATTACTTACAGAACTCGATTGCTATCAACACTTTTTAAACCTTCAATAGGTGAATTTACTAAAATGTTGTAATAGTTCCTCTCACATAAACTTAAGAACCCATTCATTCCACCACTGCAGCAATAGAAAGGTAATAATTAAAAAAGAGAGCACTAGTCTATAGATAGAGAATTCTTTACGACACAATCTCAACAAACCTAAGTGTAGTATCAACTGGAATACAATACAACTGCCCTTGCATCTGTACTTGAGAGTATAAGTGATACAATGAAGCAGCTTGAGCAGCTAATGGATGTCTCTCATAAACATACAATATGTCAAACATTTTAGTATTACGACTCTTTTCTTCTTCCTGAACAAACAAAAAAACCGTGAAGATTAATATTTAAATCATATGGTAATATATTGCATGCTAATAAAGAATAAAAATTAAACTAGCAAAGAGTCAATATCTCCACACCGTCAATGCGTCCTCGAGTTTCTTTGTTTCAGACAGCAGAACCCTTTCATCAATGAAAGGAAGTTTTGCAATGCCCTGCATTAGAAAGCATATCAGATAAAATATCCACAAATTAACCAAAGAGAAAAGTATACAAACTGATAAAAGATTCTGCAGAAATGAGCTACCTGCCAAGCAAATCGTTTTCCATGCATGTCAATCTCAAAATCTGCACAAGATGCAGAGCAATCAAAAGAGGCAATACAAAATATACTGAAAATAGAGATATAGGTTCGATCAATTCTACCTTTTGGGTAAAAGGTTTTCAAAGGTGAATCCGGATCAGTCATCAATTTCCCATACAGTTTAGGCAATGCATTGGAGCTAGACAAATTGCAGACATATACTGTGTTTAATATCTATATCAAAAAGGACTCGAGATAAAAGGTCTTCAGCATATCTTAGCTTCTACAAACCTTGCAACTGGTAAGGTCCCCATTAGCTGATCGAATGGTTTAAATGGTTGCCCTGGGAAAAAGGTGATCTCCAAATCAACCAGATCTTTTAGGTCTGATGCAAAAGGCGCATAATGATAGGGATAAAACCTGAAATGAGGAAACCTAAATTGTAAAGGAAGTACAAAACGATTATAGATTTACTTTATTTTATTATATTCTAGTTTATTTTATTTTATTATTCTATTTTTTGAAAAAGGACCTAGCTACACAGACACTCACCCACATTCACCCCAAATATATTTTAAACAGGGATTAATGGCAGGACTCAAACTCCAACCTCTTGCTCCAGTAAAGGCAATACTTTTGCTAACAAATAACATAAAATAAATAAAACTAAAAAAAACCAATACTTTTGTATTCTAAACTAATTCCTTTTCATATGTAATCCGACTCGAGATAAAATGACTTGAAAAACAGCCATTTTGCTTCTAATGAAAAGAACAATATGCATGACAGAGAAGAACACCCAAATTACTTATTTAGGGAAGATTTGAGGATCATGCCCATTTCTTTTTCTTACAGGTCAGTAGAACTTACCACAGCCAAGAGCATACGCCTTGATAGTAGTACTGCATAATCCAACAGAGGCCTTCCACATATTTCAGGACCTGATAAATATAGCACAAAATTATTAAACTGCTTTTTTATTGGTATAATGTTCTTAAAGATATGTAGATTGCCATGAAACAAGTCACTGGCCAGGCTATAAGAAAGCAATGGGAGGGAAAGGGATCAAAAACAGGTCACTGTTATCATAATAATATCTTCAACAAACACATGGCAATTGTATGTACGAATAAGAATAGACTACGGGGGAAACAAAGGCATTGGCAAGTACAGAGATTGTAACTGATTTATACTTGAAGAATCATGCAAGTTATCATTAAAAAAGAAATTGAAACTCTTGACTGGACACAATTACAATAAGCACCCTTATTAAAACTCTTGAGTGAATAATATAGGTAAGAAGGATCAGTGTTTCAACCACTGGATCAAACTTGATGAAGGGCTACAATTGAAAGGATAATAAACCCTATCACGCCCCCTTTCACCACCCCCCCCCCCCCCCAAATTGATCAACATGATCTACAGGTGGATTAGTCGGTGTTAGCAATATATGGGTCTTAGTGGATCTTAATAGAGAATTCTCTCTATATATAAATATTATGTGTGGCAAAGATAGGGAAACACAGTATAGATCTGCACCTTTGTCATTAACTGAATAAAGCACCGAGGGTAACAGTTCTATTTGTGAATTTATATCCGATTCGGACTCAGACAGCTCAAAAGGGACATACTCAATAGGGGGGGAAACTTCGTTTACAAGAACTGTTAACATGGTATTGCAGAGTATAATTGCTGTTTACATCTTTTCATGTCTATAGTTGCATAAAAGCATGAGACAAAAGGTAACAGGGTGTCTTTTGTGCACAAGGATAACCAGACATTACTAATATACTTATGGTGTGAAGATATAACCATGACATTACTAATAGACTTATGATGGGAAGATAGAAAAGTGACTCACAACATCTCTCCTGATATCCTCAATTGACTTCGAGCTTTCTGTGCCAAATTTCTCTGTATAGTACCGTTCTTTGTATCCAGGCTCCCCTAACTTCACCTGAAAACAGGAAATAAAACCTTCATAAGGTGTACAAGAATGAACATGTCATCAGCAAAATCATTAAAATTAACCAACATGTTTTGTCAAAGGAGACTTGAACAATTTAACCATTAAACACTGTTCGCAGACCAAAAACAAATGACTTTGACAAGTGAAAAAAAAACGCGGGGCTAGATATTTATGATACTGAGATGCTATAAAAGATTCAAAACTTTCTTTATGATGTAAATAAAATCTAAATGATTGTCAAGCAATTCGCGGTATAACATTAAAGAGGGGGGGTTCTTTAGCAATCTTATCTGCAAGCCAGTAAACAAGCTTCTCCACTAAATTAGTCGTAATAAATAAATTATAACACATACTAGCATAAACCAAAAAGAAGTGAGTGCTAATTTGGGTCTGAGAAAGGCTCAGTTCTAAAAAAGTATGAAATTCAGATTTTAAATAAATGGTCGCGACTCATGACTTAAACTGATTGTTAGATTGTTAAATGGATGGTTGTGATAGCTAGCTAGCTCCATGCCCACAACCATCCAATTGTAGTTATAACAGCAGAGATAATGAAATCTTTATTTCATGGTAGTTCAATAATGTGATTATTAATGAAGAAACCAGAATAAGAGGGGGTGGAAAAGGGAAAAGAAAAAAAAACATCTGAGGCAGCTTGGAAAGAGCTTGCTTACTCATAGTCAAACAAAACCTGATAAAAGAAGAGAATCTGATGTAATCACTAATCATAATAAAGCACTGAACTGATACTAGGAAAGGAACATGTAGAGCATCCTAAATGTAACAGAAATAGCATATCTACTTCACCGCACCTCTTTTATTTGGAAATCTCACTACACTTGATGTTCAGTTAATCAGCAGCTAAAATATATTCTCGCTCATAAAATAAAAGGAAGTGTGTGAGGGTAGAACATTTTTGGGCAGCACTACCCAATATCAATCTGACAGCACTTAACCAACTTATTTGAAACTTTATGGGACAGAATTTTCAATTGCATGTATGAAGAATAATCGTATTCACTATGGTTAGCTAAACTTTCAAGCAGTTGCATGAGCTTAATTTGTGTGCTCAATCGTACCCTGAAAGTTTTATGGCAAAGTCCCTCTCTCGTTTATAGATTTTTCACACCAATCACAAGCATAGAGTAGTTTAGCAGTGACCTTCAGAATGTGGTGTCCATTACACACAATGTTGATGGAAAAAAGGTTAAAAGAAGATGAGATAGGAAGAAAAATAAAGGAAAGGAGAACTTCGAAAAAAGAGAACGTGAGAAAGACTTTTTTAAATTTAATTTAATTTTTTTTTTTTTTTTTTTTTTGGGGGGGGGGGGGTTTATAATTCTGTTCACCTAAAGCGTTCCCATAATCACCTAGCCTTTTAAAAAAGTTATGTTGTCTCAAAAAACAAGGAAGGAAATCAATAATCGATTTTAAAACTTTCGCACAACTAAATATTATTTGTAACAACTTCTGAAATCTCTATCATACTGAGACACCAATCAATTCTTGTAGCATCAGGATGAAGTTTCTATTAATGATTTCAGACAAACAACAAACAGTTCCTAGCCGTTAAAAGTTCCCATGAAAGTTTTCATATGCCAAAAGAAACATAACACCAACCTTATCTGTGGACGTCGATTGAACATTCTCAGAAACTTCCCCTTGCATTTTACGCTTCGATTCTTCATTATTTTCATAAGCCTATGATCCATCAACATATCAATTCAATGTAGAAGTAAACTTCATTAACAGTCAATAGAACACAGGATTCATCATAGGCAGAAAAACTATAAAATTAAGTGGATGGCCCTTATCTAGCTGCCAAATGATCTACAAAAAGGTACAAACATTGTACTGCCTCAGAAGTAATAATACAAATTTACAGAAACAGAATGGTAACCTAGCAGTAGCAGGAGTAATCACAAAACATTCAATCGGGAAAACATATGTAAAAGAAAGTGACTCAAAAAATGAACATTGTGATTTGTTAGAGCATCCACTATCGTTACATCTAAAATACGCATATTTAGCAACTAACAAATGGAAATGGAGAAGGAGCGTTGCAGTTGTGGGTGTCAAATTTGGACAATTGAAAAGAATTTTATAAAAAGACGGAAGATCTCCATCCGTTCCGTCTATCTCTGTTTTTTTTAATATTAAAAAGTAAGTTGGTGCGACGGAAGATCTTCTGTTTGATTTTTTTTTTTTTAGCCGAAAAAATGGTTGGACGAATGATCTTCATCCGTCCGAGCCCAATTCATGTTTTTTTTTAATTTTTTGATGTGTCGCGGCAATTTTTCTATTAAAAAAAATTAAAAAGAGATCAGACGGATCTTCTTCATCCATTTGAAAGTTTTTTTAAATTTTTTTAAAATTTTTTTTAAATTGATTAAATGGCATTTTCGTAATTATTGAATGGCAATATAGTAATTTTTTGAACTTTTTTTTTGAGAAAGTTGTCGGAGCAATTTCCCTTTTTTAATTTTATTTTTTTAAAATGACATTGTGGTAATTTTTTAGATGGCATTTTGGTAATTTTTTAGGTATTTTATTCTAGAAAAGTTGGTGGACGGATCTTCATCTGCCGTTCGTCCTATTAAAAAAAAAATTAAATGTAGACGGAAAATCTTCCTCCGTCCTCTATATTTAGAGATCGCTAAATCCAATTGCTAAATTTAGATGTGTACTATGCATTCCTATTGCTAAATATGCATTTAAAGAAAACAAGGGTGGCAATTTTTCCTCAAAAATTGCATTTTTTGCAATTATAGCAAACGATGGTGGATGCTCTTATCAGTTACTATAATAACGAATGAGCATACTCCAATACATTAGCAAATGATTTGGATAAGAAAATCCCACAGGTCATCGCACATGGAATCCAAGAATTTCCAAGTTCGTTTGAATTTGCAAAACAAAAAAATCGAGAGCCAAGTCCATATCAAAGTGAAAATGAAAAATTCCGAAAATGTTGTTTTCCCAATCCACATAATGAAAAGGAATAGTACGGGCCATCTTATGATTTGGGTCCAATGAACCCAACTGTTTGTAATTTGACAAAAACTCAATTTATCTGAAGTCAGATATGTATGTGTATCCAGACAAGAAAACAAAAATTATAGCAAACAGGCATAGTTGGAGGCTTGGAACTAAGGGGTTAGATACCAATTTCAAAACTTCTAACACAATTTTTTAGACCAAAATTACAGTAAAACATTTAATTTAATAAAAAGCTTCAGTCAAAGTTCAGAATCCACAAATATTATTGATGAGGACATCAGTTCAAGACGTTTTGGGGGCGTTTCTATCAGCGCATGCATTGTCTAGGATGACTATTTTATTAGCATGGTTATTTTTCATTTTAGCACTTTTAGTTGTTTTTGGCATATGTAATAGTTTTGCTATTTGCACCCTTTATTTTCTGCATTTTGGATATTTGTTTTGAAACTTGTTTTGAGCCCATGTACAGATCTTTAGACTAATGAAAAAAATTCAATACTTTTGATTGACTAAATTATTGTGATCGAGTTTTTGCTCTTCATTCCTCTCTTTTGCGAGACACAAGAAACTATTAGGGTTTGTGAGAAACACTAAATTAAACACCCCCCTCATCTTCCTCCTTCCCGAAACCCCACAACCCCATCCACTCTCTTTTCATCAGCCGACTACCCAAAAAAAAAACCTCTCATCAAACCCACTCCGCCACCCAGTCGACTGCCGCACTCACCCTTGCACCACCTCGACCCCCCTCTTCTCCCCATCGTCATCGACTCCCTAACCGTCGTCGACCCCTGCCAGCGCCGCCACTGTCGTCAGCTCCCCGCAGATCACCGGCGACCACCTCCCAAACCGTTCCCCCACCAACTGCTGATCTCTCCCCCTCCGACAACCACCTCAACCATCTTCCTCTCCTATCCCGACCCCACATCCGAAAACCCCATCAGGCCCCCACTCCAAATCCCCTCAAATTTGAAACCCTAATCCCCAAATTTTCAAATCAAAACCCTAATTCCCAAATCCTCATCCAAGCCCTGACCATCACAACAAGAAGATGATCTATGGAGTACTACACCATTGATGACGACAATTGGTATCTGCTTCCTCTCCATCTGTGGCGGCGACTTGTTCATCGACCATGGTAATTTCTTTCCATTCTCCATTATTTGTGATACTGATTATCATCTCTAGAATATTATCTGAATTATTTGTCGTCCACAAATATTAAGTGTGTGCTTCTACTTGTCAATTAGCGTACGAATCATTATTGAATATTTTACTTGCTAAGAGCGCTTAGATATGATTATTGATTGTTATGATTGAATTTTTAATTGAGCTTGTTAAACTTATTTCATTTCTTGAAAATTCATCATATCAAAGACTAGTTTTAATTTCTAAATCGGCACTACTTGTTGGTAAACTTAATTTTTTAATATTCTTGGAAAATTGTCTACCTAGGGTTAAGTTTACATCAATTACAGTTAGGATTAAATTAATTAAAACTTCTAACACAACTTTTTAGACCAAAATCAGAGTGAAACATTTAATTTCAAAAAAACTCCAGTCAAAGTTTAGAATTCAAAAATATTATAGTTAGGTTTAATTTAATTTTTAAAAAAAGTTTCGCTATGAGACTGCAGATTATTCTGGTAATGATATACCGTGTTATTCAATAAAGTATAAAAACAATATAAAACTAGAACGCATGCAAATAAAAACAATTACTAGTATAGAAAGCTACAAGACGAAAATCAGATGAGCAATATGTGTGCAAGCCACCTGTTGAATTCGAGCACGCTTCTGAAATATTTTATCTTCATGGACTGCAACTGCCTGAATAAAATGCTCAATCCTTTCCAGTGACACCTAAACACATGAAACAACGAACGTCAACTTATTTGGAAAAAATTAGAGAATCAATCCTTTTCGAAGTATCCAACTTCAAAAAGATGCAAACTCAATTGGAGAAATTATAACTAGATTAACTAAATTTCAACCTCAGAAAAATAAAATGCAAAATGTCCCTTTCTGTCTAGATAAGCTCAAAAGTGGATATTCGAGTGGTGAAGCATAACAGTGACATAAGCAGAAAGCAATGGAAGGGAGAGAGATCAGTGAAAAGTAAGGAGTTGAACCATGCAGGGAAGAAAATGAATTGTAGTTCTGTTTCTTCCTATCTTCCCACTGTCTTTTTAGTGAGGCAGATGTCGCCTGCCAAAATGGGGCTGTCTAGACTCTAGAGATCGCCTAGACCTACACATGTCTTTCCCAAATTATATAATCTCTCTACAAACTAGAATGAAGTAGCTGTGAAACATCAACAACAAATAGTACAATTTAATGAAAACGTAGAAATGATTTCATTGCAGTCATCATTTAGACTAGTCCCTTCTAAATTGGAGTCAGCAATAGAGCAAGAATATCCATTAAAAGGAATAAACTTAAACAAGGAATTATGGACAAGATGTCAGCACTATTTAATTTACTACTAAATATGGGCAAGGGCATAATAAACAAGATATGGGCTTACAATGATTCAAAGTGGCATTCAAGAGAAGGGAAAGAAGCTAGTGATTTTCTATGGCCATTTACATTCAATTTTAAGGCATGAATAAAACCAAGCCATTCCATCTAGGAATTGATTCTTGCTCTTCCCGAATTTCAATTAAAGAACTGAACTATAATACTATAATAGGTCCATTTGCACTAACCTATGATGAAGATAAATTATTTCCAAAAGTTATTGATAGTTTGGGGGTTTTGCTATTTCAAACACGCGTAGAGTGGAAAATTATGAGAATAGCAGCAATTGTGACCAGAGTTGAACAATATGGGTGAGCGAATCTTTCAAGAGAAAAAATTACATCACCAGCATCTGTAAGGTAACCACCCATCTTCACAAACTCCCTTCTATAGACATCCATAAGCAGATTTATTGCACCCTAAACCATGAAAAGAAAAAAAAAATCAATTAATGAAAGAGGAACTCGATAATTCCAGTATAAGCAACTATGCATATCAAAGCATCAGAAGTACAGGGTTAAATGCATAATAAAAACAATATCAAATGAGACAAACTATGAGCTTAGAAAAAAATTGTTCATGAGATACGGACAGCTACAAACCTCACGGATCTCCAAAGTGGGCATATGTGGTAGAAAATCATTTCCCACAAAAAAGCACAGAAAAACAAAATCATCGATGACGCGTTCAAAGTTTATCTCAAATGGAGGATCTGATATTGCTAAATCATTTGCCAAGTATTCTCGCAAAACCCAGATGTTAAGAAACTGTCCACAAAGTAAAAAAACTAGTCAGAGGCAGAAATAGGGATAATGTGATATAGATAGATAGTAGAGTGTATTCGGACAGTAACAAAAGAATGAAGGATTCTATATTGGACAACAAAATACTTTTAACATTATCAGATCAACACCTGATATTTCTTTTTGTAAACAGGGGTATCATTCACAGCCTTCGCATGTTCACCAGACTTGCCTCTGCAATCAGCTGCAAAATGCCCAATCTGACCACAGAGAAAGCACTTCTCCTGTTGCCCTGGCATTGAGATCACCTGCAGAAGGAGTTGGATATTGAAGAGTATAAATCATAATAACTCATAAAGCGTAACTTACGTATTAGTACATGCACAAAATTGTTCAGAAAAAAATTGTAAAAACTGTTGACATAACAAACCTCTCTTAAAATTGAGAAGTGAACCTCATGAGTAGACAGAGCAAGCATGATAAGATCTGCATCCTGCACACATGCAAAGGTACCGATAGTACTATAGTAGTGCTTTGGAGAGAGACAAAGATAGTTCATATATAACAATAAGTCAGGAAGCTCGATATTTGGAAAATAACACTCACCAGCCCGTATAAACAGTGGCGTGTATTCGGATTAAAACCAGGAAGATTCCGCTGCAACCGTATGTAAGACATGATTTTGTGTTCTCCCTCGCCAGGTACATTTGAATCGGACAAGATAACCTTAAAACAATCATCCAATGATAGCTCCATGAATACATTTAGACAGAGAAGTATCCTGAAAACCAGAGCGGTTGAAATAAAAGCAGCAACGATTACATCGCTGAGGAAGGAGCGAATACAATCCTATGGGTGGCACCACATGCTCGACACATAGATTCCTACCTTAGTATACTGCCATCCCGGAGTTCGGTTTAATCGTAAATGTATGTAATATTGAAGTGCAGTAGAAAGTGCAGACATGAATGGAGTCCCAGGAGTTATGACATTAGAATCAGATGTTTCAGAAGTTTCCTTAGGAGATAGATTCCTTCCTTCAGCCTCAAACTCCTTTCTCAATCTTTCCTCTTCTGCAGCCTGAGAAATGTATCCTTCAGAACTTGGCTGTGCATGGGGAACTAATAATGAAATAAATGCAAAAGAAATTCTTACTGCTTCAGCTGCATCTTTTGCTGCTCTGAAACGTCGAGAACGTTGCTGATTCATTTTAGCTCTTGGAGCTACACCATCTACAGTATATACACATGGAGAAACAAAATTAGACATGGTCTACCAGTGAGTTAAAACTTTTTTTAAAGGACGACTGAACTCACCAATTGCCATGTACAGTAGTTTTCTTGGACGAATTAGCCCAAATATATGATCGATGTAGTCGAAAATATACTTGAACACTTCATCGTAAGAGGCAGGTGAAGGCTACATGTGAAAAATGTGACTTCAGTAGTGACATACGATGGTTCAGAACAGTAATAATGGAAGAAGACTGAAAACAGTAATAATCTATCTATATAATAAAACACAAAGAAAGCTATCAAGTGGTTCTAATTCAATAGGGTTGAAATCAATGGTCCAAATCTATCCTTACAAAACATATTTTCACGCCCAAAAGTTTCCCCCCAAAACTCAAATTCAAATCCCCCCCAAAAATTTATATTTGGGGATTTGAATTTGAGTTTTGGGGAGAAACTTTTGGGCGGGAATAAGGAGTTTTTGGGGGGATTTGAATTTGAGTTTTGGGGGGAAACTATTGGGCGGGAAAATATGTTTTGTAAGGATAGATTTGGACCATTGATTTCAACCCTATTGAATTAGAACCACTTGATAGCTTTCTTTGTGTTCTATTATATAGATTTATTTCTCTCTCTCTCTCTCTCTCTCTCTCTCTCTCATTCTTTCGCTATTTACTTAGAAATTTATATTTTCAGATTTCAGGTTTGTAAATTTTCAGAGTTTTTATGCATTTTTTATTGTTCATGTTACATTAAAAATAGCAAATATCTCATCAACAGTTAAATTTCATCATTTTCCACACTCAAAATTCTAAGAAGTTGAATTTTACAAGCCCATTTATAATTATTTTTCAACATATACTAATGGAAACATTGACTTTTATTTACAACTAATTATTGTTTTACTATTCAAACTTAAGCTACATAATTGTTGTTTTAATGTTTACAAATACTTTCATATGCTGTATCGTTCCGAAGATGTGCCGTAGGCACGTGCCCACGGGCAAAACTAGTATACTAATATATAATGGCATATCAGCGTATTTGGTTGGATTCTTAGGAGGGAACAAACAAGGATCCAATACATGTATTTCACGTACCATGACAACTAATGACAACTACTACATTGAGAGGATAAACAGGACTATCGACATGAGAAAAACAGTATGTGCACTGCTCCTGAGTCGTGACAACAATCTAGTAATCTAGTAATAATAAGAGTGTTTGGTTGGAATCAGAATTGGTGTTCACATGCACGTGCCTTTATATCTTATTTCTTGTATTCGTCAAAAAACAACACTTGAAATTAACTATGCATTGAGGGAATAAGTGGGACTTCTAGTGACAAACAATATGACGAGAAACCATGCATTGCACATGCTAAAAATCTAGTACATTAGTAATAGTAATGCCAAGATGACAATATGATTCTCTCGTTTTTATCAGAATAATTGTTTCAGTCAGCCCCCTCGGTTCATCTCATAACTCCTAAAACAATTCTTGCTAGAATAACCTTCACCATTCTTTCCCAATCCAGTAAAATATTGGTAGCTTAAGCCTTTCCCACTAGGAGTTCACCTGGAGTGTGTTTGGCATGGCAGGTGGCGTTCCGAGAAAGACGTCAGGGAGCTAAATTTCGTCAAACGCAATCATAACTGAAAAGTTGAGTTCTCATTTAGCTCCCAAGTCCGAACTCTCTCGCTTACAATTCTACATCTCTCGAAAGAAATAGTATATAGCACAGGCAGGTAATCGCACCCAAGTATTCGGATTTCGATTTTCTTATCTACAAAATAGAAAAATTGATAAGAACATCTAACTCTCTCATTTTCTGTACTTCCCTCTAAACTCCACGTGCCAAATACACTCTCAAACCATCTTCTACTAAAACTAGATCTATCTCTTAACAAAACTTGACTCAATTGCAATTCCCAGAACAACAACTCAAATCTACCGTCAAAATTCATCTAAAAACATCTAAAACAAACAGCCAAACGAGAACAAAATTTTCAAGATTTCGAGAAACGTTACCCTTCCATCTGGATGGAAGCAGGAGTGGATGATGCCGTTCATGTCGAGATACAGATTGTCGAACTCGACGCCGTTAGGGTTCGGTTTAGTCAGATCAACGCCGTTACCGTCAGCGTTAGGGTTTCCGTTATCGGCGGGCACATCTTCGATGACGTCGGTGATCGAGAGAGGGTACCGATCGGCGAGCCACCGGTAGAACGCCGGAACCCCCATGGCGCTTTGAGATTCGAGCTCGGAGCTTGATCCAGATCTTAAATGGAGAAAGGAGAGGAAAGTGGACGGGGGACAGCAATTTCGTAGATCGGTGACTCGGATATTGAGGCGAGTCCAATTTGGGTCGGCGACTCGGATATCGAGACGAGTCCAATTTGGGTACTACTAAATTGACCGCATTGAGGGAAGGGCCGTGTACGTCTTATGTGTAGCGTTTGCGAGGAAGCGAGATTTTTTTCCGAAACAGGACATTTTTAAAACTAATTTTCAAAATAGGTCGGTTTCGAAACTAATTCCGAAGATAGGTCTGTCATCATAGACCACAGTATCGAACTGCGGCTTGTTCAATTGTAAGGCCACAGTTGAGAACTGTAGCAATTTCAAAAATGTGTTTTTTCGAGGCTGCAATTCCCAACTACGGCCTTAGTTCATTTCATATTTGGGTTATAGAGACTTGAAGACTAAGACAAATTTTTTGAGGTAAAAAAGGGCTAAATATAGGCCGCAGTTGGGAACTGCGACCTATGTTATAATTTGTTATCTGCTTCTAAGTACAAATAAAATTTTAAAATTTTAAAAAATATTACTGCGGCCTCAGTTTCGCCATTTTTTACTTAAAAAAATTTGTCTAAGTCTCTAGGTTTCTATAGCCCAAATATAAAATGAACTAAGGTCGTAGTTGGGACTGCGGCTTTGAAAAAAATTATTTTTGAATTGAAAATTTTCTAATTCTAATTTTCTGATTCTAATAATGAAAATATCTCACTAATTAGATTCCAATTTTCATTCTATTATTAATGAATATTGATATGGGCTAGGAATGACGGGGCCCATCCTGGGCCACAGGATCCCCTCAGGATGCGCGCACCTCCTGATTCTCCAGATTTGCCACGTCAGCATCGGGAAACCGCCCGGACCGCTGCCACGTCAGCCCAGAAACCGTCCGGGCATCTGCCACGTCAGCCCTAAACCGCCCGGGTTTCCACCGCTTCAGCCGCACGGGCAACCAGGTCCAGACCCGGCCCCCAAATGGGTCCAGACCCGGTTGGCATCTTCTATAAATACCAGACCCCTACTCCTTCTCCAGGTAATGAACTTTTGCCCCCTAAAACCCTAGTTACTGTTGTTCTCCCTAAGTGACTGACTAGATCGTCGGAGGGTCTACCACCGGTACCAACCCCGGTGTTCCGAGACCATCTGCAGGTACACAAGACCCTCGGATCTGAGCCTCAAAGATCCGAGCCAAGCATCAGCCTCCACCTCAACACCGCCTACCTCTGTACCGTTCGTCCGGCCAAGGATCGTCTGCATAGGTGTCTCCTCCTTCAATACAAATTGAGTAAGAACTCACGCCTGGTGCATCCACATGTTCTCCCAAAACAAACCGCATCAGGATGGCGCCGTCTGTGGGAAACTGCCTATCATAGACGCCAATCCGAGCCTCGCTTCCAACGGTACCCCAGTAGACGCCTTCCCGAGCTCCGCCCCTGTTGGCATTCCTGTCGACCCGAGCTCACATGGCGCCCAAAGTCGCAAAAGTCGTTACCTCCGCATGCCGACACGACGTGCCTCCGCAAGGCATCGATGCCAATGCTCAAGGACCAAACAACAAAAGGGTCAGCCAAGGGCTCCAGCCGAACGCCTCCCGCTCGGTCTAGAGCGACCTACGGAGGGTAATCTCGAACTGCCAAGCCAGCCGTGGCAGGGGAGGAGCCGCTTCCAACTCGGCTCCGAACCATCCCAGGCCATCGTCCCAAGGAGCTCCGAACCACCCCAGACCCTCGTCCCAAGGACGGGAGCCCGCGCTCAGCTGGGTCGGGCGACAACCGTCTGCCCAACTAAACCGGGCCGAGGGAGCCCCGGTTACCCACTAAGAATTCCAGAACTTCCAACGGGAAATCTTGGGTGCCCTCCGAGGAGTCCCTGTTAACGAGAACGCCCGCCATTCCCGCGCACGGTCGCAGGCCGAGGCTACCGTGTCTCGCTACTCCACCATCCCCCCAGAGTATGATGGCGACATTTTAAAGCGACTCCAAGAAATGGAAGAGCGCCTCGACCACGTTGGTAACGGCGATCCAAGAGCAGCTCAGGGGTACAGGCCGGTTCATCCTCCCTTCTCCGCCCTCATCCTGCAGGCGGAGATACCCCGCAATTTCCGTCCGCCTCAGTTCGAGACATATGACGGCGAGAGCGATCCTGCTGATCACATGGAGGGCTTCAAAACCCTCATGATGATTCACAGCGCATCGGATCCCCTCCTGTGCCGAGCCTTCCCCGCAACACTCCGGGGTCCGGCTCGAGAATGGTTCTCCAAGCTCACCCCCGGTTCCATCTATTCTTTCGACCAGCTAGAGGGCAGCTTCCTCGCCCACTCCGTAACCAGCCGAAAGGCCGAAAGAACGAGCGCATCACTACTTGGGCTCCGGCAGAAGGAGGGAGAGTCCCTCCGGGTGTTTGTCTGAAGGTTCACTGCCGAGGCGAGATCTGTTTCATCCCTCGACCCCGGCGTTGCCTCGGCAGCCTTCCGCCACAACGTCTGACATGGACAGCTGAAGGCCTCCCTGGCGAAGAAGCCACCGATAGACTTCCCCGACCTCCTCAACCGGGTCGAAAAGTATATCCGAGCCGAGGAGGCCCTCAACCCCGAGGACCAGAAGGAAGCTCCCGGGAAGGGGAAACGCAAGGCCGACGAGATTGAGCTGGCGAAAAAAGCCCCAAGAGACGGGGGCTCCGCAAAGAAGGTTCCGCCGATCCCCCGCTTCGAGAGGTACACCCCACTGACGCAGAACGTGTCGACAATCCTCTTAGCGATTGAAGACAGCGACCTCGTCCAGTACCCCCCTTGACCGTCCAACAACACCAGCAAGAAGAGGGATCAACGGTTCTATTGCCGTTTTCACCGGGACAACGAGCACGACACGGGCCACTGCCGCGCCCTGAAGGACGAAATTGAGGCCCTCATCCAATGGGGGTACCTCTGAGAGTTCAAACGAGAAGGTGCCCGAGAACCGAGGGACAATAGAAACAGGATGGATTCCCCTCCTCCTCGAGCGCAACGGCAGCGTCCCGAGCGGGATCCGAATCCCGAGGAGCCTGAGGGTCAGATGATCCTGCATTGCGTCCACGGAGGGCCTATGGGGGGCGAATCCAACAGTTCCCGCAAGGCCTTCATCCGGGATGTCAATACCGTCCCGGGCCCTCTCTCCCCACCGGTCCAGCAACTCCCTATCTCCTTCTCAGGAGAGGATCTGGAGGGGGTCCGGCTCCCTCACTGTGACGCTCTCGTCATCAACCTCAGCATGGCTAACTTCGACGCCCGAAGAATCCTCGTAGATAACGGGAGCTCGGTCAACATCCTGTTCCTCGAAGCATTCGAGAACCTAAAGCTTTCCCGTGAGAAACTAAAGCCTGCCGGGTACACCCTAGACGGATTCTCCGGCATCTCCGTGACTATAGAAGGGATCGTCACCCTGGATGTCACGGCAGGCACGAAGCCCAACAGAAGGACCGAGTCCATGGACTTCATGGTTGTGAATGTAAAGGCGGCTTACAACGCCATCCTCGGCCGCCCGGGACTCTGCTCCCTCCAGACGGTTCCCTCGGCCTACCACCAGAAGATGAAATTCCCTACCAATACTGGTGTCGGAGTTGTCCGAGGGAACCAAGAAGCAGCACGTTCGTGCTACATGACGCCAATCGGAAGCGGGGTGTTTCCCCTCGATGCCGTCGAGCTGGAGCCCCAAAGAACCCAGCCAGAACCAGAACTGGTGGACGAGCTACAAGAAGTCTCATTCGAGACAGGAGATGCGTCGAAGCACTTTCGGGTAAGCTGCTCCCTCGCCCCCGACCTCAAGACCGCTCTAATCGCATGCATTCGGCGCAATATCGACCTCTTTGCCTAGAAGCCCTCTGACATGCCCGGTATCTCCGAAGACCTCATCATGCACAAACTCAGCGTGATTCCCGGGTCAAAGCCAGTCATCCAAAAGCGGCGCAAGTTCGCTCCTGAGCGACAACAGGCAGTGAACGCAGAAGTGGACAAGCTCTTGTCCGGGCGTTTTGTACAAGAGGTCAGCTACCCAGAGTGGCTGGCGGACATCGTCATGGTGAAGAAGGCAAGTGGGAGTTGGAGGATCTGCATAGATTTTACTGACCTCAACAAGGCGTGCCCCAAGGATCCGTTTCCTCTCCCCAGCATTGATGCCCTTATCGATGCTACCTCGGGTCACGAGCTCCTCTTCTTCATGGATGCCTTCTCAGGCTATAACCAAATCCGGATGTTCCCTTCGGACATCGCCAAGACGTCTTTCGTCACAAACCAGGGGCTGTACTGCTACTGGGTCATGCCCTTCGGGCTAAAGAACGTCGGTGCCACCTACCAGAGGCTCGTCAACCGAGTCTTTAAAGATCAGATCGGGCGTAACATAGAGGTATACGTCGACGACATGCTCGTCAAAAGTCAACATGGTCAGCACCACATCGCCGGTCTGGAAGAAGCCTTTGGGGTCCTTCGAACCCACAACATGAGGCTCAATCCGGCGAAGTGCGCATTCGGCGTCTCCTCGGGAAAGTTCTTAGGGTTCATCGTCAGCCAACGCGGCATCGAGGCAAACCCCGAAAAAATCCAGGCCATAATAGACATGGCCCCTCCCAGGAATGTTAAAGAGGTCCAGAGGCTAACGAGGCGACTGGCGACCATCGGCCGTTTCCTCTCCAAATCCGAAGAGAAGTCCCTCCCGTTCTTCAAGGCGCTACGCGGCACTGGAAAGTTCGAGTGGGGTACTAAACAGCAGGAGGCCTTCGCACAGTTGAAGGAATACCTCGCCAACCCTCCTCTCCTCAGCATGCCCGAACCAGGGGAGCCACTCTAGCTCTACCTATCTACGTCGGAAAGTGTACTCAGTGCCGTCCTCGTCCGGGAAGAGGAGGGGGTTCAAAAGCCCCTCTACTATGTGAGCAAGGTCCTGCTCGACGCCGAGACCCGGTATTCCAGGATGGAGAAAGTGGCGTATGCCTTGGTCATAGCCGCACGGAAGCTCCGTCCTTACTTCTAGGCACATTCGATCCAGGTACTCACCGATCAACCCTTGAAGGCCATACTCTACAAACCTGAGAGCTCCGGTCGACTCGTCAAGTGGTCGATCGAACTCAGCCAGTATGACATCGGCTATCAACCCCGAACGTCCATCAAAGGGCAGGCCCTCGCCGAGTTCATTACAGAGTGCACCATCTCCGAGTAAGCCGCGAGCAAAGAAGACGACCAGACGTGGGAAGTTTACGTCGACGGCTCCTCTTACGAAACGGGGAGCGGTGCTGGCATCATCCTTCAGGGCCCGGATGGTTTCCTCCTCCAGTATTGTCTCCGCCTCAACTTCCCGTCCTCCAACAACGAGGCTAAGTACGAGACGATGATCGTCGGGCTCAACCTGACTCATCAGGCCGGTGCCAGACAGATCAGGGCCTTTAGCGACTCTCAGCTGGTGGTCAACCAGATCACCGGGGACTACGAAGCCCGTGACGATTGCATGGTCAGGTACAAAGCCATAGTCCAGCGACTATTATCGTCTTTCGACGAATCGGCTGTCTTAAGGATCCCCCGGGAGCTGAACGCCCAGGCCGACGCCTTGTCAAAATTGGCTTCCTCATCATTTGAAGGCCTCGACCGCACGGTCCTGATTGAAGTCCTGCTGAAGCCAAGTACAGACTCCCCGGAGATTCTGTGCATCGAGGACAGAGCTCCTCCCGACGACTGGACAACCCTTATCAAAAAATTCCTAGTCAACGGAGAGCTCCCCGAAGATTGAGCTGAAGCACGGAGGATCAGGGTCCGGTCTGAAAGATTCGCTGTCATCAATGCCACTCTCACCCCCGAACAACTCGGGGTTTACGACTCTTACAAGCCTAAACCCAGAACTGTTCGAGGATGGCAGGGGGGCCATCGACCCGCTGCTCTCTCCGTCCCGGAACTCAGCTGACCCTTCTCTCGCCCTCGAACAGCCCGGGGTTTACGACTCTTACGATCCCAAAACCCCGAATTGTTCGAGGACGGCAGAAGAGCCACCACGCGTCGGCTCTCTCCAAACCCCCGAACCGATCGGTAGGCCCACCGCTCACCAACGAACAACCCGGGGTCTCACGGCTCTAACAGCCTGAACCCCGAATAGTTCGAGGGTGATCGGTGTACCTCCGATCCGGGGCAGTCGGAAGTATTATATTATCCGGGCGCCCGCCTTTGGCAAGCACCCGAGTCAAACGACTTACTGCCTGACAAAAAACAAGGGGAGTGGGGGATTATATAGCCCCCTGAGGCCCTCATTTATTGCATCTCGGAATGCGAGACGACGGAAGGCGAAACGTCGCCAGTTATTACTCATCGAAAAGCTAAACACCGTGACCGTCGCGCCCGTTACAGCAAGTCACCTCGGAGCCGACCCCTGCGCAACTAGCCCGGGAACTGTTCCTAACAACCTAGATGATCAAGGTGTGAAAAATCAAATGTTCTTATTCATTAACTCATTGCTTACAACTCAATGAACACTGGTAGAAATACAAGGAAAAAGCTCACAACTCACTCACACTCGGCTGGAAACTCGAATTCAGGGCTCCTGTCATGCTCGGCCGGACCGGCCCGGGAAGACGCTCTCGCCACCGAGCTTCCTGCATCCTCGGGCTGCGCCCCATTCGGTAGAAATATCGGAGACCGCCCTGGGGTCGCGTTGCTGGTCCCTTCTATCAGACCAGCGCCTAACAACAGCTTCAGTCTGTGGATCTCCAGCTCCTTCTCGACTACGGCCTCACAAAGGAAAGACTCCGAAGCCGACCCCCCACTTGAAGCATCCGAGAGGGACCAGTCTGTCTCGATAACCCACCAGTCCCGATCGGCTATGGCCTTCTTCAGGCTCGCTAACTCCAGGTCGAGCTCTCTAGACCTGTTCAAAAAATAGTTAACGGCGGCGTCACGGTCCCGAGCTTGCTTCTGTTGACGAAGCAGAGCTGCCTCAGTGGCCTCCTCCCCTGCTCGATCTAAAGGTACCTCGACAACAATGGGGAGGGCGGCACAGGTCCCGTGCGTCTATCAAAAGACGAGAACAAAAATTACAAAAAACACAAGTCTGGGAAGTTCGGCACAAAAATAAATTTCATTTCTATCAAAAAATTTGATACAAAAGCCGTGGTGGCCAGTCCGCCCAAGGCATTTACATAAAAAAAAAAGATCTATTCTTGAGGGGGGTTTGGCACCTCTTCATCGACCTGGTTGCCCCCCGAACCGTCGCCCCCGGGGGTGGGAGGAAGATTCGGCGCCCATCCGTAGTAGAGATGGTCCACGTTCTGCTCGAGGTAGATATGTTTGAAATGGGACTTGGCTTGTTCGTACGCCTCGTCCTGCTCCACCATGATGGTCTCCCCCAACACCGACTCCATCTCCTGCAGTGCCTTCTTCCCCTTCGCCGCCTCGGCCGCGATCTTCGCCATAAGGTCCTCCCGATCCTACTTGTGGATCTTGCCGAGCGTCTCTATCTGGGCTTCGTGGACGGCAATCATCGACCGAGCTTCTTTCAGCTCATCCGTTGCCTTGTTCAGGTTGTGAAGGTACCTCTCCGCATTTCGCCTCTCGACAATAATCTCCTTCTCCAAGCACTTGTGGAAGTGCTGGCCATGGAGCATCGCCTGGCCGAAGAAGAGAAATATCAGAAAAAACTCCGTCATTTGAATGAAAAACAGGGCCAAGCCAACTTACCGAGAGGGTCGCCTGAGACCACCGCATGTAGGCCTGGTCCGCCGACTGCACCGCAAGGGCCATACGACCATGCTCGGTGGCAGCCTTCGAGACGAACTCGACCGCCACGGTCCCATCGAGTAGAGAATCCCCCCGCACGATTGACCAATCAGGGGCAAACGGCAGCGTACTCTGCCTACCCACCATCTCTGCGGCGCTCGGCCGAATTGGCGGGAACCCTTTTTCCGGGGCATCAACGGTCTTGTCCGAACCACCCGCGGTGTCCCAAGCCCCCCTCGACGAATGGGAGGACTGGGAGTGTGGCCTCTTAGTCCTCTTCGCCGAGGAAGGCTCCTCGGACGCCGGCACCGGTACCTGGGAGGACGCGCCGGTCTGTGCTGCCAGCCTCTGCTTCTCGGCCGCCAACCTCTCATGGTCGGCCTTCTTCCTCTTCTCTACCCTCGCCTTCTCGGCGACAGCGAGCAACAATTTCTTCGCATCCGCTTGTTGGGTTGTCATCCCTACAAAAACACAGAAGAAAAGCTAACGTTAACACGAAGGCAGGAAATGAACATATTCGGAAAGAGACATACTAGGGTCGGCAGGACTCAGTCCGGCCCGGGCGAGATGTATCTCGGTCACTTCCACCCTCTTCCACTCCTTGGCTGTCAAGTCGCTCTTCCTCAGAGGCTTGTGCTTCGGCTTGACGAAGTTCCACCCGGTCGGAATTCTCCAAGACCCCTCGGTCCGATCTACAAAATATTTCTCTTTCCATCCCTTTATAGAGTCCGGATGACCGTGCATAACCTTCTTGTGCGGCCTCGACGAAAAGTAAAAAATCCCCTCCTGGTCTCCGAGCGAACCGATCCCAAAAATAGCTCGGAAGAAGGTCAGCCTCGGCTTCACTCCCTTCTCTTGACACTTAAGAATGAAGTAGACTAAATGCTTCCAGGAATTCGGACCATACTGCATGGGACACAGCTTTGCCCAGTTCAGAACCCTTTTCACGAAGGGATGTAGCGGCAGCCTCAGCCCCGAGAGGAACGCGTCCTCAGGAAACATACAGTAACCCCGGCGCCAGAGCCGTAGTGGGCCGGATACCTGGGCTCGGAAGGAAGATCTCGAACTCCCGCGGAATATAATAGGCGGCCCTGATAATGTTGAGGTACTCTGCCTTCAGAATGCTCGGGATGCTATCTGCGCGGATCTTCACCCGAGTGTCTTCGCCCGGTACTGGCGGGATCGGTTCGATATCCTTAATATCGTCGGGATACATCCGAATCGACCCTGGATTCCTGAAAGTGACCGGGGGAAACTCGAGACCATGTCTCGGTGCGTACTCATCGGGGGAGGAAGGACTGTCCGGGATGGTCATGGCTTTCTTCTTCCGACGAGGACGAGCCTTACGCTCGGGGGACGGCGTCGACAAGGGGGGAAGTGGTGGAAGATCTTCTCCGACCCTAGTCGGCCCTCCAGCCGTGCTTTGACCAGCATCCTGTCCTTCAACCTCATCCTCCTCGTCTTCCTCACCACCCTCGGCAACCTGCTCATCTTCGTCCCCCTCCTCTTCATCACCTTCCCACTCCTGATCCTGTTCCTCCTTGCCCTCGCCATCTCCCTCATCCTCTTCCTCCTCGTCACCCTCATCCATGGGCTCCTTCCCCGGTCTTCTGGACCTCAACGGGGATACCACAAAGACAACATCGTCCCCATCATCTGACCCAGGGTCGATAAGAACCTCCTCCTTCACCTTGTACATGCTCAAGGACGACGACGTTTCCTGCTCTGATTCCTCCGCATAACGACCTGACGAGCTAGTCTCGGATTCGGACTGAGTTCGCGATATTACTAAAAAGAAATATACTAACCTGGAACGTAGAAAGTTACGGTCACCGGAAAATCTGCCGGCGGCAAGTAAAATTCCCGCTCTTGTTAATAATTGGAAAGTGAGTGATAAAGTATAAAGGAAGAAATGAGGGAGGGGATGGGGGTTTAAAGAGGAAAAGCGACTCTTCGATTCTCGCAAAAAAGATCTAGCCGTTGGATCTTATCTGACAAGATCCAGCAGCCACCAAGATCTGAAAATGCTTTGATTTTTGCGCCCATGACGTCAACAATAGGCGTAAAATTACCCCACTGCCCCTCCACATTTTCTATAACAAAAAAGGCTTTTCTCCACCAAGTCAGGCTTTTTCCGCCAAGACAGAAGGGTCGACGCTCGGATGGAAGCACGAGCCAGTAATTCTCCTTCTATTTTCACAGAGGGATCGATGCTCGGATGGAAGCGCGAGCCAGTAATTCCCCTTTTATTTTCACAGAGGGTTCGACGCTCGGATGGAAGCGCGAGCCATTAATTCCCCTTCTATTTTCACAGAGGAGTCGACGCTCGGATGGAAGCGCGAGCCAGTAATTCCCCTTCTATTTTTACAGAGGGGTCGACGCTCGGATGGAAGCGTGAGCCAGTAATTCTCCTTCTATTTTCACAGAGGGGTCGACGCTCGGATGGAAGCGCGAGCCAGTAATTCCCCTTCTATTTTCACAGAGGGGTCGACGCTCGGATGGAAGCGCGAGCCAGTAATTCCCCTTCTATTTTCACAGAGGGGTTGACGCTCGGATGGAAGCGCGAGCCAGTAATTCCCCTTCTATTTTCACAGAGGGGTCGATGTTCGGATGGAAGTGCGAGCCAGTAATTCCCCTTCTATTTTTACACAGGGGTCGACACTCGGATGGAGGCGCGAGCCAGTAATTCCCCTTCTATTTTCACAGAGGGATCGACGCTCGGATGGAGGCGCGAGCCAGTAATTCCCCTTCTATTTTTAATAGGGGTCGACGCTCGGACGGATGGAGGCGCGAGCCAGTAATTCTCCTTCTATTTTCACAGAGGGTCGACGCTCGGATGGAAGCGCGAGCCAGTAATTCTCCTTCTATTTTCACAGAAGGGTCGACGCTCGGATGGAAGCGCGAGCCAGTAATTCTCCTTCTATTTTCACAGAGGGGTCGACGCTCAGATGGAGGCACGAGCCAGTAATTCCCCTTCTATTTTCATAGAGGGTCGACCCTCGGATGGAAGCGCGAGCCAGTAATTCCCCTTCTATTTTCATGGAAGGGTCGACGCTCGGATGGAAGCGCGAGCCAGTAATTCCCCTTCTATTTTCACAGAAGGGTCGACGCTCGGATGGAGGCGCGAGCCAGTAATTCCCCTTCTATTTTCACAGAGGGGTCGACGCTCGGATGGAGGCGCGAGCCAGTAATTCCCCTTCTATTTTCATAGAGGGGTCGATGCTCGGATGGGGGCGCGAGCCAGTAACTCCCCTTCTATTTTTACAGAGGGGTCGATGCTCGGATGGAAGTGCGAGCCAGTAATTCCTCTTCTATTTTCACAGAAGGGTCAACGCACGGATGGAAGCGTGAGCCAGTAATTCCCCTTCTATTTTCACAGAAGGGTCGACGCACGGATGGAAGCGCGAGCCAGTAATTCCCCTTCTATTTTCACAGAAGGGTCGATGCTCGGATGGAAGCACGAGCCGATAAAAACCTCCTTTGATTCAGAGGGGCTCGGCGCTCGGATAACAGCGCGAGCCCCAACTACTCTCCTTTGATATAGTGGGATTCGGCGCTCGGATAGAATCCCGAGCACCAACTGTCCTCCTTTGATATAGAGGGACTCGGCACTCGGATGGAATCCCGAGTCCCAACTACTCTCCTTTGATATAGCAAGACTCGGCGCTCGGATAGAATCCCGAGCCGCAACTGCTCTCCTCTGATATAGAGGGGCTCGTCTGCCGACCCCTAATGCTCGACGAATCGAGCTCCAGAAGAAAACCTCGCCTCCTCCTCGCTCTTCCAACTAGCGAGGAGATCGTCCACCGACCCAAGGAGCTCGTCTGCCGACCCCCAAACACTCAGCAAGCCGACCTCCCACAAGAACCAATCTCCTATAAAATCGACCTCAGCGCCCCCCTCGCTCTTCCAACTAGCAAGGGGACCGTCTACCAACCCAAGGGGCTCGTCCACCGACCCCTAAATGCTCGACAAATCAAGCCCCAACGGAAGGCCTCGACGTCCCCTCGCTCTTCCAACTAGCGAAGTGGTCGTCTGCTGACCCTTGGGGCTCGTCTGCCGACCCCAATGGGCTCGCCTGCCGACCCCATGGGCTCATCTGCCGACCCTTGGGGCTCGTCAAGCCCCAACAGAAGGCCTCGACGTCCCCTCGCACCTCCAACTAGCGAAGTGGCCGTCTGCCGACCCTGTTGGGCTCGTCTGCCGAGCCCATGGGCTCATCTGCCGACCCTTGGGGCTCGCCAAGCCCCAACAGAAGGCCTCTACGTCCCCTTGCTTTTCCATCTAGCAAGGTGGCCGTCCGCCGACCCTTGGGCTCGCCTACCGACCCTATGGGCTCATCTGCCGACCCTTGGGGCTCGTCAAGCCCCAACAGAAGGCCTCGACGTCCCCTCGCTCTTCCAACTAGCGAGGTGTCCGTCTGCCGACCCTTGGGCTCGTCCGCCCACCCATGGGCTCGTCTACCGACCCCCAAGCCTCGGCGAGCATCGCTCTGGCCCTCCTACTCTACACAGCCGCCCGCACAAACTCCAATGAGGGATCCATTCCTCCTACCCCCTGGCCTCCTCGGAAGGTAGCAGATCCTACTTTCTCACCCCAACATCCACCCTGCTCTTCCTACGGAGGCGAAGAATCACTCCTACATGGCTGGTTCACCCAGCCCTACAGGAGTGTGGGGCTTGTGATATGGGCTAGGAATGACGTGGCCCATCCTGGGCCACAGGATCCCCTCAGGATGCGCGCACTTCCTGATTCTCCAGATTCACCACGTCAGCATCGGAAAACCGCACGGACCGCTGCCACGTCAGCCCGGAAACCGTCCGGGCATCTGCCACGTCAGCCCTAAACCGCCCGGGTTTCCACCGCTTCAGCCACACGGGCAACCGGGTCTAGACCCGGCCCCCAAACGGGTCCAGACCCGGTTGGCATCTTCTATAAATACCAGACCCCTACTCCTTCTCCAGGTAATGAATTTTTGCCCCCTAAAACCCTAGTTACTGTTGCTCTCCCTAAGTGACTGACTAGATCGTCGGAGGGTCTGCCACCGGGACCAATCCCGGTATTCCAAGACCGTCTGCAGGTACACAAGACCCTCGAATCCGAGCTTCAAAGATCCGAGCCAAGCATCAGCCTCCACCTCAACACTGCCTACCTCGGTACCGTTCGTCCGGCCAAGGATCGTCTGCATAGGTGTCTCCTCCTTCAATACAAATCGAGTAAGAACTCATGCCTGGTGCATCCACACGTTTCCCAAAAACAAACCGCATCAAATATTAATATACAATATTATTATTCTATTTATTCTATTTCTATTATTTTATATTTATTCTATTTCTATTATTATATATTCTAATAATTAGAATAAATTTGAGAATATATTTTCTAATATTCTAATACATTATTAGAATATTATTATATATACATATTTTCTTTATATGTCATAATCATATTTTATATTTCAATTTCCTATTGAATCAAAGTATTTATTTTCTTCATATTTCATATTTTCATTTTCATATAATTTCATATAAATTAATAAAATTACATAATATAAATATAATTTCACATTTTATATAACATATAAATTAATATAATTATTGATGATGTGTGTTTTTGCCTTTTTGGGGTGTGGAGGCAACAAGTGTGAGTTCTTGTAATTTGTATAGTGGAAGTCCTACTGCGATACCGGCCCTGGTCCGATCCTGGGTAGCGGGAGCTAGCTCGGGGGTAGGAGTGGTGAGGCAGGGACCTGGTGTTCGGCTCGGATCCAACTGCTCGGCTCAGATCTGGGAGCTCGGCTCGGTCCTGGGTACCTGCACACTGTCTAGATACACCGGGAGAAGTCCCGGCGATTGGCCCTCCGACGATCCAGTCGGTTACTCGGAAAAGCAACAGTAGCTAGGTTCCAGGGGCAAAAAATTTGATTACCTGGCCAGTGAGGGAGGGGTCTGGTATTTATAGGCAGAGGCAAATGGGTTACCTAAGCGGACTGGGTCGGACCCCTTTGCCTGTGGGCCTGAGGCGGTAACGACCCGTTGGACTTCTGTTGACTTGATGGTCAGGAAAGAATGGGTTTTGAGGAGATCCGATGGTCCAGGAGGGCAACGTCATCTGACCCATATCAGGAGCCCCTCACTCCTAGAGGGCTGGGCAATCCAGCCATGGATAAGTGATTTGTCTCTGTAGGAAGGGCGATGCGGTGTGTATGGTGAAAATGTGGTTCGTATCTTCCTGAAGAGGCCGGTGGGGTAGGATGAAGAGGATCCCTTTGAAAGTATGAGGGGCGTTGAGAGTCGAAAATAGGGGCTCGCTTAGCCGAGCATCGAGGGTTGGGAGACGAGCCCCCTTGCTTGTGGTGAAAGCTAGGGGACCATTTAGCCGAGCGTCAAGGGTCGGGAGACGAGCCCCCTGCTTGTGGTGAAAGCTAGGGAGCGTCGAGGCCCGAAAGTAGGGGGTCGCTTAGCCGAGCGTCGAGGATCTGGAGACGAGCCCCCAGGCCCTGCTTGTCGTCAAGACTAGGGGTGGCTCGAGGTTACCACCGAGCACCGACCCCCCATGCTTGTTGGAAAAGCTGGGGGGTGGCTTGAGGTTACCACCGAGCGCCGAGCTCCCCATACTTGTTAGAAAAGCTATGGGGGCGCCGAGAGCTGAAGAGTAGGAGGTCGCTTAGCCGAGCGTCGAGGGTCGGGAGACGAGCCCCCTACTTGTGGTGAAGGCTAGGGGTGGCTCGAGGTTATCACCGGGCGCCGCCCCCTATGCTTGTTGGAAAAGCTGGGGGTGGCTAGAGGTTACCATCGAGTGCCGAGCTCCCTCAACTTGTTGGAAAAGCTATGGAGGCTTCGAGAGTCGAAGAGTAGGAGGTCGCTTAGCCGAGCATCGAGGGTCGGGAGACGAGCCCCATGCTTGTGGTGAAGGCTAGGGGTGGCTCGAGGTTACCACCGAGCGCCGACCCCCCATGCTTGTTGGAAAATGTGGAGGTGGCTCGAGGTTACCACCAAGCGCCGAACTCCCCATACTTGTTAGAAAAGCTATGGGGGCGTTGAAAGTTGAAAGTAGGGGTTCGCTTAGCCGAGTGTCGAGGGTCGGGAGACGAGCCCCCCTGTTTGTGGTGAAGGCCGTCGACCCCCCATACTTATTGGAAAAGCTAGGGGGTGGCTCGAGGTTACCACCTAGCGCCGAGCTCCCCATACTTGTTGGAAAAGCTATGGGGGCATCGAGAGTCGAAAGTAGGGGTTCGCTTAGCCGAGCGTCGAGGGTCGGGAGACGAGCCCCCTGCATGCGGTGAAGGCTAGGGGTGGCTCGAGGACACTGCCGAGCACCGAGCCTCCTTCACTTGTTGGAAAAGTTGGGGGTGGCTCGAGGTCACCACCGAGCGCCGAGCCCCCTTCACTTGTTGGAAAAACTGGGGGGATATGGCTCGAGGACACCACCGAGCACCGAGCCCCAAGGCTTGTTGGAAAAGACTTGGTATGGCTCGAGGTTACAACCGAGCACCGAGCCCCAAGATTTGTGAGAAAAGCCATGGTATAGCTCGAGGTTATAACCGAGCGCCGAGCCCCAAGACTTGTTGGAAAAGCTTTGGTATGGCTCGAGGTTACATCCGAGCACCGAGCCCCAAGACTTGTTAGAAAAACCTTGGTATGGCTCGAGGTTACAACCGAGCGACGAGCCCCAAGATTTGTTGGAAAAACCTTGGTATGGCTCGAGGTTACAACCGAGCGCCGAGCCCCAAGACCTGTTGGAAAAGCCTTGGTATGGCTTGAGGTTACAACTGAGCATCGAGCCCCCAAGACTTGCTGGAAAAGTCTGCATATGGCTCGAGGTTACAACTGAACGCCGAGCTCCAAGACTTGTTGGAAAAGCCTTGGTATGGCTCGAGGTTACAGCCGAGTGCCGAGCCCCAAGACTTGTTAAAAAAGCTTTGGTATGGCTCGAGGTTACATCCGAGCGCCGAGCCCCAAGACTTGTTAGAAAAATCTTGTTATGGCTCGAGGTTACAACCGAGCGACGAGACCCAAGATTTGTTGGAAAAGCCTTGGTATGGCTCGAGGTTACAACCGAGCGCCGAGCCTCAAGACCTGTTGGAAAAGCCTGGGTATGGCTTGAGGTTACAACCGAACGTCGAGCCCCTATGACTTGCTGAAAAAGTCTGCATATGGCTCGAGGTTACAACCGAGCGCTGAGCCCCAAGACTTGTTGGAAAAGCCTTGGTATGGTTCGAGGTTACAACCGAGCGCCGAGCCCCCAAGACTTGTTGGAAAAGCCTTGGTATGGCTCGAGGTTACAACCGAGCACCGAGCCTCAAGATTTGTTGGAAAATCCTTGGTATGGCTCGAGGTTACAATTGAGCGTTGAATCCTAAGACTTGTTGGAAAAGCCTTGGTATGGCTCGAGGTTACAACTGAGCGCTGAGCCCCAAGACCTGTTGGAAAAGCCTGGGTATGGCTCGAGGTTACAACTGAGCGTCGAGCCCCCAAGACTTGCTGGAAAAGTCTGGGTATGGCTCGAGGTTACAACCGAGCGCCGAGCCCCAAGACTTGTTGGAAAAGCCTTGGTATGGCTCGAGGTCACGACCGAGCTCCGAGCTCCAAAACTTGTTGGAAAATCTTTGGTTTGAGAGCCTTAGTTTGCTCCTCTGTCGTGGGAGGAAGGAGGAGTGACGAGCTGTTGTGCCAGCTGACATGGTCGAGGGTAAAACTGGCATTTAATGTGTCAGGTTGACGTCAGGGGGGTGGAAATCGAGATTTTTGAGATTCTAGTGGCTGTTAGATCTTGATAATCAAGATTGGATGGTGGAGAATCTTTTGTGGAATTCGATGAGTCCTTTCTCCTCTATAAGTCTCCCACCCCTCCCCTCATTTCTCCACTTCGCACTCTCTCTCTCTTCATAACAGGAACTTTCCTCTCGTTAGCGGTCGGCGACAACTTTTACGGTGATCATCCCTTTTTCCGGTAACCAGGTTAGTACTCTGTTTCCTTATGTTGCACTCTTAGTTCGGTTTCGAGGTGAGCACTTCGGGTCGCGATATTGAGGAGGTCGAGTCGCAGTCGACGTCTTGGTCCCTGGGTGATGCTGCTTTGGAGGAATAACAGTCGGATTCGGGATCCGTAGGAACGAGCAATGTGGTTTTGGTCGTGGCCCTTTTGCGAAGTCGTATGCCAGAAGAGGGGAGGTCGGGGGAGGAGAATGAGGAGGGGTCCGATGAGGAACTTGCCGAGGAAGAGGGCGAACAGGAGGGGCGAAGAAGGAACCGAGGGAGAGGGTGTAGTACCCCAGATTTTTAAATAATGTTTTTAAAATCTGTAAATGAATTAAATTGATTTTAGTGATTTAATAAATATTTTTCTGAAAATTTATCTTTTTACATGTGCAAAATACGTGTAAATATTTTCTTGGAATGTTCAAAGTCAAAAATTATTTTGGGTAAAACTCATTATTTATTATTAGATATTATTTTTGAATTTTTTGGATTTTTGTGATAATTATTGGACCTGTTTGCAAATATTACAAAAAGAATGACTTTTGTGCAAAATTACCATTTTGAGTGAAAACTCCAGATTTCAGATTTTTTGGGCTGATCTTGATGCCTAGTCAACTCAGGGTTAAAAAGTTACTTTTTGTTTAGATGAATTTGGTTTATTTTGAAAGTTTTGATTAAAAAAAAGATCTTTTTGCAAAATTGCCATTTAGAGAGGTAAAAATGCAAAGTTGGTTTTCTGTATTCTCAAACAATGCTGACTGATATAGGGGGGGGGGGACTATTCCTGATTTTTAAAACTCAATTAAGTTTGTTTTACTAAATTTCCAAGTATAAGGAGTTATATATGTAAAGATATATTTATAAGAGGTATTTTACAAATCTATTCAAACCCTAATTTTTCTTGGATCCCGGCCTATTAAAGGTGGAGTGCAGCCGTCTCTTTGCTGCACAACACAAACGAATTTCTTATTGTTATTTTCTTGGAGTTTTCAACGAGGATTTTTGGTTTTCTTGCGAAGAAGGGATTTTTCTTATTCTTTATTTTCTTTGGTTAATTCTTCAAAAGAGGTGAGTGACTTTGTTTTGTTTTCTTATTATTCTAGGCATGTTGTATGATGTGATCTAGTTAGTAGTAAGCACATTAGATGATGATGTGAAGGTATAATGAAATTTTGATGAGTAGATAAGTCAAAAATTGAATATTTTCTTGAAACCATGCTATTGATAATCAAAACCCTAATTTGATGACTTGTGATTGTTGAAAAACCTAAGAGGGATCATGAGTAGGATGTTCTCAATTATTCTATTGTTGTTTTGAATATATAATGGGTTGTGTGATGTGTTGCATAGAAAAAATGACAAGTTAAACATGATGAGATCTGTTACTGTTAGTATATATGTATACACACACTGTTAATGCCCCAAACTTGCTATTTTGTCATTATAATTGTTTATAATCATGGAATAGACTGCTGTAAATGATTTCGGTATGTATATAAACAGTTTTGAATTAAAAGAAACAAGTTTGGAAGTGAAAGAGAGAGTATTGCACTTCAGATCTGTGTGTGCATGTTTTTGGTTGATTTTGGACAATTTTGAGAACTGAGATGATGAAATAACTTGTGTTTGAATTTGACAAATCACATATAATAAACTTGAGAGGGAATCAAGTTTTAAAATAAAATTTCCTCTTGTGCAGGTTGAGTGTTTTTTTTTCTTCTTTCTAATACTGAGTAAGAGTTTTTATAGAATGGATCTTGGTTGAAACTTGAACATGCTAGACTGAGTATGATTTGTCCCTTGCAATCTTAATCTAACATATATATACACTTGTAGAATTGCCCTGCTAAGAGCAAATACTGATGCTTAATTAACTTATGCCTTTTCATATATATACTTGCTGCCTTTTGAAGAATTTTGTGAAATCTCAATTTGAGAACCTGATGGATTTTGATGAACTATTAAACAACCCTATATGTTATGCTGGGGGTACTCAAGAAACTAGATTTTTAGTTTGCAAAGTCCAAGAGTGTAGCTGTTAAGAACACGCACAAAGACCTAAAGCTTTAATTTGATGAGAGCTGAATAGGTCTTATTGCACCTATATACATATTGAGTTCTGGAGGTTATTGATGCCTTATGAAAGTCCTAACACACCTCTATTACCATTAAGAAGAATCAATCTTAAACTTTAATTATTCAGTAAAGGGTTTACTTATTTGGCCTATATATCAAGATCCTAACTGCAGATTCTAAGCTGTTGTTGCTACGGCACCTTTGTGCAAGTGCACATATGAACAACAGTTCATTTTCTTATACACGCCCGGCAATTGAGTTTGAGTAGTGGTTGTGAGTGTGTTTTGGGGTAGTCTCTGTGCTTATATTGGGGGCATTTGTGCATCATGCACTACATATTAGTAAAGGGAATTCCACACATATATTATGTACATATATGCATATACATGTTCTTCAAATCAATAACAGGTTATATATATCTCCTATATATACATAATGGTTCTTTTTTTCCGCATCCTGCATTTAGACTTCATATCAATGAAATAAAATTTCGATACCTACATATGATTCACCTCAACAAAGGGCCCTTTTAACATATCATATATAAACACATACCTCCCATCAGTTTAAAAGGGGTTCTGCATTATATATATATATATATATATATATATATATATATATATATATATATATATATATATATATATATATATAGGTGTATTCTTTATACCAGTAAAAGGGAATTTCTTCTATATCAAATACATACTCATTTACTCAATCAGTGAAGAGGGGTTTTTCTATTAGTTTCTGCATATGCTTTCATTTTCCTTTATATCTGCATATAGTCAAGAGCTGTATTTTTTTGAAAAAGGGAATTATATACACATAGTGCATACTTTATTTAAAGAGGATCTTCTATATATATGGATAGATATTCTTATACAATCAATATGAATGAATGATTTTTTCCCACTGTGAATGAATCAACAATGAAATAAATGAAGAGGTTAAAATGGAAGAATTTTGTGTTGATGGTTGAGTAGTGAATCTCTAGAGGGTGTGTGGGACCCTAGGTACCGACAGTTGAGTTTTTGTGGTTTGGTCAGTTATGACCTTTGTTGTTGATCAGTTGAGTTAAGTCCGGTAGGGTACACCAACTCTAGAAGATTCGTAATTAATTAATTAACTTAACAAGATAAGGACAGACACTAGATGGTGATATGATGAAATGAGAACATGGGTTGTGGACCTCAGTATGGCTTGCGGTGTGAGATAATTCCTAAAATTATCGAGGTGTGAGTGAAATAGTCTCCGGAATTACCTCCGGTGTGGGATTGATCTCCGGAATTACCGAGATCGAGGTGACGCTCATGGGGTATTCGTGTGATGAGGCGCCATAGATTGCAGTGTGGGGTATTCTAGAAGATTCCCAGGTTTGAGTGAAATAATCTCTGAAATTATTTGTGGATAGAAATTGACTTCTGAAATTATCGGGGTATGGGCTAATACTCACAATTTACCTATATCTCGTAGTAGTCATCGTAGTAGGATTAGTTTCATGACGAGGGATTAAACCCTATTAAGTGAAGAACGTTAAGGGCTTGCACCGGACCTATATAGAGTGAGATGGATAGAATTCGACAAGTATGCATTAGAGAGTCAGCATATAGCATTGTGTTTTCTTGACTTGGTTTTATGCATAATGATTTCTGTTTTCTTACACTTGACACTTAGTCTAGATTCACTTGATGTTTCCATATGTTACTTATTACTATCTTATATTCCTTGAAGTTTTCATGTTTTATTTATTGCTATTTCATACTTCATTCATTGTCACTGTTGATACATAATGTTTATGATTTTATCCTTCGTGTTTATTCATGTTGCCTTTATTTTTATGTCACTCACACCGTTATGGCTGACCCATATAGTTTTAGGGATTAGGGTTATCTCTAGCTTCATGTTTTACAGATAGGTACCTATAGTGTAACCCCTGTTTCCATTAATAAGTATTTTAAAAATATTTTTCCGTATTTAAATTCTTAGTATCTTATAATTATTTTTCCCTAATTGATTTTATTATTAAAACTATTTTTAGCCCAATTGTTTAATTATTTATTCTAAGCCCAAGTTTACATTATTGATTTTATTAATTATTAATGTGAGCCCAAATTGTATTTTGATTTTATTATTATTATTCTAAAACCAAATTGTTTGTCCTAAGCCCAAATCCGTATTTGATTTTATTAAATTAATCCAAAGCCCAAACTTGTATTTTGATCTTATTTATTTATTTAATTAATCTGAGCCCAATTGATTAGCCCAATACACTAATTACTTCATTTAAATAATTGAGCCCGTTATTAAAGCCCAAACCCAGTATCAATATTTGTACAGATTATTATTCTACACTTACCGTATACAATGTTTTCTTTCCCCACTCTTGATTCCCGTACTCCCCCACTTTGCCTGCACATTTTCCCACCCCTCCTAACTACCCCCACTTTCTACCCCACTACATTATTATCTATTATATTATTATATAACCCCTACCCCGTTCTCCATCTCTCTCCTCTGTCTCCAACAAAAACAGAGCAAACCCAAAAGAACTCCTCTCCTCCTTCCTACATCTCTCGCTCTCAATCTCCCGCCCTTAAGCTTCGCCTCCGCCTGCATCGAGCCCCCGCACTTCTCCCCTCGCTCCATCGCCGATACTCTGACCTCGACAATTCCTCCTTCAACCTCAATCACCTCCATCCCCCATCGCCTGCCCCGCTCGCCCGTTGCATCTCCTCTCGTCGTCGCCCACAGTCAGCTCCACCATTGCCGAACTTCAACACCACCACTCGAAGCTCCGCTCCCTCCATTGTCGTCTTCCCCCGAGCTTTAGAACCCTTCGCCAGCGCCTTCCACCATCACTGTTCCTCACCATTGTCGAAGCTCAACCCCCGTTTGCCCCAGTCGCTCACCTCCGCCTTCAGTCGCCCCCGCTCGAACTCTGTCGCACCGCAGCCTCTTCCTCTACCTCCCGCAGTCAACCTCTGCCATTGTTACCACTCGCTCCTGCTCCCTCGCTCGACAGCTCAGCCCCTGCGTCCGAGCGCTCCTCGCTCAGCCTCAGCGCCATTCACCCTTCAGCCGTCGCCTGCACCCTGCCGCTCCATTGCCATTACCGCATCACCCTCTGCCAAGCCGCCACCGTCGTCTTCCTCGCATCCCCTTCGATTCGGTCGCTCACGCTCCCTTTTCCCGCTCACTTCTCGCGAGCGAGCGCTCCCTCTCTCTCTCTCTGTTTTGTGAAGAAGAAGAGGAAGTGTGTTGGGGTTTTGGTTTTGTAGTGTTTGGTGGTTGGTTTGTGTTGCTGGTGTGTTGGTATTGTGGAGGAGGGATCCGATTGTATTCAAAGTTATTGAAGTTTGGTGTTGAGTTGGAGTTGGAGATTAAATTCTGTTTGTAGTAAATTATAGTTGCTGTTTGCTGCTTTGTGGAGTTACTATTTGGAGTGCTGCTGCCTTGGAGTTATTGAAAGAAGTTGTTACTGTTTACTACCTTGGAGTTGCTGTTTGGAGATTTGCTGATTTGGAATTGTTGAAGTGGGGTTGCTGTTTACTGCTATTTGGAGTTGCTGAAGTGAAGTTGGGAGCTTGCTATTCTAGGAGTTGTTGACTTGGCACGGCTGCCACATACCTCGCACGTATTTTGCTGTACGGGATACTGATCCTGTTATTCTATCTTTAAATTCATCATCGTCAACTAACAGGCAAGTGTCTCTTGTACAATTTTATTTGTTCTAGTACAAGCCCTTTGTAAAATTCTGCAAGTATATTATTTGACTCTATTCGTATTATACATAATCCGTATCTCGTATTCGTACAAGATCACGAATACCTTGTTGCCTTGTCCGTTGCATGAACACGATACACATATATACTACTATACATGATGTTATGCATGAATTGCTTGCTATTAGGTTGCATGTTGTTATAATATATTTTATTCTTGATTAAGTGTTATGCATGTCATTAGTCGCATCACATGTTCTAAAAGCCCTGAGATATGTTTTCTGCATTGTATAAGTCGTGATACCCGATCTTGTCATGTTACTCTTGCTATGTTACTCGTCCTTGTTGCATGTAGTTATTGTTCATGTTGATTAAATTAAAAAGATAACAAGTCGGGGTATAAAGGGATTTAGTAGTGGGCAATATAGAAGAGCGTACTCGGACGGGGGCTCGTGGTTCCTCGCTGCAAATTTGTAAGTTACAAGTTACAAGTTACAAGTTTGCTAAATTACAGGTTACTTGACATGTTTCACGCTACAAGTTACACTACATGTTCCACATGCACGTATCTCGAACAAGATACAACTTTCCCGGGTACGTGACCTATAGAATCCACCACTAGTCTAAACGTTCACTTAATTGCGAGTAGCAACCATGTGGTATGGGACGCATGAAGTGCTACCTAGTTAGGTTAATAAAAGACATGACATTTACACGTACACTTGCATGATCCGTTTACATGTTACATGGTTATGATGACTTGTTTACTTATTTACATGTCACTCGTTCATGTTGACACGTTTACTTGCTTACTCGTTTACATGTTACATGTTCTTATGGATTATTTACTTGTTTACATGCATGTTATTTGTTCCATGAGATCTTGTTCTTGATTCTGTTGCATATTGTATTTGCTCTATCATATGATTCTTGATTCCTTGTTCTTTTCCTGTTTTTGTTTTATTCTACATTTGTCCCGTTGCTTGTACCACTTGCGGCCCGTGACTTGCATTAACGGGTACCTTTTGTTTCTCTTCCTTTGTAATAATATACTTGCAGGTCCAGATGGAGAACTACCCGAAGGTGTTGCCGAGCAGAGATTCTAATCTTGTTTAATTTCATGTTAATTTAGTTCTTGTTTATTCATGTACTCCGTGTTGTAATCCGGGCGTGTTTGACCCGTAACTATGTTTCTTTTCCAGATGTTGGTTATGTCTTGTATTATGTCATGTACTTTATTATCCTGTTGTGATTTTATATGTTGCGTGGTTGAAATCGTTATCTTGTTGTTGAGTTAAATATACAGCTTATGAATGATGTATTCGCATCATTCGCTGGGCCTCAGTTACGTGCCTGTGTTCCCGTATTCTGGGAGCAGGGCGTGACATATAGCTTTGGGATTGGGATGCATGAGATAGAATTGATATTATAAAGCTTATGTGAATTGTAAAAGAATGTGTTGTAAAATAAAGAAATGTAATTCAAGGTGTTTTATTTTCCGTTGTGCTTTGTAAACAATTGATGTAATAAAAAGTTTTAATTTTTTCTGTATTTGGTTGCTATGTTTATGATTACATTGAAGTAGATCCTAGAATTGTGCCACGTATTTCTAAGATATTATATTGGAAATTCGGGGCGCCACAGAGATTGGTATCAGAGCATGCTTCAATTAGTAATTTTAAACATATTACGGTGAATAAACATAAATGGACATTTGATGTGTGAGAACCTAGGTGGACATTAGATGTGTGAGTACACAAATGGACATAAAAAAAAACTAGGTGGACATTAGAAGTGTGAGTACGTTGGTGGACATCTGATGTGTGTGACTTGATTGTTTGGTCATGAAGACCTGTAATGAAATTTAGACTGTTTGTATGTTTAGACTTCAATGAAATTTCTTTAACGCAAGTGATTCGGTCATTTTTGCATAAAGCATATGTTTTTCTCACTAGCTATTTTTTGACCTCTTTTGTTCGCTTTGTGCATTTGATATTTTATTATGTAAGGTATCACCCTTTCAACTTGTATGTTTTCTATCTTACTTACTAATGATCTACTATATGTTGACCTATTTAACCCACTGTATATAATTTTTGGATTCTATGATTTTTGCCAGTGTTAATTTTTATTTATTTATTTATTTTTAATTATTAAATTTAATTATCTTCCGCTACATTCCTTTAATTAATTATTTCTCATATTTTCCTTAGTTTTGTAGTTCTCACTCTTGTGTCCTATCACTTTTACTATTTTACATTTGTTTGCTTACTAGATAATTTTTGTGTAATTAACTTATTTCTACATTTTATTCGGTTTCTTTTATTGTCAGCAATTGATTTTATTTTCTATATCTCCAACCGAGTTTATATTATTTACATTCATTAGTGCAAACATTAAGCTTTCACTAATCATCTTGTTTTTCTTTTAAAATTATTTCTATGACTTTACTGTTGGTTTTTGTTTTTTATTCTTTTGTCCAAATTATTATTTTGCAACTTTTGCTGTAATTTAACGGTGCATCCTTCAGCATTTCACAAGCTCATTTTTTTTTTTTTTTTTGCAACTCTTACTCATTTCATTCTTGACGTTTTTTATCCTTCTTACTTTCATGTGCTTTTTCGTTACTCGTATATTTTGCTATTACTTTTATATATTACATTATGTTTTGAATTACTACGTGTTGAGTTATCATTGCTACTCCTATTTTCTTTCATTATTGTTTTTGCTATATTATAAAATTTGGTTTTGCATATTTATTTTCTCATTCACATTTGCATTGTGTTTATGCATGTATTTCATTCCGTTTTTCTCCTTACTTATATAAATCATTTCACTACTACTAATTTGTATTATTGTGTTTGGTATTTATAATCTATACATCTATTTTGATATTCCATCATGTGACTTTCAACTCCATTTCTTACTTTTCTACTAAATCTATATCAAGAATTTCAAAAACATAACATCATACTTAAATTAAATATCCAATATCCCTGTGCATATGGAAGGTTATATCTTCCATTTCACTGTTTCGGTGCAATCTAATGTCGAGATGGCAAATATGCAACTCGATGTCAATGGAGGCAAATTGCAACTGGATGTCGGGGAGGCAAAATGTGCAACCGCATATCCAGACGACAACCTGCAACCTGATGTCGTGAAGGCAAATCTGCAATTTGATGTTAAGGAGGCAAGTCTGCAGCCAGGCAAAAAAAAAAAAAAGATTTTTATTTGCTAATTGATATTTCAAGGTTTTTTTACTTTTATAATGAAACTAATGGTAAAGAAATAATTTTTTTATGACATTTTGTTTATACAATTACACTTTATGTTTCCATACCATTGAACTAGTATAGTTGATTTTTCTCTATTTTTTGTTTACAAATTTTTTTCAAGGTTGAGTACATCAACTATGGTCTAAGTTTTCGTTCTTTTATGATTACTATTTATTGCTGCCGTTTCCAATTCTTTGACATTTTAAATTTCTCACTTACTTTTTTTTCTTCCACGTCCTAATTAATATTTTGATGCTTACTTTTGCAATATTTAATGAACTTCTTTTAAGCCTCCTTGCATATATATATATATATATATATATATATATATGGTCTATTTTGCTCGTTACCTTTTTGTGCCTTTGGAGTATTGATTATAATGTCAACATTCACTAATATACTCATTATTGTATGTCTTTTACATTCATTGTTATTAATATTTTCTTTACTTAGCTAAATTTGTTTGTATTTCTATGTATCTTGACTAAATATTGTTCCCAAAACTATTTTTTATATAACCTTTAAGTTTGCGTTCCTTTATTATTTGCATGATAATCAACCTTTTTATATTTGGGTTTTATCTCTTCACTTTTGACTTCTTATTCTATGAGAATAGCCTAACTATTTTCTCGCGTTTTGGGATTTATTGTGTATTCTGTTGGATTTCTTATACTTTTGCCATGTCAGTTTTCACCTTTTACTCTTCGAGCTATAATTAAATGTTATTTTTATTTTGCTTAATAATTAAATCCAACTATAAAAAAATAATGTAGAGTAAATTTTCGAAACTGTTTTGTAAGTTTTGTATTTTGTTTTCTTTTGCTTAGAGTAGTTCTGATGACAAAACTTTTCTAAGAAGGGAGTGATGTAGTACCCCAGATTTTTAAATAAATTTTTTAAAATCTGTAAATGAATTAAATTGATTTTTGGTGATTTAATAAATATTTTTCTGGAAAATTATCTTTTTTACACGTGCAAAATATGTGCAAATATTTTCTTGAAAATTTCCTCCGCAACAAAGGAACTGAGGGAGAGGGCCCCTAGGAGGGGGGAGAAGGAGGAGCTGAGGGAGTGGGCCCCCAAGAGGGGGGAGATGGAGGAGCTGAGGGAGTGGTAGTGGATGAAGAAACAGGTCTCCCCCCTCTTCCCCATTGTCGACTCTGTCTCCGAAGAGGAAGCCTTGCCCTCGTAGGAGGAAAAGAAAGTGGATCCGATCGGATAGTCCGAGCACGCTGGACGGGCTTAGAAAAGGGCTGGAGGATCCTCCCCTGACCAATCAGAACCCAGGGTCAATGGGGATGTATCCTGACGATGTTGAGGAACTTGTTCAATTTGTCGCGGGGAGCGTGCCTCTGATCGGATAATGATAAAGATGGACAGCGTTCAGTGTGCGCTGAAGGCGGACTACCTGCCGATATTAAGGGCGGCTTACTTCATTCCTCAAGAGTTTGAGGTACTCATTCTGAGCCCTGGCCTTCGTCCAACTACTGAATTGGAGAAGAGTTTCTGCATGTTTCCCGAGGACGCATTCATCTCGGGACTGAGGTTTCCACTGCACCTGTTTATCAAGAGGGTGCTAAGGTGGGGGGGGGGGTGGGGGGGAGGGGGGGCACGGACATCCAGACTCGATAAAGACATGGAAGAAGAAGTACCTCGTGGTCCGGAGCGAGACGCCTTGGAAAATCCCCACAGTCTGGAGATTTTACAAGCCGAACCATAAACCCCCGAGGCGGAGGGACTTGGCGGAAAAGGAATGGGTAGGAGTGCATAAGATTGTAGAAGGGCACAACATCAGTTGGCCCCGCGTCACAGAGTTACATCTGGCCCGAGCCGGACTGAGCCCAGCACCTCCTTGTATGTTTTTGTTTCTTCTTTGCTTGATTTTCTGCCTTCGTGTTAACAATTTTCTTTTTCTTTAGCGATGGACGCAAAGAACCTCGAGACAAGGAATACTCTCCTGGCCTTGGCTGCGAAGAGGAGGGTCGACAGGGAGAAGGTTGTCCCCGCAGCAGGGCCCGTCAAGGGGGCGGCCCAAGGATCTTCGGAGCCGCCTCAAAGAGAAGCCACTCGTTAAGAGGGCAACAGGGGATGAAGCCGAGCACCAGTATCAAGAAGGTGGCAGAGGTCTTGAGGTCGGGGACCCCAGCGCTTCGCCCGGACGCCAGGGAAATGGTGGGCCAGCAGGGTCTAAGGCCGTTCGTCCCGGATTGGGCGGTGAAGGTGGGCGACTCCATGATAGAGGGCCCAATCGCCGTGGAGGTGACGGAAAAGCTCGTCACTGAGCGCGACCGGATGAATCTGGCGCCGGAGACGTCCGAGGTGGCCCATATGAAGTGGGCGCAGGCGCAGATCGCGATAAGTGTTTGTGATTTATCCGCTCTGTGTTTATTGTTCACGAGTTTCACGTCTAACTCAATTCTTCTCTGCCAGGCGATACTGCATGGGGCACATATGAATAAGTGCCTGGAGAAGGAGGTTCTGCTCGAAAAGCGAAATGCCGAGCGGTACCTCCGAGAGGGGAAGAAACTCAAGGACAATTTGGCGGCGGCTCAGAGAGCCCATGCGGTCCTCCAACCAGAGATGGCTACTTTGCAGGATTAGCACGTGTGCGAGATCGCGGTGGTTCGGGCCATGACCATGCAGGCGTATGACGAGCTGGAGATGTCCTCTACAGACGAGCTGATCTAGGCTCATGACGACGCCTACGACCGGACCAAGGAGCACTTCCTGCACCTCTACCCTGAGGCCAAGATCGACCACCTGAACTATGGGTGGGTGCCTCCCACGCTTCCACCGACCCCCGAGGGTGAGGGAGACGAGGCTCCGAAGGACCCTCACCTGAAGGAGGAGGCAAGGGATGAACCGGCTGCCGATGAGATGACAAAGTAGTGTAGGATTTTTGCTTTCTCTTTGATTTGTACTTGCCTTGTGCGGACTGACCACCGCTTTTTGTAACACAATTTTTGAATTTATAAAAACAAAATTTTGGCCGACCCTCTGTGACTTGTCGTTTTGAGCAAGCTTTCTTAGTGAATCATTGTCTCTTCCCTGTTTTTGCTAGATGAATGAGACTACCGGGGCCGACCTTAGTTTCGTCGAGGTCCGGCGACTCCGAAATAAGCTGGAGTCCAAGGAGAGTGTGCTGATTTGCTATCGTAAGTAGGCTCGCGACCGAGAGGTTGCAGTGGACTATTTCATGAACAAATCTAAGGAGCTCAACCTAGAGGCGACTCGTCTAAAGAAGGCCCTAGCCGACCGCGATTGGGGAGTACTGAGAAGAACTGGGCTTTATCTGATCCCTTCACCAGGCATCCGACCTCCGAATCCGTTCTTCGCGAGGTCGTTGTTGAGAAGGAGTTGGAGATTCAGAGGCTGAAGGTGCTGCTAGGCGTCGGACGACCTCGACTCGGCCATCTGAAGCCAGGAGGCCCCTTTGTCTTAGGATCCTCGCCGACCCTGTATCTGGAGATGGCGAGGCCTGCTGATGCGCAGAGCTCGGTTGCGGGGACGTCGACGATGGCGATGCCCAAGTTGGGGGATGTGATTGCTGGAGAGCTGAGTCGTTCCGTCGGACTCGAGGAGGCTCTTGTGAGCCTGGAGGGTCTGGGGAGAGACCCTTACGTATAAGTATAGGGAGAGTGCTGTAACGTCTTTCAATTGTACTGTAGCCTTTGAGGGTGTTTATGAATAAGACTTGATTTGTCCAACCCTTGTTGACTTGGAAAATTTAGGATGTTGATGGCCCATCGACTCGGGCTCCGAACCTCCTGCTTTTCTCGGGAGCCGAACCGTTACTCCTCGTAGATAGCACTCAATAAGGGACATTTCATCTTCCGATAACAATTAATGGGGATGTTTCATCTTCCGTCATTTGGACTCCCCGATGTCATAAATGCGCCTCTCCGGAGGGCTATATAACCATCCCCCTTCACCAGAAGTTGATCAGGAATTGTCTCACTCCACCGCGAAATCTCGCCGCCGGTGACTTTCCTGCCACCCTCTGACAATTCGGGGTTTCGGCTCTGAGGGTCGTTTTACCCCGAGTTGTCAGCGGGTGAGAGGTGGGTCAATCCCGGGGGCAGGACTCGGGGTGCTTGCCGAAGGCGGGTGCCCTAAAGTGTAAATTTTGGCCGAGAGTCCTAGATCGGTGGCTCCCCTGTCACTCTCTGACAATTTGGAGTTTTGGCTTCGAGGGCCGTTTACCCCGGGTTGTCAGTGGGTGAGAGGTGGGTCGACCCCAGGTTCAGGGCTCGGGGCATTTGCCGAAGGCAAGCACCCTAAATCTTAATAAAAACTTTTGGGTAGGGAGGAGAACTGGAATCCCGAGGGCCGAGCCCCATAGCTTTGATCAGCTGTTGGGTCATGGCTCGGAGGCACTGTCGAGCAAAATGCCCCGTTATCTTGAGAAAGCTAGGGCGCGGCTCGAGGTGAGTGCCGAGAGTCGAGCCCCCCTAATGTAAGAGAAGAGTTGTCGGGTTGTGGCTCGGAGGCACTGCCAAGCGCGAAACCCCGTTAGCTTAAGAAAGCTAGGGAGTGGCTCGAGGTGAGTGCCGAGAGTCGAGCCCCCTTAACTTAAGAGAAAAGTTATCGGGTTGTGGCTCGTAGGCACTGTCGAGCGCGAAGCCCCGTTAGCTTGAGAAAGCTAGGGCGTGGCTCAAGGTGAGTGCCAAGAGTCGAGCCCCCTTAACTTAGGAGAAGAGTTGTCGGGTTGTGGCTCGGAGGCACTGCCGAGCGCGAAGCCCCGTTAGCTTGAGAAAGCTAGGGCATGGCTCGAGGTGAGTGCCGAGAGTCGAGCCCCCTTAACGTAAGAGAAGAGTTTTCGGGTTGTGGCTCGGAGGCACTGCCGAGCGCGAAGCCTTGGTATCGCTTGAGGTTACAACCAAGCTCCGAGCCTCAAGATTTATTGGTAAAGTCTGGGTATGGCTCGAGGTTACAACCTAGCGCCGAGTCCCAAAGACTTGTTGGAAAAGCTCTGGTATGGCTCGAGGTTACAACCGTGCGCCGAGTCCCAAAGACTTGTTGGAAAAGCTCTGGTGTGGCTCGAAGTTACAATCGAGCGCCGAGTCCCAAAGACTTGTTGGAAAAGCTCTGGTATGGCTCGAGGTGAGTGCTGAAGGCTGAGCGCTCTTAACTTGGTGGAAAAAATTAAAAAAGTGTAGGAGAAAACATAAAGTTACACTTTGTTATTTACAAAAGGGAGTAGCACGTAAGTGCCGATTACAAAAGATCGGTTACGTAAGTCTAGCCCTCTCCCTCGAGGAATCTAATGAGGTACTCTGCATTCCAGGGCCTCTTGATCACCCTGCCCCCCAAGTCTGCGAGTTGGTACGTGCCAGGACGGACCACTCCGGAGACCTTGTAAGGGCCTTCCCAATTAGGCGAGAGTTTCCGCTTTCCTCTGGGTTCGGAGACCGTGAGCTTTCTGAGCATGAGGTCGCCCTGCTTGATTTCTGCGGGGCGGTCCTTCTTGTTGTAGAATTTCTCGATCCTTTGTTGGTATATGCTTCTGCGAATGGCGGATCTTTCTCTGACCTCGTCGATGAGGTCCAGATTGGCTCTGAGGTCTGAAGAGTTGTCCTCCTGGCTGAAGGCCACGATCCCGGGTGAGGGGAGGCCGATCTCGAGAGGGATAACAGCCTCAGCACCGTAGGTGAGGTTGATGGGGAATTCGCCCGTAGGGATCCTCTTAGTTGTTCGGTGCGCCCAGAGTACGCTTGGTATCTTCTCGACATATAGTCCCTTTGGCGAATGATCCAGTCGCTTCTTGAGGCCGACTAGGATTTGGCAGTTCGCATTTTCGGCTTGGCCGTTGGACTGAGGGTGTCACACCGATGAGAAGCGTTGGCAAACGCCGATGTCTTTCCAGAACTTTCGAAAGTTTTTACCCGCGAACTGGGTTCTGTTGTCAGTGATGAGTACCTGTGGGATCCCAAATCGGTAGATGATGTTCCTCCAGAAGAATTGTTGAGTCTGATGTTCGGTAATCGTGGCCAGGGGTTTGGCCTCAATCCACTTTGTGAAGTAATCGATGGCTACCACCAGAAATTTCCTTTGACCCGTCGCCTGTGGGAATGGGCCGACCAGGTCCATCCCCCATGTGGCGAAAGGGGTCGGGCTGGATAGGGATCAGAGATTGGCCTGGGGAAGCCTCTTCACCGACGAAAATCTTTGGCATGGGCCACATCGCTTGATGAGGTCTTAGGAGTTTTGCAGCATTGTAGGCCAGTAGTCACTAGTAGAAAATATTACATTCGCAATAAAAATTTTCTTGGTAAAAGTGTGCAGTTCCATGGTTAGTGTACATCTATAAGAGATTTTTCTTCTTTCCCTTGTAGTTGTGTTGTTGTGAAATCTCTCCTGGTTAATGTACACATTCACAACGGAATTTTAACTATCCATTGCGAATATTAGCCACAATAGAATATCTACAATGGAAGTTGTACCTTGCTATCCCCATATGTAAGAGAATATCTACAACAAATTTGTCCCTTGCAAGTGTGTTTTAAAAGTAATTTTTTCCGTTGTTGAAGAATTATTGCTACAGAGGCCTGCAGGTACTCATTCCCTTGCAATTGCTACCTCGCGAATGCAATTGCACGCGTTTTCTTCATTACTGATTATATTTGAATGACTTAACCAAATTTACAAATTAAAACAATGTATTTTTACAATGAAGAACATATAATTATTTCACATATTGATTCACACAATTATATAAAGAAAACACAATAATGCAAAATATACAATTTGAACAATCAGTACATATTTAGATATATAATAGTAAACTTAAGAACACCAAAATAAGCTTGAATATTTTATAATTCATAACCTTCTCATTACAAAAAAAATTTGTTTGTTTCAAAGTGCCAAAACTACAATACATTCTAGAAGAAAATATGAGTTGTGAAATTCCTAGAAACACAATAAAATGTTTTCAAAAAAACTTTTAACCCGCTACTGCTTTCATGTATCCCCAACTTCACTTTTCACGTAAGGTCTTCTGCACGTTCCTCATTATCCTCTGTCTCATAGTCATCGCCACTACATATAGATTACATGAAAAGGAAACAACACAAAATTAGAATTGAATTCAATATATATAGGTAATAATATATTATCCAATTTAGGCAATTAAATATATGGCTACCTCTTGTCGTATTTGACTATTGCATGAGTCGACAGTAGTATTTTCCAACCTTTGTTTCAAGGCTTCCATCTTGTCAGGATGCAGCTCACAAAAGAAGTCCATAAGCACTTGATTTTGTATTGCCAACTTGTCACACCTTTTGAACAAAGATTTACAAGTTCATCCTTCTTGTATCCTTTTATCTATTCTTGATTCCGATGAAAGAGAACCAACATCATCTTTCTTTCTATTTCTTGGAATTTTGGTTCCTTTAAATCTACTGCGGTTCTTCTCTGGATTGCTAAACACACTATCGACGCACCTATCTTGAACTTCTTGGGGCAGCTTTGATGGATCTGGATTTCTGAAACCTTGTAACTTGGGTGTAGCTTGTTTGACAAAAAAAGTCAAAGCATCCTAAGATAAGAAAATGAATAATTGATATACATGCCACAATAAGAATCATCTCAAAAATATTGAAGACTGAAAATCATCTTTATCCAAAGAATATGTCTTTAAATTTGTAAACTTATTAGATGAGGGCTATTTATTAAATGTAATGAAAGCAAATCTTACCACCATAACGAGGTTCTTGTTTTTCTTTGTTTCATTCTTGTATTCTTTGTTGAATGTTCCATAAAATATCTTTGCAATTTGGACAACAGTCAACTTGTCGACTTTCAATTTTTTCTTCTGAAAAAAAAAAACTTAATTTGAAGGTTATAATTTTGTAGATTTAATTGGAAGGAAGAGAAAATGAGAATTTTAATGTTTCTCTTACCAGCTTATGCTCCGTCTGCGCATATGAAGTTGATCCCAAGTGATGATCAAAATCATTTGATAGTCGATTTCTGCTGCAATGCAATGATTTTTTCTACAAAAGTTTACAAATAAGTAAAAATCCTGGTACTTTTTTTACTTCATTCTTGAAATAAACGGTCTTCTAATCACAAATACAGGAAAAAAAATCATTCGAGATGAGTTGTGAGACCCATTTGAAACATTCCATGCATAAAGATCATAGTAGGTAGAATTATGGTCTGATTTCTCTACCTGTAAAGGATTAGGGTCTGGATATCTAGTTCTCAGACCTAGCCAGACTGGATGTTAGCGGTAGAACTTCACATTCAGATTTGCATGCAATTTTATTCATTACATTGCTCCCCACACTGCTTACTCAAAATGGAATTCTTAATCTTTTTCTAATTTATTTATCATTTCTTGCAGGTATGTGCACAATAGCATATTCTTTAGTTTTGCCGTGGATGCTGACCTTGGATCGATTTCTAAATCTCATTCAAGTGCTAAGCCCTTACCTAATCCATCTGTGAAAGTTTCCAATAGTTCAACTCAAGGAACCAGTGATGAAACCAACGACTGTACCTTTGACAATGCAAAAAAAGAAGTTGAAGGTTCATCTGATGTTAATTCTTCTACTTCCGAGCCACAAATTATTGATAGTGAACACGCTACATATGCTTCCGCTAATAATGATTTAAAAGGCACCAAAGCTTACCAAGAAGCTGATGTTCCTATACTTCACAATCTTGCTATGGCAATTGTTGATTACAGGGACCATAGAGTAGTATCACAGGTTTGGTACAAAATTGTTCAGTTCGTTTGTATGTTGTAGTAATTATACTTTAGTTTCTACTTCTAAAATTGTCTAAACTTGTTAAAATCAACAATATGTCGGTCTCCATAATTTGAGTTTATTTATAAATTGTTATTAGCCGATATTCTCTTCTTAAGTTATCATACACTTTAAGAAAATCAGCACTCTCTTTCAGTTTTCAAATAACAAGCAACTACTCCAATCATCTCTTCTTAACCAACAAACCAATTATAACCTAACAGGTTAATTCTACAGTTTGAAAATTTTCTTTATGCAAATGTAATAATAACCAAATCATATTAGCAGCTTGAGCTCACTTGAGGCTCCCCATGGACAAAATTGGACCTCGCATTTCACTATTAGTGTTCCTAGTTCCTATATCTTCAAATTCACTATTTCTAAACAAATCTTTAGGTCATCTTTTTCCGCTTCTCTTGTTGCGACCAAGTTTCCCTCCTTTAGCTTCTTCAAACTTTCACAACATAAAATTTTGTTAAGAGATGAGTTCCATGAAAAAATTCCTGCAAATAGTTGGTTAATTTCTTACAATTTAGAAGTTACATTTGACTACTACTGAAGGCTACTTTGACATTATACACTTGAAATGCTCGCTCATTTTCCTAGTAAATGGTATTACAAACCGCTTTCAATTGATGCAAGATCAATTTCGAAGCTGTTGTGGTAAGGCAGACTTGCAGATAATCACACTGTTTCTTTATTTAGGAAAGTAGATATCCTCCTGAACCTTTTATTATTGCAATCAACTACACCCATGGTGCATAAATTAGCCCTTTTATCACTCTCATTATTCCCACCGTAGAAAGGGCAATTTTGGTCATCTAGCTCACCTTGGAAGAAATAAGAAGTTACAGTAGTTTCTATTTACATTAATAAATCTCATGATAATTTTCTCCAAATTTACCGTGTAACAAAAATCAGGTTAACATGCATGTTTGTTGAACTTGTATGCACTCTTTAGCACGTTTGTTATTTGGAAATTGTGATCTAGTTTACATGCACTTTACAAATGCAAAACAAGTTGTTATGTGTCAACAGATATCTTGCAAGCCTTGGGCTCACTAGTTTAAAACCAATTAAAACATTAAACATGAGATAGCAGATTAACTAATCATAAACCTAAATGTAACCTAAATATCAAGGCCATTAGCCAAAACAAATGACAGAAATATTGGAAGTATACCTGTGAGGCCTCAGAGTCCCAATAATATGAACATGCTGAAAACTGGATTGCATCCGCTCGAGGATTTAACCGCCAGAACCATTCCCAATCATCATTGTATTTAAGAAAATGGGAGTGCAATCTACTCTTCCAGCACCCAAGCATACCCTGTATTTTAGTTTGAAATACATACTCCCATGCTTTCGGATTTTTGTCCATAACATAGAATTTCTGCAAATACGAGAGATGACACTTGGTATTTATATAAAGATCAATCTAAAATCGACAAATAGAAATTCTTTGCTTAATATTACCAAAATAATTCGCCATGTAGCTTCTAATCTGCTAAAAGGTTGATGCAACCAACCAACTACAACACTGAATAGATCTGACCGCTTGGCTAGAATTCCTAGATAGTTGTTGAAGCGGTTACCCCACTTACCAATCGGTTGGCCTAACTCGTTCAATTTTAAAACTACCCTCTGACATTTGCAGGGTCTCTTGGTTGCTGAATTATTACCTGTTCGTCCTCTTTTGGAAGGCCTCATCAAAGCTATGCAAAATATGTAAATTTTTTGCATCAATTAAACTATAACAAAGCCATATGTAGGATGACAAAGTTCAAAAAGATTGAGAATTGCATATAACATGCTTACCCGTGTGTCGTACTCTCTCCACCTTGGCACTCTCATAACGATCAACGTACATTTGTCTATTCTGCCTCCAATACGCCACAGCTTTCGGTACATTTTTTTTATAACTTTCTTGATCAATGAGAGCGAGTGGTGGTAGCGGTAGAGATAAAATCTCATTTATTGCAATGCCTGGGAGAAAATCATCATCACTGTCATCATCTGATTTATCCGCTTCTAGTATTTCTCCATCTACTCGTGCAAACTCCACAAGAGTCTCAGGAAGAACATCATCTGCACACATGTAAGAATAAACATTAATAGAAGTAATCAAATCATAAAACTGTAATTAACGCGAAGAATAAGATAAAAATAAGGTAATATCCATCTATTCTTCTTAAACTAGCTTCAATTGTAGGGTCCCTCATATGTCAATAAATATTAATGTCCAAGGGTTAGTCACTTCAGAATATCCTTATAGGAGAAGTAAAAACAAAGTCAATAAAAACTAAACAAACTACTGATCTAGATGGTAAGTAAACAACAATATAAATTCCAAGTTTAATGAAAGTACCTGCAGGTTATACTGTAATGAATCAGAAAAGCCAGACTACAACATAATGTCCAAATAGAGTATACAACAAAATAAATGTCAAGTTTAATGAAAGTACCTGCAGGCTATACTGTAATGAATCAAAAAAGCCAAACTACAACTTAATGTCCAAATAAAGTCCATACAATACTTTTGGGCCACAACATCATTGCTAATAGAAAAATATCAATGTAGTTCAGAAGGTTAATATAACACATAAACAACAAAAGATCTCTCTAATCAATGAAGTTCTTAAAAGCTAATAATAACTGAAACAATTGATGCCCTACTGTCCTACTCCAACGTTTTTGTTTCTCTTCATTGTTGATGAAACATTTGCCTCTACAACTTCACTATAAATTTATGGCCTCACCAAGGAGATATGATCATCAAGTTGGATGTTCTGCGAGAAGGAAAAATTCTGAACAGGATCAACAGCTCCTTCGATTTCTACTGGCCCATCTTCTTCATCATCAACAATATTACCACTTTCTAGTATATCAAACAAAACTCTGGATGGCCTTCTCAAGACTGCCCACATATTTGGATATATAGGATCTTCAATGTAAAAACATTGTTCAGCTTGATTTGCAAACATGAATTTATCATCTGTACATATTTCTTTCTTCAAATTCACAAGCTTAAAACCATACTCATCCTTGGATTTTTGCATTTCACACCAACGCACTTTGAACATTATGTATTTATATTCTTGTTGATGTCCATAATATATCTCCACAATATCTTATAGCTGACCACAGTACATCACATTACCCTTACGAGGTTTTTTATCTTTATTGCTTGAATAACATCTTTGGGTAAAGACCTGAACAATCCCATTATTTTGGGTTGTTCTCTTTTCTTCTAGAGAAGTTATATGAAACTTGAAACCATTAACACAATACCCGCTATACCTATTCACCTATGAAAGTGGACCTATTGAAAGAGACAACTAGATCTGAGACAAGTTCTCCTTTAGCAACTAGGTACTCAACCTAACATGAAATAAGGAGAGTGATTTTAGTTAATAATATCTTTTCATGCACACACACACACACATACAGAAATGAAGTAGGCTTAAGGATAGACTTATAGAATTATACGTGACTTTGAAGCCAGTATGGAAAATCCTTTATGTGAATACGATCAATTGCGCTTGTAGCATTTTTTCCCTTATATTTCTTCCTCAATTCTTCGATGTGTTTACTACAAAAAATTAAAGAATAACATTTTATATAATCATAAAAATACTAAACTATGTAGAAGGGTATAGTGAACACACTTTCGGAAGATATCTATTTCTTCAACATTATTTAACACATATGCATGTGCTTGCTCCAACATTTCTCTAGGGTAATGTGTATCCTCCTCAATGAAAGAAAACAATGAACCCTCTACATTTCGAACATGACGATTTAGCCTTGTTTCCACATCATGCAAATAACGTGAAACAAAGTTTAAGCATTCGTTAGCTAAATAATTTTCAGCTATTGAACCTTCAGGGCGTGCTCGATTATGAACTTGTTTTTTCATAAACCCCAAATACCTTGAAATAAGAAACAATCACAAATTTATAAGTACATGTATGCATGTTTCTAAGTATAATATAAAATTTTAAAATTAGGTTCGTAGTCTTTAGTACCTTTCAATGGGATACATCCATCAATATTGGACAGGACCACCTATCCTAGCCTCGGCATCTAAATGTACCGTAAGGTGTACCATGATTGTGAAAAAAGATGGTGGAAAAATAACTTCTAACTTGCACATAGTCTCTAATACTTGTAGCTCTAGCTCCTCAAACTCTGATGCATCAATAACTTTTGAGCACAAATTATTAAAAAAGCCACAAAACTCTATCAAAACTTTAGCAACTTCAGATTTCATGTTATGCCGGAGTGCAACAGGTATTAGTTGATGCAGTAGTATATGGCAATCATGTGTATTGAGGTTTGGAATTTTCCTATCTTGAACTTGCACATTATTGAAAATATTTGAAGAATAGCCATCTGGAGATTTCACTGATTTAAGCACCTGACAAAATCTCTGCATCTCTTCTTTTGACATGGTGATTACTGATGATGGCAATTGAAACCTGTTATCCCCAATATCTACAACTTGAAGGCTCCTATGTATATCCATGTCCGTCAAATCTCGACGAGCCCTTAAATCATCCTTTGATTTCTTTGAATCTTGCAGGAGCGTAGATAATATATCGTCACATATGTTTTTCTCTATATGCATTACATCCAAGTTATGCCTAATCTTAAGATCCTTCCAATATGGCAAGCGAAAGAATATGCTTATTTTGTTCCACCCTGCCAGCAATTTTTGTGTATTTTCATTATTACTTATTCTCTTGTCGCTCTTCCATTTGTTTACCTGAACTGCATTGTCTGGCTTGAAATGATCTTTTCCAAAAGTCACATTTGGAAGCCCCTCTAGTTGTTGAAAAATGTCAACTCCAGACATCTGTATTGGTGCTATCCGTCTTTCAACCGTTCCATCAAACTTATTCTTATTTTGACGAAATGGATGATGTGATGACAGCCACCTTCGATGACACCAAAAGCAAAACTTGCGACTATAAGTGAAACGCTTCCCCTCGTAATCTGTTGCACAAATAGGATATGCAAATCTACCCTTAGTTGACCAACCAGAAAGATTACCATAAGCTAGAAAATCATTTATAGTCCGGAGGACAGCTGCATGCATTTTAAATTCTTTATTAGAGTAAGCATCGAATGTTTTAACACTAATCTTCCATAGAATATTTAGTTCATCAATAAGTGGTTCCAGATACACGTCAATGTCATTCCCAGGAGCATATTTCCCAGGAATCAACAAAGACAGAAATATGTATGGTTGCTTTATACACATCCATGGAGGTAAATTATATGGCACAAGCAACACAGGCCATGTAGACCATGATGAGCTCATTAAACCAAAAGGGTTGAACCCGTCGCTTGCCAAACCCAATCTGACATTTCTTGAATCTTCAGCGAATTTTGGATACAAGCGATCTAGGTGCTTCCACGCCTCTGAGTCAGCCGGATGTCGTAGTTTGCCATCATCGATACGACATTCGGAATGCCACCTCATTTCCTTACCAATATCTTTGGACATATACAATCTTTGCACTCTGCTTATGATAGGAAAATGACGATGACCCTTAGCCGCCACATTCGTTTGATTTGCCCCCTCTTTAGACGTACTTGCAACTGCAGTGCGCTTGTTCTTTTTCCACCTAGAGACCTTGCACTTTGGACATTCAACCAGGTCATTATACTCCTTATAATATTGAATGCAGTCATTGGGACACGCAACAATCTTGTTGTACTCTAGGCCTAGCATCGCAAGAATCTTTTTAGCATCATAATATGATGTGGGTAAGCTCTCTTGCCCATTGGGGATTACTCTGCGAAGTAAATCAAGAAGCATCTCAAAATGTTTTATGGACATCCCACTTATAGTTTGAAGATGGAAAAGTCTAACCATAAATGAAAGCCTAGAAAATTCAGTGCAACCATCATGTAAGTTTCGCTCATTGTCCTCTAGTAGTTTCACAAGCTCATTCAAATCTCCGAAGTCTTGATTTTGAGGTGCTTTTCCTCCATGTGGCACGTCCTCATCACCATAGGTTGCAGCCATTATGTCGTCCAACATCACATTTATGTCGTCAATCCTTTCAATCTCTGCTTGAGCTATTTCCTTGTCTGTGTTATGAGCATCCATTCCTTCTCCATGATAATCCCAAAAAAATGTAGTCCTTACTGAACCCAAACATCAATAAATGTTCACGTACTAGTTCTTGATCCTCTAAGGTTCTATTCAAACAATGTACACATGGGCAATATGTTTTTCCTATTTCCGAACGGTAAGGATTTTCATCAGAATATTTCAAGAATGCCACTACACCTTCTTCATATAGTTGGTTCTTAAACTTGTCTTTCTTAAGTATACTAATGAATGATTTGTCTGGAAGAATTCTCATCTGAAAGTTTACAACATTTATTGTTAGTTATATAATCAAACAAGTGCATACATAATTATAGTCTCATTCTTTCAAAAAAAATTTGGTACACACATGAAATCTAGTTAGTAAGTGCACTGAAATATTTCTGTAATGGTGTTATTCACAAGCTTTTAAGTGTTAACATTTTTGTTTACAGTGAATAGAAGTTGTACATGTATTGTTGTGTTTGAGCATTGCCAGTCATTTCCTTATGTACTGTGAGCAATTGGCATACAATATACACATCATCCTTGAATTTTTGCTATCAGCAAGCAATCACCCTTTAACAATTTCGAGTGCTCAACCAGTAGATCTAAAAACTTTACTTAGGTCCATTACCACCTATACTTTTCACAAAATGTAACCAACCTGCCCCACTCAATACTATCTTAAAGTCATACCGCTAGGTAATTCTATTAGTTTATATGCACATTAGTAAGCACACGTATAAACACTGCATTACATCTATGAAGTATACAAAAGCAAATCCATCAAAAAGCAGAGCAACAACAACCACAACATCAAAAAAAATCCATCAAAAAGCTCAATAAAATATGATCATTGTTTACATCAAAGGTATGATACCCTTCTTCTATGACATAATAAAAGAAATAAAATTTCCAAAAAAAAACCCAAACCTGTTCAAACCCCAAATTTTCATGAAATCTTTTATCTGAATCTCTCATCAACAAAAGAATTAAAGAAATGTTAAACAAATAAAATATAATCGCTTCCTATATGAATTGAAAGAATATCCTGTTATGTATATCAACCTATCTGCGATTTAGAAGCCTATGCCAAAACTGTGAACAAGGGTTGATTTAACCACTTCATCGTCAACCCGTAATCATTCACCTTAAGTGTGCCCTAACTAAAACGAGAGAGAGAAGGAGAATGAGATACCTGAAGAGAGAGAAGGATGCTCGGGAGCCATTGGCATGGAGGAGGACGAGGCAGCGACAAGGAAAAGGAGGCGGCGGCGACGAGCGACGACGAGGAGGAGGAGTGGCGACGATGAGGAGGCTGCGGTGAGGAGGCTGGATTAGGACGGTATAATTTTTGGTGGGATGTGGGCACGAGGGTTTACGTTTTTGGGGGGAAGTTTGTGGGGTTTTCATTGTTTTTTTTCGTTTTTGGCCCCGGGAAGAAGATTTTATTTTTTTTCTTTTTTGGCCCGCTCAACATTTGAGAAGTGAGCAGCAAAATTATCCGTGTAATGCACATGTTTATAAATAATTTATTTTTAAAAATAAATATTTTATTTCTACTTTGGTAATGGAGTATTGTTTGTTACAATTGTTCTCTTGTAATTGTTAACACTTGCAACAATTTAATAAAATCTTTTGCGGATGTCAAAACATTTGCAATGAATGGGTTTGTTGTTATTAATTTATTGTTGATGGTAGCACCAACAAGGAATTTTTTGTGCTTGCAAATAATCCATTATTCTTGCAAGGTTTTCTACTAGTGAGTACCCATGATTTAAGGCCTTTCGGGCGAGTGACCTGCTCCCCATGTGGCATCCACCGATCCCCTCGTGCAGTTCTTTCAGAGCGTACTTCGCCTGTTTGGAGTTAGGCAACGGAGGTATGACCTACCGTCGGCTGATGTGTATGAGCGCTTAAAGAGTGTTCCTTCAATCAGGGTGAATCTTTCGGAGCGGACCCTGATCCTTCTTGCTTCGACTCGGTTTGGAGGGAGCTCGCCGTCCGAAAGGAATTTTCGAATGGGAGTCGTCCAGTTGTCTGGTTGGAGACCAGTGGCGAGGCAAAAGGCCGCGGGGAGGTCAATGCTAGGCTTGAGGAGAACTTCGATCAGAACGGTGCGGTCGAGCCCTTCAAATGATGACGAGGCAAGTTTCGATAGCGAATTCGCCTGGGCATTCTGTTCCCTGGGGGTCCGTTCTACTGAGTGGTAGTCGAAAGACGCCAAGAGGTGACAAACTATATCCAAGTACTGCACCATTCAATGGTCACGAGCTTCGTACTCCCCGATGATCTGGTTGACCACGAGCTGGGAGTCGCTAAAGGCCCTGATATGTATGGATCCGGCCTTGTGAGCTAGGGTGTGCCCCGCGATCATAGCTTCATACTCTGCTTCGTTGTTTGAAGCCGAAAAATTGAGACGTAGAGAATACTGAAGGACGAAATCATCGGGCCCTTTCAGAATGACGCTTGCTCCGCTTCCTCCCTCGAAGGACAAGCCGTCGACATAAACCTCCGATATTGGGTTGTGTTGGATCATGTAGGCGAGACAACAAACACTAGAGAGGGGGTGAATAGTGTTAATAAAAAATTAAATTGCGGAATATAGTTTTTACTTCTGTACAATCGACTTAGAGTTGAGACAGTCGACTTAACAACCAGAAAACTATCAGAGTATACGAGCCTAACCAGTCGACTTATCAAGTACCCAGTCGACTGTCCAGACAAGTTACACAGTAACAAAAACACAAGCTGAGAAAATATAAATGCAAGTTAGAGAGATACAACCACAGAGTGCACACGATGTATCCTGGTTCAGTCCTCCCGACCTACATCCAGTCCCCAAGCAACCCACTTGAGATTTCCACTATTCTTGAAAAAGTTTACAAGAATACCCTACGGCGTTCAGACAACAACCTTGCCTAATCCGTAGTCCTTTTTCTCAACCAGAGAAAGCAACCCACTCTTCCACCAAGAGTGACAAACCTGACTCAACACCCTAGAGTCCTACTCTCCAACCGAGAGAAAAAGAAAACAATAAAAATTGTTTACAATCAACCTATAGCCTTTTTTGTGATTGTGATATAGTACGTGGCTAAATGGTTGACTTCTATATTCAGTCCAGAACGAAATCAAATGTTATACTGGACTGAAGACAGAGAACCAAGTCTTAGTGAGTTGAAAGCTTTTGTCTCTTGAAAAATGTAAAACTTAAGATCTCAAAGAAATGCTTGGAGTATTGTATTTTTAACAGTGGATTCTAATATCTATTTATAGAGGTAGATTCACTGGACGTTGGGAATCAGTTGTTCAACTGTCAACCAACGGATCTAAAAAAGATTTGAATTTGAAAAACGATTTTAAAAACAGAAAACTGTCAAACACACTTCAACAGTCGACTGGGTTGCCATGATGAGTCGACTAATCAGAGTTTGAATAAGTTTAGTCAGTTTTGTACCGACTCAGTCGACTGGTACAAGTAGCAGTCGACTGGTACTCAACAGCTAAACTATTTCAAGCTGTTTTGACTTTTTGAAGTTGAAAAACACACATTTTAAAAGAGTTATATGTGAGTGTATGTGTGTGTGACAAGACTGTACATCATTCTAAGACTCAAATAAAACAAAATATTACATTTGTTTACAAGACATAAAAATATATGACACTTGAAGCATAGGTCTTGACTTGAGTCTTGAGTGAAGCCATTGTCTTTATCCAGAGCATGTGCTTGTTCATTTGTTCAGCTGTATAGTAATGAGGCTTGTGTGTATACTACCTGCAATTATATAGTATAGCACAGATACATGTTGCAGTGTGTTGTAATCATCAAAATTAAGAATCAACATTCTCCCCCTTTTTGATGATGACAACACAATAGCTGATAATAACAAAAATAATACAAGCATTAATATGCTCCCCTTATTAAAAGCACAAAATGCATATTATATCAGTCGACTTAACAAAACTGCTTGAAAAGAACAGAACTTGAAAAACATATACAACATATGAAAAACATACACAACATAACAGAGCGTGTGCTTGTTCATTTGAAGCATAGGTCTTGACTTGAGTCTTGAATGAAGCCATTGTCTTTATCCAGAGCGTGTGCTTATTCATTTGTTTAGCTGTATAGTAATAAGGCTTGTGTGTATACTACCTGCAATTATATAGTATAGCACAGATACATATTACAGTGTGTTGTAATCATCAAAATCAAGAATCAATATTCTCTCCCTTTTTGATGATGACAACACAATAGCTGATAATAACAAAAATAATACAAGCATTAATATGCTCCCCCTATTAAAAGCACAAAATGCATATTATATCAGTCGACTTAAGAAAGAATCAGTTGACTTAACAGAACTGCTTGAAAAGAATAGAACTTGAAAAACATACACAACATATGAAAAACATACACAACATAACAGAACGTGAGGTTTTCTCCCCCTTTGTCATCAACAAAAAAAGGACACAAGATAAGGTCTTACACAAAATAAGGAAAGCTTACAAAAGTAACAAAATAAAAAATTGCAAGAAAGGAAATACATAGTAAAGAGAAGAAAAAAAATAAAGGAATCAGCAATCTTCGTCTTCGTCGTCGTCATCAACATCCTGAGACGGAGGTGGAAATTGAGTTGTAAATAACTGAGTCAGATGTGAGACTTTAGAATCAAGGGAATCAATATGGGAAGCAAGGGTATCTTGACGATCCATGAGATAGTTAACAGCAAGATATAGACTACGTGGATCATCAAAATCAGCACGGGGACGAGAAGAGCTGGAGGCTGAAGATGGTCTAGCAGAAGTTGCTAAAGGAACTTGGGTGTGGGGAGTAGGTCTAGGGGAAGGATCAAGAAGCTTCATACGTGCTAAACTGGCACGATCGAAGCACTCATAATGCTTAACCACAAGTGCGTAGGCCACCTTCTCCATTTTAGCGTACCTCGTCTCTGCAGGGAGCAAGACCTTGCTCACGTAGTACAGAGGCTTCTGGACACTGTTATCTTTCCGAACGAGGACGGTACTGAAGGCGCTCTCCGAGGCCGAGAGATATAGTTGTAGTGGTACGCCTGGTTTGGGTTTACTCAGGAGTGGAGGGTTGGCGAGGTAGGACTTTAGTTGTTCGAACGCTTGCTGCTAGGCGTCCCCCCACTCGAAGCCTTTGGCTCACCGGAGAGCCTTGAAGAAGGGGAGTGACTTCTCCTCTGATTTCGAGAGGAAGCGGCCGATGGCCGCCAGCCTCCCCGTTAGGCATTGAACCTCCTTAATATTTCGGGGGAGGGGCCATGTCGATAATGGCCTGGATCTTCTCGGCGTTCGCCTCAATGTTGCGTTAGTTAACGACGAACCCGAGGAATTTCCCGGAGGAGATGCCGAAGGCGCACTTGGCAGGATTGAGCCTCATGTCATGTGCTCGGAGGATGCCAAATGCTTCTTCAAGATCGTCCGCATGGTCCTGACCTCACCGGCTTTTAACGAGCATGTCGTCGACATATACCTCAATGTTGCGACCAATCTAATCTTTGAAAACCCGGTTGACGAGCCTCTGGTAGGTGGCTTCGGCGTTCTTCAGCCCGAAGGGCATAACCCGGTAGCAATACAGACCATGGTCGGTTACAAAAGACGTCTTGGCGATGTCGAGAAGGAACATGTAGATTTGGTTATAGCCTGAAAATGCATCAATGCCGTCAGCAGCTCGTGACCTGATGTTGCATCGATCAGGGCGTCGATGCTTGGGAGAGGAAAGGGGTCTTTCGGGCATGCCTTGTTGAGGTCGGTGAAGTCAATGCAGACCCTTCACCTTCCACTGGCCTTCTTTACCATAACAACATTGGCTAGCCAATCCGGGTATCTGACTTCCTGAATGAAATGAGCAGACAACAGTTTGTCCACCTCAACCTTCAGGGCTTGTTGCCTCTCCGGAGCGAACTTGCATCTCTTCTGATGGATGGGTTTGGAGCCCGGGGCTACGCTCAGTTGGTGCATGATAACGTCCTCTGAAATCCCTGGTATGTCGGACGGGATCCAGGCGAAGAGGTCGATATTGCGGCGGACGCAATCGATCAAGCCTGGCTTCAAGTCTGGAGACAGGGTGCGACTACCACGAAAATGTTTGGATTTTTCATCTGCCTTGAACGAGACTTCCTCCAACCCGTCTGTCGATTCTGACCCCGTCCTTCTATTTGAGGTCCAGAAGGGAAGAGCTTGTCTTCTAAACCTTCCTGCTGGTCACGGAGTGGGCTAGGAAACCCACCTCTAGTTGCTCGAAAGAGAAGACCGAGCCGGGGGTTAGTTTGGAGAACCATTCCCGAACCGGTCCACAGAGAGTAGCAGGGAAGGCGGGGTAGAGGAGCAGATCCGCAGCACTGTGAATCATCCTGAGGGTCTTAAATCCCTCCAAGTGATCAGCAGGATCACCCCACCATTGTAGGTCTCGATGATTTCATCCTGCAGTATTCTCTGCGTCTCAATTTTTCAGCTTCAAACAACGAAACAGAGTATGAAGCTATGATCGTGGGGCTCACCCTAGCACACAAGGCCGGATCCAGATACATCAGGGCCTTCAGTGACTCCCAGCTCGTTGTTAACCAGATCACCGGGGAGTACAAAGCTCGCGACCTCCGAATGGTGCAGTACCTGGCTATATTCCGTCACCTCTTGGTGTCTTTCGAATACCACTAGGTAGAATGGATCCCCAGCGGAAACTCTCGCCTAATTGGGAGGGCCCTTACAAGGTCTCCAAAGTGGTTCGTCCTAGCACGTACCGACTTGTAGACCTAGGGGGTAGGGTGATCAAGAGGCCCTGGAATGCAGAGCACCTCATTAGATTCCTCGAGGGAGAGGGCTAGACTTATGTAACCGATCTTTTGTAATCGGCACTTACGTGCTACTCCCTTTTGTAAATAACAAAGTGTAACTTTATGTTTTCTCGTACACTTTTTAAATTTTTTCCACCAAGTTAAGAGCACTCGGCCTTCGGCACTCACCTCGAGCCATACCAGAGCTTTTCCAACAAGTCTTTAGGACTCGGTGCTCGGTTGTAACCTCGAGCCACACCAGAGCTTTTCCGACAGGTCTTTGGGACTCGACGCTCGGTTGTAACCTCGAGCCATACCAGAGCTTTTCCAACAAGTCTTTGGGACTCGGCACCAAATTGTAACCTCGAGCCACACCAGAGCTTTTCCAACAAGTCTTTGGGACTCGGCGCTTGGTTGTAACTTCGAGCCACACTAAAGCTTTTTCAACAAGTCTTTGGGACTCGGCGCTCGGTTGTAACCTCGAGCCATACCAGAGCTTTTCCAACAAGTTTTTGGGACTCGGTGCTCGGTTGTAATCTCGAGCCATACCCAGACTTTACCAACAAATCTTGGGGCTCGGAGCTCGGTTGTAACCTCGAGCCATACCAAGGCTTCGCGCTCGACAATGCCTCCGAGCCACAACCCGACAACTTTTCTCTTACGTTAAGGGGCCTCGACTCTCGGCACTCACCTCAAGCCACACCCCAGCTTTCTCAAGCTAACGGGGCTTCGCGCTCGGCATTGCCTCCGAGCCACAACCCAACAACTGTCCTCTTATGTTAAAGGGGCTCGACTCTCGGCACTCACCTCGAGCCACGCCCTAGCTTTCTCAAGCTAATGGGACTTCGCGCTTGGCAGTGCCTTCGAGACACAACCTGACAACTTTTCTCTTACGTTAAGGGGGCTCGACTCTCAGTACTCACCTCGAGCCACTCCCTAGCTTTCTCAAGCTAATGGGGTTTCGTGCTTGGCTTCCGAGCCACAACCCGACAACTCTTCTCTTACGTTAGGGGGGCTCGACTCTCGGCACTCACCTCAAGCCACGCCCTAGCTTTCTCAAGCTAATGGGGCTTTGTGCTTGACAGTGCCTCCGAGCCATGACCCAACAGCTATTCAAAGCTACGGGGGCTCGGCCCTCGGGATTCCAATTCTCCTCCCTACCCAAAAGTTTTTATTAAGATTTAGGGCGCTCGCCTTCGGCAAATGCCCCAAGCACCGAACCTGGGGTCGACCCACCTCTCAACGGCTGACAACCCGGGGTAAACGGCCCTCGGAGCCGAAACCCCAAATTGTCAGAGGGTGGCAGGGGAGCCACCGATCCAGGACTCTCGGCCAAAATTTCCACTTTAGGGTGCCCGCCTTCGGCAAGCACCCCGAGTCCCGCCCCCGGGATTGTAACGCCCCGAATTCCAAATAAGACCAAATTCAAGAAATTCACAGGATCTTTACTTCATTTCGTACAATTTTACAAGGAATTTAAAACTTTTTCAATAGTACATCAGAGTTCATTACACTTTGTTTACAGAGCAGAAGAATAAAAGATTGCAACATTGAAAATAATATAACTTGTACAACTTTATCAAATAAGTCATCGAATGCATAATAACATCTTTATTCCTTTATGAATAGTCCATTATCTGCATATTAAGCTGTGGGCACGTTAGTTACTTACAACTGATGAAAAATGTTATACTCGACTATCCTCTCTATGCCGTACATATAACGATCTCATTACTTTAACACAATCACAAAAGTGTGAATGAACAAATAAAGTGTTGAATTGTGACTACACTGAACATATAAGTGTATGTGATGCCTTAATACCTAATACACACAATTTATACTAGGATGACACTAATGCATACTTGTTCGGATTCAGTACATCCCATACTACATAGGTCCGAGGGCAAGCGCCTACGTACTTCTCAATAAAGGGCTCGATCCCTCGCCATGACAACTACCCAGTAATAAGACAAAGTTAAGACGTTCCACGAGTACGGATCCCAGTCCCGGGAAACCGCCGCAACAAATCCCTCGCCCAACCGTTATACAGACTCCTCGTCGTGCGAACCTCCCGCAAGTGCTCCTCTAGCCCCGGTATATGTATATACACGGAGAACGGCAAACTATCCGCCTGACTACGCATAGTCCTGGATTTAAAATAGATGCTCGTCTCCCATGAGGCAACCACAGTCTACCAACTGGGTCTATAGCCCCGGTGAACCGCCGCAACAAGCCCACTGACCGACTATATAGAGTGCCCTACTTACGTTTGCCTAGGTCTTACTACATCTTCACTTATATGCCTAAAATTTATTTAGTTCAAGACATGAATGAGTTATCAATCATAGAATTAGTTTTACCCCCTACCGGACTTAATTAACAAAAAAACGAGATAGTAGCCGATCTCAAAATCATATCTCAAATCTTTTCTTTCAATAGTGCCGATAATCGAGGTCCTACTAACTCTTAAACCATAATTTTTCATGTACAAGAATCATGGGTACACATACCCTTTAATAAGCATGTCTTAAACCTAGATAATTTCATCTTTCAACTTAATCACAAAATAATCAAATCTTGTCACTATTCATGATCTATTCATTCATTCATCATCTTTATAAGCAAAATAATTTCTTTCAAGCACACAATTTCATCTTATGAAATTTTACAACAAATTCAAGCTCTTATAATGTCTCAATTCACATAAAATATTCTTAAACCAAAACAAGTGCATAATTTCTTCAAATGAAAATTTTTAACTCACGCAATCAAATAATATTATCACGCTCTTTATTAATTAAAATTCTAATCACAAACTAAATTGTCATTTCAATTTTTCCTTTCCAAAATCTGAAATATACAAAAGAAAGTCTAAAACTATACTTAATAACTTCTATTCCATTTTTACTTTTTCTAAAAATAATGCAAGAGATTTTATTAGTATTTCAAAAGATGGGATCTTATTCATATGGAAAGTATCATAGTACACTAAAACCCAACCAAAAAGTAAAAAGGGGGTCTCGGTTTCGAACCCTAAACCTCAGCCGAGACAACAGCAAAAGCCCAACCAAGACCCGCTAGCCATAAAGTCCACTGGGACTTTATGTTAAGCTCTTGCCGAAAATTACTTATGAATCAAGTCTCAGTTTCGGGATTTAATTAAAAAGGTAAAATTGAATGTAACTATCAAGTTTCGAACCCAAGATCTCTTTCAAAGAATGTTCTATATTACACTGGCTAACCAGTAAGGCCAAGTGTATTTTCTGTTTAGAAAATGTACAAATGTACTTTTGTTCAACTATTCTGAAAAGTTTCTTTTTCCATGAAACTTGTTCATTCAAAAGATCAAAATCTTTCTAATAATTTTGAAATAAAATTTTTCTTGATATTAGATTTTAAAAATAGAAATCAACAAATTTTCAATTTCATTTAAAAAAAATTCTATTTCCACCCATTTAAATAATTCTCTTTATCATCTTTCACATAGACTTAGGTTTCCTTTAACGACTCAAATTTACAAAAAAATGCTAGTGTTCATGACATATAGTCGTTTTCTCACTTTTTCACAAATTTCACTTTTATAATAATACTAGTGTATCACTTGAACAAGAGAATTTCATAAGAATAATCTTTCATACAATAATTTATATTTTTTCTCAATTAGGACATACATATGTCGATACATTACAAACACTAACTAAGATTTCTTTCTTTCTTAATTATCAAAGTATGATGTAGTCAACATATTTCATAAGCACTAAATTTTGTAAACCTACTAACATGGTTTATAACATAAAAGAGTTCTTATCTTTAATTAGCATGGTATCTATTTCTTAATCAACAAAACTACCTTCATACATATCATGTTATACTAGCATGAACTTTATAATTTTCTCATAAAAATTCTTCTTATATTACTCATTTTAGCATGCATATCCTATATTAAAAAATAATGAAATTACCCACCTTAATTGAAGATTGAACAAATGAAGGGAACACTATTTCTAGCTCCAAAGCAACTCCTAGCTCCTAGCAAGGCTTCTCCTCCTATCAAGAGCTCCTTCTCCTAGCAAACTCTCCTAGCAAGAATTTCCTCCAAGCAATAGAACTCTCTTACTCTCTTTCTTTTTCTTTCTTTCTTATGATTTTGTTATTGTTTTTGGTGCAAAGGAGAATGAGAAATGGGGGCTCTATTTATAGGGTTCTGTGAGGGTCTAAAGTGCAAAAATCTACACCTAATAACTCTTTCTTTTAATTCATACAACTCTTCAATTTCTAAACTCCTAAAACCTACAACTCTTCCCACACTCAACCCCCCAAACTTTTCCCCTCCCCTCTCAAAACCGGCCACACCTAGTACACAAAACCGGCCAAGTACATTTGTGTGTACATGCACACATGCACACATGCACACATGCACACATGCACAAACAAATGTGAACACATTTCTATAACTCTAAATGTGTACAAAAAGTTGTAACTTGTCATGTATTAGTCCAAGCTCAACTTAAAATGTGATTTTATTAATGGGCTTGATTCATGGGCTCACTTCTAATTAATCAATTTAATTATCCTAGTGGGCTCTTCTCCTAATGGGCTAGATTTTAATCTTTAGGTCCAGGGATCAAAAGAAGGCTAATTAAAACTTATGCATGCCAAATATTTGTAAATGAGAATAACATAACGAGAATAAAAATTTGCACATGCATCACACGTTCAAAAATCAAAAAAATGCATTTTTAATTTAAAATAAATTGTGGGGTGTTACAGGGATCGACCCACCTCTCACCCGCTGACAACTCGGGGTAAAACGACCATCGGAGCCGAAACCCCGAATTGTTAAAAGGTGGCAGGAAAGTCACCGGCGGCGAGATTTTGCAGTGGAGTGGGACAATTCCTGATCAACTCTTGGTGAAGGGGGATGGTTATATAGCCCTCCGGAGAGGCACATTTATGACATCGGAGAGTCCAAACGACGAAAGATGAAACATCCCCATTAATTGTTATCGGAAGGTGAAACGTCCCTTATTAAGTGCTATTTGCGAGGAGTAACGGTTCGGCTCCCGAGCAAAGTAGGAGGTTTGAAGCCCGAGTCGAGGGGCCATCAACATCCTAAATTTTCCAAGTCAACAAGGGTCGGACAAATCAAGTCTTATTCATAAATACCCTCAAAGGCTACGGTACAATTGAAAGACGCTAAAGCACTCTCCCTATACTTCTACCTAAGGGTCCCCCCCCAGACCCTCCGGGCTTACAAGAGCCGCCTCGAGTCCGACAGAATGACTCATCTCTCCAACAATCACATCCCCCAACTTGGGCATCGCCATCGTCGACGTCCCCGCAACCGAGCTCTGAACGTCAGCAGACCTCGCCATCTCCAGATATAGGGTCGGCAAGGAGCCTAAGACAGTGGGGCCTCCTAGCTCCGGACGGCCGAGTCGAGGTCTTCCGACGCCTAGTAGCACCTCCAGCCTCTGAATCTCCAACTCCTTCTCAACAACGACCTCGTGAAGAAAGGATTCGGAGGTCAGATGCCTGGTGGAGGCATCAGATAAAGCCCAGTTCGTCTCAGCACTCCCCCAATCGCGGTCAGCTAAGGCCTTCTTCAGACGAGCCGCCTCTAGGTTGAACTCCTAAGATTTGTTCGTGAAATAGTCCATCGCAGCCTCTTGGTCACGAGCCTGCTTACGATAGTGAATCAGCACACTCTCCTTGGACTCCAGCTTATTCCGGAGTAGTCGGACCTCGGCGGAATTAAGGTTGGCCCCGGTAGTCTCGTTCATCTAGCAAAAACAGAGGAGAGACAATGATTCACTAAGAAAGCTTGCTCAAAACGACAAGTCACAGAGGGTCGGCCAAAATTTTGTTTTTATAAATTCAAAAATTGTGTTACAAAAAACGGTGGTCAGTCCGCACAAGGCAAGTACAAATCAAAGAGAAAGCAAAAATCCTACACTACTTTGGCACCTCGTCGGTAGTAGGTTCATCCCCTGTCTCCTCCTCCAGGCGAGGGTCCTTCGGAGCCTCATCTCCCTCACCCCCGGGGGTCGGTGGAAGCATGGGAGGCGCCCACCCGTAGTTCAGGTGGTCGATCTTGGCCTCAGGGTAGAGGTGCAGAAAGTGCTCCTTGGCCCGGTCGTAGGCGTCGTCTTGAGCCTGGATTAGCTCTTCCGCAGAGGACATCTCCAGCTCGTCATACGCCTGTTTGGCCACGGCCCAAACTGCAGCGATCTCGCGCGCGTGCTAATCCTGTAGAGTGGCCATCTCTGCTTGGAGGACCGCATGGGCTCCCTGAGCCACCGTCAGCTCGACCTTGAGCTTCTTTACTTTTCGAAGGTACCGCTCGGCATTCCACTTTTCGAGCAGAACCTCCTTCTCCAGACACTTCTTCATATGTGCCCTGTGCAGCATCGCCTGGCCGAGGAGAATTGAGTTAGACGCGAAACTCATGAACAATAAACATAGAGTGGATAAATCACTTACTGCGATCTGCACCTGCGCCCACTTCATATAGGCCACCTCGAACGTCTCCGGTGCCTGATTCATCTGGTCGCACTCGGTGAAGAGATTTTCCGTCACCTCCACGGCAATCGGGCCCTCCGTCATGGAGTCACCCTCCTTCACCGCCCAATCCGAGACGAACGACCTTAGACCTTGCGGGCCCACCATTTCCCTGGTGTCTGGGCAGAGCGCTGGGGTCCTCGACCTCAAGACCTCCGCCACCTTCTTGCTAGTGGAGCTCGACTCCGTCCCCTGTTGCCTTCTTGACGAGTGGCTTCTCTTCGACTTCTTCGGAGGCAACTCCGAAGATCCTTGGGTCGCCCCCTTGGCGGGCCCTTCTGCCGGGACAGCCTTCTCCATGTCGGCCCTCCTCTTTGCGGCCAAGGCCAGGAGGGTATTTGTAACCCCTATTTTCAATTGTACGGATTCCTTGTATGTTGTAGTGTACTCTTTCTATTCTAATTCATTTTTGGGTCTTGATCTGTTGTGGGCCTTATGTTGCTTTTTATTATTCTTATATTATTGTTGTCATTATTTTTGTCCTTATTATCTTATTAGCCCAATTCTTTCAAAGCCCATTTTGAATCTTCCAAAACCCAGTCTACCCACCCCACATTTTCCTAACTAATAACCCAGATCTTCTCTACCCAACTCCTCGTATCTCTAACTCCTTATGATTTTCTCTTTATTTTATTAGATTAAAATCCTCCCCCACTCTCCCACAGATCAGAACTACCCAGAAACCAACTCCTCTCCTACAACTTCCCACTACTGCACAACCCTAACTCTACTCCCACCTCCATTGTTCTACCCCCACATCTACTGTGCAACCATCCCCCTTCTATCTCCATCTCACTCCCCTCCTTCTCCTTCTCGCCTTCACCCAAAATCGAAACCAAACAAACCTCGCCTCTTCCCTTCCCCGTCGCCCAACTCCGACCACCACTCTCCATTGCCGTCGCCACCATCTCCATCACCATCCCTAACCTCGTTGAGCCATCGTCGAGCCACCCTCTCCCCATTTCATCCACACTTCGACAACTCATCATTGACCCATCCTCCGCCGTAACCCATTAATCCCCTCGCCATTGCCGCTCGCCTGAACCCAAACCCAATCTCGTCATCTCCACCTCTTCCTCATCACCATCGCGTCTCCCACCGATCAAACCCAACTCACCATTAACCCACTTTGTCGAACCCAATTCCCCAAAGTTTGCCATCGTCATTTATCTACTCCGTGCACCCCATCCTTGTCGACGTCCCTCACCGACCACCCCAGCACCCTTCGGAGATCCCCTCATCATCTCATTGTCACCGTTCAGAGCCAGTGCCAGTCGTCACTCGTCTTCTCTGTTTCGAGCGCGAAACACAGTTCACTCCACGCTTCGTCGAAGCCACCGTCATTGCATCGCTTCCCGACCAACGTCGTCGCCAGTGCCGCCTACCTCAGTCGTTGCCAGCGTTGCGAACCCCAGTGCAGTCGTCGCACCGTTCACCTTCATTCTCTCTCTCTCTGATCAAAGGAAGAAGACGACCAGCGAGTGGTCCGTCTCGCTGTTCCGTGTTCGAGCCCCTTGATCCGCTGTTTGCTGTCCTGTGTTTGCCTCGATCCAGTGTGGGGCTGCAGTGTGATTGGTGCAGTTTGCTGTTTTGTGTTTGGCCGCATCTAATCTGGTTTTACTGTCTGCTGTTTTTGGGTCAGATTGGGTGTGGAGAATTGTTGCTGTTTTGCTAGTTTTCTCGCTCGATCTTCGCACGTGTTCTTGGGATTGCTCCTCGGGATTCTGATCCCGTTATTCCTTATTCATATTAAATCGTCTACAAAAACAAAGAAAAGTCCACTTGAACTTTGTTATTTATTCTAGTTCAAGATTTTTGACCTCTTATGCAAGTAGTTCCAATTCAATTATCGTTAACTTTGCCTTATGTCCCTTCCGTTGGGAGTATCGAGGGTTTACACGAACTAACCCGACGTACTTTTAATATCATATTATTATCCACTGACTCAAACCCAAGCCTAAACACATACTTGACATGCATAAAATGAATATGACTTGTATATGAGGAAAAGACATCGTGATCAAATACATGTAATTAATCGAGATTTTGTGACTTGAGCTTGACATGATAAATTTGACTTGTATACTGGAAAATTTACTCTACTTGCTATACATTGGTCTTGATACATTTCATGATACTATAGCATGTTAATTACCCACTTCGATGGACTTATATGTGATAGTTTTTATGAATTCCTGCTGCCTGTACTGTTTTTCATAGAGGTTTTGACCCTGTTAACTTGAGAATTAACGCAACTGATACAAAAGAGAGTTTTAGCCTACTGAGTCTAGTTTCCAACCCAAGTGACAGATCCTGATTCCGAGTCAGGAGCTGTGAGATATCACATTTTTAGTCTCTGTTGGTCTGCATTTTTCAGACTGCAGAATTAATGCAACATCGACACATTTATCAGTGAAACACCATGTTAACAATATTAGAATGCCATGAAAATTTCTAGGAACTTTATACACATGCTTAGGGTTCATTTCAAATTTTTTTATATTTTTACAGTGTATTTATACTATGTTTCCACCCATTAGACGTTGACATCTAGTTGCTGCTAGAACAGCTAAGCTGCAAAGAATAGGATGTTTAACCTAGCTACCGTCAAAATTAGCAGAAAGTCACTGAATATAAATTGTAATCCTAAGTGTCTAGTTGTCCATAGCATCCCGGAACTTCGAATTCTGAATTGTAACCTAGGAGTTATCGCTGTTTTAGTGTAACTGTGTCGGCTGTTTCAGATTTGCTACTTCATGTTTATTTTGTACAATGCATCATATTGCTGCATTATTATCATTCCTTTGACATTCTTATAACCACTTGCATGTACATGTATGACTAATAATAAAATACTAAACAAGCCGGGGTTTCTAAGGGTTGACCTAGTAGTAGATAGTCTCAGAACATATACTCGGTAGGCCCCTCTTGTTACATAGAAACTTGACATGGAAGGTGGAGAATTACTTGTGGAGACGTGAACTTATTATCTTGTTATCTTGTTATCTTGTTATCGCGATACACCGAGTACACGCTCTGTAGATCCCACTACGAAGTTTAAAACGAACATTGTTGTGCGTGCACCAAACCTGTGGTATGGGACGCAGTAGTACGTGCACTAGATAGGATAAACAACATGCTAATAGACCTAGTTGACACGTATATACTTGATTAAGACCATTGTTTAATAGTACCGTATTGTCCTTGTAATTTGATCTTGATTCATATTCCTGCATGTTCCTTACTCCTTTACTCTCTGTTTTTCACTACTTGTTGTCCGTACTTGCTCTAAGGACATTTCTTTTTCTCCTCTAGTTAACCCAGCTATAGGTGAGCCAGGGGATTTGCTAGAGGGTATTGGCGAGCAGTATTTCTAGGTCGGAGCAGGAGCTGCATAAAAATAATAATAAACTATTTCTTTCCATGTTTTCTTATCTTGTTGCAATTCATTTAATTAAACTTGTATCCCGGGCTTTTGACCCGTAACTGCTATTTGTTTTCTCAGTATTGGATATTATGTTGGATTATTGAGTTCTTAAATTCAGTTATTGTTTATGTGATGATATTATCTGCGTGGTTGTGATTATTCTTTTTGCATAATGTTGAGTGGAGACTGGTACAGCTTATGAATGATGTTAATATCATTCGCTAGGCCTTCGTCACGGACTCGTATTCCCGTATTTTGAGAAACAAGGCATGACAGTATTCTTCGTCTCGAGGTTTTTCGCGTCCATCGTTAAAGAAAAAGAAAAATATTAACACGAAGGCAGAAAATCAAGCAAAGAAGAAACAAAAACATACAAGGAGGCACTGGGCCCAGTCCGGCTCGGGCCAGATGTAACTCTGTGATGCACGGCCAACCGATGTTGTGCCCCTCTACAATCTTATCCACTTCCGCCCATTCCTTTTTCTGTCAAGTCCCTCCACCTCGGGGGTTTATGGTTCGGCTTGTAAAAATTCCAGACTGTGGGGATTTCCCAAGGCGTCTCGCTCCGGGCCACAAGGTACTTCTCCTTCCATGCCTTTATCGAGTCCGGATGTCCGTGCATCACTCTCTTGTGGGGGCGTGGTGACATGTAGAAGATCCCATCCATATCTTCGAGCGAGCTCACCCCCAAGACGGCGTGGAAATACTTGAGCCTCAGCTTGAACCCCTCCTCCTGGCACTTTAGGATAAAACAGACCATGTGCTTCCACGAGTTGGGCCCATACTGCATCAGACTCAGCCCCCTCTTGATAAATGGGTGCAGCGACAACCTCAGTCTTGAGATAAATGCGTCATCGGGAAACATGCAGAAACTCTTCTCCAACTCAGTAGACGAAGACCAGGGCTCGAAATGAGTAGCTCAAATTCCCGAGGAATGAAGTAAGCCGTCCTTAATATTGGCAGGTAGTCCGCCTTCAGCGCACACTGAACACTGTCCATCTTTATCATTATCTGATCAGAGGCACACTCCCCTGCGACAAATTGGACAAGTTCCTCAACATCGTCAGGATACATCTTGATCGACCCTGGGTTCTTATTGGTCAGGGGAGGATCCTCCAGCCCTTTTCCGAGCCCGTCCGGCGTGCTCGGACTATCCGGCCGGATCCACTTTCTTTTCCTCCTACGAGGGCGAGGCTTCCTCTCCGGAGACGGAGTCGACGACGGGAGAAGACGGGGGAGACCTGTTTTTTCATCCGCTAACACTCCTCGGCTCCTCCTTCTCCCCCTTCCTGGGGGCCCACTCCCTCAGCTCCTCCTTCTCCCCCTCCTAGGGGCCCTCTCCCTCGGTTCCTTCTTCTCCCCCTTCCTGGGGGCCCTCTCCCTCGGTTCCTTCTTCGCCCCCCTCCTGTTCGCCCTCTTCCTCGGCAAGTTTCTCCTCAGACCCCTTCTCAGTCTCCTCCCCCGACCTTCCCTATTTTGGCATACGACTTCACAAAGGGGCCACGACCAAAACCACATCGCTCGTTCCTTCGGATCCCAAATCTGACTGTTCTTCCTTCTAAAAAATAGCGTCACCCAGGGACCAAGATGTTGACTGCGACTCGACCTCCTCAATATCGCGACCTGAAGTGCTCTCCTCAGAACTGGACTGAGAGCGTGACATAAGGAAACAGACTACTAACCTGGTTACCGAAAAAAGGGAAGATCACCGTAAAAGTTATTGCCGACAGCTAACAAAAGGAATGTTCCTGTTATGAAGAGAGAGAGTGCAAAGTGGAGAAATGAGGGGAGGGGTAGGAGACTTATGGAGGGGAAAGGACTACTCGAATTCCACGAAGGAATCTCCACCGTCCAATCTTGATCATCAAGATCTAACGGCCACTAGGATCTCAAAAACCTTGATTTCCATCCCCCTAATGTCAGCCTGACACATCAAATGCCAGTTTTACCCTCGGCCTTGTCCGCTGGCACAGCAGCCTTCCTCCCACGATATAGGAGCAAACTGAGCCTCTTACACCAAAGCTTCTCCAACAAGTTTTGGGGTTCGGCGCTCGGTCCTGACCTCGAGCCATACCAAGGCTTTTCCAACAAGTCTTGGGGCTCAGCGCTCGGTTGTAACCTCGAGCCATGCTAAAGATTTTCTAACAAGTCTTGGGGCTCGACGCTCGGTTGTAACCTTGAGCCATACCAAGGCTTTTCCAACAAGTCTTGGGGGCTCGACGCTTGGTTGTAACCTCGAGCCATACCAAGACTTTACCACCAAGTCTTGGGGCTCGGCTGTAACCCTCGTTCCCGTAAATATATATAATTTCTAAATAATTTTCTGTATTTTGAATTATTTATGAATTTAGTTGTGTTAAATTCATTTTAAGTTTTCTATTTAAAATATTTCTGATCGGAAATTATGTTTATTTCGAATAAGGGTATATTTTACTTTACTTTGTATTTTGTAATTGATCAACTATTTTCATTTTAGACAAACTAAAAATATTCTGAACTTCTTTAATAATTTGTTAAACCCAATTCTTTTATATAACCTTGCTATTATTATTTTATTATTTTCATTATTATTACTATTATTTATAGTATTATCATTGTTATCATTTTTTTATTAATATTGGTTGTTCTTGTTATTAGTAATATTATTATTGTTATCATTAAAATTAGTGATATTGTTATTACTTCTATTTTCATGATCTTTATTATCATTATTATTATTTTTAAAGCCCAATTGATCTTGACTTATTTTGCATCCTTTAATTGTTTAATTTGTAGCCCAAACCCAATTGTTTATTTTAAGCCCAATTTATATTCATTGATATGTATTGTTTATTTAACCTAAATTGTAAAGCCCAAATATAAAGCCCAATGGTTTTAAACCCAAACCCACTAACCCAAATCAACCCCCCAAATTCTTCCTAACGGACTAATCCCTATGATTCCTCCTAATCACTCCCCACTATCTCCACAATCTGTAACTCCCAAGAATTTGAAAACTCAATCCCTACTATTAAGCCCTATAATCTCTCCCATTACTAATTCAACCTAATACTAACCTAATAACCTCCTACTGTGCAAACCCAACCTAAATCTACTGTGCAAACCCCCATTACTGTGCACTCACCCCCTCTCCCGTTCACCTTCCTCTCCCTCTTCCCTGTTTCCTTCACCGAAACCCATCGAACCTGTCAACCATCACCCTAGCCACCTCCGACCACCATTCCTTCACCATCGCCCTCGCCTCGCCATCCCTTCTCCTTGTCGCCCAACCTCCAACTCATCACCATCATCATCGATCACCGAAGAACCCAACTCGACTCCTCAAACCCATCGTCGCCTTTGCCTCCTGCTCGAACCCAACTCCTCTTCGACCATCGCCTTCTACCTCCGTGCACCCCCGCAACCACCGCAGACCCTCATCGCCGTCCAAGTGCCGAGAATCCCCCCATCATTTCGTCTCCCCTATTTTTGGAGCGAGAGTAGAGCTCGCCGCTCGCTTGGTCGCTATCGACGCCCTTCGACGACAGCACCGCTAACCGTCGTCGTCACCGTCGCCCTCATCACCGCCGTTCAATCCCCAAGTCTCCAGTTCCGTCTCCTCTATTTCGGAAGCGAAACAGAGCTTGCTCGCCGAAGTTCATCGAGATCGCCCTCGCGCTGCCGTTGCTTCCCAAACAGCCACCTCGCTGCAGTGTCGCTGTCCCGCTTGCCGCAGTCGCCATTAATCTCTCTCGTAGTTCTTCTCTCTCTCTGGCGAAAGGAAGAAGACAGAGTGGTAGTGGCCGAATTCGCTATTGGCTGTTTTGGGTGTGGGGATCCATTTTTGCTGTTTGGTGTTCCGCTTGGGATCCGGTGTAAGGAAGGGATCCTATTAGTTGTGGTTGCTGTCTCGTGTTTGGCGCGCAACAGATCCTAGTTGGCTGTTTGCTGTTCGGTCCTGATCCTGTGTGGGATTTGCTGAGTTGCTAACTTTATTGCTTGGACTTCTTGCACATATTTTGCACGTAGTTTTCGGAATTCGCCGGATTATTCTCTTTCGGAATCGTCAAAAAGGCAAGTCATTTCTTATTGAATGTTTATTGTATCATATTCGATATTTTTATTGAATTTCTCAAGTGGATCCGTATTGAATATCGTAAAATGTTATTGTATCTATCGTTGGGATACCACGGATTTACACGAGTGAATCCAAGCGGTAATCTCGACTTCGTGCCGTCTTTTTGCTTCTAATGTATAGGAATCTTACATGCACCCATGTAGTTAGTTATTGAATATAAGAATAGGAATTTATTATCACATTTCATCTCATGACATTAAAGACAACTATTGTAGATTGTATATTAGGGTCGATCGTTCATGTTATTGCTATTGATAAATTAGTGAAATTGTAATTAGTAGAAATATGGATATCATCTACCTTAATACCATGTTCACATAGGAATGACGCGTTGTGACTTATGATTATTAAACTCCAATTTATCATTCTTAACTTTTAACCATTTTATTCAAAATGAACATGTTGCCATTCTGAAATTTTACACCAACCTGAACCTTGCTGTGCTGTTTTAACCTAGATAACTTCAATAAAATCAGTCACTCCCTAAATATGAAACGTATCCCTATGTGTTTAGATGTCAACAGCCTCTTGGATTTTCGAATTCCGACCTGTATCGCCCGAGTTATGATTCTTTTGCTACAGCTGCACTGTAATTTCAGATTCATGTACGTACCATGTTAGACTGATAAATTAAGTGAACTAATGATCAAATGTAGCCAAGACAAATTCCAGATTTGTAGATAACATGCTTAGGGTGATAAAAAATATTTTTACTGATATTTTATAATGATTAATTACTGCCCTTACAACTGAAATTAGTCAACATCGACACCCAGCCAGAAACTAAAATCTGTAAAGAACACTGAATTTCACCTAGCTACCGTTGTCAGAATATAGACTTTAGTATGCGTTAGAACCGGGCAGGAGTCTAGTTTCTAGACCACCTGACGGATCCACATTTGCTGTCCTGTAGCAACGAGAATTCTGATTTTGGTACAGTAACCTACTGCTGTCCAGAATTGGGATTCTATGTTTTATAAAGTACAATTGTGTTCATAATGTTATATTTGGTGCATTTAATTGTACAGGGTATATTGCATGATCCTAGGGTTGTTTTGTCACCTTTTCTAGCGTCCCTTATTAATTGTATTATTGTGTGTTAATTGAATAAAGGAAATAAATCAAAGCCGGGGTTAAGGGTTGATTAGGATAGTTGACAATATAGTAAGTGTACTCGGATGATGGCCAATGAATATTATCGTTATCGGCATCGTGTAAGAAATTACACATGTCCAGTGTTTTTCTCGTTATTGGCATCGTGTAAGAAATTACACATGTCAAGTGTTTTTATCGTTATCGGCATCGTGTAAGAAATTACACGTGTCCAGTGTTATTACCGTTATCGTCATCATACCCCATACATGAACTATAGAATCTACCACCTTAATCTAAATGAAATTGATTGTATGCATCGAACCTGTGGTACGGCACACATGGGACACAGTAGTACGTGCATTAGCTAGGATTAAAAATGAATAATAGACCTACGGCTCTCATCACATTATCATTGCATATTGTTATCTTTATTGAACAGTGTTATCGTTATTATTGCCATTATTGATATTGTTCATCGTTATCGTTATAAATCATAGTTATTGCATATTATGCTATTATTGCTTTGTCACTGTTCAACACTATTGACTTCATCGTTTATTGAATTCATTGCTATACCACTATTGCTATTGTTTCTCAGTTTCTCCACTTGCATGTTCACGACTTGCTCTAAGGACTTTCTTTTTCCTCTCTTTAGATGAGCAACTTACAGGTAATCAAGGAGATTTACCTGACGGAGTAGGAGAGCAGCATTGGTGAAGGTGATGTTTTACTACGCCATTAAAATAAATGTTATTTTATTTGATGACTCTAGTAAAATTGAACAAATATTATTTCTTTGTATTGTGGGCTTCGACCCGATTATTGTTTTGTTAAATTTCTAGATGTTGGACTATCTTGATGTTGGTTATTTTTATGCATTAATTTCCAATGTTGTTATTTATGTAATTATCCTTTCATCGCATGCATGGTTGTTTTATTACTTATTTATATTGTTGAGTTGGATCAATAACAGCCTATGGATGACACAAGTCATTCGCTGGGCCGTGTCACGTGCTTACATTCCGTACTTTTGGGAAGCGGGGCGTGACATCGGCGCTCGGTTGTAACCTCGAGCCATACCCAGACTTTTCTAGTAAGTTTTGGGGGCTCGATGCTCGGTTGTTACCTTGAGCCATACCCAGGCTTTTCCTACAGGTCTTGGGGCTCAGCGCTCGGTTGTAACCTCGAGCCATACCAAGGCTTTTCCAATAAATCATGGGGCTCGTCGCTCGGTTGTAACCTCGAGCCATACCAAGGCTTTTCTAACAAGTCTTGGGGCTCGGCGCTCGGTTATAACCTCGAGCCATACCAAGCATTTTCTAACAAATCTTGGGGCTCGGCGCTCGGTTGTAACTCCGAGCCATACCAAGGCTTTTCCAACAAGTCTTGGAGGCTCGGCGCTCGGTTGTAACCTCGAGCCATACCAAGGCTTTTCCAACAAGTCTTGGGGCTCGGCGCTCGGTTGTAACCTCGAGTCATACCCATACTTTTCCAGCAAGTCTTGGGGGCTCGACGCTCGGTTGTAACCTCGAGCCATACCCAGACTTTTTCAACAGGTCTTGGGGCTCGGCGCTCAGTTGTAACCTCGAGCCATACCAAGGCTTTTCCAACAAATCTTGGGGCTCATCGCTCGGTTGTAACCTCGAGCCATACCAAGGCTTTTCTAACAAGTCTTGGTGCTCAGCGCTCGGTTGTAACCTCGAGCCATACCAAGGCTTTTCTAACAAATCTTGGGGCTCGGCGCTCGGTTGTAATCTCGAACCATACCAAGTTTTTTCTAACAAGCCTTAGGGCTCGGTGCTCAGCGGTGACCTCGAGCCATATCCCTCAGCTTTTCCAACAAGTGAAGGGGGCTCGGCGCTCGGTGGTGACCTCGAACCACCCCCCAACTTTTCCAACAAGTGAAGGGGGCTCGGCGCTCGGCAGTGACCTCGAGCCACCCCTAGCCTTCACCGCATGCAGGGGGGCTCGTCTTCCGACCCTCGACGCTCGGCTAAGCGAACCCCTACTTTCGACTCTCGTCATTCCCATAGCTTTTCCAACAAGTATGGGAAGCTCGGCGCTCGGTGGTAACCTCGAGCCACCCCCTAGCTTTTCCATCAAGCATGGGGGGTTGGCGCTCGGTGGTAACCTCGAGCCACCCCTAGCCTTCACCACAAGCAGGGGGGCTCATTTCTCGACCCTCGACGCTTGGCTAAGTGAACTCCTACTTTCGACTCTCGATGCCCCCATAGCTTTTCCAACAAGTATGGGGAGCTCGGCGCTCGGTGGTAACCTCGAGCCACTCCCAGCTTTTGCAAAAAGCATGGGGGTCGGCGTTCGGTGGTAACCTCGAGCCACCCCTAGCCTTCACCACAAGCAGGGGGGACCATCTCCTGTCCCTCGACGCTCGGCTAAGCGACCTCCTACTCTTCGGCTCTCGACGCCCCCATAGCTTTTCCAACAAGTATGGGGAGCTCGGCGCTCGGTGGTAACCTCGAGCCATCCCCCAGCTTTTCCAACAGGTATGGGGGAACGGCGCCCGGTGGTAACCTCGAGCCACCCCTAGCCTTCACCACAAGTAGGGGGCCCGTCTCCCGACCCTCGATGCTCGGCTAAGCGACCTCCTACTCTTCGGCTCTCGACGCCCCCATAGCTTTTCCAACAAGTATGGAGAGCTCGGCGCTCGGTGATAACCTCGAGCCACCCCCCAGCTTTTCCAACAAGCATGGGGGGTCGGCGCTCGGTGGTTACCTCGAGTCACCCCTAGCCTTCACTACAAGCAGGGGGCTCGTTTCCCGACCCTCAACGCTCGGCTAAGCGACCCCCTACTTTCGGCTCTCGACGCTCCCTAGCTTTCACCACAAGCGGGGGGCTCATCTCCCGACCCTCGATGCTCGGCTAAATGAGCCCTTCGCTTTCACCACAAGCAGGGGGCTCGTCTCCCGACCCTCGATGCTCGGCTAAGCGAGCCCATGTTTTCGGCTCTCAATGCCCCTCATACTTTCAAAGGGATCCTCTTCATCCTACCCCACCGACCTCTCCAGGAAGATATGAACCACATTTTCACCATACACACTGCTCCGCCCTTCCTACAGAGACAAATTACTCCTCCATGGCTGGATTACCCAACCCTCCAGGAGCTGGGGGCTCCTGATATGGGTCAGATGACGTGACCCCTTCTGGGCCATCGGATCTCCTCAAAATCCGCTCTTCCCTGATCATCAAGTCAACAGATGTCCAACAGGCCGTTACTGCCTCAGGCCCACAGGCAAACGGGTCCGACTCGGCCCGCTCAGGTCCCATACCTGTTTGCCTCTGCCTATAAATACCAGACCCCCTCCTTCACTGGCCAGACAATCAAAATTTCTACCCCTGAAACCTAGCTACTGTTGCTTTTCCGAGTAACTGACTAGATCGTCGGAGGGCCAGTCGCAGGGACTTCTCCCGGTGTATCTAGGCAGTGTGTAGGTACCCAGGACCGAGCCGGACCCCTAGATCCGAGCTGGATAGCTGGATCCGAACTAGATAGCTGGATCCGAGCTGAACACCTAGTCCCTACCTCACCGCTCCTACCCCCGAGCTGGCTCCCGCTACTCGGGATCGGACCAGGGCCAGTACCGTAGTAGGACTTCCACTATACAAATTACAAGAACTCACACCTGTTGCCTCCACACCCCAAAAACACACATCATCACACTATATCCTCAAACAATATATTGACATGATTTTCTAAATAAAAATAAAAATGTGGACATGATTATATATGAAATGACTAGGTATGCCTGTGGGCACGTGCCTACGGCACGTATTCGGAACTATACAACATATGAAAAATCATGTAAAGAGTGAGGGATGATTTATATGGATGTTTATTTGCTAGTAGACATTGATGTATTGATGGACGTTGATGTATCGATGTACTTTGAAGTGACCTTGATGTTTATGGTTTGTATATTGCAGGATTATTTGTTAGCAGCTCGAGATTCAAAAATAGTATTTTGAATCTACAATAGTAGTGAATCGAAAATTTCTTGCTATATGTGACTTGAGCATAAAAGATTTTTTTTTTTGATTTGGAGGCTAACATAAGTAGCAATTCATTTTCTAACTGCATGAGTTACGGTTAACATCTCAAACTGCATGAGTTAGTTTCCCCTTGTTTGTTTTTTATGTAGTTAACCATGTATGAATTTAAAAGAGAAAATTTGTTGTGATGTATACGTGAAGTGAAATTGTAGCAAAGCAGATTAAGATACAATTTTGCAGCTACAAAAACCCGAAATACAGGGATCAAGCATGGATTTGCCCATAAAAGAACGATCAAGTGAGTCAATTAAAGAATTTGCAACGATATTTCAAAGCAGCAAATGCCCAAATATTTTTAAAAAACATAATCCAAAATTGCAATTAAAAAAAAGCATTCTAATCAAAATTAACTCACTGAAGCATTCTAATCTAAAACAATTACTCAGTGAAGTATAATACAATCAGATCAAATATGGTAACTCGAATGCAGTTGAATGAAAGTGAATGTTATTGAGTTATGAAAGCATAATTCGAAAAAAAACATAATTAAATTTTGAAATAATAAAAAAAAGCATAATCTAAAATTGCATAACCAAAAAAAACATTCACTGTTTTGTTTTTTTTGACATGCTTGGGTAAAAAAAAAAGATAAGAAAGAGAGAAATATTTATGAAAAAGGAGAAAAGAGGGGGAAGAGAGAGAGAGAGTAATAAATGAAGGAGTTGTTTTGTTTTGGGGGGAAAATATTTGGAAGGGAAAATATCTTCTGGGAGCAAAAATCTAGACAGATTGATTTTCTTCCAAATGAATGATAGCCACTCGATAGCTTTCTTTGTGTTTTATTATATAGATTTTTAGTAAATGAGGGCATTTTGAGAAAAGGTTAATACTCCAACTCTATCCACTTTTCTACTGGGTCAAGGCTCAAGCCAAAATAATCTCCGATTTTTCCTCGAACTTGCCCACTTTTTAAAAATATTGATCAAACTGACAAACTTTCAAAAATATTTACTCAACTGATTCAGTTTTGGACACGTCAGCATAAAAAACTATTAACGATAATGACATTTGCCGTTGTTGTTAATAGCGGCACATGTAAAAAAAAAATTGTTGCTACTATTGGGAGTAACGATATCAGTATATCTCACATTCGCTTGACAACTCTATGACTTAAGAATTTTTTTAAACTGATATCGTTATTTCTAATAACGACATTATTATAACTGATGACTCTATTGAAAATAGCGGCACTAGTATAATTTTTTAAAAAATTATCTTTTCGGTTCTTCTTCTTCTTTATCTACATCTTTTCTAAATTAAATGTAGAGAGAGATAATGAAGAGTGGGAGAGAAAAGATTAAGGATGACTGTGTGAGAGAGGGGGAGATGATTTATCTCTCTATCAACGAAGAGAAAGAAAAAAGAAGAAGAAGAACGGGAAGAGAGATTTTTAAATTTATTTATTATAATGATGCTGCCATTTTTAATAGCGACATTGATGCTGTTTATTTCTGAGAAACGTGTGGAAGCACCAGGTGTGAGTTCGAACTCAATTTGTATTGAAGGAGATTGCCGCTCGTCTGCCGACCTTCAGTTGACCTTCTGGGACCTACGATGAGCTCGGAAAGATGTTGAAGGTTGGGCTCGGATCGGAAGGGTCGGATCCGAGGTCTTGTGTACCTGCAGACGGTCCTGAAACACCGGGGTTTGTCCCGGTGGCGGACCCTCCGACGCTCTAGTCAGTCTCTGTGAGAGAGTAGCAATAACTAGGTATATTTAAGTGGCAAAAGATTGATTACCTCAAAAGGTGGGTGTGGGTCTAGTATTTATAGAGAATCCCAACCGGGTTTGGTTCCACTTGGGGGCCGGGTTTGGATCCGAAAGCCCATGGGCCTGACGTGGCAGAAGGCCCAGGGGGTTTAGGGCGGACGTGGCGATACCAGGAGTGGTATAGGGCTGATGTGGCGAAACCCTTGGCGGTATTTGGAGCTGACGTGGCCCATTGTGAGCCCCCTGTGCCTCTGGGGGGAATCGGAGGGCCTAGGCTGCGCCAGGTCATCCTTCTGCCCCGCCAGAGAGGGGGGACGGCCTGTGGGACTGCTCCGGATCGGACTCCGAGGGATACTGAGGCTCGTCAGTACGAGGAGGCCGGCACCGTGAGGGCAAACACGAGGTTCGGCACCGACCCTGAAGTGATCCGGAGCCGAACCAGGTTGCTATCTTTACCTTTCTGAGTGGGAATTGTATTGGGCCCTGGTTGGGCCTCAGGCCATTTTTACACTGTCACACAAGCCCCCCACTCCTGCAGGGGGTGCGGGAGCTATCCGTGGAGGAGTGTTTATGGTTGTAGAAAAAAATGGGAGGGCGAATCACAGGGCCTTCCTGGTGGTGCTGTCCTGAGGCTTTGACCGGACCTCGAGTTTGTCGAGGGTTTATGGGTAGGCGAAGGCGATGGCGAACCGTCGGTATCTTCCGGAGAGGGTTACCCTGGTGCCTGCCAGAACCTCGAGAGGACGAGGGTTTATGTGTCGACGAGGGTGATGGCGAGCCGTTGTTTCTTCCTGAGAAGAGTACCCGGGTGCCAGACCGGACCTCGAGCTGGCGAGGGATTATGGGCCGGTAAGGGTGAAGGCGAGCCGTTGTTTCTTCCTGAGAAGAGTACCCAGGGGCCAGACCGAACCTCGAGGTGAGGGAGAATTATGGGCTGGTAAGGGTGATGGCCAGCCGGTGGATCTTCCGAAGAAGAGTACCCAGGTGCCAGACCGGACCTCGAGCTGGCGAGGAATTACGGGTCGGTGAGGGTGAAGGCGAGCCGTTGTTTCTTCCTGAGAAGAGTACCCCGGTGCCAGACCGAACCTCAAGATGACGGGGAATTATGGGTCGGTAAGGGTGATGGCCAGCCGGTGGATCTTCCGAAGAAGAGTACCCAGGTGCCGGACCGGACCTCGAGCTGGCGAGGGATTACGGGTCGGTGAGGGTGAAGGCGAGCCGTTGTTTCTTCCTGAGAAGAGTACCCTGGTGCCAGACCGAACCTCGAGATGAGGGGGAATTATGGGCCGGTAAGGGTGATGGCCAGCCGGTGGATCTTCCGAAGAAGAGTACCCAGGTGCCAGACCGGACCTCGAGCTGGCGAGGAATTACGGGTCGGTGAGGGTGAATGCGAGCCGTTGTTTCTTCCTGAGAAGAGTACCCTGGTGCCAAGCCGAACCTCGAGATGAGGGGGAATTATGGGCTGGTAAGGGTGATGGCCAGCCGGTGGATCTTCCGAAGAAGAGTACCCAGGTGCCAGACCGGACCTCGAGCTGGCGAGGGATTATGGGTCGGTGAGGGTGAAGGTGAGCCGTTGTTTCTTCCTGAGCAGAGTATCCTGGTGCCAGACCGGACCTCGAGATGAGGGGGAGTTACGGGCTGGTAAGGGTGATGGCCAGCCCGTGGATCCTCCGAAGAGGGGTGCCCTGGTGCCAGACCGGACCTCGAGCTGGTGAGGGGATCGTAGGTCGGGCCGTTGGGGGGCGAACCGTTGTGCCTTGGGGTTGTTTGAGTAGGGTAGTCCGTTGTTTTCGCGGAGCATTTGGGGGCGCCCTGGGACCTGTGCAAGATTCCCATTTCCTAGGTGCGTTAATGGCGCCGCCTAATAAATGTATGGCGCATGGTCTTCCGTCGTTTGGTTTTCCCCATATCATAAAGGCCGGCCCCTGGGGGGAGGCTATAAGTACCCCCCCTCCCTCTTTCTCGTTGTGGTTCAGATCAAAGCAAAGGTGGTCTGCTTGGCCCTTAAAGGTGTCTGCTTCGGCGGACGCCTGTTTTTTGATAATTCTTACCCCCGGTTTTGTTGGAGAGGTAGTTTCTTTGTCGCCCGATCTTCTCTTGGATCTGATGGCCCTGATGTGGCGGCCAGATCCAGGGAGGATCCGGGCGAGAGGGATAACGACCGAACTTCGAAGGGTGAGCAGTCTGCAACTGTGGAGGTTCTATCCTTCCGAGAGGGATGAAGGGCGTTCCGGGCCGGTTGTTTGCAACTGCGAAGGTTCCGTTGCTGGAGTAGGCTGGGCCTTTGCAGTTGCATCAACTGGCTCGGAATGGAGCACTTCTTTCGGCCTTCGGGTGTTGATCTGCTTTTGACCGGGGTGCTTGCCGAGGGGGGCATCTTGAAGCTTTGGGCCCCGGGTAGATGAGTAGTTCTCCGATTGGAGGCTGACTATTCTGTGTCCCAATAGGGCTCCAGGTTGAGGCGGTTTCTGTCTCACCCGGGAACAGTTCGGGTCTTCGGCCGATGACGCTGTAAGCCCCGAGCTGCTCGCGGGTGAAAGGGGAACCGACCCAGTCTCGGAGCCCGGGGCGTCTGTCTGAGGACGGCGCCTTAAATCTTAAAAATAAAAATGTTCCCTCCTCCGAATACTTCTTCCGCGCTGGCCTCCTTGACTGGCTGCCAGCCTGTCAATGGATGATGTCAGCGTCGCACGTTTTGAGGATGTGGCGCGAATTCTTAGGCGGCAGTTGCATGTTGGATAGGTGAACAGTACTCGCGGGAATCGAGGAGTCGCTTCTATCTCCTATAAATAGTCCCCCCTCTCCCCTATTTGTCCACTCCTTTCTCTTTCAAAATAAAAATTTTTCAACACTTCAGCGCTCATCTTCGCGTCTTGCTGTACCAGACTTGCCCTTCCGAAGTAACCCCAGGTGAGTTAGCAAGTCTACTTAGCCTAGGCATAGATGGACAGGGCTCAGTCCGGCTCATCAGCGTCGACGTCTAGGGGGGAGGTGGAGCCTATCTCTGACTCGACGTCCTGGGAGGAGCCCGTACTCGAGGAGGAGTCAGTGTACGTTGACGAGTCTTCTGACACGGTTTCGTGGGAGGAACCGGTGGTTGAGGAGGCGGCACATGGTGCGAGGCGGTCGCGCTCTCGTCGTCCCTTCGTGGTGGAGAGCAGTGAGTCGGAAGAAGCGACTGACGGTTCGGACGACGTCCGTGTTTTGGAGCCGGCTACCGAGGGTGAGAGAGGCGAGGGCGGCATTGTAAGGAGATCCACGGTTCCGGGGGCAGGCCCGAGTTCCATGCTGACTGGTCGGGGGCCCTTATTCACTCCCTCGTCGGAGCGATCCGAGAAGAGGAAGAAGGCTCCGAGGAAGGTAGGGTTGGGGACCGGTGGCTCGAGCCAGGGGACTGGTTCGCCCGCGCAGCCGAAGCATTTCCGTCAATATCCTGACGACCTGTCCGACCAGGAGCTCTTTGGTGTGCAGGCCTCTTCACCGAGTCAGACGAGAGTGTTGATGGACGCGATTCTGACCGCCTTGGACGGCGGGGATTTGGAAGTCTTGCAGTTGGCGTACCACATAGGTCCTAGTTACGAATTGATGCTGCCGAGCTCTACTCTTCGCCCAACCGATCCCCTGTCTGCTTGGTATTGTGTCTTCCCCGTGGACGCGTTTATTTCTGGACTGAGGCTGCCGGTCCATCCGTTTGTTCGGGAAGTGTTGAACTGGGCCTCCTTGGCGCCGATGCAGTATGGGCCGAACTCTTGGGAGCAGATAATCAGCTTTGTACTGATGTGCGAGGAACAACGGGTACCCTTGCGCTTGAACGTGTTCCGAGCGACGCTGATGTTTTGTTCGGCAGCCGAGGGGGTTTACTATATCTCCCCCCGGAGCAGGAGGAAGGTTGTTCATAGCCATCCTGACTCTATTAAGGACTGGAGGAAAAAGTATCTGGTGATCCGGAGTGAAGAGCCCTGGGACATTCCGACTCGATGGAATTACTCCAAGCCGAGTTATCCTGCGCCGGGGCAGGGGGATCTGACGGTCGAGGAGTGGGGGTTTGTCGAGCATCTTCGTTTGTCCCCTAGTATTAATTGGACGAAGGTGACGGAGGTTCGCCTGGCGAGCGTTGGACTGAGCCCCGCCGTTCTCCGTATGTAGTTGTTTCTTTTCCCTCGATCCTTTCGTACATTCTTGCTCATTGCTCTTGATGGTTTTTTCTGCAGATATGGATGAGGCATCGATCCAAGCAAGGCGGCTCGTCATGAAGAAGGAAAATGCCGAGAAGAAGAAGGCGGAGGCGGCGAAGAGGCCGAGGGAGCTGCCCCTTGTTATTTCGGAGGTACCGCTTGAGCCGAGGGCTAAGAGGACTCGTTCGGAGACGGGCAAGGGGGGTGCCCCTTTGAGGGGTAAGGGCCCGGCGAGGGCGTCCGATCTTGACATGGGGAATGGTCCCTTGGTAGGGGTCGAGGAGGAGGACCCGGTGGTGGAGTTGTTGCGACAGCGGTGGGTGCCGGACTGGTCGGTTCGGATGAGCGACTGTCTGACCGAGGAAGCCCAGGCCGTAGAGGTGGTGGAGAAGCTGGCCACGCCTCGCGATCGCCAGATGATGGAGAACGAGCCCGTGGAGGTGGCATTCACGCGCCTGGCGCAGGCCACCGTGTCGGTAAGCTTGTCGACCTCCTCCTTTCCGTTTGGTCTTGCCTCAGGAATTTTCTTCTTATCCGCTTCTTTCGGCCGCAGGCTTGTATGCAGGGAGCTAATGTAAAGAATCTCTACGAAGCGTCCCTGTTACAAGAGCGTGCTCGGGCGGACAAGAGCGGACGAGAGACGAAGGAGATGCGGATCGAGCTCGAGGGTTCGCGTCAGAGGGAGCAGCAGATGAAGCTGGAGCTCGAGGCCAAGGACACCGAGTGGGAGAAGAGGGTGGCCTCTTTGAAGAGGAAGTTTGCCAAGGAGAAGGGGGAGTTAATAGCCGCGTTCGCCAATGAGAGGAAAGAGCTGACGGATGTGGGCCAGCGGATGGTGATAGCCGCCCAGGATGAGTGCTACGCGAAGGCGCTCAGTCACGTGAGGCATTTCTATCCGACCCTCGATCTGTCGAACTTTGAGTACGACATGGAGATTGATGGGACCCCGAAGGTCCCTACCGTAGAGGGGCTCGTTGACAACCCGGCCGATGATCGTTCTGTGAACCCGATCGACGCCGAGGAGGGAAACCGAGTTGTATAGTTTTGTCTTTCTTTCTTCTTTCCTCCTTTCGATTGTATTTGCCTCCCGCGGACTGGCCCCCGCCTTTTCGTGTTTATATAAAAAAGTAATTCGGACTTGCCAAGGGTTTCGACGCCGGTCGTTTCCGGATCTCCCCGCTTATGTGCTTCGAGTTGGCTCACTTCGTAGGTTGCGGCTTCCCTTCCCGAGGTGGGCCCCCGTCGTTCCGACGTGGCGTGCTGCTCGTGACGAGGGGAGTATTTCTGTAACGGCCTTTGCCCCGGTTGACGGTATATAAAGTGATGAAGGGGATGTGGCTCGGCCTTACTGTTTCGCGAGGAATTGGAGTGGGGCGAGGTGACGCCTTGGGGGTCGACCCCCTAACCGGGTATTAGGTCGGGTCTGCCGAGGCATTTGGAGTACGATGCAACGAGATTTCCTTAGTATAAGATAGGGGGGGCCGCTAAAAACGGTCCTATACAAAGGAAAGCTTTACAAAAGGTTTACTTCTAGTTAAGTTAAAGTCTAGGCTTGCTCTTTGCAGGAGTTCACTGGGTGCTAGGCGTCAGGGGGGAACCTCTCTGGTTCGACGGTAGGTCCGGGGGTAGG